>JARACZ010000006.1:10005000-11205000 GCA_029255805.1 Keiferia lycopersicella | reverse complement strand
TAAGTTAATAGGAATAAGGACAAGGGCAATCAAGGCTGGTCTTTACGAGCTTGATAAACTGAAAGGGCAATGAATAACAAAAAATAAGCAATGAGAGGCTTCTTTGGTATTGAAATGGCTTTTGATAACGGACTCCTGGCAATCGGCTTGTGTAGAACCTACGTAAAAAAATTAATAATGGTAATGATTAACAACATTGTGCACTTCACTAAACTTGGTGGTGTATCCCATAAGCCGCGCGCCCGAAGCAAGCCATGCGGCGGCTGGTCGGCGTTTACTCTAATCAAACGATCAAGTCTTCTTCTTTCGTGTGGGGCAACAAGTCGTCTGCAGTCTAAGTAAGATAGCAACCAGGACCTCAGCGTGCCCTATGAAGCATGGAACCATCTTTCTTACAGACACTTCACTTACACGTTCAAATTCACTAAGAGATATCTTTGCGCGGCTAACACTGCTCCACGTCGGTTGGTCAAGTGCAATGATTTGTTACATGAGAACCACTGATGGATGGATGGAATAAAACTGACAGTACAGTACAGTACAGGGAGCGCGAGCTCACCAGTAAATAAACAACCATATCATCCCGCCCTTGGGGCGAAATTGTGCTCTGGGAAAAACGGATCGGACAGAGCAATGCTTCAGTACTTTAAATAATTAAAGGGCAACAACCTCGACAAAGGAAAGGATAGGTAAGGCAGGTACTTAAGTATGTCGTCAAAATAAGCTTGAAGATAGAGGTACAATATCTCCATGACTCTGGCATATGACGATTTATTATAGGAACAAGAGACACGCATACAGGGTGCTAGGAAAAGTACAAGTTTTCTTTCAAGGGGTGAACCTGTCCATGAAACTGAACAACTTTTCCCAAGGAACATAGGTCGATATACAAAAAAAATGTTTGGGCCTCCCATACAAAATGTACCAGCTGACTAACTCAGGTTGTATGTGAGGTTCTAAAACGCTAGGTTTAAAGGTATAGGCTTTTGAAGTGGTGGTTACGGATCTGAGATAGATATTGGACACCATTGTTGTAGTTAGCTTGTTTTTAAATTTGAGCATTAACTTTGAGTACCCAATAGGTAAACTAGAAACTTTCCAGCACTGTACTTCAGCAATGTGTGCTATTTACAGAGTGTCTAATAAAAATAAACAACGTTTTATCACAGAACTAGAAAATACACTATCATTTGCACAAGAATTCAATTTGATTTGTATCGGGGACACTAACATAAAAAAATCATATCTGGACTTGACGATAGCGTACGGTCTCGTAAGCGGAATCACAGATTACACCAGAATTGAATTAGAAAACGAAGTGATTTCAAAAACATGTATCGATCATATGTTTGTTAGATCCCGATTACGAGATGTGTACTGTGGGGCTCTTTGTACCGTACTGGCAAACCATCGAATGATAGCCGCTGCGCTATTACGGACACCCCATATACATGATGCTCCTTTTTTCCAATCTCGTATGGACAATGCAAAACTTCATACAGAATTACAACAACTTGACTGGGATTTGTTTAAAAATATGCAAGACCCAATCAAAATTTATAAACTATTAAACTAAAAATAAACGAAATGTTATGATAAAGTTTATTATGGACATAAAATAGGTAAGCGAAGTAAAGAGTCGTGGATACATAAAAAAGTTGCAAATGCATGTGAAAAAAGAGACACTCTTTTCTTAGAATGGAAAAGGGATACAGTAAATAGAGTTGCACGAATTGAATATAACAAACTAAGGAATAAAACTCACAAAGTTGTAGAACAATCAAGTTATATAATATCATAACAACGAAATATGGAAATTTAGAGGAATCATGAAAAAGTTATACATACATACACATACCACGCCTTTATCCCTTGCGGGGTAGGCAGAGCGTTAACGGCCGCAAGAATACGGTCGCTATCGACACGTCTGACATTTTTGAGGACTGTTTTCCAAAGTTGTTTCAGAAAACATGTGTATCACTATAGTGACAGGTTGTCAGCCTGTCGCCTAAAAATTGTAATACATTAATACTCTCGAGTCCCTTAGTCGCCTCTTACGACACCCGACCCGCGGAAAGGATATGGGGTGATGCTATTCTAAGCCGGCATCACATGGCACGGTGAAAAAGTTATGGGTGATTTTAAATAGAATATCTGGAAAAATCATTAATTCCATAGATGATATTGTTTCAAAAGCTTTTAAGTCAACGGGTTCTAATAAAAATATAGCCAACCTATTTGCAAATAAAAAAAAAAGTGAAGGCCACCGCCAAAAGTGTATACAAAATAATTAGTAGTCTTAAAACTAATAAATCACAAGGAATAGATGGCATACGGACACTTGACATAAAATAGATAGTAGATAAAATATCTACGATCATAGCGCAGCTAATTAACTCTAGCGTTACTTCTGGCATATATCCTAATCCTGATCCTAATGAACTCAAAGTAGGACTTGTAAGACCAATTTTTAAGGGTGGGGATAGTAAAGACTGCAGTAAGTATCAAATGCTCCCAATTATAGACAAGATCGCTGAAAAGCATTTCAGCGATCAAAGTCATAGTTTTTATAAAGAGCACGAGATATTCTCGCCTAACCAATTTAGTTTTCAACCAGACAAAAGTGCTTCTCCTTTTCTATGAGTATCTAAGTTCACTGATACATCCGTTCACTAAACCGTCAAATCATGGCGAAATTTTATATAATCAAAAGCAGAATACCTTATTCCGTAAGGCTATCCATGTCATTAGCCCTAGCAGAAAGTATAATATCTTACGGGTTAACTAGTTATGCTCGTACATTTCCAACCTACCTTAGGCAAATTTATAATTTACAACTTAGGTTATTAAAACTCATTGTACCCCCTAAAGTGAAGGCAACAGCTAAAACTGACGGAGAATTATTCAGCTACTGTAAAGTACTGATACTGACGGTATTTCAAAAATTTCAATTAAATTTTATAAATAAAACTATTTTAGTACTGAACTCAAAATAATAAGACAAGTACTTCAAATAAACAGATAAAAACACATAAATGTACAAAGTATTACGGTAAGCGAAAATCTAATTACATGATACCTCATTTATTTAACAATTTACCTAAGAAACTTAAAGATAAAATAAATAAAACAAATATAACAACACTTTTGAAAAACTACTTCTTAGATGATTTCGACCCTTTTAAAGTCACAACATTATTTTAATTAATCATACTGTAACTGTTCGCCTGGCGGTTGTAACGCTGACTTTTGTTAGCAGACACACCCGGCCCGGGGAGTGGGTCTGGGTACTTACTTGTTTACTGCTCAATTGCCGTAATCAGTAGCTACATACTTTTAGAAAAGTATATTTTGTATGTTTTGTGTGTACATTACAGGGTTGGACGTATGTCAAATGTAAATACGAACGAGAAAGCATGTCGTCAAGACAAACTTTTTCGGGTTTAGTGACGTCTGTTAATGTTTTTTTTATACTTACTATGTTAAAACAAAATAAATTAAAAACAAATGTGTTCCTGAAATAAAGGATCTTGAAAGACAGATTTACGGACTCACGGATCCCTAAATCGCAATTTACCTCTAATTAATTTAATAATTTATTCTCTGAATATAGGTAATTACCTACCTAAACTATTTTTATGAATTTAAGTTATGTACCAGTGTTTCTAACAACAAAATCATATGAAAATGCATTCTATTCCGATCTAGACACGTGGCAGCTGTCCAGCCAAGTTCAAGCGGAGAACTGGCAGACCGCGCCGTGTGTGATATTTATTACACGAATCATTTAGCGTCACTTTTCTGGCATTCATAATTCAGAGTCTATTTAGATATACACGTACATACATATATCACGCCTTTATCCCTTGCAGAGTAGGGATCTAGGAGAAATCTAGTTACTGCTGAGCGAGATGATAGATTTATCGTATCAACTTCTTTGCGAAATCGACGTTTTAACGCTTATCAACTGCAGCAGAAGCTTTGTGAAGCAGGAAGGGTGGCTGTCAGCGATTTAACTGCAGCCCATCGAAGAGCAGCTAAATTGGTCAGACTCCCAGTGGAGCAATGTCCTGTTCTCTGATGAGTGTAGAATTATGCTGTAATGGTAATGAGGAATAAGGTCTACAGAAGACAAAACATACGCTTTGCGTAATGCTGCATTGATGAAAAGATCAGTTATGGTGGCCGTTCATGGATGGTTCACGTCTACCTGCATTAGACTGTCATCGGTACATCGAACAGTGTCTTGAGCTTAATGTGATGCCCTATGCCTATTTTATTGGCAACGATTTCATATTCATGCATGACAAAGCTAAAGCCAATGCCGCGGACGTCGTACAAGAATACCATACCGAGGTCGGTATCTCCACTAAGGAATGGCCAGCAATCAATTTTCTTCATATTCCATACAGGGTAAAACGCCCTCAATAAAGAAACACGAAACCTTTGAAAATCTAATTTGAATTTAGAACATTGTCAGTCGGATTTGAAAACTCCATAAAACTAAGTATGAATCTGCATTTGACATTTATTTCTAATTATACTTATTTTTTTTTATAATCCTTATGAAACATAAACTTGCAAGGTGTCAGATTTTTTGATGAGATCTGTAGTTTGCGAATCGCGAAGGTGAAACACTAGTTAGCCAAGACATTCTTTAAGATGCTGTAGTTTTTAGGTTGTTTGCATTATTTTATCAAATTATGTTAAACGATCTTATGAATAAATACAATTTAGGATCGTTTTCCGAACTTGGCACCCAGTTGGATATCAAATCTTTTGTCGGCAGACATATTGAACTTGGCTATTTACTTTCACATTTATGTTTTTGGAGGGATTTTCTATTCAAGGTAATTAGATAATTTTTTTAAGATTTCATTACATTTAATTCGCAAGTAACGTAATTGCAGCAATGATCATTGATTTCGAAGGACCCCATAATAAAGGGATGGCACAAATGCCCAACCACGCCCGGTTTTGTAGTTTGAGCCTATTCTCAATAGTCTCAATACCAAATATACTGTGGTAATTGTCCATTCGGCTTCAGTCCCAAAACGACTGTACCTTTGATAAGTATACCAACTTGTTAAAAAAAGCATTAAATGTGGTTTTTACAGAATGAGATCGGCACTAGGCGCAATAAACTTCAAAAGATAAGAAATCATTGATGATACCTTGTACGTTGTCCGTCATGGTGATATCTTCAGTCTTCCATACTTACAAGTCCGGTAGTGGGACCCTCTGCACCATCCCGGCGTCCCTCCGCCGCTCCATCAGTGAACACGTGAGCCACAACATTCACTTTGAACCACCGGCACTGGACGGCTGATATAATTCTTCCTCCCCCGATCCCGTGCTCCGTGCGATTCACTCCGCAATAGTGAGTGACCTAGCCATTCACCGGGAATTGGACGGACTTCCGACCTCCTTCGGTGTAACCTTGCTGAGCACGCGTGCACTTCACCAGCGCGGCGACCGCCCGAAAACCCTGACCGTGCTGGAGACGAGCTCGTGCTGATGCTCGATCCCCATAAAATGCAAGAAGTTACTCGTACCTCGATCGGAGGTATTCATAGTGGCGTGATGTTGAATGGAGCGCGTCGCAGGCGACCGAGGACGTCGCCACTGGCGTCCGAATGCCGCCGCTCGCGTTCAAATGGACATAATGGACCCGCCGGAGAGCTCGTCAAAAGAAGAATACGGGTCCAATTATATATTTCCATACAATACACGTACGTCGGGCGCGCTCGGGCGCAGTGCGGGAGTGAGTCCCGGCGGCGCGGGCGGCGCGGCCGGCCGCTTCACTCACCTGCGAACTCCGACCTCACACACATAGGACACCACACCACACCAGCTAGTGATTGATCTAGCATTAGAATAGTGATTCGCATCGCACAAGTATACAACTGAAAACCTTGTCTGTCATCTCTGCTTTAAAGAGGTGTTTGTTTAGTAACAAAATCTGCTGAAATGTACATTTTTCAAGTAGCCGAATTCTCACCATTGTAAAGATTCTCTCAGTTTTTTTACTTACAACTGGGTATTGACTATACTCCTGAATGTCTGAAGTTGCAACTAAGTAGAAATTAAAAACCAACATACCTTTCAAAATATCTATAGTCGTGAGAATCAAAACCTAATTTTTATATAAGTAACTATCTACAGTAAATATTTATCTTCTTACTTTTGTGTCTTCAATATGAAGCTACTGGCTGTGATTTGACTGCTTAGGCTAATCATACATAATCCAACAAGTCAAATGTCAATTTGTCTGTCCAGACCGCTACCATCGCACGCGACTTACAATTAAACTTCGTCGAGAGATTTGAGCACGAACATGCAGGAGCAATTAAACGAAATATTCTTCAATTAAGGCGGATCACACACTTAACTCACGACGGATAGCTAAAACATCGCAGCGGTCTGTCAGATCCATACTAGAAATGTCAATCTCCGTACTAAAACGGCTCAACTGCTGTCCACGCAGCGCTATCGCAGCGTCGTCCGTCGAGTGCGGTTTTAGTATGGAGATTGATCAAGTATGGATCTGACAGACCGCTGCGATGTTTTAGCGCTCCGTCGTGCGTTGAGTGTGCGATCCGCCTTGAGTTCTTAGAAGGCACTTTAAAAACTCTGACACCAGGATTCGTCGAGTGTCCATTTCGTCAACTCGGAGTTCTTAGCGAGCGGTATCTTATGCGCCCAAAGGTATGGTGTAAAAATATTAGCTGCAAAGATTTTAAGGGGTGAACCAGCTCACCAAACTGAACAACTTTCCCCAAGGAACATAGGTCGAAATACGAAAAAAAATATTGGACCTCCCATACAAAATCTACCGGCCGACCAAGTCAATGTGTATGAGGGCCTATTTTCCTTGGTAAAATTTGTTCAGTTTCATGGGCTGGTTCACCCCTTAAAGTATTTGAAGCAATTTTTTCCACAGTCCTTCAATGTCTATCTAGCAGTAACATCCCATCACGTTTTGCTTCGGTGCCATATTTGTATCTCCTATAGTAGAGGGCTCCGGACGGACTACATCAAGATTATAAGATTTCATTAGTTTTTTTAGAAGTCCAAAGATAACAATATAATACTGTCACTAAATAAATGAATTAGAAATTGTAAAAAAGAGAAATGAGACAGAATTTAATGTTACTAGTCAAAACGCGGCGAGAGCGGGATAAAAAGAATTAAGTCAAATATTTCAAATCTTCATTTCTATTTGCCAACAGAAGCAGCGCATTAAGCTGAACAACTTTTGCTTTGGTGCCATGTCTGTATCTCCTACAGCCCCTGGGCTCCTAGTGGTGTACCTGATGGTCTACATCAGACCAGTACAGATCATAGATAAATGTATAACAAGCAGGCCGCACTGCAATGTACAGATGTTTGGACAAAGGTGTTCGCAGGAGACACGGCTTTAGTTTATCAAAATCACAATTAAAATTTTATATTCTTTTAACAGGTTGCGATCGTGCATTACATTGTAACATCCTTACGACATTCATGTAGTTGATCAGCAGCCTATGAATGTCTCATGCATCGGTATCGATTTATCAATAATAAATATTTATGTACTTAGTGATATTTATGTTGGTGTTGTAGTTACCCTCTTTAAACAGTGGAAAGTTCCCCGACCGGTGTGTCTGCGCGTCTAACCACTTGTAATCTGGGATTAACTAACCTACCCACACGGTGGAATTTTACACCGAAATTTCGAGAGTTTCCTTGTCGTAGCCTTCATATTTTCGATATCGGTTGCCATTGATAGATAACCTATAATGCTATTCTACTACAAATACTACAATGTGTAACTTACAATGTGGCATAACGCAGCAACGTTAAGTAGAGGAATAAATTCATTCACCAATATTTTATATTACCTATCTTGCGGTTATATAAAAAAAAATTGAATCAGTACTAATAGAATGACAGAGTTAAGATTCACTGGCATAAATGTAGCAAAAAACGTTAAACTGCTTTTTTACCCCTTAGGGATTGGCATTTTTAAAATCCTTTCTTAGTGGATATTTTTGTAATAAAATGAACCTACTGCCTAAATATGTGCGTTGATGGATCAGTGAGTCAGTGAATGAATGAGGACAAACGTTTTTATAGATAAGTACCTACCTATACAACGGTAGGTACCTATTATGAAAATGTGGTAATAATATAACTCTAATGTTCTGTAATACCTATTTTTTCTAACACAACGTATCAGCAATCTTACACTGGTTACCTGTCCACCCCTGATTATCTACTTGCTAGCTACCTGAACATTATGTTTACATTGTTGCTGATAATCATCGATAAACACTTCTAAGCCCATTATCAAAAATAATAATAAATACTAACACTGATAAACTGTTATTTTCTTCAAGTGACAAAAGTAACTTTTAGACATAGTGCTCGGTTAGTATCGGAGTCCAGTGCACGTATATGATAATACTTCATCGTGAGCTGCTTTTAATATATCAGCTTCCAATGCGATTAAGCTGTATATACAGCAAAATATACGAATTTTTCATTTGACAAATACTAATTTACTATATTTTTCTAGTCATAGAAATATAAGTTTTAGATAATAAATTTCCAATTTTAAATGGCAAATATGGTGATAAGGACTAGACAGCCACAGTGTGCAAGAGTTGCAATAATTCTAAGAGTGCTGTTTTTGTTTGGAATTCCGACGTTTTATTTCATCTTCCTGCGTGGTTTTGTGGGTGGGAAGCGGAATTTAAATAACTTTGAAGATTTCGATGCAGGTATTTATTTTTATTTATGCAAGTATATAGGTCCAAGCTTTTAAGTACCTATGTCTGGGCGTTTGCTCAGTTAATTTTATACTCAGTAAGTGGGTTAGCAGAGAGGTCTACCTTACCTACTTAATAAAAAAATGGACAATCCAGATGACAAGTCTTCAGATTTTTTTTGAAATTTCATTATCTAACTTTAAGTGTGTATGTGATGTGATGTTATTAAACAGATATTAAGTAAAACTGACATTAAGTAAATTAAATATTTATTCACGACTAGCTGGTGCCCGCGACGTCGTTCGCGCGGTGAAAATTAGATTTAAGGTTACTTAGGTACATTTATAAGGGCGTTTCGGGTTGTCGGACGACTCGGTACACGACAAAGTGTGCGTATGCATTGAGTGAGTAATTCTAAATTTTAGTAAATATTTTTACTAAAAGTCCATCAGCAAACATTTTAGATTTTTTGTTCATTTCGTTGCTTTTCACAAATAGAGAGATTGCATTTACAATTGTTTTAGAACTTTTACTAAATGACTGTCACAATAAAATATTTTTTTTTAGAATTACTCACTTAATGCACACGCACACCACGACAAAAGGGAATGCCTTGTATTAGGTTTATAAGTCAAGAATGTAAGCAAGAAGAGTGAAATAATTTATAAAACCAAAAGAAAAATGAAAACGAGGTCATAAGTTGACAAAAAGGTAAATTAAAATTAAAATACGAAAAAAAGTGTGTGCGCATGAAAAGCATGTGTGAAATGTTCTCGGGGCTGAACGCCTCAGCCGAGGACTTCTTCGAACAGTTCGAGGTAATTGCTATACCTACTGTTGAGGACCGATACGACCAAATTAATGGTTATGCTATGTTACCTATCGGGGCAGCATTATCCTACAATAGAACAAAGAAAAGTGGCACCGCAACATGCGACGAAATGAAAAATGCGTTAAAGAAAGAATTCTCTTCCACCATAGATCATGCTGCGTTGCTCTACAATACACGACAGGCGTCCAACAAACCGCTCGCAGACTATGTATACCGCATTGAGAACCTGGCTAAAAAAGCAGAGATCACGGATGAGAGAAAATTGTTGTTTGTTTATAAATATTAGCTGGAACTATTTTAAGGGGTGAATCAGCTCATGAAACTGCTCAGTTTCCCCAGAGAACATAGGTCGAAATCAAAATATGATATGTTTTTTCGGACCGCCCATACAAACTGACTTGGTCGGGCGGTAATTTTGTATGGGAGGTTCAAAATTTCATTTTGCGACCTATATTCCTTAGGGAAAGTTGTTCAGTTTCATTGACTGGTTCACCCCTTAAAATATTTGCAACTATTTTTTTTTCCACCCTGTATAGCTGATATATGGTGCATGATATATGGCGAAACGAAGTTCGTGGGCACCAGCTAGTAACATTAATAAAGTTTCCCGCTTGCCGACAGATGTGCCACTGGGGCAGTGGCGCCGCCATCTTCTGGCGGTGGAAGACGGGCGCAACTGCACCCCGCCGGCCATCCTGGAGTTCCCGCCGGACGGACTCACGCGCTCGCAACGACAACATGTAATTACTCTTACAATACATACATATATCACGCCTTTATCCCTTGCGGGGTAGGCAGATCGTTAATGCCCGTACGGTCGCTATCGCCACGTCTGACATTTTTGAGGATTGTTTTCTAAGGTTGTTTCAGAAAACATGTGTATCACTATAGTGACAGGTTGTCAGCCTGTCGCCTAAAAATTGTAATACAGCAGCGCTCCCGAGTCCCTTAGTCGCCTCTAACCTAACAATAATACTATTAATATTGTACCTGTGCGTGCACACATTACATACCACGCCTTTATCCCTTGCATAAATCCCTTTATCTCTTGAGTAGACAAAGCGTTAACGGACATAGAAACACGGTCGCTATCGCCACCCTGTCAGAATATTGATTATTATACCTACTACTTTTAATACATATAGACTAGGAGCTCTACTTTGAATCATATTGTGCTTGTATCTCGTATTGCACTATACATCCAGGGTGTAAGAGACGGTGTAACGAAAACTTTGCAGGCGTGATCAGACCATGAAACTCAACAAGTTTTTCTATGGCGGCTATGTTGAGAAACAAAAAAAAATTTTCGAGTTCCCATTCAAAATCACTCAGCTGATCGGGAATTTTGTATGGAAGGTCGAAAAAAAAATCACGTGGACATCGAGGATTTGGAGTACTAAAAGCCTTCTATAACTGTGCAAGATACACAAATGGCTACATAGTGAAAATTGTTTGGTACCTACGACTCATTTGGGGACACATCTAATGGTAGACATAAAACAAGCACTAAACAGAACCAAGTGAATACCCTCTCACTGCCTTAAAAAAACAAAACACGTACTATATTTTCATATCGTAGTGGACACAACTCAATTCCATGGCAAAAAAATAATGAGACTCCAATTTTATCCATTATAAAATATAGAAATATATTGTATAAAGTGCCAAAAAATATTTCTCTAAACTCTACTTACATTAATGAAGACTTATATATTAAAAAAACACTTGAATTGTATTGTTCCAAAAGAAAAAATTCCTAAAAGAGTTATTTTTTATCGTACCTATAATTAAAAAGTTATACATGTAATGTTCAGGGTGCAGTGGTGATCCACTGCGTGCTGGCCATCTATTGCTTCCTGCTGCTGGGCGCTGTCTGTGAACAATACTTCGTACCAGCCATCGAAGTTATATGCGATCGTAAGTAAACAAATACACTGATAATACAAAACAGTAAAGAAACACGTTTTACACTGGAGAGCAATGAATCAGGGACACGTGGAATATCTCGGAAACTAAGAATGTTAGCTTAATGAAATGATGATCTCTCCGACCGATGTTGCCCATGGCGACCACTTCGACTCCTAATCAGATCCTATTGTAGCCTATTTTGGTAGTAAACTCCCGTGCACAGTGTGGACACGTGAGTTTGCCATTTACATAATTATAGTTGATGGCAACCAGTGGACGGGCCTTTAACTTGTGGCGTGCATCCTCCTTGGTGAGCCATCAGGCTGGATGCACCCACTGACACGGGCCTGTTGATAGGCGCCGTGTGAAAATGAAAAATGAAAATGAAAAATTATTTATTTACCATACAGATTTAGTTACAAGATAATTTCCAGAGGTTCCCAAACTAGGACGCAGCCTGTATCTTGGGAAACCAAAAGAAGTAATTACTTATTGCACGAAATTTATGCGCTTAGCTAAACAATTCGTGTGTATGTGAGTCTGTGAGTGTGTTTGTGAGTGAAAATAAAAGTAAACGTGTACTAGTGTGTGTGTCATACAGCAAAAGTTCAACTTGGTATGAGTGACTCCGTCACGTCATAGTTCACGCCAGCCAACCATTTCCGTAGTTTAATTTTAGCCTCTTTAGTTTTGAAAGTATGAAAGTCGCAGCATTTAACTGCTTTATTATATATAAATGGAAAGGCAAAATCAGAAAATCTCCCAGCAAATTGTGTTTTAACTGGTTTAATAGGAAATCTGTGGATTCTCTTTCCGTCAATTTTCTCCTTAACCCCAGATGAGGTAACCTGTTTATGTACAGCCATACAAGCTCTAAGAATATAAAGCTGCCTCACACGAAGAACCTGTGCCTCCAGATATAGTGCGTCAGTAGGGAATCTATAGCGTTTTCTAAGCATCGTTTTCAGGACTGCACGCTGAGCTCTTTCCAGTTGGATTAAGTAGGTTTTCGCTGCGCAGCCCCAAACACCGATGCAGTACGATATAATAGATTCACAAACCGCAAAGTAAGTGTTCCTGAGGATGGAGAATGGGGCAGAATTTCTCAGGTTTCTCATGATCCCAATGATTTTCCTGACTCGTGAAGATAAGGCCGCTATATGGGCCTGGAAGTTTAGTTTTTCGTCTATCATGATACCCAAATACCGCAAGTCCTTGACCCGTGAGATGGAGCTACAGTGGCAAGAACTTTTTTGGAAGCTGTCTATCGTAGGGTTCAGGACACATTTGTGGATTTTCATATCTGAGAGTGATATAGGGGGCTTACTGGCTGACGTTTTATGGAAACAGAGAAACTTTGATTTATCCATGTTTAAGCTCAACAGATTACGGTTCAGCCAATTTTGTACACTTGCCATACCAGCCTCGGTGACTTTCCATGCCTCTTCCCAGCTTTTAGCTTGAAATAGAATTGCCGTATCGTCAGCATAGCAAACCGTTTCAGCGGATTGAAGGGGCAGTTCATGGATGTCATTCATGTAGGCTATGAATAGGGTCGGACCGAGTATGCTGCCTTGTGGCACACCAAAGTTTACTGGATTTGTGGGACTACGTGTGTTGCTGATTTTTACCATCTGCTCTCTACCAGTAAGGTAACTATGAAACCATGCCAAGGCCGTCCCACGGATACCCAGACCTTCAAGCTTGCGCAAAAGGATCGGGATGGACACCGTATCGAAGGCCTTGGCGAGGTCCAAGAATACTCCGATGCATTTGAGACCGCGATCCAGAGAGGATGACACCAGACCTATAAGCAGCTGGACAGCATCCTCCGTAGACCTGCCCCGTCGGAAACCGAATTGTCTTTTTGAAAGGAGGTTATTATCTTCTAAAAAGGAAACTAAACGTTTGTTAACCAACTTCTCCAAAAGTTTTGAGAGGACACTCAGCAAAGAGATAGGGCGGTAACTACAGGGTACGTCTTTTTGTCCTTTCTTATATATTGGTGTAATTGAGGCATTCTTCCACACCCGCGGGAAACATCCAGACTTGAGGCTAAGGTTAAAGATATAAGATAACGGAGAGACTATTTCGTTTTTGATCGCTTTGATTAGAGAGTTTGTTAACCCATCATCACCAGGAGCACTATCATTACTGAGTTTTGTTATCAGTTGCGCTATTTCATGCGGGTCAGTAGGTGACAGAAAGAAAGAACAGGGGGGACCGCCAGTGATAGGGACTTTTGAGGCCAAACCTTCCTCCGTTTCAGATATTTCATTCAGTATTTCGCTAGCC
The DNA here is from genome assembly GCA_029255805.1 of Keiferia lycopersicella. Lineage (NCBI taxonomy): Eukaryota > Metazoa > Arthropoda > Insecta > Lepidoptera > Gelechiidae > Keiferia > Keiferia lycopersicella. The sequence goes on along the minus strand of JARACZ010000006.1, from coordinate 11,191,212 downwards.
AGGTTGTGACCCACGTTCGAAAAGTAGTCATTACAGAGTTGAAGGGATTTCACTGGATCTTCCGATGCGGTAATAAGGTCGGTTGATTGTTTATTTTGGCGCGTAACGTTACAGACTTTGTATATAGATTTCCATAACTTTTTAGGATTTCGAAGATTGGTTTGGAGTTCAGAGGTTTCGTATTGAGTCCTTAATTTGTTTATAAGATTGTAATAGAAATTTCGGTATCGTTTATAGGAATGTTTAAGGATCTCGTCATTAGGATGCAGTTTAAGTGATTGGTGTAGACGATCACGATGCCTAGCACAACGTAACAACCCGGGTGTCATCCAAGGCTCACGAATGAACCTTGTTCTGCTCATCCGGGTCATCTTCGAGTGTCTCTTAACCACAGTGGAAAGCTCATTAATTAAAACTTCAACTGCGTCGTCGACCTTTTCCTGGGCATACACCAAGCTCCAATCGATAGTTCTAAGCTCCCTGCAGACCGCTTCGAAATCTATAATTGTCCTGGTACGATTTTTAGCTTTAGTAACAGTAAGACCACCGAGACCCACCATAACAGGTGCGTGATCAGTAACATCTGTATTAAGGGTCGCTCCTGCTAGAGATTGACGAGTTCTGACATAAATATGGTCAAGACAGGCTTCTTCCCTTGTGGGATTTGATATTACCGAGCACAGACCATGCTGAGCCATCAAGCACTGGTACTTAGTCACGCTGTCAAGCTTTGTTACGTCAGTCTCTAAAAGGTTAATATTTATATCGCCAGCTACTATGACACCCGTTCTGTCACTTAAGGTACATCCAGACTATTAAGACATCATCCAGACTATTTAAAAATGTTTTAGTCTCCCTGAAAGATGGTGATCGATACAGACCTACTACAGTCACAACCTTGGAGATTTCTAAAACTATACAACATGCTTCAGAAAAAAGTGGTTCACTGGAAACTACGTTCCAACTATCCCTTACGTAAGCCACAATTCCTCCGTTCTGATTAATGTTACGACACGTGGAAAACGAAGTATAACCAGGAATTTGCCCTATGGTAACCGTGTCACTCAACCGGCATTCCGTAAGTAAGAATATATCAACGGGAGTGTGTATTCGTTGAAGTAGGACGAGAAATTGATCAAAGTTTTTTCTGATGCTTCTGATATTAAGAGTCAATAGTTTTAAGTAAGATTTAGTGCTGAAATATTCTTTGCAGTCTTCGGGTAAAATTATTTCGCTTTGTAATTCAGGTATAGTATCTATACTTGAAAAGACATTATTCATATTAATTTATTTATTATGGGGTATCTGAATTTTAATAAAAAGAAATGGTAGAATTGTATACTATGAGAGTGTTGAAATTGTTTTGAACATGAAATTGAGAGGGTAAACTTACGGCTGTATGTGTGTGTATACTTTGTAGTGCGGCTGTTTGCGTGAGAGTGTTGTGAGAGTAAGAAAGTGCTGTTATGTGTAAAACAGGCGTTTTGAAGTATTATAAACAAAATTATATAAAGAAATATTAAAGAAGTTATTTGTGAATAGAACATAAACCGGTATTTAATTTGTGTACATAGATCAGGAGCAACAATTCAACAAGGATTCAGTTTCCGATAATGTTTTTCCGTTATTAGACGGCGGCGGCGGCGGGAGCGCTGGATTAGCTCGGACACCTTGGTCCGAGTTGTCCTGGGGTTTGGTTTTGTTGAAGTTTAAGTTCTTAGTAAGTTTTTCTAGAACCTGCTCGGAGTCCACACGTAACACAGAACTTGTCTCAGTTTTTCGCATGAATACCTTTCCATTAGACGTCCAGACGTACTTAAAACCAAGGCCGCTTCCAACGGCTCTCGCCTTGCTGAAAATAATTCTATTTTCTTTAGTTAGGTGTTCATTTATGTAGATTCTACGTGGGTTTCCCGGTACTCCAATATTTTCAGTGGTAAGGCCTCGTCGGACTTTTGCAGCTTTTAGAATTTGGTCACGCGGCACCCGGCGTGTGAGTGTCAGAATCACAGGTCGCGGACGATCCAAATTTCCGGAGTCAGGTTGCTTGCCAACACGTCGAACGTCGTCCACGTCGCGGGGATCCAACTGGATGCCTAAACTTGCGGATACGTTTTGAACGATTTGTGTTATATTCTCACTACGTTGTTCTGTTATTCCCGTGATTTCAATGTCCCTTAGGAATTCGCGTTGTTGCCTGGCGGCCAACTCACATCGAAGCTCATTCACTTCTGCTCGAAGGTTTGTAACTTCCGTTTTGAAGTGGTCCAAGTCTTTGACCTGTTTTTTCATGTTGTAAATATCCTGCCTAAATTGAGCTATGTCTTGAGATGTTGAGTTTAAAGTGTTCGTAAAAGCCTGCATTTCATTACGCATTATCTTAAATGTGATCGTGTTTTGTTCAAAAGATTCGATTTTGTCGCCTTGCTGGACAGAGCTACAATTTGGTGTACTTTTTCCATGTGAGTTCTAATAATTTGACCATTATTATACGCAATTGGAATATGCTCACGCGTAACATTTATTAGTACCGCAGCCTCCTACATTCTACTATTAAAGGGCCCTCACTAACAAAATACTGCTATTTTGTTAGTGAGTGGGCCCTTTAATAGTTTTTAGAAACGTTTTTCTGTAATTCTACCTAATATCTGCATATTAGGTAGAATTACAGAAAAACGTTTCCCATTCCTATAAATTGCGTTTCATTGGGTGCAAACATTCATGTCCCAAATTTAAATCTCTTCAAAACCTTCGGGTTAAAATGATCTATTTTGTTCGCACTTATGTGCGCCTAACTAAAGTGCAGTTTTTGAATAGAGGGGATGAAAATATATTAATTATTCTGTTAATTTCACTCATTTAAACAGCGATGCTCCATATCAATAATCAATTTTTTTTTCCTTACAACACTGGGATTTAATATGACGAATGATAAGAGTTTGGTATAATGAATTTATATATTATTTATGTTATTCATTATTAAGTCGACATCAAACATTGTGGTTACAAAACGTATACTACATTGTTTAATTATTGTAATTTTTGGTTTGGATGTATCAAATGCGGATGCTACCCGTGAGAAGCAAGACAATGGAAAACAACTCAGATTTCATTGCATAATTTCCTTAACTACTATTGTAACTAATAGATGAGATACTTTCTTATGCGTTCGAGACATTTTCTCATACGAATATGACATAATGATTAAGTGCAAATGGTGAAAAAACTAGGCCAATAATTAATAAAGTAGCGCCTCGATCTTAGCGATACCTAATTAACTTAAGTAAATTACCTAGAAGGCGATGTACTCTAATACTCTATTATAACACCACTTACCTATAAAGCCACCTAATGTAATGCTATATTCTTTTTTCTAAATTTTCGTTGCCGGCCGCCTTGCCACGTGACAGTTTATTTATTACAATGTTAAATTGAAATGTAAGTTTTTGAAGAAACTAATACGCAAGATAGCATCATACGCTGCCATAGACAAATAATAACTAATCCGGCTAAGACTGTGACGCCGTAGATATAATATAGAAACTTGCGGATCAGTCTCAAATTCTAATTCTCAATCGTTTATTTCCAAGTAAATTCTCAACGGATGCTTTTCAGGCAACGAAAGTCAGGAATTTACAATACAATGCTGTCACTATATAAATAAATTAGTCATTGTAAATATGAGAAAATAGTCAGACAATTTTCTCCTTTTTATAACAATTTAATGTTCCTAGTAGTACCGCGGCACGAGTGGGATAAAAAATAAAAAATAAAATAAAGGCACTGCCTCGGGGCTGGCCAGACTCACACAGCATATAACTCACAAAATCACACCGTTGGTGTTAGGTCTGAACATGGCGATGGACGTGGCGGGGGCGACGTTCATGGCGGCTGCCAGCTCGAGCCCCGAGCTGTTCATCAACTGCGTGGGCACGTTCGTCACGGAGGGGGACCTGGGCGTCGGCGCCATCGTCGGCTCCGCGGTCTTCAATGTGCTGGCCGTGCCCGCCTGCTGCGCCCTTTTCTCTGGCAAGGTCAGTCTATAGTTTGTAAAAGCTTGATACCTGTGCCGTTTGTGACATTGGAAGAAATGCTTTGACATAAGGTCCATTTTCGTTTGTTTGTTGTGATTAAAATGAACATCTAAGTTAACTCATAAATAAACTCCCTTGAGAGAGGGCTTTACCTACTCTCTGAAGCCAAACAACAACAAAAAAAACTCTGCGCGGCGTTTCTAATGGTAGAGCTCAGACGAAAGCTTAGTTTAGGCTCTAGTCTCTCACAATAACAATAATCATAAATATTACCACTAATTTATTGCGGCGGGTGTTGTAAAGGGCAATTCAGGGATTCAAGGGATTTCAGGAGTATTACAATTTTAGGCGACAGGCTGACAACCTGTCACTACAGTGATACACGAATCATCTGAAAGGGCCCTTCATACTCGTCAGACGTGGCGATAACGACCGTAAGTTTACGATCGTTAACGCTCTGCCTACCCCGCATGGGATAAAGACGTGATTTATGTATGTGTGTAATTTATTAGTTTTAACAATTAATTATACCTTTTCTTCCATTTGCTCTAAAATGGCGTAATTATTTCAAAAAAAGAATCGTAAATAGGCATTCAAGTCGACAGGTTTGCGAATGCAGCGGCATGCAGACGACAATATTCTAAATAAAAATTGAAAGGTGTTTTATGTTGCACAATAGGCAGGTAAGCTGAATGTGAAATCTTGCGCGCATTCCTTTATTTTAATGAACTTGATATCTTGCAGTCAGCGCCCTGGCACGTGCACCTTGTCCGACTTATATGATGCCACCGACATTGCTGTAGCAGTGGATTCGAGTCGAAAAATAAAATTATATGTTAGCAAATATATTGCGCATCTCGCATTTGAATGCGGATTTATGATGCTTCCTTGCAAATGGAAGAAAAATCTAATTCGTTTCGTCTTTCCAATATTACTAGAACGTAATTTAACGTAGTCTTATTGGCCTTTGCAATACTATTCTATTATTTTTATGAGCGGATACAAATATTTTATGAATTTGAATTCAATAACTATGCAGGTAATAGAACTGGACTGGTGGTCGGTGTCGCGCGACTGCATGATGTACGCAGTTGCAGTTGTGGCGCTGATCCTCACGCTGCTCGACGACAAGATCTACTGGCACGAAGCACTACTGCTCGTGCTGATGTACACGCTCTATATACTAGGCAAGTATACGCAGGTGACAGTGGTCGTGCTCATCTACACGCTCTATATACTAGGCAAGTATACGCAGGTGACAGTAGTCGTGCTCATCTACACGCTCTATATACTAGGTTAGTATACGTAGGTGACAGTGGTCGTGCTCTATACAGGGTGTAAAAGTATTAGCTGCAAATATTTTAAGGGTTGAACCAGCCGATGAAACTGAACAACTTTCCCCAAGAAACATAGGTCAACATACGAAAAAAAATCGGACCTCCCATACAAAATTACCAATCAACCAAGTGAATTTGTATGGGAGGTCCAAAAAATGTCCTCATATTTCGACATATGTTTCTTGGGGAAAGTTGATCAGTTTCATGGGCTGATTCACCCCTTAAAATATTTAAAGCTAATATTTTTACACCTTATATACTAGGCAAGTATACGCAGGTGACAGTGGTCGTGCTCATCTACGCGCTCTATATACTAGGCAAGTATACGCAGGTGACAGTGGTCGTGCTCATGTACACGCTCTATATACTAGGCAAGTATACGCAGGTGACAGTGGTCGTGCTCATCTACACGCTCTATATACTAGGCAAGTATACGCAGGTGACAGTGGTCGTGCTCATCTACACGCTCTATATACTAGGCAAGTATACGCAGGTGACAGTAGTCGTGCTCATCTACGCGCTCTATATACTAGGCAAGTATACGCAGGTGACAGTAGTCGTGCTCATCTACACGCTCTATATACTAGGCAAGTATACGCAGGTGACAGTAGTCGTGCTCATCTACACGCTCTATATACTAGGCAAGTATACGCAGGTGACAGTGGTCGTGCTCATCTACACGCTCTATATACTAGGCAAGTATACGCAGGTGACAGTAGTCGTGCTCATCTACGCGCTCTATATACTAGGCAAGTATACGCAGGTGACAGTGGTCGTGCTCATCTACACGCTCTATATACTAGGCAAGTATACGCAGGTGACAGTGGTCGTGCTCATCTACACGCTCTATATACTAGGCAAGTATACGCAGGTGACAGTGGTCGTGCTCATCTACACGCTCTATATACTAGGCAAGTAAACGCAGGTGACAGTGGTCGTGCTCATCTACACGCTCTATATACTAGGCAAGTATACGCAGGTGACAGTGGTCGTGCTCATCTACACGCTCTATATACTAGGCAAGTATACGCAGGTGACAGTGGTCGTGCTCATCTACACGCTCTATATACTAGGCAAGTAAACGCAGGTGACAGGTCGTGCTCATCTACACGCTCTATATACTAGGCAAGTATACGCAGGTGACAGTAGTCGTGCTCATCTACACGCTCTATATACTAGGCAAGTATACGCAGGTGACAGTAGTCGTGCTCATCTACACGCTCTATATACTAGGCAAGTATACGCAGGTGACAGTGGTCGTGCTCATCTACACGCTCTATATACTAGGCAAGTATACGCAGGTGACAGTGGTCGTGCTCATCTACACGCTCTATATACTAGGCAAGTATACGCAGGTGACAGTGGTCGTGCTCATCTACACGCTCTATATACTAGGCAAGTAAACGCAGGTGACAGTGGTCGTGCTCATCTACACGCTCTATATACTAGGCAAGTATACGCAGGTGACAGTGGTCGTGCTCATCTACACGCTCTATATACTAGGCAAGTATACGCAGGTGACAGTGGTCGTGCTCATCTACACGCTCTATATACTAGGCAAGTATACGCAGGTGACAGTGGTCGTGCTCATCTACACGCTCTATATACTAGGCAAGTAAACGCAGGTGACAGGTCGTGCTCATCTACACGCTCTATATACTAGGCAAGTATACGCAGGTGACAGTAGTCGAGCTCATCTACACGCTCTATATACTAGGCAAGTATACGCAGGTGACAGTAGTCGTGCTCATCTACACGCTCTATATACTAGGCAAGTATACGCAGGTGACAGTAGTCGAGCTCATCTACACGCTCTATATACTAGGCAAGTATACGCAGGTGACAGTGGTCGTGCTCATCTACACGCTCTATATACTAGGCAAGTATACGCAGGTGACAGTAGTCGTGCTCATCTACGCGCTCTATATACTAGGCAAGTATACGCAGGTGACAGTAGTCGTGCTCATCTACACGCTCTATATACTAGGCAAGTATACGCAGGTGACAGTAGTCGTGCTCATCTACACGCTCTATATACTAGGCAAGTATACGCAGGTGACAGTAGTCGTGCTCATGTACACGCTCTATATACTAGGCAAGTATATGCAGGTGACAGGTCGTGCTCATCTACACGCTCTATATACTAGGCAAGTATACGCAGGTGACAGTGGTCGTGCTCATCTACGCGCTCTATATACTAGGCAAGTATACGCAGGTGACAGTGGTCGTGCTCATCTACACGCTCTATATACTAGGCAAGTATACGCAGGTGACAGTGGTCGTGCTCATCTACACGCTCTATATACTAGGCAAGTATACGCAGGTGACAGTGGTCGTGCTCATCTACACGCTCTATATACTAGGCAAGTAAACGCAGGTGACAGTGGTCGTGCTCATCTACACGCTCTATATACTAGGCAAGTATACGCAGGTGACAGTGGTCGTGCTCATCTACACGCTCTATATACTAGGCAAGTATACGCAGGTGACAGTGGTCGTGCTCATCTACACGCTCTATATACTAGGCAAGTATACGCAGGTGACAGTGGTCGTGCTCATCTACACGCTCTATATACTAGGCAAGTAAACGCAGGTGACAGGTCGTGCTCATCTACACGCTCTATATACTAGGCAAGTATACGCAGGTGACAGTAGTCGAGCTCATCTACACGCTCTATATACTAGGCAAGTATACGCAGGTGACAGTAGTCGTGCTCATCTACACGCTCTATATACTAGGCAAGTATACGCAGGTGACAGTAGTCGAGCTCATCTACACGCTCTATATACTAGGCAAGTATACGCAGGTGACAGTAGTCGTGCTCATCTACACGCTCTATATACTAGGCAAGTATACGCAGGTGACAGTAGTCGTGCTCATGTACACGCTCTATATACTAGGCAAGTATATGCAGGTGACAGGTCGTGCTCATCTACACGCTCTATATACTAGGCAAGTATACGCAGGTGACAGTGGTCGTGCTCATCTACACGCTCTATATACTAGGCAAGTATACGCAGGTGACAGTGGTCGTGCTCATCTACACGCTCTATATACTAGGCAAGTATACGCAGGTGACAGTGGTCGTGCTCATCTACACGCTCTATATACTAGGCAAGTATACGCAGGTGACAGTGGTCGTGCTCATCTACACGCTCTATATACTAGGCAAGTATACGCAGGTGACAGGTCGTGCTCATCTACACGCTCTATATACTAGGTTAGTATACGCAGGTGACAGTGGTCGTGCTCATCTACACGCTCTATATACTAGGCAAGTATACGCAGGTGACAGTAGTCGTGCTCATGTACACGCTCTATATACTAGGTTAGTATACGCAGGTGACAGTAGTCGTGCTCATGTACACGCTCTATATACTAGGTTAGTATACGCAGGTGACAGTGGTCGTGCTCATCTACACGCTCTATATACTAGGTTAGTATACGCAGGTGACAGTAGTCGTGCTCATGTACACGCTCTATATACTAGGTTAGTATACGCAGGTGACAGTGGTCGTGCTCATCTACACGCTCTATATACTAGGCAAGTATACGCAGGTGACAGTAGTCGTGCTCATCTACACGCTCTATATACTAGGCAAGTATACGCAGGTGACAGTGGTCGTGCTCATCTACACGCTCTATATGCTAGGCAAGTATACGCAGGTGACAGTGGTCGTGCTCATCTACACGCTCTATATACTAGGCAAGTATACGCAGGTGACAGTGGTCGTGCTCATCTACACGCTCTATATACTAGGCAAGTATACGCAGGTGACAGTGGTCGTGCTCATCTACACGCTCTATATACTAGGCAAGTATACGCAGGTGACAGTGGTCGTGCTCATCTACACGCTCTATATACTAGGCAAGTATACGCAGGTGACAGTGGTCGTGCTCATCTACACGCTCTATATACTAGGCAAGTATACGCAGGTGACAGTGGTCGTGCTCATCTACACGCTCTATATACTAGGATCTACGCGCTCTATATACTAGGCAAGTATACGCAGGTGACAGTGGTCGTGCTCATGTACACGCTCTATATACTAGGCAAGTATACGCAGGTGACAGTGGTCGTGCTCATCTACACGCTCTATATACTAGGCAAGTATACGCAGGTGACAGTGGTCGTGCTCATCTACACGCTCTATATACTAGGCAAGTGTACGCAGGTGACAGTGGTCGTGCTCATCTACACGCTCTATATACTAGGCAAGTATACGCAGGTGACAGTGGTCGTGCTCATCTACACGCTCTATATACTAGGCAAGTATACGCAGGTGACAGTGGTCGTGCTCATCTACACGCTCTATATACTAGGCAAGTATACGCAGGTGACAGTGGTCGTGCTCATCTACACGCTCTATATACTAGGCAAGTATACGCAGGTGACAGTAGTCGTGCTCATCTACACGCTCTATATACTAGGCAAGTATACGCAGGTGACAGTGGTCGTGCTCATCTACACGCTCTATATACTAGGCAAGTATACGCAGGTGACAGTGGTCGTGCTCATCTACACGCTCTATATACTAGGATCTACACGCTCTATATACTAGGCAAGTATACGCAGGTGACAGTGGTCGTGCTCATGTACACGCTCTATATACTAGGCAAGTATACGCAGGTGACAGTGGTCGTGCTCATCTACACGCTCTATATACTAGGCAAGTATACGCAGGTGACAGTGGTCGTGCTCATGTACACGCTCTATATACTAGGCAAGTATACGCAGGTGACAGTGGTCGTGCTCATGTACACGCTCTATATACTAGGCAAGTATACGCAGGTGACAGTGGTCGTGCTCATCTACACGCTCTATATACTAGGATCTACACGCTCTATATACTAGGCAAGTGTACGCAGGTGACAGTGGTCGTGCTCATCTACACGCTCTATATACTAGGATCTACACGCTCTATATACTAGGCAAGTGTACGCAGGTGACAGTAGTCGTGCTCATCTACACGCTCTATATACTAGGCAAGTATACGCAGGTGACAGTGGTCGTGCTCATCTACGCGCTCTATATACTAGGCAAGTATACGCAGGTGACAGTGGTCGTGCTCATCTACGCGCTCTATATACTAGGCAAGTATACGCAGGTGACAGTGGTCGTGCTCATCTACACGCTCTATATACTAGGTTAGTATACGTAGGTGACAGTGGTCGTGCTCTATACAGGGTGTAAAAGTATTAGCTGCAAATATTTTAAGGGTTGAACCAGCCGATGAAACTGAACAACTTTCCCCAAGAAACATAGGTCAACATACGAAAAAAAATCGGACCTCCCATACAAAATTACCAATCAACCAAGTGAATTTGTATGGGAGGTCCAAAAAATGTTCTCATATTTCGACATATGTTTCTTGGGGAAAGTTGATCAGTTTCATGGGTTGATTCACCCCTTAAAATATTTAAAGCTAATATTTTTACACCTTATTTACTAGGCAAGTATACGCAGGTGACAGTGGTCGTGCTCATCTACGCGCTCTATATACTAGGCAAGTTATACTCGCCAAGCAGAAGTTAAAAAATGTAGATGAAAAAATGCAACAATAACAAGGTCTGATTCAGTTCCTGAAACTGAACATCTTTCACGAAGGATTTTTATGTCTATTGTGTAGATAGGTAAAACGAACACGAACAAACAAAAAGTGAAAGAAACCGCTAGTAGGTATCATTTCCAGGGTTCCTATCTATCTGATGTGGTTTGCTTACCTTAGGAGTATAATTGTAGACCACACGCTACGACGGCTTACATTCTGTCATAGAACATTCACCCCGTAGAGGTGGTAAACAGTCAATTACCCAACATTTTCTGCCACTTTTTGCAGGAGGGGAGGTAAACATGTACCTACGATAATGTTACAAATGGAAAAGCCACATACAAAACGGCAACTATCAGTCTTTGCCATCTCCTTAGGGTGAATGCTCTAAGCTCTCTGTAGACATCTGATATAAAATCAAAGTTAGCAAGGTAACTCGAAATACTACTTACTTTACATATTCATTATTATTTGTATTTTTCAGCGATGGTTTTCAATGGCCGTTTGGGATCGTTTTTCAAAAGCGGCTGCTGCTCAAAGAAGAAGACCAACCTGTACACTGAAGTCACTCCATTGCTTGTGGAGCAAAATGGTAAACCCACGTTTACTGTCCTAAACATACATACACATATCACGCCTATATCGCTGGTGGGGTAGGCAGAGCGTCAACGACCGTAAGAATACGGTCGTTATTGCCACGTCTGACATTTGGAGTATTGTTTTCCAAGGTTGTTTCAGAAAACTTGTGTATCATTATATTGACAGGTTGTTAGCCTGTCGCCTTAAAATTTTAGTACACCAGTACTCCCGAGTCCCTTAGTCGCCTCTTACTTTTATTTACTGTCCTTCCTACTACAATTACTCTTTCTTAGCGTCTAACAACATAAAATTGGACAAAGTAAATGAGAAAGCTAGGTAAAATATATATAACATAGGTAGAATTCGAAACGTAGTTAGGAAATGTCAAAAATTTCATGTTTAGGAGTCGCATTCGAACTTCTATCGACGAAATGAGCAAATTGTAAGAAATTCTTCTTTTCGTATCGAAATAATGATTATAAAAAAATCCAGGTATTTTTTTTATTATTATTTGCTCCGCGCTCGTCAGCCTTTTAACAAAATACTCTCGCACAATCATATCCTACAATCGCTTTTTTGTGACAAGAAAGAAGGAAACAAAAACAAATTTTCACATAGTACGTACATACATATATCACGCCTTTATCCCTTGCGAGTTAGGCAGAGCGTCAACGACCGTAAGAATACGGTCGTTATTGCCACGTCTGACATTTTTGAGGATTGTTTTCCAAGGTTGTTTCAGAAAACATGTGTACATACATATCACTATAGTGACAGGTTGTCAGCCTGTCGCCTAAAAATTGTAATACACTAATACTCTCGAGTCCCTTAGTCGGCCCTTACGACACCCACAGGAAGGATGTGGGTTGATGCTATTCTAAGCCGGCATCACACGGCATTCACATAGTAGGTATTTATTAATTCCTATGGATGTTTTAGGTAAAAATGAGAAGCCTTATCGTCTGGACGCAATGAGCAGCATCAGCACGATCCCGCCGAAGCAGCGCGACGCGGAGCGGGGTGCCGAGCTGATCAGGAGCCAGGACTCTTCGGGATCAGGTACAACTATACCAACTCAAACTTGCAAAAAACACAACTCTACTACCTACTACCTATCAATAAAAATAATTAGCCAGATTGTAGGTACGTCTGAATTAGTTGAGGCGGTATCTCTCGAATTTTTTTCATAAGACTTCAGAAGATCAGATAGTTTCTCGTACAAAGGGTACCTGATAGCTTTAATATTTTTATTTGTAGATAAATAGGTAGCAATTTAATAGGAATTCTGGACTAACAACAGCCGTTGCCGACTATACATACACATACACAAATCACGCCGATATCTCTTACGGGGGCAGAGCGTTGGCTACAGTAAAGTTACGATCGCTATCGCCACGTCTGACAAATATTTGAGGATCGTTCAGATGATAAGACAGGTTGGCAGCCTGTCACCTAAAATTTCCTTCCCGTCCTGTTTGTCGGCTTCTACGACACCCACGGGGAAAGAAGTGGGGTGATGCTACTCTAAGCCGGCATAACACGGCAACTACGTTGCCGACTATGCTGCCCAATATTCATCATCATCATTAACAGCCTATTGTATGTAGTCCACTGCTGGACATAGGCCTCTCCTAAAGCACGCCACTGAACCCGGTCTTCGGCTTTACTCCTCCAGTCACTGCCCGCAGCTTTGCGTATGTCGTCGCTCCACCTTGCCACAGGGCGTCCTGCGCTACGTTTGCCGATACGCGGTCTCCACTCAAGGACCAGCTTACCCCAGCGGTTATCGGTCCTTCGGCAGATATGACCAGCCCACTGCCACTTCAGCTTGCTAATACGTTGAGCTATGTCGGTCATTCTAGTTCTCTGTCGAATTACTTCGTTTCGGATACGATCCCTTACAGAAACCCCGAGCACAGCTCTCTCCATAGCTCGCTGAGCGACTTTCAGTTGGTGGACCAGTCGTACCGTGAGTGTCCACGTTTCGGCTCCGTATGTCATGACAGGTAGGACGCACTGGTTGAAGACTTTCGTCTTAAGGCATTGCGGTATTGGCGACGAAAAGACTCGACGGAGTTTTCCGAATGCTGCCCAACCCAGCTGTATTCTTCTCTGGACTTCCTTCTCAAGGTTGTTTCTACCTAGTTGGAGCGTTTGCCCTAGGTAGACATACTGTTGAACAACTTCGAGTTGGATTCCATTTACGGCAATCGGTTCCGGATCAACGTGTTCGTTGAACATGACTTTGGTTTTATCCAAATTCATCCGGAGACCGATGCGGCGAGAAGAATCAGCTAGGTCATCCACCATTCGTTGTAGGTCTTGCAGCGTTTCTGCCATAATGACGATGTCGTCTGCAAATCGTAAGTGAGAGATGTACTTGCCGTTTATATTAATACCACGACCTTTCCAGTCCAGCGTCTTAAACATATCCTCCAGAGCGTTAGTGAACAGTTTCGGGGATATGACGTCCCCCTGTCTCACTCCTCGATGGAGATGGATAGGCTTAGTCCGCTGGTCCTGTACTTGTACGGTCATTGTGGCGGCTTCATAGAGACATCTCATCACTTCGATGTATCGCCAGTCGACTTGGCAACGCTGCAAAGACTCCAGAACAGACCAGGTTTCGATGGAGTCGAAAGCTTTCTCATAGTCCACAAACGCTAAGCACAGGGGCCGATTGTACTCTTGAGACTTCTGTACAATCTGCCGTACTGTGTGAATGTGGTCTATGGTGCTATAACCCCTTCGAAACCCGGCCTGCTCGGGAGGCTGAAACTCATCGAGTCTTCGCGCAAGACGGTTCGTGATGACCCTGGAGAACAGTTTGTAAACATGGCTCAAAAGCGAAATCAGGCGGTAGTTCTTCAATAGGGTTTTGTCTCCTTTTTTGAAGAACAGTACCACCATGCTTCTGTGCCATGCCTGCGGAGTTCTCCCATGGAAGAGAACGGAGTTAAAGAGCTGTTGGAGCTGATCCAATAAGGGAGTTCCTCCAGCTTTTAGGAGCTCTGTCGTGATCCCGTCCTCCCCTGGGGCTTTTCCATTTTTTAACTGTTTCAGGGCCATTTCGATCTCGTCTCGGCTGATCTCGGGCAGGTCCTCGGTGAAGTGGCGTGTGAGGGTGGCTCTGCAATCCTCAGTATCGGGTACGGGCTTTGAAGCTTGCGAGGCGTAGAGCTTGCCATAGAAGTCTTCCACTTCCGACAGAACCTCCGGCTTGGATGCAACGACTTCCCCAGATTCAGTTGTCAGCTTCGTCAGGTGGCTCCTACCCAAAGGCCGTGCGAACACCTTTGGTCCCCGATTCTGCTCAATTGATTTTTCAATCAAGAGCGTGTTTGCGGATCGGAGATCACGTCGCACGAGCCTCTGGATGGTTTTGTTGCGCTCTTGACTTACGTCTCTCTTCCATTAAGCTGAGAGTTTCCGTCGAAAGTTTGGACTTTTTGCTCTTACGTCTAATCTCGCAGAACTTCGTCCCTTCATCCCTGAGAATTTCCACCACCTCTTCGAGTTTCTGGTCAACGTCATCTGTGGTTTCCAAGGCAGCGAATCGATTTTCCAATTTTAATTGGAAAGTTTCGGACCCTACCACGGTTTGGAGCAGATTCGGTCGGAGCGTGGACTTCACCAGGCGGGCTCTTTCAGCTTTGTAGTTAATATCCAGAGTGCCCTGAACAAGTCGGTGGTCGCTTCCGGTATTAAACCTGGTGACCACTGTGACATCCCTGAATATGCGCCGTTTGTCCGCGATGATGAAGTCTATCTCATTTTTCGTCACAGTATCGGGGCTTTGCCACGTCCACTTCCTTTTGGGCTTCTTTTTGTATACGTAGAATGAATTCATCAAAAAGAGGCCCTCTTTTTCGAGGAAGTTGACGAGCATTTGCCCCCTGTGATTTCTACTTCCAAAACCGTAGTTGCCCATACTCGATTCGCCGCAAGTCTGTACTCCCACTTTAGCGTTAAAGTCCCCCATAACAACGTTATAGTGAGCTTTGGAGGTGGTATGTAAGGCTCTGGAAATATCTTCATACATGCTTTCCACCTCCTCGTCCAAGTGTGTCGAGGTCGGTGCATAAACCTGGATAACCTTGAGGCTGTACCTCTCGGTTAGCTTAATTATGAGGTACGCAACCCTGTTCGACACACTTGATATCTCTACAACGTTGGCACAGAGAACCTTATTAACCAGAAATCCGACGCCACCTTGGGAGGGCTGATCTCCTTCTCGGTAATACAGAAGATGGCCCGATCCCAGAGTTATGGTGTCCTCCCCCTCTCTTCGGACTTCACATAACCCTAGAATGTGCCACCTTATGTGCTTCAGCTCCTCTTCTAATTGCGCCCAATATTAGCTGATGCAATATCAACGAGTCTGATCTTTAGATGTTAGCTCAAGTTCGCTGTGGTCGTGGCCGGGCGAAAAGACGACGGGCGCCAAGAAGTTGCTGTGGGTAGTGACATGGCCCATCAGCCTGGCGCTGTGGCTGAGCATCCCCGACGCGCGGCGCAGTCCTCGGCTGGTGCCGCTCACCTTCATCATGTGCATCACCTGGATCGGAGGCGTCTCCTACCTCGTCGCGTGGATCATCACCGTTGTCGGTAAGATTTAATTACGCACAGACACAGGCATCATCAGACCATGAAACTAAACAACTTGCCGTGATGGTATACAATATATGGCACAAAATATATTTGTCCTCCCATTCAAAACTTTCTACGGGAACTGGAAAATATTTTTTCTTTTTGCAACTTTTACAATGGAGGCTTCCATAATGAAAGTTTTTCAATTTCTTGGCCTGAGCGTGCCTGCAAAGTTGGTACATCGTCTCTTACACTCGGCCAAATGGAACTACCAACTCCTAAAAAGTAATTTGCATTATTGCCTAATTTGCATTAGTACGAGTACCTAAGGTAATAACCTACCAGCTCCTAAAAAGTACTTTGCATTATTGCCTATATTTGCATTAGTACCTAAGGAAACTGCATATATTGTATGTACGCCTGCAGGTGACACGTTGGACGTGCCCGACAGCATCACGGGGCTGACGATCCTGGCCGCCGGCACCAGCTTGCCCGAGGCCGTCTCCAGCGTCCTCGTCACGCAACACGGTCAGTACTTCCGGGGAATCACAGAAAATCTGATATGAATCCGATATACCTACGCATGTAAGATGTAAGAATATATGCTGCAAATATTTTAAGGGGTGAAACAGCCCATGAAACTAAACAACTTTCTCCAGGAAACATAGGTCGAAATATAAAAAAAATTTGGGCCCCCCCACCAAACTGACCTATACCTACGATACAAACTGACTCAGTCGGCTGGTACATTTTGTAATTTTTTTTTTCATATATCGACCTATGTTCCTAGGGAAAAGTATTTCAGTTTTATGGGCTGATTCACCCATTAAAATATTTGCAGCTAATATTTTTACAACTTATATTTTTGGTGGAGACGCTGGGTCCCTTGTGTTCTGAAGCCAAGAACTTCTTGCGAAAGACTGGCCGCAGTCTTAGCAACTTATATTGGTCGAAGAGTCTCGCGGCCAGCATATTAGGCTCCTTTGCACCGGGAACAATCCGAGGTGGGTTTACAGATAGGATAGATTTGGTTTCTTTAATTGTTAAATATTTTGTTTGGTAAATAGCATTCTAATTAACTATTTTGAGATATCTGAGATAGATTAAGTTAATCACATTGATGATCGCATGAGCCTTCCACTGCTCTAATCTAGTCTGTATTTGTTTCTGAAGAAGGTAATCATCTGCCGAAACAGCCAAGCCGAACATTTCAACTAAGTTGTAGAGTTTAAGAAAGAGTTTGGTGGACTTATGGCGTTTGGCTCTATTTGAGATCTGATGTTTTTTCTTTCGGTTCACCTATATCCTGAAATGAAAATGTTTTTGGTGGGATTTATATTATTAAGATTGATAGCGCATATCGTGGCGCACACTTTTTGGTTTAGATATGATTGACTCTTTTGACTCAAGAGTTAAAAGTTATATTAATATGAATTTCAAAATTAGTGAATTTCAATAGGAAGGTAATTTAGTAGTAATAAAATAATAGAAACTTGTTTTATTCAGGGCACGGGTCGATGGGAATCAGTAACTCGATCGGCTCCAACACGTTCGACATTCTGCTGTGCCTGGGGCTGCCGTGGTTCGTCAAGTCTCTGTTCTACCCCACCGTGCCCGGGAATCACTGGGTAAGCCAGCCAAACATTGACGTTGTTGGGTGGGTTAGTCCTATTAATATGATGGCAGATCGAAAAAGGTCAACCTGGGCCCTAAGTCTGCTAAATAAAAATCGTTTCAGTTGGATGTCGATTGGATCTCAGTTGGATGATTTCGGTCATTTCGTAGTGTGCTAACAGTTTGAAGTATAGAAAAATCACAATAGCAGACTTCGGTCCCTGGATAATCAGGTCTAGAAGATCTAGAAGAGTGTCTAGTCTGGAGTGACAGATTGGAATAACCCATGCTGTTGTTGTAATTTTCCAATAACGTCACATTTCTTAGATATAAACACTTTCGTCGCACGCGCGCACCGCCGATAAAATCCTAATCGGAACCAACGCCTATTTACTTAGCGATAATCCGTCGATACGCGACCATGAGCGATCATTGAACGTATAAACCCACAATAAACCGTGGAACATACCTACTTCGCTGAGCCCGCGCTTGTTTCACGATCGTGCGTGCTACTTGATATTGCAATTAGTTGTTGTTGCAACGAGTACAAATTAGAATCTTAAAAATCAAAGGCCTGTATTTAAAATGCACACTCAAAATACCTTAAGATTAAAAGACTTAGTATTTATAATATAAAATATTCTAATTACCTTACAGTTAAATAATCCAAACCGACGATATCTTATCATGCAATAACTTTATCACAAAATACTTGAAATTGAAACAACGAACCCTAATATTGTACTAACGGTGTAAAAATTTGTAGGTAGCTACAAATATTTAAAGGGGTAAATCAGCCCATGAATCTGAACAACTTTCCCCTAAGTAATGGTTTGTACAAATGGACTTGGTCGGCTGCTACATTTTGTATGGGAAATCCAAAACCTTTTTTATTTTGACTTACGTTTCTCGGGAAGAGTTGTTCAGTTTTATGGACTGGTTTACTCCTTAAAATATTTTCAGTAAATTTTTTGCATCCTTTATAACAGATCTCTTATCTTAATTGCCCATTAATTAAGATAAGAAGAAGATAACTGATCTCTGTCTTATCGTGTGTGACATCGCCTCAACAACCCGATGAACCTAAGTGTGGAGCCCTTCCACAAGGGCGATTTCACTCGGTGATTTCTCAGCGGAGAGTGATCGCTCGCGGCGATATCTCAGCGATGTTTTGTCGTCGCACGTGGCGAGTACGCGGCGACCTCACAGTTCGCAAAGAATACTAACTATAGCTACTCGCTCAGTAGGTAAAGATGGTACCGGGCGAAAAAACACGGCAACATTAAGCGGCGATATCGCGACGATGAAAAAATTGCGGCAAAATCACTGCGTGCACGCCGCGGTCACCCTCGGCCAAGAAATCTAAAAGTTTTAAAGACGAAGTTTTGGTATTTGAATTCAAGTAAGTATTAAAGAGGGTGTAACCGGTTCAAATATTTTAAATCTTCAGGTATTTTGAGTTACGGTATTTTGAGTTTGTTTATTTTAAATTAAGGTTTTTTCGAGTTTCTAACATACCTACCCGTTGCAACTTTAGGAAACGACCCTGCAGATAGTGTAATGCTGACCATGAAACTGAATTTCCCCGAAGCTTTCCAATGTGCCCAGAGACGACAAAATAAAAATGATCTTTCATACAAAGTGACGATCAGCAAACTGGGTTTACTATGTTTTTTTTTAAAAAACGTTAAATTGTTTGTAAAATTGCTTTTACTATGGTACTGTTACATCGGGCCATTGGAAGACTAGGTGTCTCTACATGAAAAAAATACGATTAGGTATGGGCATTCAAAATTTTTTTGATGTTTTCTAAAATATTTCCTCTGGGAAGTTCTATCTAATTTAGTGCCATGTGATGCCGGCTTAGAATAGCATCACCCCACATCCTTCCCGCGGGTGTCGGAAGGCGACTAAGAGACTCGAGAGTATTGGTGTATTACAATTTTTAGGCGACAGGCTTACAACCTGTCACTATAGTAATACACATGTTTTCTGAAACAACCTAGGAAAACAATCCTCAAAAATGTCAGACGTGGCGATAGTGGCTGTATTTTCACTGCCACTATCGATCTGCCTACACCGCAAGGGATAAAGGCGTGATATATGAATGTGTATGTATGTATGTATGTAATTCTATTAATAGGCTATCAGTATTCGGAGGGCTGGCCCGTCGCTCACTGCGTGTATGTTGCAGGTGTCGATAAACTCGAGCGGTCTGTCGTACAGCGCGCTGTCGCTGCTGTCGACGCTGTTCGCGCTGTACGGGTCGCTGGTGCTGAACCGGTTCCAGCTGGACTGGAGGGTCGGGCTCACCTGCGCGCTGGTGTACACCGCCTTCCTCGCGCTCGCTGCCCTCATCGAGCTCAACGTGCTGTTCGTCGTCAATCTACCCGTCTGCCCACATTCATAATTTCTTCAAGACTCGAATGTCATTTAATCGCCTGCCTCCTCACATTGACTTATAAGCTCATAGAAAGCGCTTCAGCTGGCTCTGGGCGGCCTGCCGGCTACATATCAATGGAATTGCTTATCCCATCCGATTACATTATACAGGATGTTATGAAAAATACCAACTTCCTTTCAAGGTATGAACTAGCCCATGAAACTGAACAACTTTCTGCAAGGAACATACGAGTAATAGTCCGAAATATGAAAAAATAATTGGATCTCCCATACAAAATGTACCAGCATACTGAGTCAGGTTGTATGTGAGGCCCAAAATTTTTGTTCATATTTCGACCTACATTTTTCTTGGGGACATTTGTTCAGTTTCATTGGCGGTTTCCCCCTTTGAAAGGAAGTTAGTAGGTACTTTTCCTAACAGCCTATATAACTTATCACAGCGTAGATAGAAAATGAAGTACTAGAATAGCTATGCGGCCTACCCGTGCATAATTTGGCTATAGTCTGTTCGTTTAGGTACTTATATTTTTGTAAACAAATTTTGTATGAAACTGACAGTTCAGAAGTGTCACTTTCATACAAAGTTTGTTTACAAAAAGATAAGTACCTAAACTTACAGACTACAGATGTCAATATCAAGACACGCGGCAGCGTGTCCAAAGACTAGTACATGATTGCTAAATATCCAACGTTTTACCTTCTCTTCTGTAAATCTAAACCAATTTATGTATTATAGCTATTAAGTTGAGAATAAAATACTTGTAGGAGAGTAAATAGCTTTATCAGAAATAACTTTTTATGTGTTTTCGCTGACTTCCTAATTGTGGTTGTTGGGTCTAGGCATTGCTCTTTATTGTCTGGTCGGTTACAATATGCCAGGTGTGCCAAATTATGGGACAGACACCCTGATTACATACGGAAAGTAAAATTACGAGGTAGAAAAAACAATAGCTGTGGTAAATGTAATAGCTCACGGAGCCATCGCACACAAGACAAATAGCACCACCACTGCGCCAGAGCGCTTACGTAAATGCTAATGTTACTCAGAGCCCCCACACATTTGAGGTAGGGTAGGTTTTTCGGCAGTCAAAACGCGAATATGTCACCGGAAAACCTACCTGAATTCAGAATAAATATGACGATTTGAAAACGATTATGTCAAATCCCTAGGAGGAAAAACATTCCAATTTTAAAATTACTTCTAATTTTTAATTTCTCGTTTACCAACGTATCGTCCATGAGTCATGGTCCGATCATGCCGGCACACTTTCGGTGTACCCGCCTCTTAAACCTCGTAGAATCTATATATGTTTCGGAGGAAATGTATTTTCAGGGAGTACAGAACAACTTTCCCGATGGGATCAGTACTGAAAAACGAAAAAAGAAAATTCGGCATCTCATACAAACTTCGTGATCGCCTGACTAACTTTGAATGGAAGATCAAAATTTTTTTCTCGTTTTCCTGTTTTTTTTCTCGTTGGCACTGGAAAATAGAGAACGTTTTTCAGTTCAATGCCCTAAATAACGTCTCCAATTTAATGCATTTCCTCCGAAACACGGCGTATATCTAATAAAGTGTTAGGGGGTCGATGTCGATTGTCGATGCAAAAAGATGTAAAAAAAAAAACAACTACTAGTATAAATATTTTGGATTAAGTTTGTTTAGTACAAATAAATAAATCACTACTTACTTCAATTTATAAAATTTTCCTCAGGTTTTCCAGATTTGCCGTTTACTTGTTTGATCTATTACGAAAATTCCCATGATAAGTGTCGTCCTCCGCCATTGTAGTTGGATAAGTTCAAATTACATTTCACTAAACACAAATGATACTATGCATGAATTCAGTGCCCCGTTTAATAAAACAATGCGACAATTGTAATGGTAGACAATTCTGACAATTTGACAAGTTCCAGTTTAATAAAATTTACAGGTGACAAAATTGTCAAGGTGGAAAATTTACAAATATGTATGTAGTGACAATTTGACAATTTTCTGTTTACTAGAACTTTTTGCGACAAATTTGTTAATTTTGCCTCGAAAAAATTTGTTAGTTTTGTTTTATTGAACAGTGAGTTGCAGTGACGGATTTACACATTTGACGCCTATGGGCTGTTAAAATTTTGCCGCCCCTTGTGATCTCTGCATTTCAAATCTACACTTGTGGTTATTAATCTTTTAGTCCTACAGGACCCTTTGCCAAAATGTTATACATACTAGGTACTACTTTGTTACTTAGCGGCATTTTTTAACTGTGTTTTTAAGCGTCAGCGGCATATTACGTCAAAAAGTGAGAAAGGAGGCACACAGCACTGCAGCAACACTACACGTATTGCATACGAAGCGAGCTTGACTTTTCTTGTTAAAATCAAGATCCTAAAATCCACCGTCCTAGGCTTCAGCCTACTCAGTCTGCTGATAAATACGCCACTGGTGAATTGTCGCGACATAATGACATATTTGTAGAATTGTCGGATATTAATGACAGGCATATGTATCCTATGTCGCCAAATCAAGTAGAGTTTATAAAAGCTTAATATTTCCCAAAAATGGGGCAATAAGAGTAGTGATAAGGAATTCTTAGGACAAATAGAACTAAGGCGTCACCAAAGAACACGTAAAAGTTAAATATTTTGTCATTACGAAGTTGAGAGTGAGGATGGAAACCATTCACAGACACAGTCATATTAGGTAATAGTGGATTTGGTATCAATTATTTTCTGTGTATCTTTTACGCTGTTGCATAGAATCAAGTCAATAGCAATTATGTCAACAACTGACAAAATTCTCACGATAATGCGACAAATTTGTCACTGACAATTGACAAGGGGCTCGACCATGGTTTTTGAAAATTGTAGTTATTATAAACGGATTTACAACAGAGACAAGTTGTCACAACTTTACCTATCGACTTTGGACTATTCAACTTCATTAAACTAATTTAACATGACAATGCGACAAATTGGTAAGATTTCGACAATTAAGTATGTCGGATTGTCAGCTTTATTCGACGGGGCACAGGTCATTTATAGAAATAACTAATGTCGTCATACCCCAGCAACATAAACGTTAATCACTAGCATTGTAACAAGATTCTATTGCGTTGTTTAGTTTTCTGAGTATTAGAAACAAAAAGTGACTTTCACCGTAGCAGTGTCGTAGAGCGCGTAGCGGCCGCCCCTCCCCGCCGGACCGCCCCTCTCCGCCGGACCGCCCGACCGCGCGGACGCCCGGCACACACGTAGCGGATTTGTTCTTGTTCTTTTATTATTTTTGTCGTCTGAGTTGTCTTAGAATGTATGAATGATATTTTTTTTTCTTCCTTCCGTGCTTAAATAATTTCAGTAGATTTTTTCAGTAACCTTGATTTAACCCTACTACTCCCAGCGTTTCGTGCAATCGAAGGTGGCTTTCTTTCTGTGGCTTTTTTTATTTCCCGAGGACGTATCTGACTGAACTGATGTTATCTGAAACGTCCTGTCAACGTCAATGTGGTTCAGCAAATTGGTTCTTTCCGGATTCAATAGAGTCTGTGCGGAAAGAAAACCGTCGCGGGAAAAAAGTAAACTAGGTATTTATTTTTAGACATAGAAACCCACGATCTAGAAATGCCAAACTCACTAAAGCGCCCCCACATTCCACGCCGGTTCTCTTTCCGCACAGACTTTTTTACTAGGAGTCCACCACAGTGTATCAACATCGTCATACATGAAAATAAATCCAGCTACCTACTGCAAGAATAAAAACTTACTAAAACTTATTTATTCCGTCATTTCCGTAAGTTTAAATGATGTTTGTCGCAAAGTTAAACTGCAATTATGATAATTGTCATGATTTGCAGTTCTACGCAAGCAGAAAGCATTTGTAATTAACCGATTCGTGCAAAAACGCCACCAACCAATCGAAAATTACCGCAACGCAAAAATGCTACGTGAACCACCTAATGGCATAAACTACCTATATTGCAAAATTATTTCATCATAACACATAAGACATTCAACTTTTCCATTCTGACGCGTTAAATATAAAAAACAGACAATACATAATCGACGTGTTTAATTAGAAGCAGCACACGCGAGCATCGACAACGACACACGCACGCACCGCCGCGCCACGCCGCCGCCGCCGCCGCCGCCGCCGCCGCCGCCGCCGCCAGTCGATAAGTAGCGACACACTCACATGTAACCGTAGGAAGCCTCTCCGAACAAAAACAATGAGAACATTCTATTTACAAATATAATCAATTCACCGTGTTACATCAATGGGCTTATCTAAAAGTAACATCGTTACATAAAATTACAAGTAAAAAATTATATCTATCTACCTAAGTAGAGCACACCTAGTTAGGTACCTATACATAAATACAATTTTGGTAAATATCACAATTTCAAAAATTTATATTACTATCTGGGTATAAGTGAGTGGAGAATTCTTTGCCATAGAGAAGGGCGGCGCGTTGTCGTCGCGTACATCATGTTCATGGGTACGGGCATGGCGGTCATGCAGACTTTGACCGGCTTCGGCGCGTCCATCACGAACGGATACGGGTGTTTCATCAGAGGAGACACCGAGGTGCCCACTAAGCTGATCGTTGGCTTGGGGAACTTGATTGGCTGACTCCTGACGACCTGGCGCTGGCTCGCGCCGCCGACCAGGATCACGGGGATGGGCTTCGTGGACCGTATGGCTCTCGCTGTCGTCGGGCGCGGCGTTGTCGTCGTCGAAGTCTCTATGATTTCGTGGAATATAGAGTCGTCGTAATCTCTAGTGTCGTCTCCGACCGGAGCTACGTACACGTATTGTCTTAGGCTGTTTATGTCTTGCACCAGTTTCGCATGCTCTTTCACAATGTCGTTCCCGTCAGGAAGCAAGTGGTCTATCCTTTTATTTATTTCGTTCAGGTTTAAATATGGATTCGTTGGGAACGTCGGTGCCATGGTGCCCGTGAAGAAAGTAGTCACCGGTTTTTGCTGGGGTCGCCATCCTAGAGGGGATATAAGTTTTTACGTAAATTACAAGTATTAACAGTACCTAGAATAGGAACGTCTGGCTAGGTGGGCGAGCTTAATTTATTTTGAAAAGTAGGACGGCATAATAGGTAGGTAACCTTTATTAAGTATGGCGGGTAGGTACATTAACTAAATTGTGCTTGGCAAAACACCCTGTCCACCTACCAATTTCAGAACATTTACTACAAGAATCGATACAATACCTATCCATCGCCGGACGAATTTATTACATGCCGATGTAGCCATTATATCCGTACACAGCTTGGAATAACAACGATACGAACATATTATTGAATTATTTGGAGCCGTCTGTGACGGGTGCGTATATGAAGATGTATGGGATAAATAATTGATCCTGCTTACCTTTGTCGAGCGCCCTGCCCAGCCCATTGGTGCCCATAGAATACTCGAAACAGTTCACCTAAAACAGATAATAAACAACATGATGATAGATGATAAGAACTCAGCAAATGCCTACCTAAACACATCAAATTGCATTTGATGAAACGAAAGCATTTCAGCGCGCTTGTACTACTCCTGGATCTACGAGAATGGCCCTCCAGTTGTATTTTAGATACTTATAGAGATAGGTAATTTAATATTTGTGTTTCGTATAATAAGTAGGTACCTGTTTGACCGAGCATTTATTTCTTTATTGCCCCAAAAACGTATTTTGTTTCATAAACTACTTCTTTAATACACATATCAAAAAAAGTTTGCAATCACTTTTTATTGTGGAAGAAAGAATAGATCATGTATCCCGGATGTCGAAGGAGAGAGTGGCGAAGCGCATATTTTATTCTGAGCTAGAGGAGGGCAAGCGAAGCATGGCGGACAACTCCTCAGATATAAAGATGTTCAGAAACGACACATGAAAAGATGCAACATTAAGCCCACTCAATAGGAGGGTCTGGCAGCACAGCGCCTCGAATGGCGGGGGATGGTTAAGAGGCAAGTCCGCGAGTTTGAGGAACAGCGTAAAGCAGACCTCGACTAGCGCTAAGCGTGATAAGTTAAAGGCCCGTCCACCCGTCGCCATTAATTTATAATTATGTAAATGCCGAACTCACGTGTCCACATTGTGCACGGGAGTTTACTGCCAAAATTGGCTACAATAGCCATCTCCGGGCGCATCAGCGCCGATCTGATTAGGAGTCGAAGTGGTCGCCATGGCCGAAATCGGTCAAAGAAATCGTATCATACTACCATCTCAACCTACCTACTCGTACTAAGTTAATGAGCGATGTAGGCTAACCTGCAACCTTATGCAAAGTTAAAGTATTTTACTCGTATTAGCTTTGAAACTACACAACGGAGTTTTATGCAGTTTTTTTATTAGATAGAATGATTCAAGAGGAAGGTTTTTTCACATAATACTTGCCGGAAAATCACCTAGTTCTTATGGGAAAACGCGTTACAGCGGGTGCAGCCGCTGGGCGGGGCGCTAGTATACTTAAGCTAAACTAGTAGGTACGCGTAGGCGTGTTGGTAGCATAGTAGTAGTTGGTATTTAGTAAAAATAAATGAGCAAAATAAAAGTGAAAAAGAGATGTTGGAGTTCGGATTCGAACTCGACTTCCATTGCGTCATAGGCAAGCAGTTGGCCGTTAAATTACGGTCATTATCACCACGTCTGACAAATGTTTGTGGGTCGTTACGTTTCAAGTAAGTCGTGTATCACTATAGTGACAGGTTGTCAGCCTGTCGCCTAAAAGTTGCAATACGCAAATCTACACCTGAAACCCTCAAGTCCCTCAGTCGCCTCTTACGATAACCACGGGTAGGAAATGGAGTGATGCTATTCTAAGCCGGCACCACACGACATCTACGTCTTGGTAGATATAAAGGTCATAAAAGACCACCAACCACGAGTCTAATTACGAAATAGGGACCAAGAACAAACACAAAGTGTAGAGGGTATGTCTGAGTTGTTATTATGTTCCCTAGAGCTTTTTGCTATTATAAACCTAATACAAGGCATTCCCTTTTGTCGTGTGGGACACGGAATCGTCCGACAACCCGAAGCAATAAATGTAACCTTAAATCTAATTTTCACCGCGCGATCGACGTCGCGGGCACCAGCTAGTCTATACATTATATATGGCGAGCAACACACTTGACGCACGACGGAGCGCAAAAATATGTCAGCGGTCTGTCAGATTCATACTAGAAATATCAATCCCCATACTAAAACCGCTTAACCGCTGTTGACGCAGCGCTATCGCAGTGTCATCCGTCGAGAGCGGTTTTAGTATGGGGGGTGACGTGTCTAGTATGGATCTGACAGACCGCTGCGATATTTTAGCGCTCCGTCATGTGTCAAGTGTGCGATCCGCCTAGTTGTTATTATGTTCTCTAGATCTTTTTGCGTAAAACATCGGTTCTCTTCTCACACTGTGCCCGGCATTAACTATTGATATGGACAAACTTCTTTGTTGGAAACATAACAGAAAAAAATATTATACAGTAACTGAGTGAAGTTGACTTACCACTTCACATATAACAAATCGGCTGTAGTTCGGGGTTTCTCTAGCTTTGTAGGTATATACGTATATAGGTCTTCAACCCCATCCATAGGTAAGTACATGCAAGACCACCAACTAAGAGTCGTATTTTGATTTAGGGACCAATAACAAACACTAAGTGTAGAGGGTTTGGCTGAGTTCTAATTATGTTCCCTAGAGCTTTTTGCTATTACATAATACAACGCATTCTCTTTTGTCGTGTGATTGTGTGGGACACCGCATCAGCTAGTTGTTAATAAAAATTGGGATGGTTGCCTAATAAAGGCATAATTTTTAGTCTTGAAAGAGTTTTATTTAACTTCTACTATTATTCTGTATAACATGCTAACCAAGCTTCTTTGCAAACCAAGAACATCTTTCAATTCTCTTATTATGAGAAAATCAATATATACGCCACAGGTCCAAACTCACATGTTCATGATCTCGTCGTCACAGCGTCAGTTCTAAACTGAACTGACCATTTGGTACGTACCTCAAGCGGTTTCGAAATTACGATCGATTTGGTTGAGAGTAGAACTCACAAGAATGGAGAGCTATGTAGAAGGGGTGGTTACTTACTATGCAGCTCGTTAACCACCTGTTGAAGGAGTGTAAGTATAGCATTATTTGTCACTCTGTAAATAGACTACGTAACTCAGCAATGGCAAGTTCATTAACTCGCAAGAGGCGCATAGGCATAGATGTCAACAGAAGACAATGTACCTATTTTCGCACAGTGCACACATAGATATGAATTCGCTTGATGACAAGTCAGACAACACCCAGTCATCCGTCTTCACGATCAGATTAGTTTATCAAAGTTAAATGTTTAAATTAAACCGTCACCAATAATAGGTAGGTAATTAACTTATATGAGAACTGGCAAACAAAGCTGAAATCGTTTTTAATCCGAAATTAAAATTGTCATTTCAATCTCTTGCCACACGAGGTATTCAAGGTGTAACTTTAAATGCACTAAAGCTGAAAGTAGATTGTCCAAAATCATGAGCAGAACCGGTTGTATCACTTTTTAACATAGGAATTTCAGTGTAAAACATTTATTAAGTAGGTACCTATATGCGTTGCCATATCTATTTATTAATCAATTCATATATGTATGTGTATGTGCATAATTGTTTCAGAGTTGTAGTCTGGCTTCATTTTTCATTACAAGCTTTTATTTAACTTGCCGTGTTCGTTTGTTAGTTAGTCCAGGTCAAATCTTAGAAGCTAAATTTATCGACTTTCGATTGATCTGAAATTTTGCAAAGACGTGTGAATTGGGTAACAATGCAATATTATGATGTCAGAAAGCTAATATGGTGATGGAACCGGAAGGTGGTAATAGCATCTCAGAGATAAAACCACGTACCCCTATCGAATTTGACTTCGTTAGATTCGTCTTCCCAAGCACTCTTCAAATAAACAGTAGCCAAGTTCTGATGATGAAGTCGGACATCTCAGAGATGAAATTACGTCTTTATTAATTACAACGAACCCAAACTAGATGGGGGTCCAGTTCACCTAGTTTGGGTTCGTTGGAATCTACTTGCCAAGCACTCTTCAAATACATAGTAGCCAGGGTCTGATGATGGGCTAAAAGGTTGTCATAACATTATAGAGTTGAAACAACGGTACCTGCCCTTATTTTTTAGTCATCTATCCTGCTCTATCAAAAATATGTAGATGAGACAAAACTAAAAAGGACAAAATAAAACAATAATAAAATATAACTCAATTTCCTTTTTTAAATATAAAAAAGTCGTAGTACCGATTGATTACGAAAAATATCAAACTGGCTAGGTGTGGAGCGCGAGCACACACTAAGTTCCGAATATCTTGAGTTTATTATGGTAATTAAAGAAAGCCGTGTGATGCCGGCTTAGAATAGCATCACCCCATATCCTTCCCGCGGATGTCGTAAGAGGCGACTAAGGGACTCGAGGGTATTGGTGTATTACAATTTTTAGGCGACAGGCTGACAACCTGTCACTATAGTGATACACATGTTTTCTGAAGCAGCCTTGGAAAACAATCCTCAAAAATGTCAGACGTGGCGATAGCGACCGTATTCTTACGACCGTTGACGCTCTGCCTACCCCGCAAGGGATAAAGGCGTGATATATGTATGTATGTAATTAAAGAAAGCGAACGACGACATCTTCCGCTAACAGTATAGCTATCAGATTGGTATTTAAAATTGTTCGTGGCTGTTGGTACTTAGGTATGTAGGTAGTAGCGGTGAATGCAAGTAAAGTGCATCGTGAGCTCGCGATATATTGTCTAATTAAAGCACAACAATTTACCGGCTAGCAGACCGCTCCAACTCTTTGATCACGCAAGGTTCCATTCGACGATTATCATATTATATACTGTTACGGAACAGTGTAGTGACTTCTGGTTGTAATTATAATCAATTAATCAGTAGATACCTTAAATATCGTTTATAATCATCATTTATTTATTGCCGTGTGATGCCGGCTTCGAGTAGCATCACCCCATTTCTTCCCCGTGGGTGTCGTAAGAAGCGACTAAGGGACTCGAGGGTTTCACGTGTATTACAACTTTTAGGCGACAGGCTGACAACCTGTCACTATAGTGATACTAAAATTATCTTAACCGGCCCTCAATGTTTGTCAGACGTGGCGATAGCGACCGTATTTGTGCGGTTGTTAACGCTCTGCCTACCCCGCAAGGGATAAAGGCGTGATATATGTATGTATGTATGTTTATTTATTGTCTCCACTAACAGTCAAGCCACTCGTATCAATCTTAATCTATAATCACATTTTGTTAATATACGAAGTCAATTAAACCATTCCTTCTCATACTGTGTGATACCGGCTTAGAATGAGCCGACTAAGCTACTAGGGTTCCATTTTTATTACAATTTTAGGCGACACTATAGTCAACCACCATTTTACTGAATCAGCCCTCGTAAGATTTGTCAAACGTGACGATAGCGACCATATTTTTACGGTCGTGAATGCTCTGCCTAACCCACAAGGGATAAAGGCGTGATATATGTACCTACCTATGTTGTAAGACGAAATTCTAGGTAGTGTCCTACAGATGCCAGAAATCTATTTTCTGATGATGCAAATATACAATTTATGACAACATGTTTTCTTTGCTAATATATCATCCCTTCAACGTTTTTTTTGTTTTATCTAGGTACTTGAGATAGGGTGTTATGTGGAGGTACCTATTGGCAGCGACATCTCAAATTTAGTTATAAACTTAAACTGGTTTTTAAACAGGTATCATCATAGGTTTTAATACGTCCTATAGTCTGTAAGTTTAGGTACTTATCTTTTTGTAAACAAACTTTATATGAAAGTGACACTGCAGAACTGTCAGTTTAGTACAAAGCTTGTTTACAAAAAGATAAGTACCTAAACTTACAGACTATAGGTATAGTTATAGTAAAACCTACCGTTTTACAAGGAAAAATACGCATCAAACAAACACCCAAAAAGCCGCAGCCATGATTAGCAATGCTCCCAACTCATCGCACGAAATAAACCGAAACCGAACCGAAACCAAACCGATTCGAACTATGAGACATTCATATCATTGAATCAATTATTTGAGCTGATGCAGCTCTAGTTGTGTTTTTTACGTTTGAATTTCATAGCTTTTGTTAAAACATCAAAAATGTGCAATATTTACAATATTTAAACTTTGTTAGTGCTGCTGATGTTCACTTATGCCAGCCCAGCACCTCAACCTACCTTCTTGCAAGGACCATAAATACCTACCCAACCTGCCAATTTTGAAAGCAACAGAAATGTAATTGACAGAATGAGCAGATCAAAGTACCTACTTTTAATTGATAGATTGAGTTGTTGGCAATATCTGCAAAAGGCAGGGTTCTTATTCGTATAATGAACTACCTACTTATTGTAACTGTGCCACTAGACTAGAGAAGCCTACAACTAACTGCGCGAATTTTTTCAGGTTAATGTTGCTTTTTTCAATATTTCCCTTGCTGTGCTGATATAACTCTTTAAATTAAAAGAGGGTCTTTCTCAGTGAAGGATTCCATAATTACACAACCATCTCAGAAGCCTGCTACTTGTAGAAAGCGGTTGAAATATTCTGACACTATAATCGGGTCGTTGGACGACTTGGTGTCCCACGCGAAAAGAGAGAGAGTGTGGGAGTCTTTGCCCTAGGTCACAAAAAATTGAGATCAAAGAAGAGCATGTTGTATCAAGTACCTATATACAATTTCGTAGGAAGAAACTCTTACCCGGAGCTCTTATCTAATGGGTATGATATAAATTAAGTGTCTCACTACTGCAATATTTTTAGTACATTTTTTTTTGAGATGGGAGGACGTGCATGACACACATTTTTCTTCTTTACAGATACGATACATCTACACCTTGCAGCCATTAAAATAAATCGTATTTAAAAAAATAAAAAATATTTCACATTGCTAAAAAATAACTACTTATTGTATGTATAAAGTGTAAAAATATTAGCCGCAAATATTTTAATGAGACTATGAAACTGAACCACTTTCTCTAAGAAACATAGATCGAAATATGAGAAAATTTTTTGGTCGTCCCATACAAATTTGGATTTGGTCGGTTGGTAGTTTTGTATGGGAGATCCAAATATTTTTTTTCATATTTCGACCTATGTTCCTTGGGAAAAGTTGTTCAGTTTCATGAGCTGGTTCAACCCTTAAAATACTTGCGGCAATTTTTTTACACCCTGTATCTATTGCAAAATATTAGTGCTCTTAGTATACCTGTGCGGCGGGATTAAATTGTCGCCTCTGGTTGAAGAATCTGAAGTCCAGCGTAGCGCCGACCACGAGAAACACTGACGCTTGCCACAACACACTCCACCGCCACATGTTGTCACTACTGAGAGCTCTCTTCGATCGTGAGTGTCGAAGCACCGCTGCAGCACCTGCAGTCCCCCGCTACCACACCGGCTGCTATCGCAATACACTGCACCGCGCCCGAAAGGGAAACGGCCTACCGCGCACACTCGTGTAGATTATCTTTTTCTTCCTCCAATGTTGTGTCGTGGTGAGCACTAATAATGCACAGTCGAAGGAAGCAGTTAGAGCGTTTATTAAACTTAACTGTCATAAATAACAGAATAGCGGCGCTATACGAAAATGAGGAAATACAGAATGTAAAAAAAATTGCTGCCAATATTTAAAACGTATCAAGAAATCAGCCCATGAATAACTTTTCCCAAGGAACATAGGTCGAAATATGATAAAACTTTTTGGCCCTCCCATACAAATTGACATGGTCGGTTGGTAATTTTATATGGGAGGTCCAAAAAAATTCTCTATTTTGACCTATGTTTCTTGTGAAAAATTGTTCAGTTTCATAGTCTGATTCACCCCTTAAAATATTTGCAACAATTTTTATTACACCCTGTATAGGTACATATTACTTTAACTGTAAATGAAACGTACGACTCCCACTGAGCAGGTAGTATATTTTTTCAAGAAGCTTATGTTAAGAATGAGGAAAGGAAAGTATTGATAAAAAAGAACACAAACCTGGAGTGATAAGATCGAGCTCCGAGATTTTTTATACGAACCGTGAGCATTTTCGCAACTTAGGCTGGTTTCAGAGCGACGCGTCTCGGCAGCGCTGCCCAGCCGCGCGCGCCTCGCATTACACTAGATTGTATGTAGCGTTTCATAGTGACGCGTCTTGGGCCGCGTCTCGGCCGCGCCGCGGTCGGATCTCCTTCGATTGCCAGTAGCGTCGACTTGCAATCTTTTAAGACGTCGTTGTTGCACTCTTTTCCATATAACGTATATAGCTAATATAGTAATTACGTTTGCTGGCATAAAGATTCTCTGCACTCGACCGTACACCACAACGAAGCGCGCGCGTCTGAATGTCGTTTCACAGCGAACAGGCGCGCGCCCGAGCCGCGCGCGCCTGGGCAGCGCTGCTGAGACGCGCCGCTCTGAAACCAGCCCTATAGGTCCGAGCTCGGACCGCTCCTCCTGATCAGTAGTACCTACCTAACCTACTACCGATTCATAAGTACCAACCTAATGAATATTAAGTCCGCATTGATCAGCTTACGTATTCGTCGCAGGAGAACTAAAGATACATAAATTTTGGGTCGTTAGTACTACCATAGTTATTCTTTGGTATCTATCTACTACAGATTCAGCGGGGGCGAGGAGCGCTGAAAGTAGGTAGAAACGTGATGGTTCCGAGCACTGATTTTGAAAGAAAGCTCTGACCACCAGAATACGATAATTTTCAAATTACCTTTTTAGTATGTATGGGATATATCCAATTTCACGGTCGGGCTTATTTAGGTACCTACTTAGTGAAAATAAACTCACCCTAAAATATTTGCACTGAATTTGAAGTTAAGTAGGTAATATCCATAAAATATCACTTCATAAAAAAGGGACCAGATCAGTCGCATAAGCCGCGCGTCTCACGCAAGCGTGTTTCTAATCTATGGGCGTGTATGATATAGGTATTTCAGATCGGATGCGTGGCATGTGCGTCACGCGTATGCAACGCAGGCCGCATCTGGTGTTTCATACACTTCCATAAATTAAAACTGGTGAGTTGACGCCCGTACAATGTCTGAATAGACGTATACGCCACGCGACGCGACGCAGATCGTCTGCGTTAGCCTTACTTAAGAGTACGAGGAAAAAAAATTGGTTGGCAGCCCTACTATCTTTGCAGGGCCTATTTCTCAGTGTAGGAGTGTCCTACCTAGCCCGAAATGCGTAAGGCAAAAAGTGGTTACATTAGGGGTTTAGGACCCTCTACACGCAGAGATGCTCTCTCCAGCACGCGACTTCGTTTTCGTTATCCTTTAAACGACTCACCGGATCTTTTTCGGACGGATCACGATTCACCGGACCGCACGGGGTCGTTTTTGAATCAGGTCTCCGCTATGTGGGCGGTTCTCCAGATTCACGATGCTGGGACTTACTGCAGAGAGGATCTCTCCAGCACACCACTTTCTTTTCGATACTAAACAGTGTCCCGACAAATTTTGGTTTTTTGCGACAATTTACTCGACTCTCTCTTTCCGTGTGGGTCGCCGAGTCGTCCAACGGCACAGTGAACCCTATCAGAATTTTTCAACAATCTTCTACAAGTAGCAGGTTTCTAACATGATTGTGTAATTTATCGACAATTATTCTATACTAGTGGCCCGTCCAGCGGTTGTAACCAGTAATTGTGCTGTGGATAACTACAGAAATTGTGTACCTATCTACGAGTAATTTCATTAAAACAAGGATGTTCTAAGATAGGTATCTCTTTATTACAATCATTTACGATACCTAATATTTACAAAGTAACAAAACGTATAAAAGAATGTTGAAATTTTATGGGTTATTCAAACTAATAGAACCAATTTTAATAATCAGTACCTAATCCTAATCACAAACAGAAAGATATAAAATAAACACGCAATGGAACTAAATTTCAATTTTGATTAATTTAATCAAGTAATCTCTAATAAACATCTTAATTTAAATAAATTAGTATTTACCACGCACCTTCGATATAACTACGAAGAAGTTATCATAAGTAATAAGTAATGCATTTTCGCATTGTTTGTGTATGCCTAGCAGTAAGACGGCAGAATTAGTAATTCGTCCGAAAACAGGAGGATGGCAAAATCGAATCGTAGATTTCATTCATTCCATCATCGTCCTAAGCTTATTCAGTAATTCAGATAAAATTCTAGGTTTATGGCCGAAATCCTAGATCTGATCTGATCTGATTTAGGCGTTAATAGCGGTTTAGGGTAACGAGGTGTGGAGACAGAACGATATTATGTTTATTATGTCAACGAAAACTAATTTCTTAGAGGTAGAAAATATCAGTTAATTGATTATTAAAAAAATAGAATGTTTAGTTAGAGACCGTACAATAAATTTAACGGCCGTCAAAAATTTACCCCGCAAGGGATATAGGTGAGATATGTATATGTAGGTATGGGATGCATTCTACTCGAAACTAATAACATTTTTACGAATTAAAAAAATTGAACCTCCAAAATAAAGTGATTCAGTCGGTTGGATAAAACAAACTGTATGGGAAGCCCAAATTCTTTCTCATAAATATACCTAATGTGAATAAGTATTAAAGTTAACATAAATATTCATGCATGAATCATAATGACGCCTTAAATGCATAAAAA
The DNA here is from genome assembly GCA_029255805.1 of Keiferia lycopersicella. Taxonomy (NCBI): domain Eukaryota; kingdom Metazoa; phylum Arthropoda; class Insecta; order Lepidoptera; family Gelechiidae; genus Keiferia; species Keiferia lycopersicella. The sequence continues at coordinate 11,155,410 of JARACZ010000006.1, read as the reverse complement.
TGAAAAATAAACTTCGTTCTGACATATTACTAAGCAAATCCAGTAATTCCTGGATATGCTAGGGCGATGATGGTCGAATGAAGTCTACGAGTTTGCTATCCGCCGGCTTACCAAAATCCTAAGATTTCAGTCGAGTTAGGTACTGATTTTGCCATCTTCTTCGAGCAACACGGTCTTCCGTCTCGTTCCGATCGGGAAAGGAGTGGTCTTAGCCACTTTACTCCATACAAATATTTCTAGCGTTTTTTGCGGGTAGAGGTAGATGTCAATTTAAATTAGTGCTGGGATTGTCAATATCGATACCTGACTTTCGAATTTGTAATAGTCCATTCAAAATCGTATAGTAAAATTTAAAAGCAACTTAGGCCATAAGAACAGGAAAGTTTTAATAAAAAAAAATGTTGGCGCTTAATTATTATTTGGTATTATGAACAAACATGTCTCATTGCATTGACGAACGATGTGGCGCAGTGTTAAGTGCGGCTGCCTGCCACGCAAAGGTTCCGGGTTCGATTTCACAAAGTTGATATTTAACTCAAATGTTCAAATTTCCACACAACGCAAGATAAAAAGAATCACATATCTACGGTGTTTACATCAAATGGATTTGGTTTGGACTCACTAATATTAATGGGCTCCCAGCACTAACTTTTGACATTAACTTGTAACACTAGCTTCGGTGAGGCCCGATACTTCAAGTCCAGATTATCATTTCTTGAAAATTTTGCGTCCGAGAATATTTTTTTTTAGTAAAACAATTACATAATTACAGTTTCATCTTACTTATTTTTACAATATAATAAAGGTAAAGAAAAACTGAGTTAATGTTTTTAACCCATTTTATGGTGAAATATTGTAGTTTTTTAGAATCATAAGCAGATTAATGACGAACACCTTTGTTGGCCACAAACTTTTGTTGGACTAATAATATACTGAAAGACCAGTTTTATATGAAAAGTTATATTATTCTGTTGTAAATAAATAAGTATTGTCACACATTTTTTAAGTATTATAGTCTGTAAAATATAGGATGATTCCTGTGACGTGAGTGACCTTGGAGCAAATGGCTATGACATAAGGTCCTTTTTCTTTTGTTTACTAGGAAAATAGACCTTATGTGATAGCATTTGCTATGAGGTCACAAAACGTCACAGGGATCGACTATAATAGCACTACAAATCGGGTTTTTTCCGGAGCTCATTTGACATGCACTACTGGACCCTGTCTGAGAAAAATCTGAAAGCAACTGGTTTTTAAATCATCAAATAAAAATAAAAGGATGCCCAATTTCAGATTTTAGGCTTGTACCCTGACAGAGGGGAAATTCTTCGTATGGCTGCTCTCCCTACCTCCCTACCGGGACGGCAGGCCGTGTTGCTCGAAGGCCATCTTACTGCGGCAACGCAGCCATCCAGCCATGTTTACTTTTGAATTGATACAAATCGCAGCATTTTAGTTTGCGTTCTTTTCGAAGTAAGTGGTCCAACAGTTAACCTTTTTTGAAAACATCATAGCTTCTAAATGTTTACTCGAACCGCGTAGTAATCTATAGGAGGGGTTAACTAGGTTCATTGGCTAAAAAGTAGTTATTTAAAACAATTTAGATTACGTATGGATTTCTGTACAAGTGAGTTTTAAATAAAATTTTTGATATCCATAACGCACAAGACTGCAACGTCGCATTTCGGAGATATTGACCTGACTATCTGTGTCCGAGTGGTTAACTGTTGGACTACAGACCCTACTTTTAAATCAGGTAATTCTATCAGAAAACCATTTGTACTGTTAAGGATCAAAATAACATTATAATTCGTAACAGAAATATTATGTTAATCAGCTTTGGTATTAGCAATGGGATAGTAAGTAAAAAAGTTTCAAAAATGATGATGGACATTATAAAAACAAAATTTTACAATATGCACAACAGAGTACATTGCGAAAATCTGTGCTGAATGTATGGCAGATGGTACATAAATATCTACATAAAAGTAAATTCTACGGTAGTACTCCAAAACCAGACACGAACAAAGTGTTTGTCACTTGCTACTATACTTTATCCATTATACGTAACATCAAAAGAATAAAAAATACCGAGGTTTTGCATGTCCTCTGCAATGCATTTTACCGAAAACTTTATCCAATCACGGACTATAAAATACTGGGGTCCAGTAAAGCAGACACCAGTACTACAACGAACAGTAGGTAAGTACTACAAACGTACCATTCAGCTTTTACGGCCTCTTACCTAGGTCTCATATACTGGGTTATTTTTTAGTCAGTACACAAACTTTGTAACGTGTTTCTGCTCGTGATTCTGAAAAACTTTTACTATGGGACCACCTGTGATATCGCAAAAATGTACCATACATTTTTGCCGAGTAGGTAGTTCGGAATCATGAGTAGAAACACCCTACAAAGTTTGTGTACTGACCAAAAAATAGACCTGCATTTTGTTCTGGGCGAAACCTGGCCAAGAATTTGGTAATAATCGTTAGAAATAAGTCCCAAGAACTTTTTCGACTATGTTTTAAGAATATTTTTTTGCTATGAACATCGTTTCGACAATAAAATGATGTCGAATAGTTTTCGAATCTTGGCCTATCAGTAGAGAACGCATATATCCCGCACTTAGAATCTAAAAATACTTGCAAAATGAGCATCTTATTAAAATTGTTTAATTATTTTATTAAATATAAATTAGTCTCATTACTTTTTGTTTATATCAAGAACAATACGAGGAATCCTAAAACCGTAATTGGTATTTACGATATACAGGTGTAAAAAAAATTGCTGCAAATATTTTTACACCTTATGTATATTAGAACACTGTTCAGATGTTTTTCTGTTAGTTTAACTTTCCTTAGCGATCGTCGCCGCGCGGCGGCAGTGTACAGACAGACTATACTAACGCATTGTCTTATTTGCTTATGTTTCTTTTCTTTCATAAGTACGTAATTTATTGCAATTATTTCGGAGGAAGCCAGTTCAGAACTTTTCCGTTAGTAACCTTATCATGTAGCACGGGTCAAATCTACAGTAAAGAACGAATATGTACGTACGTACAAGAATCTATCATCCCAGCATGAAAAAGAGACAGTATTTAGTGAGAAAATTGTGCTCACTACATACCTAAGTAAATTATGTGAACCATTATCAATAAATAATTAATACCTGTGTAAAGCTGAAGTATAACTGAGTTGCGCAACGGCTCTGAAATCCGCAAGCTTTCAAATGAATTTTGATACAGCGGAGATTTGAATATGCGCTGCGATATACTGGTTGGCTGGTGCAAGGTTACAGAACAGCAAAGGTGAGCACGCGACCCATACACAGATGTGTTGAGTGTGGTACATTGCAGGGGCATCGAGTTTTAGAAATAACCGTGGGTGCTCAACCTTGGTGGCTCGGTCTTGACCTATGTTAAGCTGAAAAGACTTACTAATACATTCTTTGCTATTGCTAATACTAACTAGGCAGTGGTACCTTTTAGTCGTGGTGGACCATTTAACAAAATTTCATACAATCCATGGACCACCCTGATAGTTAACTGATTTGGATTGGAGGTAAATATAAAAAGAGGTAAGTAAAGTTGAAAAACAAGAGTTTAGCCACGAAAGGGTACAGAAATGTCGAGCGAAGCGATTGGATTTTTCACGTCAAAAACGGCAGGGCGAGGCAAGCCGGTACAATGCGTGCGTGCGTATTACGATATTATTTAGCTTTGGATAAAATATGAATAAGAAAATTATTTTAGAGATCCATAAACGTGGGTGCTCAGCACCCGCTGTTTTACCTCCCATGGGTGCTCGAGCACCGGGCGCCCACGGAGTCGGCGCCCCTGGTGCATTGCACAATGAAAAGGGACCAACCACAAAGGGCCCAATAAGAAAGTATTTCACTGGTTCCATCCATAATAACTTTCAATCAATAAATGTGGTGTTCAATTTATCAGCTAATATTTAGTATGTACCAAATTAACAGCAGGGTCTCATAACAGTCTGAGTCTTATTTTTTAAACACATATTTAATCATTCAAAAATTGGGTAATTTTTGTAAAAGTTAAAGATAAAGTAAGTACCTACCTAATATGAAATTACAAGTAATCAAGACCACACTCAAAATAATTTACATGGCTTTTTTTACTCAATAGTACGTGCTACGTGAAATGAGACAACTCAAATGCCATCTATGAGTATAATATGTACAAAAACTAAATACGGTCATACGCCGCTCTACGCGACTCTTTATTGGTTTATTTTGTCTAAGATAAATCACGGCGCTATTAGAAATTGTTCTGAACCACTTCTATGTTGTACCTAAAAGAGGTTTAAAACCGCTATAAATATTGCCGTGAATTATTTTTGGGTCAATAAACCCAAATGGAGTCGGATAAAATGGGGTATGACTGTAAACGCGCTAATATCCACTCACACTAGTAGTAAGTCCACCATATAATCACAATATATAATATAACCTAGAATAATAGTATTCATAATCTAAAGGTGCGATTCGACTAAGCGACAGCGCAGCGACACGACGCGACAGAACGACACCGCCAATAGTATTAATTTTTAGCGTCACGTTGTTACGCCGCCGCATAGCGCAGTATCTCATACAATTCCACACAAACAATATTACACCGAGTGTATGAGACGGTGTAACGAAAACTTTGCAGGCGTGATAAGACTATGGAACTGAACAACTTTTTCAATGGAAGTTGTGTTGGGAAACAAAATTTTTTTCGAATTTCCATACAAAGTCAGTCAGTTCATCGGGAATTTTGTATGGAAAGTCGAAAAAAATATTTCGTTTCCCGACATAGCCCCCATAGAAAAAGTTTTTCAGTTTCATGCTCTGATCGTTACACCGTTTCTTACACTCTGTATAGCGTTGCTCCACAGCAACGCCTAGTAAGGGTAACACAAATATTGACAACTCTTGAAATTATGCAGAACGCACGTCATTAAGCTTGCCAAGACGTATAATTATACGATCAATGAAAAAATAATCATCGTCGTAGTCATTCTAACAAACTCTAAATATTTTAAAGTAAATAAATACTTAGCACATAAATAACACCACTTATAAACTCTCACACTGATATTAACATGGACAATTGTTGCCATGTATGACAGACAACTTACGAAAAGTGCGCTTCTTACCAAAACCTATCTATCTATCGTAACATAAAATCAAAAACATGAGTGATTGCCGCATTACGCGCAGCACGCATGTCACTACACATAGACGGAATATCTTTGTTGCCGGTAGTCCGCAGGTAGCGTGCACAGCCCGCTTTGCCTCAAATGTTATCTTAACACTATACATATCATAGATACAAAAAGTAAAAATGTATTTAAAAAAGACGCGGGTTCAACTAAAGAAATTACAATATACGAAAGAATTATGCAATACTCATTGTTGTGACTGTTGTGATTGTTGAAGTAAAGCACACGAGATTTCCGTATCTTATCTTAGTGACATATCAGACTTGTGACGAAAATTAGAGAACAGAACAAATTTAAAAAGTACTCATATATAGTTTTTAAATCAAAATCGTCCTTAGATTAGAATCAATATCATCTTGTAATCAAACGAAATAATAATGAATCCTTTCATCTTTGCCATGCAGTGAATATACATTTGTTGTGGACCTCAAGTAGTATTTGATTATTAATCGTAGTTTCCCAAATCTTTATTGTAATAATCTAAATATGATCTTCAGATTATCTGCGTTTTATTATTTACAAAAACACAGTACAATTTTGATATGATTAAGTACTACGACAACGGGCGAAACCGTAGTCGCTCTAGACAGTGAAAACGCGCCTAGCTCCAACAATAGGATAAGTTTATGCGTTATGCTATATTTTATATACTTTAAGGGTCAAAAGTTTTGGTTTGTCGACGTCAATATACCATGAAGTATTAAAGGTACTTAAAAAAATATCGTATTATACATTTCAATTCGGAAATAACTAATTACTTCGTATAGTTCGCCACAGTGATCCCAGTAAATCACTGCCTGCCTTGTCTTATGTAAACTATAAAGTAGTGATTAATATTGTACATATTATCACTGGCTCCAGAAGCCCCGGCAGTAAAAACAGTTCACATTGGTAATTAGAAACGTTATTTAAAACAATTATTGCAAATGTGTCTTCATATACATCGATGAATATTGGTACTACTAATTGCTCACAAAAAAGCCTTGCTTTGGATAACGCCTCTCAAGTAATAATGATACCTATCAAAGAAATCACGTTGAATTATTCTCTGGGACAAAAGGTTGAATGAGTAAAAACGGAAAGGTAAACACTCCCTAAATCCTGTGGGAAAGCCAAGCCATTATAATGTATTGTATGAAGTGATTTAGAGACATAATTTTATGTTTATTGTAACTAAAGGTATCTATTTAAAAACGTAATTATGTTTTTATTTAGAATTTCTCGAATTGAAACCCATCCACGCACAAATTTGCAACAATTTGACATTACGTTTGAAATATATTTACAACCAAGCCTTACACACTATAAAATCTTTGTGGTAGGTGTAAACAGTATTGGAATGTACACTATCTAACCTAGTACATAATAGCTCGTAGGTGGAGCACGTATCCCAGCGGTGAAGTGAAAGAGACGGCAAGTGGGGCACAGCAGCAGGCGACGCATCACATCAATCTGAAAATTGTATTCATACTATAATTTTTTTACTATGATATGATTACAATATCAACGCACGCGAGTATATAACCTGATGTCAGCGCCTGTCATAAGCACCGTATTTATTACAGCTACTTTATTTCACTAACTTCTATCGACAAAAACTACCTATTCCAAATATACATTAATATTTTACACAGACACAAAAAATGAAAATGATTACATCTACGTAACTAAGGGAAAATCCCTTAAGTATGCTAAATGCAGACTCAACAATAATCCAGGGAAAGAATAGCAGTTTCTCTAGTAAATACGTAATGTAATTGCGCAAAGCAGTCGCCACCGCACCAAACTTGCTAAGTGCAGCGTAGAGAAATTTACAAAGTACATTTTACATCACAAACAAGTATACAAAGAATAGTCAAAAGATAGGATTGACATCGTTTTTATTCGTAGCCAATACAAATGGATAGTGCTTCAAACTTATAGGTAGAGTTAGTTATCTGTCTATCTAATGCCTTTAAACGAGCGAATATATACATGTATATATAAAATGCGTATGTAGGGGGCCCGTGGGTGATTAATCTACGTAGTCGGTCCCAAAGTTCTGTCATATATGAAAATACTGATAAAATAAAAAGTACCAATCCGTTTTTAAAAATTTATATATCAATTAAAAATACAATCATCGAAGAATCAAAATAACATAAAACTATTCGAAATGACCTCCCTTGCTTTTAACAACGGCCTTCAACCGCGGCGGCCAGTCGTCTATCGCAGCACGCACCATATCCATGTCGATTTCAGCGACTGCTTTAACTATGGCTGACTTCAGACTCTCCAAATTTTTATGGGGCTTAGCACAGACCTTGCTCTCTAAGACCTGCCAAATTTTATAGTCCAGAGGATTAAGGTCTGGACTGGAGGAAGGCCAATCTTCGTGTCTTATAAACTCAATGTTTTGACGTTCAAACCAGGCTTGAGTGGTCCTGGCTTTGTGAGCGGGCGCAGAATCCTGCTGGAATACAAAGTGATGTCCTGAAAATAGTGTGTTGGGCAGGTCTTTGACGTACCGATCCAAAACCGTCTCTTGGTACACTTTTGCGCTGGTTTTGACCCCCTTTTCGCAAAAATGAACCTCAGTTGGCCCATAGTAGGAGACTCCTAACCAGACCATGACTGAAGAGGGATGATGCCCATGTTGCACCCGCGGAACTTTGTTTCCTGCTTCTTCAGAGCTGGTAGCGTACACTCTATCCTTTTGTTTATTATACTTTTCTTCTATATCAAAAATTTTTTCGTCTGTAAAAAGTATATCGCGGTGCCGGTTTTTCGCGTACCGTTTTAACAACACCCGAGATCTTTTGAGTCTAATTTCTTTTTAACGGGCATTAAGTAAGTGCCCACTCTTTTTTTTGTATGCTTGCAGCTTAAGGTCTTCGTTTAAAACCTTTTTGACTGTTTTTCTACTAACCTTCATCTGCAATGCCATAAGTTTCTGTTTTCGGACAGGATTTCTTCGTATGCGCTCCTTGATCGCTTTGATCACTGCTGGTGTTCTGGCGGAGCGAGGCCGGCCAGTTCTTTTCTTGTCCTCAACACTAGAGACTTCAGTGTACCTAGTTATAGTACGATACCCAAACCTAAGCGTTATTTTCAATTTTTTGAGCAACTTGAAAATGGTACTCGGCGAGTGCCCACAGCGACGCAACGCCAAAACTGCTATTCGGTTTTCTTTCAAAGTCCACTCCATCGTGAAAAATCGCGCCAAATGATTATTTATTGTTTTAAAATAATTGTTAAACATTCAAAAACGGAATGCAATAAAACTTTTCCAAATCCGTGTTCTAAATTCAAAAATAATATGCCAGTGACAGAACTTTGGGACCGACTACGTATATAGCTAGGTTTTGTTTTCCAAAAATCACCCTGAACGGCAGCAATGCTCGGTCTAGTGATGTAACGAATATTCGCATTCGCATTCGCGAATATTTATATGTTTTTGAACATTCGCATTCGTATTCGCAAAATTCTTACGAATGTTTTATTTGTAGATTTTTTATTACCACCTGAAGGCGTAAATAACCGATCTTTCTTTTTCCTAGAACGTGTTCGTAAGTGTTCGTTTGTAAGACCTCGGCAATTTCCGGAATTAAATGCGATTGCATAGTAACAAACAACTGGCGCGGCAAATCTGCAAACATTTTTTTGCCGCAGATATACGGCGCTAAACTATAAAACTAAATATTCGTATTCGCATTTGCATTCGCGAATATGGGCCTCAGACATTCACTTTCGCATTCGCTTAAAATTGAACATTCGTTACATCACTAGCTCGGTCAACCATGTACTTATTACTTGAAAGTCAATGTTATGACCACAGTTATGACGCAACTGGGAATATTTTCATTAGTAAATCGAGTATTACTCAGCGTATCATAGCTTTTCAATCGCAGTAAAAACCAAAAAGGTTGTCATTAAATATGAAAGAAATCACAAGACCAGACTACACATTTCAAAATAGATTTACAATGTGCGAGGATCGAACCACCGCATCGACTTTCAGCAAGGCAAGCATAAGTAAGCATGTAGAGTATTATTTCTTTTCATCACCAAATACGAGTAGGTTATTGATTCTATGCTATAGCTATGCTATTGATTCAAACGTGATCTGTAGTCTGTAATATGTATATAGGATGACCCCTGTGACGTTTGTGACCTTGGAGCAAATGCTATGACATAATAATATTAAGGTCCATTTCCTAGTAAACAAAGGAAAGTGGACATTTTGATTATGATTTGGGTCCGAAATCAGTCGTAAAGAATCATGATGTTCTTAATGAATAAAAAATATCGATAAATTGCACTATAGTCCCGTAGGTATGTCGCAGTAACATGGCAGAATCAGTTATTTAGCCGAATTCCTAGCATTGACAATCGGTTAAACTTAATTCGAGACTGACTGACTGTATAATGAATAGTTAGTTATAATGATTTATAAGTCTTAAAAATGTTTCTAATTTCGTGCAAAAACAAACAATGCTGGCTAAATATATCCCGTCCGATTAAAGAAATGATCTGTAAATGGCGGCTGTTCGTCATGTAGCCCTTACATTATACCAGGCATTCATGCTTTCCCCGCACACTTAGGTAACCACTGCCAATTAGAGATCGTTTCTTTATCTAATGATGATAGTGATAACAGTCGTATTGTGTTTTGGTTAATAAATAATACAATACATAGTCGATCTCTCGATAGTCGATCTAAGTAGCAAAATGTCCTAGGTTGCAAAATGTTCGAAGTCGCAAGATGTCCTACTTCGCAGAATATCCTGAGCCTTAAATGTCCTAAGACAATAAATGTCCTATGTCGGATAATGTCCTGAGTCCTACCTAACTCGCAAAATGTCGTAAGGCACAAACTGTTCTAAGTAGCAAAATGCCCAGAGTTGCAGAATATCTTAAGTAGCAAAATGTCCTGAGTCGCAAAACTTTCAAAGTCGCAAAATTTCCTAAGTCGCAAAATGTTCTACTTCGCAAAATGTCCTGAGTCGCCAAAGTTTCAAAGTCGCAAAATGTCCTAAGTTGCAAAATGCCTAAAGTAGCAACATGTCCTATGTAGCATAATGTTCTAGTTCCTAAGTTGAACCAGCCTGTACCCGAACCGAGCCGAGCGCTGGCTGTATTACGGCGGTCATTCACTTGTTTCACTTTTTTGTGTCTTCAGGCACATAAAAAGACTTCATTGGATATTATAAGTGGATTGAAACATTAAGCCAATACAATTCAGTTTTTCCTTTTTTTCGTAAAAAACTGCTAACATTGATGTTTACTGCGCAGCGGGGGAGAGTAAACGAGAGCGCGACTGATGAATGAGCGAGGATGTGACGTCGTCGGAGAGTGGGCGCCCGCGCTCTTTTTTTTTAAACTTTCGTCCGAATATAAGCACTTTGAATGTAAATATCTCAGCCATTTAAAAAAGTAAAAACGCAGTATTTTTCATAATTTTTCAGAAATTTATTTGGCATTTCAAGTAAAAATCACAGTGTAGATTCATTAAAATCGAAAATGCAGTCATAGAAAATCAGTTTTAGGAAAATAATTCAGTCCAGATACTTATTTATTTAATAAAGTCCAGGATATTTATTTATTTATTTATAATATAGTTTCGGAGCATTCTCATGGAGTATAATTTCAGTAAGTCGTCATAATTTTTCGTCAAATTAAAAGAGATGTATCATTATTATTTACTAACGGCTGAGCCCGCTTTACCTCATTTTCCCGTGGAAATAAATTGTTTTCCCGGCAAGTATTTTATAAACCTTTCTTATTAATCAATATATCTTAAAAATTGCATTAATTTCCGTAAGAGTTTTAAGGATTTCAATATATACATACATAAAGACAAAAAGCAACTTTTCTTTACACTATGTAGTGAGTGATAGTGAAGAGAAAAAATAGTTTTTATAGTTAGCTTCGCTTTGCAAATTATAGACTCGCATAAGCATATCATATACTTGATTTCAGGCTCTAAGAATAGTTTATAAGTAATTCTCTATGTAAGACTTAGTGCAATACGAAATAGGTAGTAACTCGAGTCAGATACACAATTTGTTTCGGTAACCATTGCGACAATATAATACGGCAACGTATCAGACAATTATCTCCGTGTTTACAAAACATTCGCTGTCGCTAAACATGTACAACTATGTAATTTCAATAGATACCAAATTTACAACTTCAAAGGCATATTCCAAACTTGTGTAATTTTTCTTTCATTGTGGGGACTGAAAACACACATGCTGAATAGGTATGGACATCAGTTATCCCTAAAAATCAAGTCCTTTAGTTCTATTTAGTTTTATTTTAAACGTTATTCCTAGGTTAGCTCTAAAAAAGAAATCGTAAGCTTAATATTTACGCCTAAGGACTGGAGCGTTCGGGATCACTAACGACCGTGTCACGTTCACGTTCAGGTTAAGCCTCTAATATAGTTGTGAAATCAAACGTGGGTTATTTGAATGGTTTATACAGGAAGAACTACGCAACATCCAACCAATTTGCATTTATCACGTTTGAAGAGAAACCCTAAAGAGAGAGTTGCTGCTCATTTTTGGCAAAAAGTTGTGTGGAGTATCTGACGATTTTGTGAGCCTGTATACTTAGTGCATTAGTGTATAACTTTACGTACCTATTTAGTCTTGGTGGAGGTGGCAGGCTTGACAGGCTGCGGTATGATGGTGATCTCGTCGTTGATCTTGAGCGGCTTGAGCAGTGAGCCGTCGGGCTTGGGCGCGGGCGCGCTCGCCTTGCTCTTGTCCATGACGCGCTTGGCGACCACGCTGTGTGCCGAGTACACGTGGTTCTCGAACTGCTTGTACATGCCGAACGTGGCCGTGCACACCGTGCATTTGTAAGACAAATGCGCCGGCTTCAGCGTTAAGCTGTGGTCACGAGCCACGTGGTTTAGTAGTTTCCATTGGTAAACCTATAATATAAACGGGAGGATATCAATCACTATTCGTATTTAATTTACGATGTTGACTGATTGGATGGTATAACGCAACCAAAAACATTGAATCTAGTAACTTGAAATTCTCAACCTGTTAAGTAGGTATAACTTGTATTAAATTGAATCTTCTTCAACAGAAATATATTGAAAACAGGACATAGAAAGACTTACTCTGCCACAAACTGGGCACCTGCCCGCATCTTTCCCTTTGTTCGCGGCCTCCTGCATCGAGCTGGTGACCAACCCGTGAGATCCCAGCAGATGCCTTTCTAGACCTTGGTCTGTGAAGAATCTAAAACATTTAATATTGGTTAGTATGGAATAAAACTTTTTTTAATTGCATGCATGGAGGACAGTAACCAGTGGAGAACGCGTCGGTACGATTTTGTTCAAAACCAAGCTCACTGGTTTTTGCGGGGGGAGAGGTAATTATCGCTGGACGCAATTGGCTTTCGCAAAGACCGCATATTTTGTAGAGATGGGAAAAATAAATATGTAAAATTATATCGATATTTTATATCACCGTTCAATAAGTTTACTCATATTATGTGATTGAAATTTATTGAAACATGTGCATGCTAATATTAATATGGCGATATAAGTATATAAAAAACTAATAAGTACCTACTTATATTGTAATTTTAGAGTATGTATTGAAATAATTGTACCGAATTGGAAACGACCTGTTACGATCATTTTGGATGGTAGGGCTGGTTGGCGAGACGATGCTGGTCAGCGGACAGACAGACGGACATGACAAGATGCTATATTGACCTACCTATTGATATTTTGTTCTGATTTCATAATAAATGAAATAGTTACAAATTGACGCGAGAGTGTTGGTGTATTTTTAGGCGATAGGCTGACAACATGTCACTATAGTGACACACATGTTTTCTGAAACAACCTTAGAAAACAAACATCGAAAATGTCATGCGCGGCGATAGTGGCCGTATTCTTACCATTGGCCATTAACGCTCTGCCTACCCCGCAAGGGATAAAGGCGTGATATATGTATGTATGTATGTTACAAATTGATATTCAACTAGCGCAAGATCTTTTATTTATAATAATGAAACACGAAATTTTGCTGTATGTTTATTTTGAAATAATTATAAGGGAGAGAGGCCTTTGCCCTGCAGTGGGATACAAGAGACTCGTAAATAAATAAATAATAAATAACGGATATAGCTACTCGTTACTGGCCTTGAAATGAATTAGTTTGGAGTAGGTTTTTCTTATGTAATCTGGACTGCCAGCAGAACTACCCATCAAGGTAAATAACTTTTGCTTTGGTACCATATCTGTAAAAGTGCGTTCGGCCAGAACGATCACTCTTTGTTTGTACCTGCCGCCTAGGCGCGTGCCGACCCGCTTTTCAAAGGACGCCGCTGCCGTTTGTACCTGCCGCCTAGGCGCGTGCCGCCCCGCTTTTCAAAGGACGCCGCTGCCGAAACAAAGGTCGCCGCGTGCGCGTACACCTGTACTTGATTTTGATTTTCGTTCCGGGTGGCGCGGGGGGAATGCGTCCGCGCCACTCCATATACCCCGACCGAATGCATTCGTTCATATAATATACATTGTAGGTAAGTTGTTAAGTACGTACATTAAACTACACATTAACATAATTCTTTTATGACAATCCCAGAATTATCGATAAAATCATTCTATACTTATGAGAACAGTGGTATAGCACTAATACGAAGAAAGAGCCAGCCGACGTATGGACACACCCGTGCGTTAGAAAGGGATAGCAATGAAAGACATCAACGGGAGCGCATCAGAAATTATAAATATGGAATTATTTTTCATTAAAATGAAATTTTGAAAGAATCAAGCATAAAAATGTTTACCTATGAAATGTTATCCCGTCTTTTGCGGAACTTGATGTTGTACTACGCTTTCCACACCATTTCACTGCACAGGAAGGCATTCTTGATTACGTTTATACGCCAAAAAACGAAGCGCGGAACGTCCGTTCTTTCGCACAGTCTCAACCCGACTAATCAAAATTTTGATGCGTCAGCCTTATAAAGCATACATCAAGTGAGTGCGGTCGCCCCCGCATGCGTTCTCCACTGGTTATTGTCCTCCGTGATTGCATGGCAATAGATCAAATTGTCGCTGGACGATTAAAGTCAATAAACCAAAGATTTAAATACGTCTTTTTGTACTTTATTACTCTACTCTCATAATTTAACACAATAAGACACAAAATATAATTTAGAAAGAACAGAGCAGAGCCCTCAAATTCAGAAATTAAAGTATGGTTAATGTAGGGTTAGATAAATTTGCCAGAATGTTTGGTTTTGGCAGAGGAAATGGTGTTCAGGTTATGCTGCTCTGGCCAACATACATAGCACTGATTTTCAATCCTAAACTATTCAAATCAAGTGGTTCAAATTAGAGGGGGAAGACTTACCTAAACTGACACTTCTGGCAATTAAGTGGTGGCCTGTTGTATATCATTTTAGGGTGGATTTTGACTTTATGTATCCATTGCATATGGCTCCTAAGTTGTTCGAGGTCCTTGATGTAGCCATCGCAGATCTCGCAGATGACGAAGGTGTTTTTGTTGTGCGTGGCGGGCACCGACGCCGCGGGCTGCGGCTGCCGCGGCAGCGGGGTTATAGAGATCGACGGCTGGTGCTTTGACTTTCCGTTATTCTAAAATTTTGTACAATTATGTTATTAGTTATTAGAAAGAAAATCAACGCATATACACCATGTTTTGGAGGCAATGCATTAAATTGGAGACGTCATTTAGGGCGTCGTAATGAACAACTTTCCCTATGAGACGGAGTGAGATCAGTGCTCAAAAAATTAAATAAAATTCGACCTCCCATACATAATAGATGATTACAAAACTTTGTATGGAAGGTCGAACTTTTTTTTCAGCACTGATCCGTTACGAAAAGTTGTTTAGAATAGTGCCCTTAAAAACGCCTCCAATTTTATGCATTTCCTCCATGCCACGGGGTTATAAAATAAATTAAGAATATACACTGGAGAGCGATAAATTAGGGTCATGTGATAAATAGTAACATTCTTAATTTCCGAGATATTTACTATTTTTCAAATGACCCTAATGCATCACTCTCCAGTGTAAAATAATTCACTTACCACCATCGAGTAGCTGTTAGCCAATATGCCGGGGTTAGCGGAGCGTTGTGGAGTGCGCAAGATGGGCAGGCCGAGGGGCGCGCGCGGCCCGCCGCCGATCGGCATCCGCGCACGAGCGCGGTAGCCGCCCGCGCTCGCGGCACCAGGACCCATCAGGTTCGCGATGTTGATCGGATTCTTCAGCATGTTGTTGTTCACTTGGCGGTTGAACGCGTTCTGGTATGATCCAACCACAGGGTTGCGGGCTCTCACTATCTACAATTTTAAAATAGGAAATAAATACAATTTGTCATTCGTTGATATGAACAAACCTGAGAGCAAATTCAAAGAAAAATGTAGAGAGCACAACATCAGCGCTACACTATGTTTCATAGATTATGCCAAAGCATTCGACTGCAGTAATTGAAATATGATGTTCAAAGTTATGCGCGAAAATGGGTGTACCATGGTAGGGGATCATGGCATATTTTATATTGTATAAAAAACATATTTTATTAATTAAACAGCTCGGTGAAAGTCGTAGTATGGCCGGATCTTAGACCACCACAACATCTGATCTTTTTGGTGCCACATTTGTTTGTAATAGTATCATACCCTTTTCAAGCAGAGCGTGGAATCATCCAGGACAAGGTTGCATCCTTTTACCGCAATTGTTCAATATCATAAGTAAATATATTATGAGAAGGGTCTTGTACAACTAGGAAAGCAGAATCCGAGTAGGTGGTTACCGGACTAACAACCTACGGTTTGCAGACGACACCACCATTATAGCTATCTAAACTTCTAGAACGATTGCTACTATCAGCCTAGAATACGGATCCGCATTAACAGAAGCAAAACGAAACTGAAGTTCATTGACTGGCGAGGTACGGCATAACGCACCACCAAGCTGAGTGACTTCAATACTGTGAACAAATTTGTGTACCTAGGTTCGCAAATCAGTGACGACGGCGACTGCGAGCAAAAACCTATCAGGAGAGGTCAACTGGCTAAGTCTGCTGTAAAGAGGCTGGAGAGGATTTGGCGCAAACGTGGTATCAATCGAAAAACCAAAGTGAAGCGAATGAGAACACTCATCTTCTCTATATTTCTATATGCTTCAGAGACCTGGACGTTGAAAGCCTGCTTACGCAAGAAAATAGATTCGTTCGAGATGTGGTGCAGGCGGAATATGCCCCAAATATTCTGGACGGAACAGCGCACCAGCGAATCCATTCTTAAAGAGCTTAACATACAAACCAGGCTTTCTATCATTTTCACACAATGGGTCCTCAAATTCTCTGGTCACACTGACAGACGATATAGGCCCATATAGTCTGGAGAAGCTCCTTATCACTAGCAGTGCTGAAGAAACAAGAAGTAGAGGACGAGTACCATCACGTTAAAGTGACACAATAAAGGACGCCACACATACCACCTTACAGGCAGCTTGGCACAGGACATAGAAGTTTAGAGAAAGCTGGTGACGAAAATTGTCCAGAGTAGTCACGTCCCTCAGTCACGAGGTTACGACTAAGAAGATATTAACAATTGTCATTGGTAAACGACGTTGGTTACCTTTGGTATTTTGGCGGGTGGCTCCCATTCAACTGGAGGCGCCAAGTTTTGCTCTGGTTTGAATTTCTTGGCGCAGGCGAGTTGGTGCCGTGCGAGCTTGCCCTTGCCGTTGTCCTCGAATGGGCAGTTGGTGCACTGGTGGTAGGCCGGCGCGCGCTCCAACTTGCCTCGGATCTTGTGCGCGCTCTCCATGTGGGTCAAAATGTCGTGGGGACTTTTTACTTCGTATTCACAGAAATTACATTTGTACAGATTGTTTTTCATGTGGGGTGTTTCTAGATGATTTTTCATAACTAATTCAGATTCCGTTTTAAAACTACAGAATTCACACTTTTTCTGTTTAAACGCGTATGGCGCATTATTTTCTTTACTAAATTCTAAGTTTTTCATAAGGGATGCGATAGAAGTCTGCGTCTCTTTAGTACTGCGTCCCGACTTTTTCTCTCTAGAAAGTTTTCTATTTTGTTGCTTGAGTAAGTCGTTTTGTACGTGTTCCTGCACGAGACTCAATCCAATGTTAACGAAAAACTTTCCAAGTGAGCAGTCAAAGTAACTGTCTGATTTGACACCAGAAGTTTTATCAGAGGCGGCTAAATCAGTGACATCCTTAATTTCGTCAAGAGAATTGGCTTTGTCCTTGATGATCATTGTATCATCGTCACTCAATGTTTCATCCTCATCCGACTCCTCGGAGCTCTCTCCGTCCCAAGACGCGTCGTCATCTTCATTACGGCGTCTCCGCTTTTCTGTCAACAAAACATTGATTGCCATATTTCACCAAAAAGTAGGTATTTAGTGATAAACAATAAAAAGAATGCCCTTTTCTAAGCTAATGATGCGTCTTGCGTCACAAAACAAATGAATGAAATATCATCATCATCAGCATCAGCATCATCTTTCACAAAACAAAAAAACTTATTTTTACGTATTTTACCCAAAGATTTTATTGAGGTGTAAACCTTTTTTACACTGCTTACTGAAGCGAAGATAAGCAATTTAGAAGAAAAACAAATAATCTTCTGTTTTAAAATGTTAAGCAATAACTAGAGTTTACAATAGTACATTGCTCACGCGGTAAGAAAGGAACCCCAGCTGCGCTTTGGGCTTCAAACTACACCCTCGTTGCAATCGGAATTTCTTCCGAGTGATGCATAGTGCTTTATACTACACCTACGACAATTATAAAATATACGATGATCCCTGTGACGTTTGTGATCTTGGAGCTAATTCTATGACATAAGGTCCATTTTACTTTATTTACTAGGAAAATGGACCTTAAGTCATAGCATTTGCTCCAGGGTCACAAACATCACAAGGATCATCCTATATTTTAAAGACTATAAATATAAAAAGAAACATCATTTTAAAATTTTATTATATGAAATTAATATTGAAGTTGCAGTTTTTAAAATTTAACATTAAAATTTAATTTGAGATTTATTGAATTGTTAAAACATTTTAATTATTAAAATGCTATGAAAAATTTCATGCATATTCGCGCCTAAACCTACCGTTTTTTAGTTCTTTAATACAAAAAAGCAAATGCAATAAGACCATTCAGCCAAGTCTTCCATTCTTTCGGCTCAAATATTAGAGTCACCACGTTTCGTTTTACGCAAGTTAGCCAGTTGCATATTTTCCCCCCTGGGGAGGCAAGTGATTTTGGATTATTACACTCTGCTAATTTGAAACGTGAACAATGACTTACGTTGCTCTTTACGTTTCATTAAGCTATATGGCATTTTCTATGTAGGTGTAGTATAAAATACAACTTTGGCTGAGGTGTGGCCTGCAATTGGTGATGCAAGACTAATGAAACACAAGACGAACAGCTAAACAAAAAGTGGGCATGATCTTTACGGGAAAATTAACTGACTATTATTACCTTTTTTCTCAATTTTCTTTTTCTTTTTTTCTTCAGCTTCTAGCTTGCTGGCCTCATCTTCCGACTCGGACACCTCTTCACCTCTCTCCTTGCGCTCTTGCCTCAATTTCTCTCGTTTCTCCTTTTCTTCTTTTTCTTTTTCAAGTCGCAGCGCTTCTTCCTTAGCTTTCTGTTCTTCTAATTCTTTTCCTAGTTTATCAACGAACTCTCTAAAAGGTTCGACTGAAGGTTTTTCGTATACATAGGGAACTATGAATGATGGAGCTTCAACAACAAACATGTCGTCAGTGAGTGAAGGGAGTATTGATGGTTGTGTGGTCTGCGCGGTTGCGGGCGCCTGGTTACTGGGGCTGGATTTAGCGCTCACTGGAGTCACAGTTGTGCCACGTGCAACAATGCTCTGGTACAACTCTTGAGCACTTGTATTAGAGCTTGAAGTAGATTTTGCTTGAGCAGATTGTCCTTTACGTGGATTTGAATCAATAATAACCACAGTAGATTCCGACTTATCACTGTTTTGATTCAGCTTCTTTTTCTTCGCCATTTCAACTAATGACTTAGTGTTGCTGACAATAATCGGCTTAGACTTTCCTCCTAGAGGGTCTTGCATTTCCACTTCTTCAAGATCTGATTCATCATCATCCTCATCATCTCCATTTTCAAAGTCATCATATTTTTTGCGTTTAGAGGCCCGGTTACTACGTCGCAATGTTTCTGTAGCACTTGAATTTGATTTCTCTTCATTAGTTAAAACACAATCATCATTGTCATTGTCACTTGTGATTTCGTGAACTTCTGGGCTAGCAGAACCATTCAGGCTTTCTGGTTGGTTGTCATTTTCTACTATGATAATGTCACTAAGTTTGTTATTACCCTGGCTGTCCTGTGAAGACTCATCATCTGAATCAGAGTCAATGCTCACAGTGTCACGTGGACCTTCAGATATGATAGAGCAGTCATCATCAGATGAATCGTCTGAATTAATTTCATGTGTTTCCTGAAATAGAGAAATATAGGAACATATAATTAAGTCATACGCGAAGCTAGTATTTATATCAATATATAATAAAAATCTATCTTTAATGTATATTCTATCTATAACTATAATAATGTAGAAAGCCGGTGTCATGTATAGCTTTCGAAAGAACATACCGATAGCGTGTTTTGTAAAACTAACGACGATTTCTATTGTTATATAAGGACAACCATTTTGTGATATTTTTTCACCCTTATCTATATACTGGGTGACTGGAAAATTGATGCATTCCTTTCAAGGGATGAACCAGCTCATGAAACTGAACAACTTTCCCCATGGAACATAGGTCGAAATATGAAAAAAAATTTGGTCCTCCCATACAAATTGACTTAGTCGGTCGGTAATTTTGTATGGGTGGGCCAAATTTTTTTTCATTTTTCGACCTATGTTCCATGGGGAAACTTGTTCAGTTTCATGAGCTGGTTCATCCCTTGAAAGGAATGCATCAACTTTCCAGTCACCCTGTATAAATTGTATATATAAATTTTAATGAAACTTTTTGTGATGTTCTGTACTATGTACTAGCCTGTTCAATATCTAAGCAATTTTAATCACAGGAATATCACGCATTCCTACGGGAAAATACGACCAAATTAGCGGCATACAACCTGTGAACTATAATGTCGCTCTATCTGTGGGTTTTTCCACGCTAACCTCCGAAACTACTGGATGAATTTGAATAAATCTTTTTATGGTGCATAGCTAATAAGCCAACTTAACAAATAGGATACTTTTTAGCGGGAAATTGCTTATTACTGCAGGAAAAGTGCGTATTGTGACCAAGCCTATTAACATTGCAAGAGATATGGAAATGGGTTGATTCTTGTTGGCTTCAGGCTGGTGTTATATCCTAGATATAAAAAATAACGCTTCCACGTAAGAGGACGTGGCAGAGAACCACAAATAGATAACTAGATAGTGATGTCGCTGCAGCTAAAACACTGGTATTGGTCATTGATTACAAACATCTCATAAAACTGTACAACTAAAAGCATTTTTTATTAAGGGGATCCCAGTAAATATGTGCTGCCTACTACACTTAAAAATTCATGACTGAATGAAGAAGTAACTTGTCGAAAATCTGCTAGTTAGTCATTTTAATACAATATTCTGTAATTAAGCTTCAGTATCTGTACCTCAATTTTGAAATTTTCGATAAATTACGTTTCCGATAATTACCGACTTATGGAACTTTTATGCCACCTACAAAAGTTTTTACCATGACCCCGACCAATTATAATACTACTTCGAAATAATCTATTACCAGCATCAGCATCATTTTGAGCTGTTTTGAGGAGTTAAACATAATAACAACATATGTCTGGCGTGCGGTGTCGGCTATCATAACGTAATTTCTATCTGGCGTATTGTAAAAGACAACTAGCAATGAAGCCAGGGAACGAGCACCAGCAGCAGGCCATGTGAATGCCCATGGCAAATTTCTAGCAACGGGCTATTCAGGCAGATTTTTTTGCATTGTAACTGGCACAACCAACTACACAGGTATAGGAGGGCTGACAAATATCACTGAAATTAGAGTAAAGCATCAGTTCTCTTCTCATAATGTACCCAGCATTAACCATAGATAGGGCTTCGTTACAAAAATGTCAGAAAAATGATAAACAGTAACTAAAGTGATCACTGCAACACAGGGAAATGAAGTTGACTTACAACTTCCAGTAAAACAAATCACACAACAATACAGCAGTAGTTGGTGGTAATTCTTGCTTTGTAGGTATATCGGTAAATAGATCATACAAGACCACCAACCACGAGTCTTATTAGAGACCAAGAACAAACACAAGTGTAGAAGGTATGGTTTAGTTTTTATTATGTTCCCTAAAGCTTTTTGCTATTATAAACCTAATACAAGTCATTCTCTTTTGTCGTATGGGACACAGAGTTGTCCAACAACCCGAACCACCGTTACAAATGTAACTAGCCTTAAAACGAAACCTTTTTCACCGCGCGAACAACGTCGCAGGCACCAGCTACTATATAATATATATATTTCTTCATATTATCATTACTAGCCTGTAACATTCCACTGCAGGGCAAAGTCTTCCCTCCCTTTCTTCCATTCTTTCCTATTTTGAACCTCCTCTGTCTAATTATGTACCCATGTTAGTATACCCAATTACCCATAAATATATTTTTTATGTATTTGTTATTACATACAACTTCTTCTACATGAATCAATAATGTAAAATAGAACATAAAAAAATATACTGTTATCAGACAACTGTGTAGTTCCAAACTGTTTAATCTTTGCATGTTATTGTCTATTTATTTTGTTTTATACCAAATTATTGATTGTAGCATGTACAATTAGTTCTTTCGCCTGAATAGACATTATTATGTATTAAGTAGTAAAAGTATTGCTTTTGCTTATGAGCAGGTCGTGTGTAATATAAGGGCCCTACACCTACATAGCCATGTTATCAAAGGTGGTACAGGGACCTGACTAGCCTTATTTAGAAATTAAGTGTGCTTCAATTCAGCATCAGGTTAATATAGGTACTACTTTACTACAGCCACAACAACCCACTGCTGAAAATAAGTCTCTCTCAGGCTATGGGCATACTCTCACTCTCCATACTTGGTTGTCATGCATTCTTTAGTCGCCTGTTATGACACTCTTAGGTAGTAATAGAGTGATGCTATTCTAAGTTACATATTCACATGCATTGCTTTTTAAACACTGTGCACACATTACCCCATCATTGTTTGCAGTTTTGTTCCTGTTTTGAGCTATATTTCCATCTTGGCTTTTTTTATCTGTGCTGTTGTTTTCGTTCTGCTCAGAAAGTTCAGACTTTCCTTGTGAACTGGATTCAGATTCAGGGTATGACTCATTGCTATTAGAACAGTGGCTGTTATTTCCTTCGATATTTATGTTTTCCACAGGCATGGAAGGGGTTTCAGTATCATGGAATTCATTTTCCTGGTCTGTTTCATTTTTTTTACCATCAGTTTTTATGACAGTAACACTGAGTGGGTCATCTTTTTTTGTATCATTGCTATTCTCATTATTCTTAGGAGTATCACACTCTTCTGAGGTAACTGTTTTCTGGTTTGTTGTTTGATCAGCTGTTCCCTCTGACTCCTCCATGGTTCCATTTAACTCTCCATTCATGGTGGCTCTCAGCTAGTACCCATGAAACAAGTATCTGAGAAAACATAGAATGAGGTTAAGTTCTAAGCTCAATAGATCATGGGAAGAAATTCTAAGTAACTTCGCGCGATATTTTTTTATAGTGAACACGCCCCCTCCCTTCCGCCCCGCTCCCCCCGCAGAGACGCTGGTACCTACTCAAAATGGCGGTTCCATGGTACAAGTCGCAGAGCTACGTGTACCTACATCAAGTACCTACTCTTGCCTCAAAGGTCAAATTACCAAAACACGTTCTAACATCCATGTTAACGTAATTTTCAACAACAAAAAATGTTTATGGGATGCATGAAAAAAAACCGTATAGAATCATTTTTATCGCAGCATCGGGCTAAAATATCCACAGCATTTTAGCCCTTTGAAATAAGGTACATTATGTGTTCAGCAACAATATAAAAGGCAGGGAAGCCTATCAATCATTATAGAAGTAAAATACAGAAACGTAAACAAGGTAAGCTGGCACTGAAGAACTACACTGTTTTTGTATATAAGAAAATAATAGGTAGTAGAAATCATATTACCCAATCCAGTCTGCAGAGCGTTGTCGGGATCACCACTACTTGGATGGGCAATTCAATGGTAGAAAGAAATCGAAAAAATAACAGCCTACTCCTCACAAAACTAGCTACACTAGAATATTTATTAGCAAATATAATTTGGGCTTTTATTTTTACCCTATACGTATACAAACGAATTATTTAATAGAAATTATTAAAATTAGATCAAAATGCTTCACAACGGACAATCTAGCCACCGCTGAATTTGCAATATGGCGGCTAAGCTAAGTCACGTGACTTCTGTGCTGGAGAATGAATGAATACGAATGAATGTGGAATGAATATCACAGATAACTCTCATAACAGTTGGCATACATCGTGTATAACACCACAGAGTACCTTTTTTATGTAGACTGGAAGCACTGTATGTGGAGCACAGTATGGAGGGTAATAGACAGAGACCAAACTCGAGCTTCCATAAATGCAACCCATAGAATAGAATTACTTAATATATTGTCGCATAGAAGAATTGAAGGGCCCAGTTGCAAAAGTCCTTAAGTCCCAAAAATGCGTTTTACAGTACGGAGGTAAAAGACCTGTAAAATAGTTTGGAAACTATTCTACTAGGATATAGTGAAAACAAGAAACACCAATGTGTTAAAGATGTATCAAAGTATAATCTAGATTTTAAAAAAGACCGCGTTTACACACTAAAATTACGAGTAAATCAACTTTTAATGTCATGGACTTAGGTCCTAACAGAGGGACTTAGCCCCTTTATACAATAATTTTCGTAAGTTAAGAACTTTTAACAACAAAACTGAATGGACTTCAAGACTTGTGCTAAAGTAAAAGAAAAGATTTAAATCAGTTTATAAAACCTATAGTTTAAAAACGAAGTTTAATCATTACTTTTTCGTGATACCGTCATCGGCGGCGGTTGTAACGGACTAATCTGATGGTGTTCTTGGTGTGGTTTTACTTAGGCGTAGGCCTCGTAAGTTTTATAGTAGGTACTTTGAAGTAGGTACAGACTACCGAACAGCATTCATTTTGTTAGAAAGTGCTGTTTTTGAAATAGTTCTCTCTAGTTTGCTGGTGGATTTTGAACTAGATGACCACTCAAATCCAGAAGAATCATGATCAGAGTCCGAAATATGCGATTTTCATAAGTCTATTGGTAGAATATGAAACAAAATAACTAAAAGTTTTAAAACACTGCGAAAACATGAGGACCGCCAAGAACAGTCAAAATGCCCTATAAATATACGATTACTTTCTGTTTCAACTTGTCTTCCTCATTTTCCAGCATGTTTCTTGAGAACTTTTGTTAGTTTTACTCTTTCAAAAAACCTTTGCAAAGCTTTGGATATAAGGGATTTTTAACGCGATTTGTAAGGACTTCCTGCTTTCTTAATACGATTCGGTTGGACTTAGTGACTTTTTTACAATAAATCTTGTTGCGTAGAGACTTATATTACCGTCTAAGGGACTTTTTGGTCCCAAAATCAAATAATTTCACTAAAAACGTTTTTTATATCTTGGATGGACCTAGACAAAAAAAAAAAATATCTTATAGATAATAAAAAAATAATATGTATTACTAATTTTGACGTGCTCTACAAGATGGTGGCATCAGGTAGGACTTTTGCAACTGGGCCCTTCAATTGTTCGTTTCAGCGATATATACCACCCAATGAGGTATAATACAATAGGGTTGAAACGGTAGCAGTACACAAAACATTAAAAATACCACAAATTTTATAAATACCACAAAAAGACGAGGTCATTGAACTTATCTAAAGCATTAATTGCTAGTAAACATTTCGTTCAATATCTCAGCTCCCCCAGGACCTGCCAGAACAAGTGGTGTATCAATAGATTGGCGCCAGCTATCCAACGAAGTAAAGAATAGGCCTGAAATGGTAGGACTAGGTTAAGGGCTAGGTGCAAAACCCAGATTTAAAAAAAAAACATGCAATTATTTCACGCAATATCTCAGCTCCTCAAAGACCTGCCCGATTGAGTGGGGTATCAATGGATTTCTCTTGGCAACAGCTGTTCTAACGAGATATATTTCAATAGGCCTGAAATGGTAGGGCTAGGTGCAAAACCCAGATTAAAAAAAAAGTGCAATTATTTCATTCAATATCTCAGCTCCATAAATACCTGTCAGATTAAATGGGATATCAATGGATTGCTCTTGGCGACAGCTATCCAACAAGGCATAATTTAATATGCCTGTTAATTAAGAGCTAGGTGCAAAACGCAGATTAATATAATAAAATCGTACAAGTATTTCATTCAATATCCTGTCGTTATTCTAGCTTGTTATGAAGTAAATGCGGTATTCACAGTTTCACAATCACATTAACTATCTTATACCTCAATAGAGATTTGTATCTTCAGGGTACGCAAAACAATCAATTAAATGTAAATTTTCTGATTCTCTGTAAAACCATAGACAATAAGACACGAGGTTATTGAAATGTAGTGCGTGCCAATGTTTTCAACTGCATTACAACAGTCCAGAAAAGACACCACACCTGGTTTAGATGATATTCCATATATTCTTATTAAAAATTTGCACACTAATGCACAATAGAAGTTACTAGAAATTTATAATTAGCTTTGGGACAGCCAGTTTATACCTAAATCTTGAAAAACACAATGTGTGATACCCATTTTGAAGCCCAACAAACCCAACAATGATTTTAATTCATATAGACCAATCATCTCCTTATCATCTTGCATTGGTAAAATATTTGAATTTATGCTTAAAACCAAATAAGAGTAGGTACTATGTAGAAAGTAACAAGATGTTACCTCAAGAGCAACTTGGGTTTCGAACGGGACAAAGTGCCATCGAAACTTTTACTTCACTTAAAGCTGACATCAGAAATTCCTTTCTTAGTCACTCTGCCGCTATTTGGCTATTCCTTGATGTACAGGGTGCATTTGATAAAGTAAATTCAGCTATTCTTGTCCAAGTTTTATCTGAAGTTAGCATTCCCGCAAAAGCCTGTAATTGGATATTTAATTTCTTATTTGAAAGGGAAATGTATATTATGTATAATAATATTTTTTATGGACCTCGATATGCATATTATAAGGAAACCATGCAAGGTGCAACAATTGCTGCTGTATACTTATATACTTGTCATATTAATCAATGTCTAAATGATGCAAAGATTAAATATGTATTTGCAATTTGCAGATGCCCTTCTTGTATATACCTACTGAAAATAAAGATGTGAATATTTGTGTTAGTCACTTAAATATTACTTTACATATCTCATGCTCTGAAAGTAGGTCATTAATTACTGACAAAAAACACGACCAGTGCCTCGTTTTTCGAAACTACAGGCTACAATTCTACAGGTGAAATTCCATGTACATTGCGTAGCGGGTCAAAAATCCGGGTTTTATTATGTCCCACTGGCTACGCAATGTACATCGAATTTCACCTGTAGAATTGTAGCCTGTAGTTTCGTTGCATAGGCCACTGTAAGTTCAACTTACAGGCGAGGTTTTGAAACTAAAACTGTAAGTAATTTTAAATATAGAACTAGAAAAAGAACCAATAGAATCGCGGCAATTAAAAAGTTAAAATCAATTTCTTCTTATTTTTAATAGGAGTTGCGTTCAATTACGATTTTAAATTTCGAACTGGCCGCTAAGAATTGTGTTGCTTGAACGCAGGAATTATATTTTTAATCTGTATTTTTATAACCTCAATAAATGAGTTTGTCGAATTATTACTCAACATTACAATAACAAAAGTAAAAATTACTAATATCCCTACGATAAAAAAAAACTAATTTATGTGATACTTTTCTTTCATATTAATTCAATATTTTTAAATCATAGAAAAAAAGTCTTATTTTTAATAAATTAAAAGGGTTCAATGGGTCGTTGGACGACTCGGTGTTCCACTCGAAAAGAAAGAAATAAATTATATGTGATGTGCAACGGCGGTGAATGAACTGTAAAAGTGATACAGAAAAAAAGTGTACAGCAAAAAAACTAGTATCCAGGCTAGAAAACATTACAAAAAAAATCAGTCAGTCATCCTTCACGAAAAAAAAACACGTCTTCGTTTGGCAGTGCTGCCAACTGAGTGGATTTTTCACTAAATCTGGTGGTTTTGACTTGCCTTTTAGTGGACATATTTTGCTTTTAGTGGTTAGTAGATTTGTTTAGTGGAATTTTTTGACACCAGAGTCGCACCAATCGAGAGACTCATGATGATGGTTCTGACGAAAATGACCCATCTGAAGATGACTTAACTATAATTACATAATTTTTGTTACATAATGAGTAATTATTAATGTTATTTCTCCAATAAATGTATCTCTAAAAAGTTTCGACCAGAGGCGAACACAATATTTTTTGTAAATGACTAATTAAAATTGGATTGATGAACAAAATTTAGTTAAAAATGAATATTAGTGGAAAATTTAGCGATTTTTTTTTACTGATGTGATTTTTGTTAGTGGATTTCTGTGCTTCGTTTTTTCGAAACTACAGGCAACAATTCTTCAGATGAAATTCGATGAACAATGCGAAGCAGGTCATAAATCCTGGTTTTATAATGTCCCACCGGCTACGCAATGTACATCGAATTTCACCTGTCGAATTGTAGCATGTAGTTTCGTTGTACAGACCACTAGTGGTTTTAGAGGTCACTTTTGGTGAGCAGCTTGATACTTCGTTGGCAACACTGCTGCTTGGTACATTTGTGATTTGTGTTGTGTGATAAAAAATAGTTTTCGCAATGTGAATTTGCTTGATGATTTAAATTTTATTTATTTCTTTCATCACAAACTATTTATTTTGTTTTGTATGAACAAAGAGTTTCATGGTCTTCATTATTTATTGCGTGCTAGTCATAAATATTGTGATCAAATGATGGCCTATCGAGTATTGTTAGTTTTTATTTTAGCAATAATATGTGTGAAGACTGAAGAAGAAGCACCGCGTATGACGAAGGCTGAAAGAATTAGTCTCAGGTAATATTGCTATTTGAATTTCTACTATAAGTACTAAAGGCTTGGAATTCAAAGGACCTTTTCAGAATAATGTTAGGTACCTATCTTTCCTTCCTGGATACCCTGTACAGAGATTTTATACTGCAGTTCGCCTTTCTAGATAATACAGTACTGAGAAATCAAAGCACGTTTCAATATGACATTGTATTTAGCAGAACAGCATACATGAAAGATGGTGACACAGAAGATAGAAAAAAAGTGCAATTGTTTTAGAGACATATGACAAGGCGCGAAATTCGGGCTGGCTTTAGTATCCTGCGGCATTGATAGAGGGTCGCCGAGTGGCGCGTAGGTTAGATTAGGGGAGGGGCTTAAGAGAATCCTCCCCTAAAAGAAAAAAGTGAGAAAATGTCTTGTTTTCGAGAAATCGCTCATTGTAATTTTGAGTTTGTAGGTCCGTTAGGTATAACCTTGCTTCACCTCACCTACCCTAGGTTAGAACATTGACCACAATGCACAAGCCGAGTGAGCCAAGCGAGTAGGATAATAAAGAAACCCCAAAGACACTGCAGGGAAGACTGATTCAGCTGTTTCCGCTGTTGGGTCACATTTCCTGTCCTTTTTGTTTGCGGCACTGATCACAGCTGTAAATGAATAGCTGGTTATATTATTCAACAAAGTGGTAGCTTGTTTCAAGATGAACTCTGTGATTGATATAAAACACAATCGCCCAGTCGTTTAGGAGATGTGTTTATTTATGTTATCAGAGTGGAGCTAAGTGGTAATCACCAGAATGAGGGGGCGCTGCAGGACCAACATTTTTATTTTTCAGACTCTCATTAGAGGGGTTAAATGCAAACAAACTAATTAGCAAGATTGCAAGAAAGTTATACATATGAAGTTTGGACCTTACAAATTGAAACTTTTCTTTAGAGCTAGACTAGTGGTTCTTAACTAGTGGTTCTTAACTAGTGGTCCCTAGAAGCATCTCAAGTGTTCTGCGAGCCATGTCAATAAATTATTATTATTATTGTTATATGTATTCTTATATTTTATAAGACTCTCCGAAGAGGTAAATATTGCATGGGCCGAGGCCAAGTGCTAATGTAATTCTATCGATAGGAGCTTCCTGGCAAGTCTGCAAGTATTCAGAATGACTGCCTTTTGTAAAAGTATGAGTGTATTTGTGTTCATTTTTTATGTTTCTATACTGGTGTGAAGAGCTTTTGGGATAACACTGGTAGTAGAAAGGATGACAAGTACATACTTTGCCTATAAATATTTGTCTGATGTGACAATTAACTAAGTACTGTAATGTAGCAATAACCAATCTCCAAAAAAAACCTAATTCGACTGTCCAAGATCTATATTTTTTACCGAAGCTTGGTTATGTAGTGTATGTGTCTATTACTCTTACGCATTTTTTACATATTTTCTGTCTCTCATGCAGTGCTGATGCATAAATAGATGCATGTATATGGTAAGTTGATTCTGGTGATATGACTCAGTGTCCCGTGTCCGTTTCAGTGTTCCCTCACGAAAAGAGAGGGAAAGAGTGAGAGACAGTAAGTATGTGAATAACACTATCATTGGTGATACTGTTTTGTGCATAATTGAACATGCAGGCGGCCATACTTTATCTGTAGGTCATTGAAGAAACAAGATTTTAAATACCTACTGCATTTTTGTTTTATTCAGGGAGGAAGCAAGGAAAATGTTCTATCATGCATATAATGCCTACATGGAGAATGCATACCCTGCTGATGAACTGATGCCACTAAGCTGCAAAGGAAGATGGAAAGGCATTACTCCAAGTCGTGGAGATATGGATGATACTCTTGGAAAGTAAGTTTTTAGCTGAGTTCCTTTTTAGTTCAGCTGTTTTACCCACCGCCGAATAATTAGGAATACTTATAATATTTTCTTTGTAGCCTATGTTGTTCGGTCAGGTATATTGTAATTAGTGAAAGATTTTTTAAAATCATCCCATCACTTCTAGACTTCTTCTATTACCTACAAAACTAGTCTTTGCCTAGAAGAAAATTTATCGCAGATTACTGCTGTAGATTACAAATTATGACTTCAGATATTTCCTCGCATTCATTTCCAAATGTATGTAGCAATATGGGTACCAATACGCCACGCCACGTTTCATTTGCTTGACGTTAAACATACTTTGGTACATTTTACACATTCGTTAAATAACCAATTTATTGGAATTTTAATACACTCACAGTTCATATTATTCTCATAACTCATAACAAGTAGTTTCCTCTACGAACATTTAAATTTGCTATGCTTTAACGAAGTGTCTTGATTAATCCAAATTAAGTTAAGAGTGATTTCTCAAAGGTATCTGTCTAGAGGTAATCTAGACTAGAGGGGCTGCGCGCGCATAACATCTCTAACCTGTGGGACTAGACTATCACAATAGTGTAATAAAATATATAACTTGCCAAGGTGACCCATACAATAAAGGCGTTTGTCGCAACTAACATTCTTGATAACGTAACCGTGATATGTTCGGCGGTATTGAAAAAAAAAAATAGGCGCGTACACATCGGCAGCCACAGTTGTTCTGTTCCTCATTAGCTACAGGCTCCTCGTCAGTTTGTAGCATGAAAAGTCGAACTCGCTTCGCTTTTATTACGTACACGTTTCTCCCTGTTTTGCACTCACAACTAGTGTTTCGGCTCTTCGGCAGTTTGTAGCTTGAAAAGTCGAGCTCGCTCCGCTCGCAATACATCTGCATTTCTCTCTATTTTACACTCACCACCCGTTTGTACCGTAAAAAGTATGAGGACCGATGTGGCACAGTGATAGTGCGACTGCCTTTTCACTCACAAATTTGTTACCAGTCTTGTTAGGACATTGCAGACTAAACCACCCGTTTGTACTTACGGCAGTAAGATGGTTCCGTGTTTCGGATGGCACGTTAAGCCGTAGTTCCCGGTTGGTGTCTATGATCACTTAGACGGTGGTCGTTATACAATTATATTGCCTGTTGTGAATTAGAAGCCTGCTACTTGTAAAAGGCGGTTTAAAAATTCTGTCTCTAGGGCTCATCGGGTCGTTGGACGACTCAGTTTCCTACACGAAAAGAGAGAAGAGAGAGATCGTAAAAAGTCGAGCGCGCTTTGCGATACTAGTACCAATGGCCAATTTTAACAGAACACTTTTGAGAAATAAGAAATCGAAAAATTGACAACCGGCTCACTGCTCTACTACTACCGCTATCAACAGCCTAAACGGTCTTCGTTAATTTTTCGATCTCTTGATTCTCGTCTTGAAGTGACGATCTTAGCGACATCTAGTAGTAGTACTTTAGTAGGCCGGTAGTACCTGGCGGCACAGGTTCGATTCCCGGTCGACGCTTGTAAATTTTTCGATTTCATGACAATAATATAGCACTGAGTGCGGTAAAACCCAATAAAGAAATCTTGTGCTCTACCCAGACAACTCCCTTGCGTACGATACGAGTTTTTCTGAATCCGCCCTAAAGGTTGCTTAAGGTAGCTGTAGCGACCCCTCCCCTCGTGAGTTTTTTCTGTATCTGCCACTGAGTAACAACAAAGCCTAATCCAACATTTATATGAGATGCATGTCAGCATGTCGGAGAAGTTGTGCTTAACAATAATAAAAAAATCGGAATGAATTGGCCAGAAGTTGGAAAAAAATCGGTAATTTTCGGTTTTCTAATATTAAGGTCATGGCAATTTTTTGCGATTAAATAGTAAAGAAGTGTTTGTCCTATAATGAGCGGAAGTATCACTACACTTATATTGTGATGCTCATCTTTAACACCGGTCATTTCAGGACAGGTAAACTTATGCTTATTCATTACTTTAATTACAAATAAAGCGCTAAGTGTTGCAATTTTCATAATGATGCCACATGATGTAACAAGTACCTACCTTAATATTGGAAAACTGAAAATCACCGTTTTTTTTTCAACTTTCGGCGGGAAGCTGATTCTTCTGTTTCTTAATTCTCCGACCTGTAGCCATGCGTCTCATCTAAATGTAAGGCGTAGGTAATTCCTGAATGAGTTCATATACTAATACTCCATTCCATAGAAGTGATACTAAAAGCAAGTTTGTCCGTTTCCCTTTCAGTTTCTCCCTGACCTTGGTCGACAGCCTAGACACGCTGGCTGTGATGGGCGATTTCTCAGAGTTCAGCAACGCGATCAAGCTGATCGTCAAAGATGTCTCGTTCGATCGCGATATAGTCGTTTCCGTTTTTGAAACGAATATCAGGATGCTCGGGTAAGATAGTTTTACCTACATCATTATCATCATCTGCCTGCCCTTACCCCAATTCATTTGGGGTCGACGCAACATGTTTTCTTCTTCCATTCATCTCTATCAGCAGTCAGATTCTCATTTCTGCTCTTTTTTTGTACACAAATCATAGTTTTATGTACATATATTACGAAATACCATTACAGGCAACAAATTTAGAGGCAACATTCTAAGGTAAAGTACGGATAGATGCGCACCTTTTTGAAAAGGTCTAGGTATAACTCACAAATTATGAAATTACTTACAAAATCATTGTTACAAATTTAAAGATTGGTTTCTAATCTTCTATTATATGTTATGTTTATTGTTTAAGAATACAATTTATTAACTTTTTTTGTAAAGATAGTCGCGAAGCCGTAATAAAATTGCGGGGGATACTTGCGCTTTTCAGGATAGGTATATCAAATGGTAGGTATACCAAGGTGATTAACTATTAAACTAGATATTTTTTAAATCAAACTAACTCTTTTATATACATGCAATCAGTCTTTATTAATTATTAAAATACAATTTAGTAAGTACATTTACGGCCGTAAAATTATACTTGAAGCTGCGCAACTATCCCCCAAAGCGCAACTCTCCGTTCAAAAAAATGGCGCAAGTTTCCTTTTTGGTACGGATAGTTACTGTTATTTTACAACAATAGTAATTGTTATTTTACAACAATTTGCTATTAGCCGTGTACTTTAAACTCTAGTGCTTCTGAGAACATTAAAATTTTAACGATTTTACAACCTTATCAAAAGTTACACGAAATATAAAACTTATCAAAATAAGTTTGACCCCCGGTTTGATCGCACCACTGATGATTTTCGTTCGCAAAAACGTAACGCGCGCACTCTTACGCAAGGTTCGTGTGGCACTGAGGCTAGCGGGGGGACGGGGATTATGTTTAAATGAGCGGTAGTGCCTAAACTTACTGGAACATAGCGTTTTCGAAACCTGCGCAACTATCCCACCGGCGCATCTATCCGTACTTTAATCTACACAGGGTGTAAAAAGAATTGCTGCAAATATTTTAAGGGCTCAATGAAACTGAACAACTTTCATACATAACGTTTTGGAATATAGGTCGAAATATGAAAAAAAAAGTCGGAGGATGAAGTTTAGAAAAGTTAGGAATAAAAATGTTTGAATATCATATAAAAAATGGGAGTAAGTACCTAATTACAAAAAAATTGCCACAAGGGTGGGGCCTGCGCGTCAATACTAAACTTTCATCTCCTTTCTTACCCTCTTTGGAGTTGAATTTTGGAAAACGTTGAATCACGTCATTAATTAATTGCAAAGTTCTATCATAATACGAAGTTTTAAGCAAATTTATCAAAAAACAAAAAGTTTTATACAAACTTTCATACCCCGTTTTAAACCTTAAATCTAATAAAAAAACTTTTGTTAGCACTCGCCTACGTTGCTTAAAAAATACGCATGCCAAATTTCAAGTTTCTAGATCCATTGGTTTAGCATGTGCGTTGATCCTTAGTAAGTCAGTTTATCATTTTATATATTAAGATCAGAGGCCTGCTTAACTGTGTCAATCATATCAGTGGCCTACTAAACCATGTAGAAGACTATGAACCAAGTAATGACACATATCAGTCATGTAAGAGGCCGAGTATGGAGGGGAGGTACAGAAGACGGGAAGGTATAGGGCGAAATTCCACAGATGCATAGTACCTGTTTCTCTACATACGAGTAAATGTACAAATTTTAGGGGTTTAATATCGGCTCACGTGCTGGCTGTCACGCTGAAGCCCGACGTGCCGGTGCTGCAGTGGTACGCCGGGGAGCTCCTGGTCATGGCGGAGGAGCTGGGCCGGAGGTTACTCCCAGCCTTCAATACGTCCACGGGAATACCTCATGCCAAGGCAAGTTCAATGTTTCTTGTAAAATGAGGCGTAAGTTGACCTATTTAAATATGATTTGATTTGACAAGAGGAAGAAGGAATCTAAGCGTCCCTAAAACTGAATAAATGTATCATTTTAAGAAATGCCGTATTTATGATCACTTTTGCTGATTTCAAAGAAAAATAATGTTGAAGTTGAAACCTTAGCTGGTAACAGAAAAATAGGTACCGCGGTATTATTAGGCGTGACGTGACGTGCCAGACGAAATTATACAATCTATTGATACCATGATGGAAATGTTTAAGCAGTGTTGAAGATTCTGTTCGTCTTAGTGAAAAGGAGCGTGTTGTTTATTGTTATGATACCAAGTACCGCAAACTCGCCAATTGTTCAATCATGCAATTACGACACGCTTCAATGACTTCGCGTACATAACATAAACTTCATACACTGAAGTGAGATCACAAATATTAGCAAATGTTCTTTCAAGGTCATTTTTAACCGTCTGCTGCTACTATTGAGTCTGACCGAGTGGTGTAACGACCACTATCTAAGTTTTCGTTATGACCATACAAATCATAGACAACAACCATGACCGATGTCTTAACGTTCTTACGTGCCCTCTGGAGCACGGAACCGTCTTTCTTTTCGGACAGTCCGGTGATTCAGGCTGCAAGGTCCGGATTTGTTGTGAACTTGTCACTAGAATCATAGACAACAACCATGACCGATGTCTTAACGTTCTTACGTGCCCTCTGGAGCACGGAACCGTCTTTCTTTTCGGACAGTCCGGTGATTCAGGCTGCAAGGTCCGGATTTGTTGTGAACTTGTCACTAGACTCTAAACATTTCATCAAGTTCAACATGATAAATATCAACTTGGCATCTTTCTTATGGACAAGCGCGTGGTTCAGCCTGCAATGTCCTAACCAGACTGGGAACAAATTCACATAGTGATAAATATCAACTTTGTGAAGGCCCACCGAGAATCGAACCCGGAACCTTCTGCGTCACAGGCAGTCGCACATCCACTGCGCCCCCATCGGTCGTCAAGAAGTACATAGTATTTAGTAAGCAGCATTGACCCGCGAGAAAACCTATGATTATAAATTTGTGAGCAGGTAAACCTGAGGCACGGTGTGCGCGGCATGTCGGAGTCGCGCGAGACGTGCACGGCGTGCGCCGGCACCATGATCCTGGAGATGGCAGCACTGTCGCGGCTCACGGGCAACCCCGTCTACGAGCAGAAGGCGCACAAGGCCATGGACCGTCTTTGGAAGATTAGGCACAGGTATCAAAGATTAGAGCTCAGAACGGTTCGCCGAAAAACCTTTCAACGATATCACTGTCTTACAAAAGCATAATTCGTCGATATCGTGGTTTGCCGATAGCATTGTTTGCCGACTGCACGACTCACCGAAATAATTATTCAACGTTAACACTATTGGCCTTTCTCCGATTTGCCGAGTGTATAGTTTGCCGAAGACATGATTTGCCGACGGCTCCATTCCATACATGCATACTAATATTATAAGTGCGAAGGTTTTTGTCACCACTCGAGGGTCTGGAGTAGGTACCTGAAAAAAAACCACCAGGAGAGCCACCAAGAGCCCACCTAAACTATTGGAGATATAGATTTGGCACCAAAGCAGAAGTTGTTCAGCTTGATGGGTAGCTTTTGCTGCCATATACACTTTGAAGGTTTGGAGTACCTGATGTAGATCACTAGGTGCACCAGCAGCAGACATAAGCCATATCTGTATCTCCAAACGTTTAGGTGTCTTCTGCTGGTGCACCTAGTGGTCTACATCAGGTACATGGCTACTGGACACCGGTTTTCTACAGTCTTATTATATGTACGAAGATTCAAAGTTCGATCTAAGCTATGCGTATAAAGTGAGGATAAAGAATCGTACCTCGGAAGAAGTTTTTTTCATTTATATAACTACATAAATTCATTTATGCATTCCTCTTGTTATCAGTGCAATTAAAATCGTTCGTAACGTGCCAACAAGGTTGTAGTCTAATTGCTGATTACATTTTTATTTTTATAACATGTCGTACCAAATACATAATATTTAATTTTTTTTTTAATTATCGCTCTGGCTTAGCCCTGTCATCCCGATGGCTTAAAAAGCCATACAACCAGGGATGAATAAAAAGACCTTAGACACGCTTTCAACTCACGTCTAAATTTCTTGAGTTATGCCCTGATAGTTTAGACTACGTCTCTTTTGGACCTCTGCTTGGGTTACTGCAGAAATTAATAGTAAACGCGTAGTTTATGGGCGCTCCAAGAATCAGACAGTAGGTATTATATTATAATATATAGGGTATAAAAATATTAGTTGCAAATACGTATATATTAAGGGGTGAATCAGCCCATGAAACTGAACAACTTTTTCCACAAAACATAGGTCGAAATATGAGAAATTTTTTTGGACTCCCGTACAAATTGACTTGCTCGGTTGGTAATTTTGTAAAGGAAGCCCAAATTCTTTTTCATATTTCGACCTGTGTTTCTTGGTGAAAGTTATTGAAAGTTTCATGGGCCGGTTCACCCCTTAAAATATTTACAACGAATTTTTTTACACATGTATTGGGTTGGGACGTTAGGAAAAGTACTATCTTCCTTTTAAGTGATGAACCATCCCATGACTGACAACTTTGATTGACATGACTGTACAACTTTTCCCAAGGAACATAGGTCGTAACATGAAAAAATAATTTGGGCTTCACATACAAACTGACTCAGTTAGTTAGTAAAGTATGATAGGCCTAATTTTCTTTTCGTATTTTGATCTAAGTTCCTTGGGGAAAGTTGTTTAGTTTCATGGGCTGTTTCATCCTTTGAAAGTATAATATAAGTATACTGTATAAAACTACTATATCTAAAAAAACGAGGGCTGAAAGTTTGGGAGAAAGATCATTCACACAAGCTAACATTATTCGACAGAACCTCAGACCTGATGGGCACCGTGATTAACATCCATTCGGGCGACTGGGTGCGCAAGGACGCGAGCGTGGGCGCCGGCATCGACTCCTACTACGAGTACTGCTTGAAGGCATACATCATGCTGGGCGATGAGAAGTACCTGGCCAGGTTCACTAGACACTACAACGCGGTCATGAAATACATCAGCCGGGGGCCCGTTATGCTGGCCGTACATATGCACAGGTGTGTTATATATAACGAAACGATTTACCTTAATTTGAAATCGGGAACCAAATAAAACCTGGTGAACCAACTTTCTACGGTCAGGGGCATCAGCCTGCAATGTGCTAACCAAACTGTAACAAACTGATAAAACTAATATTGTCTTGTGAATCCCTACTTCAGGTACCATAAACAGGGTGTAAAAAAATTTGCTGCAAATACTTTAAGGGGTCAACCAACCAGCCTATGAAACTATATAACTTTCCCCAAGGAACATAGGCCGAAAAATGAAAAAAAAATTTGAACCTCCCATACAAAATTACCAACCGACCAAATCTATTTGTATGGGAGGTCAAAAAATTATCTAATATTTCGACCTATTTATTATGTTCCTTGGGAAAGTTGTTCAGTTTCATGGGCTGAGTCACCCCTTAAAATATTAGCAGCTAATATTTTTACAGCTTATATTGTATGCCACTTACACGCTAAGAAGAAACCAGCTGATGAACTTTAGATTTTGAAACCACCGTCTCTACCTAGTGGTACATGTATATACATATATAGTGAAGTGACCATGAGTGTAAAAAACCTGCGAAATGTTGATTACCGTTGTTGCGGAGCGGTAGGCAAGCTGCTGCACGTGAATTCACCAGATCTGTGTTCCAAACAGAAACTGTTTCTTTGTTTGAACACATACAAGTGGAGCCTAAGAGGCACCTCGATACAGAGGAGCCAATTTGTTAAGATTCTAAAATCGTGTTTTAGGTGTTAATTTTCAATGAGTTCACCAGCTATGATTTGGCCTCTAGCCACTTCCTGTGTAAAGTTATGATTTTTATATTAACTTTCATCCCCTCTTTTCTAAAAACTACGGTTTAGGCGCACATAAGTACGCGCAAAATAGGTCATTTTAACCCAAGGAACTAAAAATAATTTGAACTGACGCATAAACACAGCAAGCCTCATGGGCAAGCCCAGTTATTTGATTGATTTTCTTTAGTTTTCAGTTGAAATTTATTTAATTTATTTAAAAAAGAGAAATTGTTAAATTCGAAATGAATGTAACCTTATACACATGTGATGTAACTACAGGCTGTAAGAATTAGCTGTAAATATTTTTAGGAATGAACCAGCCCATGAATCTAAACAACTTTCTCCAAGAAACATAGGTCGAAATGTGAAAAAAAATTGGACCTCTCATACAAAGTTACCGCCCGACCAAATCAATTTGTATGAGAGGTCCAAAAAATATTCTTATATTTCGACCTTTGTTTCTTGGGAATAGTTGTTCAGTTTCATGAGCTGATTCAGCCCTTAAAATATTTGCAGCTAATAAGTTTACACCTTAATACACATGTGATGTAAGTATGTGTTGCGCGTGTGTGTCAGGCCCCACCTGCAGTCGCGCAACTTCATGGACGCGCTGCTGGCGTTCTGGCCGGGGCTGCAGGTACTTCTGGGCGACGTGCGCCCCGCCGTCGAGACGCACGAGATGCTCTACCAGGTCATGCAGCGACACACCTTCATACCGGAGGCATTCACTTCCGACTTTCAGGTCTATTTTATTTTTATTTACTTTTTTAAGCACACAATAAGGGATTTACTGCACTCACAGTGTTATATTATTGTCATAAATGAAAATAAGAAATTGAAAAATTGACTATCGAACCCGGGCCGACAGGGACCCGGTCCTTTGAGGCATGTGTGGGGCCGAAGCCAACAGCACCGAAGCCTGTTTTATACCAAATAATCTAATTGTGTGATACAACAAGCGCATAGTCGCTCTGTCTGCACTACAGAGTACACCCAGAGCCAGCACACACACCTGACGCAAGGACTACCGCAGGTGAGGGTCAGATTACTAGAACTATGGGGAGGAATTTGCTGGACCGGTTGGTGGGCTATTGTTGAGAATACGGGACGCCTTGCAAATCAAATGTCTCAACCTTGATAATCTCGGCAGACGGTGACTTGCTGCCCGCTAGGTGGGCCACACCTAAAGGGCTTTTGCGCATGATGTGCGGTGCCCTGGGACGCAACACTGGCGCGGGCGACTGAGGGGTGTCGAGAGGTGTACACCGCTTTCTGCGCAGAGGTCCTGGACGAGGGCCAGAACATGCACCAACTCGCGACTTACGCATGTTTCACTTCTAGCCCTCAAGTCCGAACACAGGCTCTACCTCTAGCGGCCCTACTCCGATCTGGCCGGTCGACTAAGGCAAGCCAAAGGCGAGAGTCCTGGCCTTGGGATCGCCTACGGCGAGGCGGAGACGGCCAGTCTGCGCTCTCGGGGGTACTGGGGTCCGTGGAGTGGAGTCGCTACTTCCCAATAGCTCGTCACAAGCTGCTCTACGGGTAGCTAAGGGTGTAGAGAGGTGTTCTGCATTTTCAAGTTCAGGGATTTCTCCCGTCAGCATTACTAGCGGCTTTATGCCTTTAACACTTACACCCTTCGAGTTGAAAAACTCTTGCGACTCCACTCTGGCCGGCCGGTTCAGTGCCCCACTTCGGGGAACCCAGGAGTACTACGAGTCCTACTCACCAACAGCTGGCCAAAGCTGCCCTTATTATTATTTATTTTTATCATTACATTCCAGGTGTACTGGGGCCAACACCCCCTCCGTCCGGAGTTCCTCGAGTCGACGTACTTCCTGCACCGCGCGACCGCGGACGACCACTACTTGCAGGTCGGCAAGGCGGCGCTGCGCGCGCTGCAGAAGCACACGCGCGTGCCGTGCGGCTACGCGGCCGTCAACGACGTGCGCACGCGCCTGCACGAGGACCGCATGGACTCGTTCGTGCTCGCCGAGACGTTCAAGTACCTCTACATGCTGTTCGGGGAGGACAAGTGAGTCATACACATATATACATAAACATATCACCACGATCGCCCGATCAGTCTCCTGAACCCCCTCGCGAAACTATACGAACGCATGATCTACGCCCGGCTGCGTGATCATGCGGAAACCAGTAACCTCATCCCCGCGGAGCAATTTCGCTTTCGGCATCGACACTCTTCTGTCCAGCAAGTGTATCGTATTGTCGAGCATATTCTTACCAAGCTCAATGCTTCGTCCAAATAGACCTGCACCACTAGAACAGTCTTCCTCGATGTAGCAAAAGCCTTCGACAAGGTCTGGCTTGAAGGTAAATCCAGCCAAAACCCAAACCATCATCATAGGCTCCGTCACTTCCCTCTTTCAAGGAGAGAATAAAATCTTATTTTTTGAGCTTTCTTAACTTGAATAAGTAGTTATTTCTAACTATTTACTATAATTACAGCTATTTAAATTGTTTTTCTCTGTGCTGACGTTTTTTTTTCGTGTGGGACACCGAGTCGTCCAACGACCCGATGAACGCTAGTGTCAGAATTTTTCAACCGCCTTCTACTAGTAACAAGCTTTTGACATGGTTGTGTAATGACCGCCGTTTAAGTGATCATAGACAGCAACCGGGACCTACGGCTTAACGTGCCATCCGAAACACGGAACCATCTTACTTACGGACACTCGGGTGGTTCAGTCCGCAATGTCCTA
Organism: Keiferia lycopersicella; assembly: GCA_029255805.1. Lineage (NCBI taxonomy): Eukaryota > Metazoa > Arthropoda > Insecta > Lepidoptera > Gelechiidae > Keiferia > Keiferia lycopersicella. The sequence goes on along the minus strand of JARACZ010000006.1, from coordinate 11,114,130 downwards.
ACCAGGCTGAGAACAAATTCACAAAGTGATAAATATGACCTTTGTGAGTGACGCGCCGAGAATCGAACCCGGAACCTCCTGCGTCAGAGGCAGTTGCACATATTTTAAGGCGAGGAGTTGCTGCTCAAATCACGATTTCAGGGGGTGAGGCGGGGGGGGCCGCCCGCGCTCCCCGCGCTCAGACACATCATCTGGCGCTCGCACACTACGCACCCGTACGTCGTGTGTCTTATGGACATGACCGCAGTCCGACCACCTTTTAAATATATTTGAGCTTTATGCCGGCCCTGGAACTTTTACTTCTACCGTAAATTATTTTATTTTTGTGATAATGCGACGAAACGAAATATGAATGTGGGTAGATGGATGGACGCAGAAGAGGAGGAAGGCCTTAAAAGAACGTAATGGCTAGTTAAAACACAAAAAACTAATTACAAAGGATGTTAGGATAAGTACTAAGCTCCTTTTATGAACCTGTCCTTGAAACTGAACAACTTTCCCTCTGGAACATAGGTCGAAATATGAAAAAAAAATCTAACCGACCCGATTTAGATTCTGTAAAGTTAAAAAAAGTACGAATAGATTGTAAAAAATATGATTATGAATCAAACGGTGTAAATAATTATTTCAATTTTGATAGAAAATGGTCGAAAGTCGGAAAATGTCCCAAGTCCAAAAATTTGAGTACGAAATTTCAGTTATATTTGCTATACGATGTACTGTTCTCAAGATATAATGCACTTTTAGTTTCCATTCGTTTTTAATATTCAAAAATGATATTTAACTAAAATGTTAAATGGCGTTTTGCATTGGAGTCCTCAGTCACGCATGCTTCTTGCTATAGGTAGGTACTTCATTGTTTTCTTTTGTTTATGCCGCCGGCTTAAGTGCCGACAACCGTCGACTTGGGCTGTACCCCGTAAAATACTAGAATTTATATCATGTATGTGGGATGATTTGTGAGATGAGACGAACAACTGTAAGATGAAACGAATGGACAACTGAACGATAATTTTTTAACGTAAGCCGGATGTTAGATGAATTTCTGAAGTATGATGCTAGAACGGAAAAGCAATGTTGGTGAGTAAACGAGCGTGAAAGAGAGGGTGAACAGATACTTTTTAAATAGGATCACGGGCGAAAAAACCCGGGGTAATCTGAAGAAAATTCGAGAATTAACTTATTCTTTCTTCTACATCCACAGCCACAGAGAACTTAAAACTTCGCTGTAATAACATGGTTCTATGTTATTACAGCGAAAATAAAACTAAAAAGCTTACAAAAGACTTTAGTTAAGTGCCCCATCTCATATAAAACATAACCCTTTTTCCAAGCTGGTCGGATAAAAAACAAAAAGATGCAATAAAGTACGCGTGACAGATAATTGCCATTCGCAAACGCCATTAAACATTTCAAAATAATAACTTTTGCGAAAATTAAAAAGAATGCAAACTTAAAGTGAAAATACCTCAAAAACGGTGCAAAGTAGAGCAAAAATTTTTCAGTTTCGGTACTCATATTTTAGGACTTTTTTGATAATATTAAATTGGGCCCCTATTTAGTCCACAATTGTCCTAAGCCTAGCCTCACATGCGCTTTATTGAATTCCTACTTTTCTTGTTATTTATTTCACTACCTCATTTGTTCCAAATTCTCATTTGGTCTACTTTTACATTAAGTCAACTTCCTCATTTATTCTATACCCTAAAAATATCTCGTCAAGCCCACAATTAGGGACTTTCTAGGGCCACTGACCACCTTTTTATTTTGTTCTGAAGAATATGTCAAGTGCCACGTTATTTTAAATGGTGAAATATGATGGTGCGCAACGGGATACTGGGTATTACTATAATATTATCTCTTTGATGGAAGCTTCAATATGAACATAAAAGTTCGTACTCAGCTCCTAAACCGCACCATCTAATTAAACTTTTTATACTACTCTTACATAGAAAGCGCCATATTACCCTAAAAAACTTACAGTCTGGGATGCATAGTTTTCGATAACAAGATAACTCAGGTTTTAGTTTCACAGCTGTCACCTTAAATCAAGAATTCGTCAAAACATTCAACTATACCAAAGAAAGTAAAACTACTTTATTTCCGAAACTAAGGTTTTTTGTAGTTCGTGTTCGTGTAGGAGTAGTGTGTGTAGTGACATCTCGTGTTCATTCTCATAAACATTCATTCTCGTGTTCAACCCACGAGTCGTACGAGCGGAGTAAGCAGCAGTCAGCGATGTGTCAAAAGCGTGACAAAGAGCAGCGCAAAAATTTTGTAATTGTGAAGAAGCTGGTAAGACTGCTCTCTGATGTAGTTTTGTTTGTATGTCTGAATCCCATACCATCCCGACCACAGAACAGCGTATGGGTATCACAGATTATATATACGTGGCTAGATCATGGCGTACGTAAGCAATATCGTCTTCAGACTTAAAAAATATCACTATTCGCTCCGTCCGAAGAGTTAACGCACAAAGAAAACAATATATTTGCGTGCGCGCACAATACATCTCTGGTCTGTGGTTGAATGACCACCGACTGGATCTAATTTCGCACCGCTGTGTCGGTTTCTGTAATAAGTTATCGGGGAAAATTGTTCAGATGACCTGTCAAGCAAAGAGTTATCTTGAAATAAAAATCTTAAAAATTACTTGGTACCTACTGTACAAACGTTACTCATGTTCAGAATGCACACTGTAAATATTTAAAGTGAATTACTAGTTATGTATCATTCCTTTCTTATTATAAGTAAAAAGGCTTGGTTAGACTTTTGCTTTTTATTATCTTATACATAAATATCGTCTCTCGTCAAGGCTAGCTGAAGCGACAGCTACGATAATTTTTTGCTCGTCTCGCCAAAAGACTTAAATAAGCGCATACTTAAATTACGCCTTCTGGTGTCAGCCATAAAGTATTTTATCAAGCAATCTGTCCATGTCACTAACGTCATCATAAGTAAAATGAGCGACGTAATAATTACGAAAAAATATTTGTCAATTTTGCGGGAAATTTTGACACAGTACCGGCGCTGGCAAGAGCCATTTGGGTACTGGCGGGGTAGCGGGCGGTGGGGGATGTCATCGGGAGGTTGGTTTGTCGGCGAGGACAGTTCTGATTTTTGGAAAAAAATGATTTGTTGAATTAAAATCTGTTCATTCACTAAAACCTAATAGTATAATTTATAGGACATTAAAATAGGAATATTCTACATCAAGAAACTATATCAAAATAGTAGTCCAAATTACGATAAAATTGGTTTGAAAATATTTTTAATGCTCTTTTTGAGATTTTTTATATTAAAATATGTCAAACCGATCGAGTCATACGATAGTGTTACTACTAGATAATATCTTCGAGTATGTCATATATTTTTTTGAGGTCTTGGTAGCATCAGTAACAGGCTTAAAAATGAATCGAAAGTAACGCTTTTCGTTGGCCTTCCTTCATAACAGCGTCTTAAGGGGTGAATCAGTCCATGAAACTGAACAACTTTCCCCAAGGAACATAAGTAGCAATATGCGAACTTTTTTGGACATCCCAAACAAACTATCTTGATCGGTCGGTAATTTTGTATGAGAGGTCCAAGTGTCTTTTTTCGTATTTCGACCTATGTTCCTTGAAGAAAAAAATATTAGCAGCAATTTTTTTTACACCCTGTTTATGTAGGGAGTTGCCGGTGTCGCTGGAAGACTACGTGTTGACGACGGAAGCGCACTTCATGCCGCTGTGGCTGGCGACGGCCGGCCGCAACGCCTCCTACTTCTCACTCAAGATCGACGAGGACGACGAGGACAGGTTCCGGAAGTAAGTCGCCACATCTCCACCCGGCCGATGCCATGTGATGCCTGCTTACTGTAGCATCATCTCATATCCTTCCCGCGGGTGTCGTAAGAGGCGACTAAGGGACTCGAGAGTATTGGTGTATTACAATTTAGAGGCGACAGGCTGACAACCTGTCACTATAATGATAGACATGTTTTCTGAAACAACCTTAGAAAACAATCCTCAAAAATGTCAGACGTGGCGATAGTGGCTGTATTATTTACGGCCGTTAACGCTCTGCCTACCCCGCAAGTTATAAAGGCGTGATATATGTATGTATGGCGGGGGTCAGGAAGAATCCAGGTGGTGTCGGGAAAAGGGTAGCTACCCGCCTGGCCGGGTGTTGTGGCCAGGGGACCGACGGGTCCACCTGGATTGGATTAGAAGTTGTATATATTTGTTGCGCGGTGAACACTTCGATACCGCGTTTCAGGCCCATTGTTCTGTCACGTGGCGCCATCTCTCCGATATGTTGAGAACTCCTGTTGCGTCTTGTATGCTTGTGAACCACTTGAGTGAGCCTCATGTTGTAGCCACCAGAGGTCGCTACATATGTATGTATGTAATAATAGAGTAGTGTCACCTTGATAACCATGTCATTCTCACACTAGAGTTCAAACGATGTATTCCAGAACGTGTCCCAACACGGCGTCGCTGGTGGCGGAGAAGGTGCGTCAGCCGATGCGTCAGCTGCTGGGCACGACAGCGGCACGGCCCCCCGCGCGGCTGCGGCCGCTCAACGACCCGCGGCAGATACACGCGCTCTCCGACATGGGCATCTCCGTGCTCACGCTGCCCGACGGCAGGGTGCAGCTGCTCTACACCACCTCCACGGTAATACCACAAAATGGAGAATTTACAGAAAGTCAGCTCGCCTCCTTTTCTAAAATTTATACCTACACGCTAGGGTTGCTGCTTCTTACGGCTATGAGTAGTGCCATGCCAACTGATTTATGACCTCGATTCTCTCTATACCTATGCACGATCTCTCTCTTCGTGTGGGACATCGAGTCGTCCAACGACCCGATGAACCCTAGTAATAAATTTTCAACCGCCTTCTACAAGTAGCAGGCTTCTGACATGGTTGTGTAACGACCGCCGTCTAAGTGATCATAGACAGCAACCATAGACGGCTTCACGTGCTATCCGAAACACGGAGCCTTCTTTCTTACGGACAATCGGGTGGTTCAGCCCGCAATGTCCTAACCAGACTGGGGACAAATTCAACTTTGTGAGTGACCCACCGAAAATCGAACCCGGAACCTTGTGCGTCAAAGGCAGTCGCACTACCACTGCGCCACATCGGTCGTCTACGTTAATGTTACACCTACATAGAGAAGGTCAGTCCAACAGTGAGCACCACTGCTGGTTTGAACATCGACTAATTATCACTAAGCTACGACTCCGCCTCCGTCGACCTCGCAGATCCACAGCGAAGAAGCCTGCGTGTTTAAACGTGGATAGGCTGAAAGATCGCGAGGTTACGGTGAAATATACTGAAGCCTTAGCCGTCGCCAATAACTAAGACAGGTGATGTCAATGCTGCTTGCAGAGTTTTGCCAGTTCGAAATTTAAAACCGTATACAACTAATTGGATGCAACTCCTATTAAAAATAAGAAGAAATTGATTTTAACTTTTTAATTGTCGCGATTCTATTGTTTTTTTTTTCTAGTTCTATATTTAAAATTACTTACAGGCTTAGGTTCAAAACCTGGCCTGTAAGTTGGTCGGGTTTTTTGTCAGTAATGCCCTACTTTCAGAGCATGAGATACGTAAATCTAATTACAGGCTAAGTCAGCGAAGGATGCGGCCGAGGGGCTGACGTTTATGCGGGAAATGTCCAAGTGGAACACGCTGGGCGACTCGGAGAACGGCGTCACCCCCGTCGGCGTAAAGATCAACGATAAGATCTTCTCCGCCGGACCCGGTCACTTCGGCAAAGAAATCTCCGGTGAACAGCGGTTAGAGGGCGCGCTCGCCCACGCCGAGCCGGCGCACGCCTGCGAGCCGCTCGCCAGCAGGCTCGACGGCAAGTTCGCCATCGCCAAGCGAGGTCAGTGCACTTTCGCGCAAAAAGTCCGCAACATCCAAGCCGCCGGCGCAACGTTAGCCGTCATCCTCGACAACATTCCTGACTCCACCTATGAAAACACTGCCTTATTCGCTATGTCCGGTGACGGCAAAGACGATATCCATATACCAGCTGTGTTCCTATTTGCTGTAGAAGGTGATTACTTGACTAAAGCTTTTGAAGCCGACCCCGAAATGAAGATTTTGGTTGGCGGACTGACATCGCTTAAAAGAGAATACGAAAACGTATGCGAAGAAGGTAACTGTGAGGCGGTTCTCGAGACGCCCGTCGCCACCAACGAGAAGGAGTCGTTCGATCATCTCAAAAAAGTGCTCGGACGGCTGGTGGCGCAGTTCGAGCTCTCCCTTTCCAATGAAGACGCTGTGATGCAGAAAACATGCAGTGAAGAGAACGAAAGTGTATATATATCGCAAGACACCTCCTTTCCTAACGAGGAAAACCGAAAAGGAGAGGCCAGGACGGTTTGTGCAGTGAATTCTATACCCGAAGGTCCACTAATAGACCCTATAAAGGACGAAGTGCAAAAGACGTATACTGACGATAGTAAACCTGACAGCGTATAGGGTTTGAATGATTTTTTTTGGCATAACATTTTTGTAAAAAAAGCCGGACACCTTGCATTTTCGGGATTTGTTTGGTGTTAATGTTGAAAATTATTGAAAACCAAGCTTTTTTATAATTTACAATAAAATGAATGCCAAATTAGTCTAAAAGTACTTTATTATTAATCGGTCTCAATATCACATTCTTTCCTTAATTCAAAATAAATGCAACATCAGTCTAATTCTGTCTGTCAGCGTATAATGTTTAGATAAGTACAACACTATTTTTGTATATATAATATAATATATAAGTTACAATGCGAACGTTCATTTTACCAATACTAATAGTGGATTGATTCTCTCCAAGAAATATCTCCATTTATTCCCTTATAAAAAACGTATCTGAAATGAAAATTAATATTGCGAACATCGAACTATAGTAATATATAAATAAAAAAACAATACGGCATCGATGGATATTGAGTTTCTTTCAAAAGTCAACTATATACACAAAAGATATTTGTTTTTCAGACTAAGTAATATAATATATGGATGTTACTAAAAATCGAGCCATCTATTTTTTCCGGTTCCATTTTTCAAACTTTTTACTTACCATGTTGGCTGAATCGCATCAAATCTGACAAAGCCGACGTAGGTACACTAAATTGGTCCTTTTAAAAATCTGCATTAGTAAATCTATGTATTCAATCAACTCAATGAATGTTGTGTTCCTAATATAATAATTATTATTATTATCCGCGGTACGACGCGTACGTGCAATGCACAGCAATTATTGAGAGAGAGCGTGGTTATCTATAGGTATACATAATAAAGCTAAAGAAGATCAAGTCACCGAAAAATTTTTTTTTCGTGATTCTTAAAATTAATAACAAAACAAGTTTCTGCATTGTTTTTAAATTTTTGTCTGTTTGTCTGTTTCTCTGTTTGGATGTTCACACGGAAACGACCGAACGGATTTTGATGCAAATTGTACCAAAATGTCAAGTAAATAACCGACCAGGTTATAGGCTTAAAAAACATACAACTAAAAGGGGAGTTGGCTTTTACATGAAAATAATTTTGTAAGTCACGTGAATTCATAGTGGCGCGTAGTAAAAGGATTTGTACGGGCTGCAATATTAGCCGAGATTGATTTCATATTTCGAACAGGCCAGCTCGAATTGTATGGCTTTGAATAAGCGCACAGGAAGAAAAAAAAAACACGAGGCCGTATTTATATGTTTAATCTGTTTTTGTATAACCTCAATATTATACAAAATTATTACTCAATATTACGACAAGAAACGACTACAAAAATATATCTTTAATATTGGAATAATTTTCACTTTTAATAATTCAATTTTTTTATTTTTTTACATTGAGAGGATGAATGAAAGAAGATTAACTAAACAAGTATATACGGCGCGTGTGAATGGAGATGTTGAAATGAATTGTATTCAATGACTAATGTAAACAAGTGATTTTGTTTGCTTTTCCCTACAGCCAAAAATTTACTAACTTAGAAAATAATACTCGACATTGGTGTAATAAATACTTACATACTTTGACATGTCGCAATCTTGACAAATTTCATTTTATTGACACAAATATTTTTATAGGAAAATATTCATGTAATATGTTTAATGTACAAACAATTTATGTAAACCATAGAAATTTTCATGCCATTTCTTACCTAGTGTAAGAAACAAAATACGTTTTTAGGGCCGATAAATCCGACCTAGGCTCAGTGACTCGGCTATTTAAATAATTATTTATGTTATCGTTTATATAATCCCTCACATTTTAATACAGGAATATCACCTCCGTATATACACATAGCGTCCTTAGCTGTCACCAGGAGTTATAAACACATCTCTCAATAATTGCTGTGCAATCGCGGTACCGCCGATAATAGTGCAAGTTTTACAAAACAATAAAAATTGTATTATTGAGCGAAGACTATTGCACAGCAACCTATCAAGGGCTCCTGGTGTTGAGGGACTTTTATGAAGGGAAATGGCGGTCCTGCGGCCTCCCCTCCTGTGGCAGACACCAGGTGGCGCTTGTGGACTTTCCCGCTACCGAAGATGGAGCTGCATATGCCGGAAATCAGCACTAAAAATAAAGCTAAGCATATGTCAAATAACCACGATCTCTATCAATAATAGGAGGTTTTGTTTTGAGAATTAAAAAAAGAGACTAGTATTCCAAGAACTCGGTAGATGGCGTTAAACTGGCTGTTTAAAACATAAAAACTTTTTCAGTTTGAAAATATTAATTTGTTAAAATTTCGATTTTTAAACTCTTTTTGATCGAAACGGCAACCAAGCGTCACTTTTTTTTACGTAACCTGTTCAATGTCCCACTGCAAGGCAAAAGCCTCCCCTTTCACGCCACCCGTCTTGGTCTTGGGCCCCTAAATGATTTTTACTAAATTTAAATTTATTTCCTTTCTCTTCTTTTTTTATTTTATTCTATAATTTTTAAAGATTTTGAAAAAGGTAGATAATAGCTTCATCAGTATAACATGTTCCATTTTGGTCAGTTCTCGCCGAGTTTATGGCTTCATAAGTGCGTGCGATGGTATGATGCAATGCAACTGTATGCAAGTAATTTTCTTCATTTTATTATTGCTGTAGGTATATTGTTTATCTTCTAGATATCTTTACTATATACAGCAAAGTTACTTTTTTGATTTTATTTACAAAATAGTTACTCTCTTACCAAAATTTATATTGTGACTGACTTTTGTTTTCTTCGTTTATGATATTTGAGTTTGACGAAGTCGTCATTTTCATTTAAATTTTATTTTATATTTATGTTAATAAAAGTTTAAGGCTAATATAAGAAGAAATGATTTCTAATTGTGTACTATAAATTATTTAAGCGGTTTATCTACACTCGCCAGTTGTATAAAGACCTGCTTTATAATCATTCAGCATGTAAAATAAAATGTACTTTTATACTCAAAATTTGTTATCGTAACTTCCGATATCACCGATGTATGACACAAACTGCCAAGTTGAAATGTGCAGGATGCACCTTGATCGATGGGGTCACTGCGGACCCACGATACCTCTGGCGATACCCCTGGTGGTATCGTGGGTCATCGTTACGGAAGATTGGGCAGATCAGGGCGGATCTCGTCGCCGAACTAACACAACGGATCGACCTAACACATATCGATAGTTAAATATCGTCATTTTTTTTCCTTTGACGAATGGCAACACTCCAATTGTCAATCTCTAATCACGGTCTCTACTTTAGGTGCTCTTCGAATGCCTGTCACTCAGTTCATCTGGCTCGAAGGACCATTATGTATGTAGGGTCTCGTCGTGAACCAAACGATAGTGAGTTTCAAAGGTACTACTGCCATGGTAAAGGTTTCTACTGCCATCTGTTGGTGCATCTTGAACAAATCTACTATTTAAAGCACTGAAAGGAATTCAAAAGATTGTAGCGCTAACCGATACGCTTTTTTCCTAACAGGTCAAAAGAGCTACTTTTTAAAACGATCTAAACGGTATTTTGTTTGAAGAACTAGAAGTATGACGTCACGCCGTAAGTATTTGGATGGCGTCAAAACACTTACTTGTATATTATTTTTCTGTTTATTCATTCAAACTTTGAATATTTAGAAAAATGATGAATGAAGTCCGTAGTATTTTTGGACAATAGTTTTAAGCGTTCAACTGTTGTATTTTTTATGACCCTAGGAAACTAGCTAATTCTGAAAGAGTACCTATTTTTGGCCCGCTTCAAGAATTTGAATTCCTTTTGGTGCTTTAAATTGTAAATTTATTATTTTCGTTTTAGTGCACTCAAAGAAATAATAGCTTGTTTTATAATTTTTTTTTTTTTATTTTGGTTTCGGTACTGCGGTGTGCGAGTATAGTCAAATATAAGTTAGAGCAAGAGACGTCACAATTTACAGATTCTTTCTTCAATTGATAAGATTACACTGGCATTTGCTGGTCGTACCACTTTACTAGCAATTTATCACGAGTGAAAATCAATCAAAATGTAACTGTTCCTTGGGATAATGTATTTATTTTATTATAAGTTTCATTTTAGTTATTATATACAATAGAGATAAACTGAAGAATGATTTTATTTAAGCATTTGTTACATGTTATTACCTACCTATTAACTTTTGTTTAAACCAAATCATATAAGTAGGGGGAGGCTTAGCGGCGGCATATCTGTGTGACAGACGTGTTTATTTTGTTCCGTTGAATTATTGCTTGGAGATGGGTAAAAAGACAAGTACTACAGTTAAATTGTATATCATTAAAATCTGCGAAATAAGACCTGCATAGTGGTGTAATTACTTGTCGATTTAATTAACTTAAAGCAGTGATAAAAGTGAAAATAGTTCGCGTAATCAACATCGCAAATTCGTAACTGACCTACACAACTCGCGCTCGGACCGCACCGACAGCGCGTGAGTCATTACTGCATTGGCGCTAATCCATCGCTCGCTTCACTGGCTACTGCTCGTGGGCGCTCTGAACCTGCGCAGCAACCTACGTAATCTATTGCAACACAACCGTTATCACAGGCCGGTCTACCCACAGCAACAAAAATGTCAACAAATTGTGAGGCATGTAACAAGACAATACTTACATTGAATTATATGGAATGTGCAAACCTTAGACCCGACAAGGATTCCACTAAGTGTAGCAACACATTTCACCTAGAATGTTTATCAATCGACCCAACTTTATTTGAACAATTTACTGAGGATTATAAACTAAACTGGAACTGTCCAGAATGCATTTCATTGAAGCCTAAGGGAAATAACTCTGGCACCCCGGTGCGAATGTCGCGGAACTTAAATAATACCTATTCTAAGGATGAGGACAAAAATATAAATAAAGTACGAGGAAACCGCAATCAACAAAATAACCTAGAAACCAACAACATTTCTATAATATTAAGCGAGATTCGTCAAATACGCTTGGATATCCAGGAACTTAAAGAACAAAATGCTGAAATAAGCATTCTGAGAGCGGAAGTTCAGGAACTCAGAATAAAAGTTGAGGCAATACCTACTTCTATATATTCAATGTCCGATAAATTAGATCAGTGTGAGAAAGAAATCACTGCCAAAAATCAACAAATCCTGCAATTAAAATCAACTATTGCTGAGATGGACATCAAAGTGGACACCCAGGAGCAAGCAGGCATGCGAGATGAACTGGAAATCCATAGTGTACCAGAACATAATTCCGAAAACCTAAATCACCTGGTTCTAGTTATTGCAAAGAAATACGGCGTTGATCTGAACGACCAAGATCTAAATGGAGTGTGGAGAGTTGGCTTAACTCAACCCAAAGAACCAACTTCGCCTAGGACAAGAAGTTGGAGGCCCCGCCCCATTGTTGTTAAATTTGTGCGTCGAGCTAAGCGAGATGAAATGATCAAGGCCGCTAAAGCTCGGCGTAATACAACAACTGAAAATATTGTCCCTGGGCCACCTCAAACCATGGCTATCTACGAGAGACTCACCAAGAAAAATAGATTGTTGTTTCGAGCCGCGACGTCACGTATCAAACAATACAGTTACACCTACCGGTGGATTAACAACGGGTGCTTATACGTACGAAAAGCAGATAAAAGCCCAGCAATTCTCATCAGAACACTGGATGAACTGGACGCTAAAGTGGGAATCGACAGAATTGGACAGCTTTCCAACTAGTGCATGTTTTTATGGATTCATTTCTGGAATGACTGTTAATTTGACAAATACGTTGTTTTTTGTAATGTTGATTTGTTATTATTATTCCAATTTTAGCTTATTCACATTATATTACACTATCATAAACACACCAAACTACTACAATCACATAACACACATCATTACCCAACATTATATTATCCTTTTTTATATCAAATATTTAACGATCAACTATGACAATGGCTAACTCTAAAAATAAACAATTAAGATTGGGGTTGCTAAATGCACAGTCGTTAAATACTGGTCAAGATGAACTGACAGTCATGTTAATGGAATACAAGCCAGATATTCTTGCACTTAATGAAACATGGATTAGGGACGGTCAAGACATTCTGGCCCCTGCGTATGACGGCTACAGGCTGATCAACAGAGGGCGCAAGTCTCAAAGGGGTGGTGGTGTAGGTTTTTATGTAAAACAAGGCCTAAAAGTGCGAGTAAAACCACATCCCGTTTCCGATCTCGAACAATTATGGTTAGAAGTTAAACTCCCAGGTACAAAAATGGCTATTGGCACTGCGTATAGAACCGAAAACATAAAAGTTCAGGAAACACTGGATGCGTTAAGTGAATCTCTAACATCACTTTCCACCTGTGACTACACATGTATTTTAGGTGACCTTAACATTGATCCTAGGTTAGAAACTCCACGCGCACGTGAGCTTTTGTTGTTTTGTCAACAGCACGATATGATTCAGGTAGTAGATGAGCCAACAAGATTAACGGATAGCCGGGAGTCCCTTCTCGATGTTGTTATTACCAATGCGGGATCGCGTTGTCAAAAAGTATCAGTTATCTATAACAAATCTTTAAGTGACCATGCAATGGTGCTAGCTGATTTTAATATTAAAAAACCAAAACCTATCCCACAGTACCGTTTCTCTCGCTCTCTTGGTGATATTGATCACATGAGGTTCCTTGCAGACCTGGAGTCTATCCCGTGGGATACCATATCCAGCTCCAATGATGTCAACTACATGGTCCGAGAATTCAATTCGCATATTCTAAATCTATTCGATAAGCATGCACCTATAAAAAAGAGAATCGTGAGAGGAGTTCCTAAGCCATGGATCACTGACATGGTTAAATTCATGATGGAGCTTCGAAACGAAGCTGAAATAAGAGCGCACAAAGTAAAAACGGATGGAGCGAAGGATTATTATAAAAGCTTGAGGAACTTTGTAACTGCGACTACGGAAAGGGAAAAAAAAGCATACTACAATTTCTACATAAATAAAAATGTGGGTGACCCAATAAAACTCTGGAAACAATTTAAAAAAACATGTGTGTATGATAACGCAGCTAAAAATACGATACCTGAACAATTAAATGATCCGAATAAAATAAATAATCATTTTCTAAACGTACCAGGCGATGGCAAAACAGACGAAAATCTATTAAAGTTCTTTGAAACGACTAACAGTCAAATATCTGAAGAAAACTTTTACCTAAAAAATACAACGGAAGAGGAAGTGGAAAAAATTATAAATGATATCAAAACCAAAGCAACGGGACAGGATGGGATTGACAGTGATATGCTAAAAATGACTCTGCCTGTTACGTTGCCAGTAATTACTGATATAATCAATAAATCAATCGAATCGCATACCTTTCCTGAACCCTGGAAAACTGCGATTGTAAGACCTATACCTAAAACCAACTCAATAGAAGAATTAAAGGATCTGAGACCAATATCAATTTTACCTACACTATCAAAAGTGATAGAAAGGCTTGTATTGAATCAAGTACAGAAATTCCTTGAGACGAAGAATGTGATTCCTAAGTACCAGTCGGGCTTCCGAAAGGGCCGTGGAACTGAAACAGCGCTACTTCATGTGACAGATGACATAACAGAAGCCTCGGACATCGGGATGAGTACAATCATGGTACTCCTTGACTACTCGCGTGCATTTGATTGCCTGAACCCTGAACTGCTGCTGGCTAAACTAAGGTTTTATGGATTCTCTGATGAAGCGTGCAATTGGTTTAGGACATACCTAGTTGGAAGGAAGCAAATTGTTATTGTGGATGGCAAAGATGGGGAACAAAGTGCCTCTAATGTCGGAGAGCTCAAACGTGGAGTGCCACAGGGATCTATTCTCAGTCCAATGCTTTTTACAATCTTCACAGCAGACCTTCCAAAGGAAATACAGAATTGTAAATACCATTTGTATGCTGATGATACGCAAATATACTATTCCTTTCCAAGCAGGCAATCAGCCGAAGCTGTTGAAAAAATTAACGAAGATTTGGAGAAAGTGTTTGGATGGTCAGAAAGAAATTCTTTGGTTCTAAATCCATCGAAATCAAAAGCTTTAGTTTTAGGCACGAAACATCAAATAAACCAGGTTATTAGAAATAATGACAAAGTAGTTATAAACGACGTAGTCTTACCGTATATAACGAGTGCACGGAATCTGGGTGTTGTTTTAGATGGTGAGCAAAAGTATAATGACCACATAAATGAAAAAATTAAAAATGCATTTTTTAAGCTCAAAACACTGTACAAAATTAGGTCCTACCTCTCTGAAGACGTGCGCACGTTGCTGGTTGAGTCACTAGTTCTCTCACCATTTAGCTACTGTAGCTGTGTCTATGGGCCAAGGTTAAATAAAGGCATGGAGAGAGCTATTCAGCGAGTCCAGAATGCTTGCATTCGTTTTTGCTTTCAAGTTCCCAGGAGGCAATATATTACACCTTATCTCAATGAAAGGAACATACTTAATATGAGCGCTCGACGTGAATTACATTATGCAAGCCTAGTGCAAAATGTTATCTGGAAGGGTAATCCTGATTACCTGTTTGAGAAAATCTCGTGGGTCAAAGACGTCCATCAAAGGAATACAAGATCAGCTACACAAGGTATGCTCGTAACGCCATCGCATAAATCAATTCGCTTTAAAAGGAGCTTCAAATTTATGGCCGCGAGAATTTGGAATGACCTTCCACCGCCCATGCGTAACAAAATGAGTTTGAACGGTTTTAAATTCAAATACAAAACTTTTATTCTAAATAAACAAAAAGCAACACAAGATTTAAAGCATTCATATAAAGAAACAATCACATTAAAATCTATAATGTGTAAAGCTCCCCAATAATCATTATGTTGCATTGCATCATATTTACTTTTCCTACCACAGTTACCACACACACACACACACACACACACACACACACACACACACACACATACACACACACTCACACACACGCATATCAAACGATTTCTTTTTTGTCTTTTTTATATTGTTTTGGAGCCTTAATTCTTTTTTATGTATTTGTCTACTGCCTTCCGCTACCTACAGAACATCTCTCACCCATCAACTTTGAGAGCAGGGAGAGGCTGAAAATCAGCGCTACTCGACGCCTTTAAGGCGCGTGTCAGCATAGGCTGAGCCTATTCCTTTTGGCAAAAGTCTATAAATTCAGCACCTATGTTTAATGTAATGAATGTATGTTTTTTCTTTTGTTCAATAAATATTTTTCTTATCTTATCTTATCTTATCTTTAAGTACACTAACCAATCTAAAGGAAAGAATAAGGATACTAATTGAAATAATTCTGTAGTCACAATATTATAGAAGAGTTATATAGTAGAGGCCGATTTCTTTTAAATGTGTTGATTACTGTGTTAACGTTGTTAGTGGTCTAATAAAAGCAGGATTTTTGTTGGCCTTGCAACTAAATATATTAACATGTTCTGACGTAGGTACAACGTAGCTGAATGTTAATGTACTTGAACTTGAACAACAACGCTTGTCTTTCTCATTAGGATGATATCTCGTGAAATGTCTTATTTTCAAAAGTTCAATTGTTAATGTTGACTAGTTTTACATGTAAGATTTGAGGGCTGGCTTGAGTCGCCTCGGCGTCTGCGGGCTGTAGTCGGGCGCGGGCACGGGCGGCGGCTGCGACCAGTTCTTGCGGGCGTCGGCGCGCCACGGCCGCTCGGCGGTGGACGCGAGCGAGCTGGCGCGCCACGAGGGTTCGCCTGCGCCCGCACTTGCACCTGCACGCGCTACCGGCGACGATGACGCTGTCGGTCGCTTCGGCTCCTCCAGATACGAGAAAGGCCGAGTATTTTGCCACGACTCCGACCTGTTAGGAATAAAGGTATATTATAGTGTTTCCTTTGTGCGTTGGCTGTATGCGAAATGATTACTTGATTTTATTGTAATGCGAAACAAGAAGAGCACGCCTTCCCAGCCGGACCATTTGTATTATAGATAAAACAAGATCTAATAGTTCCAGAACTTAAAAAATCATATTTATAAACAAGTTTCGGAAATGTGATAGTTTTAAATATGCTTTCTAGCTATTGGTACTTAGGAGGTACTACTTATTTATTTCATGCTAATAAGATAAAGGTAGAGATAAGGGAGCATGTGTTCACAGTAATAGTGAGTACTAAATGGTGGTTCGGCCAGGGAATAGAACACTAGCAAGCGAGGTAGTATGATGTGTGCAGCCTGGCGAATTCTAAGTTTATGTCATCTGTGCTCAATATCCAAGACATAGGTAAATCACCTATCGGTGGGCCTAAAACCTTTAATAAGTAATAAACAAAAACTCAAACAGACTAAAGCTCATTTAAATATTTTTAAGTGTTTATTTCAGACTATTGAATTTACAAATATTTTGAATGCTTCTTATCTGCTTTGGCGAGTTACCAGAACCTCTTCTTTAATTACACTTTTAACTTTAATTAAGCGAAATATTCGACATTTAATTTCAGTTCAATTTTCATTCAGCCAATGTGCTACCTTGGAATGAAGAAGAAGGTAAAATCACCTACTTACCTAGTAAAATCAGCTGAGCTGGGTTCCTTTACGGGGCTACGCGAGCGCACTGGGACTTCTTCAATGAACGCAGGGTTAGTTTGAGGTCTGGCAATAAAAATATATATATTTAGTGACGTAGAGGTTAACCTTAATTGCTTCGGAACAATACAAAAATATAGGTACAAAATTACATTTGCGGTTCTTGCAGCCAGGTATCCGGTCGTCTTGATTGACTGTAAAATTAAAAACTTATCTGTTATTATGGAACACAGACTGGGCCGTACCAAGGATCTATATAAGTATATTCGTACACAACACAACTAACATCTACACATACTCGTATCAAAAAAAGTCTGCAATCACTTGGTAAAGTGGTAATATTTTTCATTGTGGAAGAATAGAACCGTCAGCCACCTCCTCAAACAGTGTCAGAAATAAGGGCAGCTGCTATTGAAGAGTGGGACAGGTTACCACCAGAAATGCTGGATAACTTAATTCTTAGTATGCCCAGAAGGTTTCCGCATGTGTGCGAGCTAGGGGACGAGTCATTTTATACTATAATCTGTAAGTTTAGGTACTTATCTTTTTGTAAACAAACTTTGTATGAAAGTGACACTTCAGAACTGTCAGTTTAATACAAAGTTTGTTTACAAAAAGATAAGTACCTAAACTTACAGACTAAAACTACTAATCTTTTCGTAATAAATTTTGTTTATTTTTTCATTAATTCAAATTCTTCATTACCTACATCAAATTTAAGCGAAATATGCTTTTTTTTTATTAATCATCTTTGTTCTATTTACTTAGTGAATTTTCATTATAAAAACATAAACACTTTCTATAAATAATATATATTTTTTAAAATACTCCTACTTTTGCTACTGATCACAAAGTTTTTTTTCGATATGTGTAGACTATTATTTGCAAATAGCGAAGAATATTGTATTAAATTTACTTACGCATATGCATTCAATGCTCCCATTTTGTGAATAGAATGCTGAAATAAAAGTTATGTTGTTAGTTGCTGCTGGCTGATGGCGAATGTTTTATATGCACTGGAAGTATTAGTGCAACTTGCTGGGCAATAGACGATGTGGCGCAGTGGTAGTGCGACTGCCTTTGACGCAGATGGTTCCGGGTTCAATTCTCGGTGGGTCATTCACAAAGTCGATATTTATCACTTTGTGAATTTGTTCCCAGTCTGGTTAAGACATTGCGGGCTGAACCACCCGATTGTCCGTAAGTAAGATCGTTCCGTATTTCGTATGGCACGCATTAAGCATAGGGCAGGCAGCAAGCCGTAGGTCCCGGTTGCGTAAATACAAACCCGACTACAACACAGACATCCATACTCTGTGTTGTAGTCTGGTTGGTACAGAGTTCGGACGTACAAACCCGACTACAACACAGAGCACTCATACCAGCCTCTTCGCAATTACATTAGTTTTGAAATGCCCTGTGTCGGTTCTGGCACATCGCCGGCCCCTGCCGGGGCACGCTCGCTCCGCTCGCTCGGCTCGTGCGTTGTGGACGCAGTTCTAACCTAACCTAACCTAACCTGGCGTTGACGCCAGGTTAGGATAGGTTGTGTCTAACAAACCTATGTTTGAGCTTGAGTTGCTTTTGTATTTATCATTAAAATATCATTAATCATTAAAATATCAGTAATCATTAAAATATCATTAATCATTAAAATATCCTTAATCATTGAAATATCATTAACCATTAAAATATCATTAATCATTAAAATATCATTAATCATTACAAAGCCATTAATCATTAAAATGTCATTAATCATTAAAATGCCATTATTCATTAAAATTTCGTTAAGCATTTACGTATGATTAATCATTAAAATTACCATTAATCATTAAAATATCATTAATCATTAAAATATCATTATACATTAAAATATCATTAATCATTAAAATATCATTAATCATTAAAATATCATTAATCATTACAAAGCCATTAATCATTAAAATGCCATTATTCATTAAAATTTCGTTAAGCATTTACGTATGATTAATCATTAAAATTATCATTAATCGTTTCAGTAATTATTCATTATGATTGGTTATTCATCATTTAAAATATCATTAAGCTACAATTTATCATTAAAACATCATTAGGTAATCGCTAAAATAATAACAATCACAATCGTTAACTCGGCATTGATCATTTATCGATGATGTCTGTGTTGTAGTCGCCTTTGTAGCATAATTTAATGTTCCAACCCGACTACAGCACAGACAGTCCCCTGTCTGTGCTGTAGTCCGGTTTGTACTAACGCGTCCCGGTTGCCGTCTATGATTGATTACTTAACCGGTGGTCGTTACACAACCATGTCAGAAGCCTGCTACTTGTAGAAGGTGGTTGAAAAATTTTGACACTAGGGTTCATCGGGTCGTAATACGAGAAGAAAAGAGAGAGCTGGGCACTACTGTACCATCATTCATTATTTCTTACTAAAAGATGGTGATATAGGTATATCTAAAAAATAAATATCATAATATCACTTGATATTTATTAAGCAGTAAATATCCTAATATGTATGCGATCATCGATATATATCAAGTGATATATATCCTCGAACCCTGGTTTAGGCATCTGCAAGCGTGAAAGTGGTTTGTAAGTTTCAATCAGCCCATCAAACAATGCGGTAAGAGGGTAAGAAAGATAATATAAAAATATAATATAAACCCTTAATAAATTCTAAATTACTCGCCACCTATAAAATCATTTGTTACAATTAACCTTAATTTAGACATACTAAACCAAATTCACTGCTGCAAGATACCTACTGTAAATAAATAGATAAGCAGTGTCCTTACTTGCTGTTTCTGCAATAAGGTTTGGTACTCGAAGGCATACATAGCGATCAGCACAAGCAGTGCGCAGTTTAGGGCGTGAGCCACGTAGCCTTTAAGGGCGAGCGTCATCAGAAACAGAGCTCCAACCCGGAGAGTATCCGTCTCGTAGTTCATGCCGAGGCCGGGAGACGAGAGGTTCTGAGCATAGAGTTGATATAAGTACCAAAGCTATTATAATGCAAAAGTCATTCTGTGTGTTTACATTTATAATAAGAACTATGTTCCTTGCTTAGTATATGTTTATAGATATAAGATATTAGATGTAGGGACTTTTCATCGAAAATCTTCTTTTCGTGTCTTGACAAAAATACAAAATATTAAATAGGGTCCGTTAAACGGAGGTTTTCTACCGCGTAAATATTTTGTTTGAATTATTGATCTTTTAGTTTGGCTAATACAGGCACCCCCGTATTTACATTCTACAGCCTCTTATTAATTTTATTGATATTGCTATACGTAACTATTGCCCCCGAGATACTGAAACGAATCTACTCATATCTCACTCAACGTTCGCTTAGCCGTCTTTAGCCCATGATGTAGAAATTATTTGTCCACATACACACCTACTTTTGATAAACATAACCTTGATCCTGAGACACTCGGGTCAAAATAACTACACTGAAGAGCGATGAATCAATGAAGGCGTGAAAAATGTGAAAATTATCATGTGAAAATAGCAAATATCTCGGAAACTAAGAGTACTAACTTAATGAAATAAATTGCGTTAAGTAGACAATTTAATACTCCTTAAAAGCAGGTAATATGCTACATGCAATTTTTCCGAGATATACGCTATGTTTCACATGACCCCAATTCATCGCTCTGCAGTGTATATGTTTACATACGCAAGGAGCTACCGAACCATTTTGTAGCCCCTTCAAGCAACACGGCATCCCGTCTCGTTCCGTTGTCGCCCTATCAAAAGCTTGCGAGTCTAGGTACACCAACCATTTGTACACACTTACCAACTGGCTCGTAAGGTAAGAGTAGTCCATGCCGAAGTGTGTTGCGAAAGTCAGGTCCACTACGAGAGAAGCCGTGTATATCCCAATATATACGAATGCAACGAGAGGAACCTGTTGCTTTAGATCTGCGTTCTCACCAAGAACCACTATGAACAAATAAGTTAGGTTTGCCTAAAATTAATTAAAAACGATCTCAGTACGTTAAGAAAGGCCACCGATGTGGCGTAGTGGTAAGTGCGACCACCTGCCACGCAAAGGTTCCGGATTCAGTGGGTGATTCTCAAAGTTGATATTAATTACTTTGTAAATTTGCTCCCATCTGGTTAGAACATGTAATACTGATTCACGTAAGAAAGATTGTTCCGTGCTTCGAAGGGCACGTTAAGCCGTCGGTTCCGATTGTTATCTATATCGTTACACAATACGAAGCTACACAACCATGTCACATTAACTATTGTTACTAGTTAACAGGCTAGGCGGTTGAAAAACACTTGACACTAGGGTCACCGGGTCGGTGGACGACTCGGTGTCTCACACGAAAAGAAAGTTCCCTCTCCTCTCATCGCTCCTCCAAACCACAATTAAATCCGTATTACTAAACAAATCTAGTATTTAGGCCCTAGAAAATCCTAGTATTTTGGCGGAATTCCTGGATCTGCTAAATCTGCTTAGTAAAAGACTTTGCCATCCGCCGGCGCTTGGCCAAGACCCTAGGACTGCCATCTTACTGCGACATAATATCTATCGAACGTATATTGTAAGAATGATATCGTACTTGACATAAGGGCGATTGCAGCTACGCAGCAGAGTACGCTGGTCACCAGGGTAATGATGTTCAGTACAAACACTGATTCAGGCTGCGTCAGGTTTTCCCACACTATTGTGCCATTGCAGTCATTTTCTACAAAAATAAATATAATATGTTATATGAATATAAAAAGTAAGATTATAAACGGTTACGCGATGCACTATAACCTTTTAAATTAAGTTTAAATATTTGTCATCATTACTCATTAAATTACTAATTAAAATAAAATAAATAAAAATAAAAAGCGGTTTATGGCGGACAAAAGTGTTATTGTCCAGTGCGTCTGCGAGTCGTATTGTTCAGTGAGTATAATAATACCTTTATCCCTTGCTTGCGAAGTTAAATGCGAGTAGTCAGGATCTATCTCAAGAAGTTCTTTAGGCTCATACACGTATTCTTTATGTACGTACTGATTTCGTACTGTGTTGTCGGTGGGTCACCACATGTACCATACTTACTTTGTATGTAAGTTCTGTAGATCAGATTCATGAAGTATTTAGAGCCAACAATGGACTCTGGATTGCCCACATTGCACCGGTTACTGTACAATATCCCCAGTAAAGAGAGTACAACATAACTTATGGACACCGGCTGGAAAAAGAAAAATACGTAACAAATAAATTGTCAGTTACGTCACACCTTTGACACTCCCATTCAGCGGGCTTCATAGGCTTATAATATACCTACTAAATAGCGTGTATGTATAAACTACCTGTTAGCGTGTCACGATAAGGGACAGAAAATCGAGGCATATGAATCATTTGGCAGATCGCACACTTGAAGCACGAGAGAGCGCAATAATACCTATCACAGCGGTCTGTCAGATCCATACTCAAAACGTCACCCCCCATACTGAAACTGCACTCGACGGACGACACTACGATAGCGCTGCGATGACAGCGGTTGAGCGGTTATAATATGGGGATTCTCATTTCCTGTACGCAAAACCGTCTTTAACTTATTGGAGGCTCTGGGCATATTACGATAATGGGGCCCCGATCACTTTGACAGAACACTAATTCGTTAGAATAAACCACGGCATTAAATAAATAGATAATCTAATATAATTTTGTTAGAATAAACAAAGAAAGTAGATAAGCAAGCTTCTAGATTTATTTTTATTGACAGTCACATAAAATAAATAGATAATAATAATATAGGGATCCTGCGAGTAGATCTTAGCGATGTTTGTTGTCGAACTAGAACCGCAGTCCGGTAACAATATATAATTCGAAAAATTACTTTAACAAATATTTTTTGTATATCCACAGCTATTAGGCCAGTAGAAAAGTTTTTTAGAAATTTACCGCTATCTATTATTTGTAAACAAAAGCGTACATATTTTTTTCGTTTGTAAAAAATTAACTTTTTTTATATTTTGTTGATTAAATATCTCGAGAACAACACATCAGAAATCGAGACATAATGCATATAACTTTTAGAGAATTTTACGTACTTAGTATACCATTGAAATGTATTCTTATATATTTGAATTTATCTAAGCACGCGGAAATCAAAAAGCCAAATTTTTGGGTACTTCGGCACTTTGGGTACTTTGGGTAGCTTCGCACATGCAAAAGCTGTAAGCAAATTGGTATTGTAGTCAGTAATTTAGGTTCGTTGTATTCGAATCAAAAAGGATTTTCGCCATAAATATAGGTTATCGTTTAGTGATCTGGCAGGGACTAGGGGGCTCCTATCGATCACGGGGCCCTGGGCACTTGCCCAGAGTGCCCAGTGGGAAAGAGGGGTCTGCCTGTACGGATCTGACAGACCGCTGCGATATTTTTACGTTCCGTCGTGCATCAAGTGTCCGATCCGCCGTATGTTTACCCGCTACTCGTTTAAATTTACCCCGAAATATTAGTAGTAAATGTAACTTGAAATTGAGTACTTGTTAGGGCAATAAAAAAAATATGAAAATTTGTTGGGAAAACTATTGTCCAAAAATAGTAGGTACTAAGCCCATTATTATTATTTTTATTTTGACCATTATCATTTTTAAGCAATAGGTTAATGTAATATTTTTTTCTCGTAGGTATTGTATTTGTCCAGTCCAGTCATATCAATCTCAAAATTTAGCTACCTCGAAACTTAATCTAAGAACTCAGTAACTGAACAACCTGCAAATGAACAATCTAAACCTAAACGAACTTAAAATGAGCAATCTTTAACTGATTAACCTGAAAACCTATGCTACCTAAGTTACTGCAGCTGGTCAAATGTAATAAAGTGTAGTCAATATTGGCGGTGCCGAGAACTTGCTTGATGGTGCTGGGTAGCGCTGGTAGCCTGCTAGATGAAACTAGGTGGTGCTGAAAATGCCTGATGTAGATACCTATCTATATGTTCTTAAATTAAACTATCTATATGCTTTTATTTATGAAAAAAATATATACAGGGTGTAAGAGACGGTGTAACGAAAACTTTGCAGACGTGCTCAGATCATGACCAATAATTTTATGATTTTATCCATGCTCATGGTAGCAGGGATAAAATCATAAAATTATTGTTTGTTGCTTATTGTTATTGTAATATAATATTACATATTATGCTGTACTACGGCCTGTTTTATTGAATAAAAACATATTTCATTCATTAAACAGCTCGGTGAAAACGCAGTACCTATGGCGGTATCCTCTACCAATAGCAGATGCCCGCTATAATGAATGATAGACCGGCAGATCATAAAAAATGTCCTAATGTGAAATCCTAAAAGCTTGAATTTCATACCATGCTCAAAAAGTCAACTAATGTAATATGTGGATTATGGAGGTCAACTTAACAGTATGTTATCACTTTAACACCTCTAACTTTTACTCTTGGCCACTATAAATTTACGCACTATATGTTGAGGTACGCCAATGTAGAGGTACGCGTAGCGTAGTCGTGAGCGATGCACGAACAGCCTAAGCTGAACCCTCATTAGTAAGATTGATCATATAGGCCTACGCTCAACTTACATTGGAATTGCGTATTTTTTATCTCAATTTCTAGATGAAATTTTGAAAAAAAACGATATATGAGTATCTAAGTTAGACCTTTACAAATACAACAAAAAAAACCGCATTCAGTTTGGTGCTGTAGTTTTAGGCTGACACACGTACAAACATACAGATAGACAAAAATTCTAAAAACAGTATTTTTGGCTTCTATAGCTCCTATGAGACCCCTAAATTTATTTTTTCTTATTTATCTCTCATGTACAGACATCGACCTGTTACCATTTTATTATATGTATAGATCTGCTTGCAGATCATAATTTGCTTACTTCCTTACCAACCAAATTCAATATTCTGACCACGATGAAATGAGTCATGTAAGATTTCAACTAACCTATACATCACGTTTCGCTTAGCCACAACGCCACAGAACCGTAAATTTAATAGAATAATCTCATAAATGAACTTACCACCGTGATGCTGATCGAAAGCATCGACGTCAAAACCAGAGTCTTGGGAACCCCGTCTTTTGTTCGGTTCATGTTGAATTTTATATCACTATCGACAACACGACATATCGATTTAGAATCCCTTTATGAAAGAAATGAACGTGTATCGTCGTGTTAATGATATCACGATAATTGTTATCGGCATTAATACGGGCCTTATCTGCGTAGCTCTCACAGCAGTCACACCTGACCATCGGAAAAGCCTCAACCTACTCAAAACAGACATTAACTCTAGTGAAATGCACCGTGTTGTATACAAATCATTTATTTCTTTAACAAAAACAACATACAGAGGAAGAAAACAAAAATAAAAAATGCAATTAACTACTTACAAATAAAATATATCTTCCAGTGCTCCGCACCGAGGGAACGTCAGCAAACTAGCTGCATTCCCTCTTTGCACAGTCAAACGTAGCAGTCGTAACAGTCGAACACTGTTAAAAAAACAAAGAAAGAACCCGCTCTCTTATTCGACGTTGCCTCGATGAGGCGCACTGGAATGCTCCTCAGCTGAATTGTATGGGGTAATAGTTACAGGGGTGAATAAACTGTTTTTACTTCAAAAAATATATATAGGTATGTATTTTAGTAAATATAAAGTCAACAGACATATGTAAACCGCACTTCAAAGACTTTATAATAGTAACACTCACGTCAATATAGATCTTGGAAATAAGTAAATTTGTCAGACAAAACATCACCTTTTTATAGAGGCACAGGATCGTCACACCCACGCAAAAAATTTACGCAATAAAAATATATAATCGCTTCCCCCCATTTTGGAAATATTCAGAAGTAGCACTATCATGGCCATAAAAATTTATAACAAATTCCCAAAGAAATTACATTACTAGAAAATAATGAAAACTTCATAAACAAGCTTTAAAAATACTTAATAATTAGTTTTTATAACCAGGTTTTCGAAGTAGAAATGTTTTATAGGCAAAATATAATAATGCTGCTAATATATTATCTACCTACTATATATATCAAAAAAAGTTTGCAATAACTTGGAAGAGCGGTAATATTTTTTATTGTGGAAGAATAGGACTTAATCACTTTATATTTTTTGCTTGATTATTTTAAAAAGTAAAATTTAAATATAAAACAGTTTCGTAATTGAAATGTTTTTTATTTTATTTAAAAAGACAATCAAGTCTTGGTTGATATCATTCAGAAATTTGACTTAGCCGCAACTTATTCGATATTTTCATTTATTTAAAAAAAACTTTAGTTGGTAACGATGCCCATAACGATATTGATGATGATTGATGAAAAACTACTTAGAAACTGAGTACCCATAGATACGCAAAGACAAAGACATGAGAAACTTGAATCTTCATCTTCACTTTATGGGCGGGAACTTGACGGCAGCTAAAAAAGTTTTTCCAATACGGCAATATCACATAAATAAAGCCCTTCATAAGTAAAGGTCTATTCATAGTTTTACACTCAATAAAATTATGTTGATAATTACTTCTAAACCAAGGGCTTTTAAAACTTGGCCCCATAGTAAAAATTGTTCAGTATGATGCTCTACACAACGTCTCCAATTTAATGTATTTCCTCCGAAACACGGTGTATTATAAAAAAATATATGATATAAAATAATAATACGTATATTATAAGGAATCATGGCTCAATCTTATCGCTATCTCACCGAAGTGAGACACGTAAGAAAGACGAAGTAGAGCGTCCATTCCATTCCCTCGCCTATATTTACCAATCACAAACACAAATGTATAGAACGAAAATATATCTGTGGTAGAAAATCTAGCACAGCTATTTTAAAAATTAGAATATCCTCTTTCACACAAACATTACGCGTCCTTTATGTACATTTTTATCTTATCATTATCACTAATATTTACAATACAAGTCAATACGCAATCATTGATTTTAAATTCATCATCACTTTGTCATGCAGACACATAATAGTACATTGCTCACGCGGAAGGAAAGGAACCGATTGTAACGAGGGTGTAGTTTATCAATACACACGAGTTTGCAATTGGACTTTCTAGTCATTAGGCGAAACAGCAAAAAATTGCCTGCGAAATATACGTTCCATTTTACGCAACTTTGACAGTGGCATCCTTTCTCCCCTAGGGAGGAAAGTCATTTGTATAATTATTGTCTCCCGCTAATTTAAAAACGTGAATGTTCCTCTCTACGTTTCATTAAGATATAAGGCTTTTTGTATATAGGAGTAATATAAAAGATCATACATTATTTCGTGCTCTGAAAGTGGGTCAATGCTGACCAAAAATCCGACTTGTAAGCTCAATTTACAGGCGAGGTTTTGAAACTAATCCTACGTGTGTAATTTTAAATATAGAACTCGAAAAAAAATACCAATAAAATCGCGACAATTTAAAATTTAAATCAATTTAGTCTAATTTTTAATAGGAGTGGCGGCATCTTTATATTTGTATATACGATTTCAAATTTCGAACTGGCCGCTACGAATTGTGTTGCTTGAACACAGGAATTATATTTTTAATCCGTATTTTTTAAACCTCAATAAATGAGTTTATCGAATTAATACTCAATGTTACAAGTAATATTAGTAAAAATTACTAATAAAATACGTTGTGGGTTAGAACTACCTACTATTTAGAGGCGCGTATTTGTAGGTAGGTATACTTAAATCAAGATATTGCTAAGTTAACGACGCGCAAAGTTAGTATTTAGTAATATTCTTTAGAAATTGAGTCCGTGATAATACTATGTTATTTTACTGAACTAATATTGAAGTATTGTGTCCTTAGTTTAGTGTTCCGATTGGCAGGTCAATACAAGACATCCAGCGATGTTAGAGGAGCTGAAATAAAAAAAATCATTTTGATATTGGCGCATAATGTAGTTGGGCTGACACTGCAAAATTAAGAAAATAAACATGTTATCTCGCAAACCATTATTAGTATTATTGCGGAGGGCTCAGCATATTTTTTATGACAGTGTAATTTTCTTGTTTATTCATGTTTAAATAAATAAGGACAATTTTTTGGGGGAAATATTGGATTAGAAAATGATAAGTAGGTACATACATACATATCACGCCTCTATCCCTTACGGGGTAGGCAGAGCGATAACGATCGCAAAATTACGGTCTTTATCGCCACGTCTGACAATATCTGAGGGTCGTGTATCACTATAGTGACAGGTTGTCAGCCTGTCGCCTAAAATTGCAATACACTTAAAACCTTCGAGTCCCTCAGTCGCCTCTTACGACACCCACGGAAAAGAAATGGGGTGATGCTATTCTAAGCCGGAATCACACGGCAAAGATAAGTACGATCTAAGTAAAATACAGTTGTTGCCTACATTTGTACTTACGACGCGGTATCCGTGTGTTGTCATCTCGTTTCTGTGTCATGGAGCTTAGGCTTGAAGCAGCTCTGTGAACCGCTGCAACAAAGTACTTTGAGTCGGTAAGTAGATCAACATTTAGAGGGCGGTAGGAAAAGTACTGCGTTTTTTTAAAACAACGAGTTCAGTATGTATAATAAAGTTAGTTAACCATGTTTAAATAAAATACTGTAAATATACACATACACACAAAACACGCTTGTGTCCGACCGTAAAATTACGGTCGTTATCGTCACGTCTGTCAAATGTTTGAGGGTCGTTTTACATAAGCCGTGTATCACTTTAGTGACAAGTTTTCAGCCTGTCATCTAAAATTTCATACACATGAAACCCTCGTGTTCCTTTGTCTCTTTTTACATTGTTCAACTCTAGTTTAGAACAAATAGAGCGCCGTCATTAATGGGCAGTAGCCTTCCCTGTGATTGCAATATATTGAAAATATAAAAGTTATTTATATATTTTTTGCAAACAAAGGCACTGACTCGGGCATGGTCAGGCCTGACCACACAGCATGTAACTTACGCCACCGCCACCGGTATCAAATTACATACATGCATACATACACATATCACGTCTTTATCTCTTGCGATTTAGGCAGAGCGTTACTGGCCGTAAAAATACGGTCGATATCGCCGCGAATTTATAATATTTGAGAGCCTTATTATTTTTTTATTTATAATTATTATGATATTTTTAATAAATATTTGAGAGCCGTTTCAGAAAAATTGTGTATCACTATAATTTTATAATACACGTGAAACCTTTGAAACCCTTAGTCCCTTCCCAACACCCGCGGGAAAGAAATGGGGTGATGCTATTCTAAGCCAGCATCACGTGGCATTATCAAATTAGCTTCATGGATATAGTTACAGGCCTTCCTGTAGGCGGGTATGACGGTGTAGTCGGGCAGCGGCACCGGCGGCAGGTCCTCGTCTGGTGGCAGCTGCAGGCGCATGTGGTTGGCCGCGCCCGGCACGTACGCCCACGGCAGCTGCCCCTGCAGCTCCGCCGCCGTGCCGCGCCGGCTGCACAACACAACAACGGACTATTTTACTTGTACATTCTATATACAGGGTTGTTTTTTAGTCAGTACGCAAACTTTGCAGGGTGTTTCAACTCATGATTCTGAACAACTTTCTCTATGGGGCCACCTGCGAAATCGCAAAAAAAATTGGGTGCTCCATACATTTTTGTCGAGTAGCTATGAATCTTTCTATGGAACATCCCTATATTTTTTTGTCATTTCGCATGTGGCCCCATTATAAAAGTTGTTCAGAATCATGAGTAGACTCACCCTACAAAGTTTGCGTACTGACTAAAAAATAACCCTGTATAAGGTGTAAAAAAATTTGCTCCATATATTTTAAGCGGTGAACCAGCCCATGAAACTAAAAAACTTTAGAAGCAAGGGCGAAATATGAAAAAAAAAATTGGACATCCCATACAAATTCACTTGGTCGATCGGTAATTTTCTAAGGGAGGTCCAAATTTGTTTTTCATATTTCGATCTATGTTTCTTGGAGAAAGTTGTTCAGTTTCATAGGCTGGTTCAACTCTTAAAATATTTGCAGCTAATATTATTAATTTTCTAAAAATGAAAATAATAGAGGCATGCAATCCTTAGTAGGCTTAATGTAATAGTAGTTTTTATGACACGGGACTAAAATGATATTTCTAAAGCAAGGGATTCAATGTACTTTGCCCAAGAATAAATAACTTAAGGCCCGAGTTATTAGCATACCCCTGTATGAGAAAAACAAAAATTACCTTGCTGTATGCCCATTAATTACCGTTTCAGTTTATTTCACACTTTACCTAATAAATTGCGTTATAGACATCCAGAATTTACAAAAACATTATTCACTAGCGGGCTGCCACAGCGGCTGCACTCGCTGCAACTCATTTTCCCGTGGAAATAAGGCTTTCTCGTTAAGTATTATACATAAAAACCTTCCTCTTGAATCACTCTATCTATTGAAAAAACCTGCATCAAAATCCGTTGCGTAGTTTAAAAGATTGAAGCAAACATACATACAGAGACGCGAAAAGCGACTTTGCTTTATACTATGTAGTGATTTCATTTCAACAAATTGATAGGCTGTTAAAAAATTGCTTGTTAAAAATAGCGCCTAAAGGAAAATAAAATTTGTTACATTCCTTTTTAATTTAAAATTTTAGTAGTAATGAGGTAAAAAGTAGGCGTTAAATACTCAATGAAATAGCAGATACTAGGTAGTATTACAGAAGAAAGTTTTACATCCCCAGTAAAATTGCGTTTCATTGGGCGCAAAAATTCATGTTCTAAATTCAAATATTACCGCACGTTGAATAGAGGGGACGAAAAAACAATTATAACTCTAGAGGCATTACTTGGGAAGAAAACAGGGGAATACGTTAGTATGAAAATTAACGTCACGTCTGACAAATGTTTAAGGGTCGTTTCAGATAAGGTTGTGTATCACTATAGTGACAAGTTGACAGCCTGTCGCTAATATTGCAATATACATGAAACCCTCGAGTCCCTTAGTCGGCTTCTACGACACCCACGAGAAAGAAATGGAATGATGCTCTTCTAAGCCGGCACGGTAACGGTAACTAATTCAGTGCTTTCTTTTGCTTTTTTTTGCTTTAGGGTTTCAGGTGTATTGCAAATTTTAGGCGACAGGCTGACAACCTGTCACTATAGTGTCATTCTATATTTGTCAGACGTGGCGATAGCGACCGTATTTTTACTGCCGTTAACGCTTTGCGTACCGGGGTACTGGTAAGGGATAAAGGCGTGATATAATGTATGTATGTATGTGCTGACCCTTGTGCGTGGTACGCGGCGGGCGCGAGGTGCGGCAGCGACTGCGACGCGCGCGGCGGGCTGCGCCGGCCGGTGTCCACCACCGCCGCGCCCAGCCGCCGCCGCTGCTCAGCGATCAGGCTCTCCAGCCGCTGCGACGCCAGCTCCTCGGGGAAGTACACGGTGCGCTTCTTGTCCGCCTCCGTGGGCTGCAGACGAGGCGACCTGAGAATACACGCTATTATTACTATAAAGGGTGTAAAAAAAAATAGCTGCAAATATTTTAAGGGGTGAACCAGCCCATGAAATTGAACAACTTTTCCCAAGCCAACATCGACGGTCCCTACGTACAATCGCGTAACTGACACTTAAGTCATTTGCCTTTTTTCTTTGATTTCGCCTCAGTTTATCATAAGGGTATTGTTAGTAAAGATAGCGAGTTTCAATATAGCCTGATTCTACTCGAAATCGACTCCCCGTAACTGCAAAATTTACACAATTCCAACGTAAAACGACGGTAGTGGTAGTTAAAAACCCACGTGACAACACATCTTCCGACGTAAAATGACAGTAGTTACGCTACGTTACTTTACGCCTTTACGTCTATCTCGTATCTGGCACTTACGGAGTAAAACCATTTCTTTTAATATTCTCTATACTGTTGATTTTATGAAGGTTAAAGCTGTTCTCAAACAACAAGTTACTTTTCTTTTTACAATTCCTAATCGTATACATTTGTAAAACGTAAAATACGAGGTAAGAACCTATTTATAATTATGATACGTGTGCACTAACTCCAACGTAAAATCTCTTAAATGACAGTTACGATTTTTGGTGGCTTAAAATTTAAACGCATAAAATTTTAAGTACCACATAAGCTTTCTACAGCTTAATTTTTTGTGCCGTAAAACTACGGATGTGCTTATTTTTATAGAAATAATTATTATTTTAAATTTTTTATCCGTTATTCTAATAAATGACGACCAAATACATCTATGTTCAAATTTTCAAAGCTCTATCTATAAAATGACTTGAAATATACTCATTCGAAACTGTAAAACGCTCTCCTGTAAAATTTGAAAATTTCACTTGCGTCATTGTACGTAGGGACTGTCGACATATGCCGAAATATGAAAAAAAAATTTTGGGCCTCCCATACAAAATAACCGATCAACCAAATCAAGGCAAAATATGGGAAGTCCAAAAAATTTTCTCATATTTCGACCTATGTTCCTCGGGGAAAGTTGTTCAGTTTCATGGGCTTGTTCACCCCTTACAATATTTGCAGCTAATATTTTAACACCTTTTACAGGCTAAGCAGCGTTACAAAGAGGTAAAAAATAGCCTAAACAGCTTAGACAAAAAAATGGTATGGCAACGCCGCTTTTGAGGACTTGGCGAGGATACACACGTGCCCCCAGATTTCAGATGATCCGACGCATAATCATTTTGTAACTTTACAAAAACATTTCTGAGTAGAATCGCATCTTAAATAGTTTTAGAGGCGCACAAGGTGGTCTTACTAACATACTCTAATTCTCTATGACTTATATGACACAGAATAGGTGTAAAATAGTACTAAAGTACAGAAAATGCTCTTCGCCATAGCAATTGAACAAATATAAACCTTAACGCACAATCATAAAGTACAATTTCCTTTTTCCTTCTATTATTCTGCATCATATCACACATGTCCAGATGTTTGGCCACCATTTTTTTACTCGCAGGCTACCTAACATTTATTACAAACAGTCTTCTTTTCACGTGGGGCACCGAGTCGCCCAACGACGGTGTTTACCCTGGTGTCAAAGATTTTCAACCGCCGTAGTAGCAGGCCTCTGATATGGATGAGTAACGACCACCTTAGTTATCATACAGTGGAAGAAAGTAATTATAAATGAAAGCGACCTTTCCGGCGACCCTTCCGACGAGTCCGGCCCGGTTTCCGCCTGAGCCGCACTCGTGGGCGGCTGGCTCTTGCTGAAGAGGCGCTCCTTCATTTTCCGGAAGGAGTGGGTAATTCCGGGCCGCGGGATCACAGCGCGCAGTGTGAGGTGCGCGGGGGGCGCGGTGCTGCGTGACGCACTGCTGCTGACGTCCAAGTCTGCTGAGCCCGTTCCTGTGTCCTGGGTATTTGTCTGGGCTTCTACTTGCTGAAAATATACCGATATACATAAACACACATACACATATCACGCTGTGATCCCTTGAGGAGGCAGATCGAAGTCTGACAAATATTGAGGGTTCTTTCAGATGATTCTTGTATTACTAAAGTGACAGGTTGTCAGCCTGTCGCGTAGTTATTAGGTATATACATCAAACCTCGAGGGTTTGTCCATTAGTAGAAAGCTGCTTTATCGAAGTACCTCGTAAGCATATAAACGGCGAAAGTATTCTTCATCGAAAGTACCTTACATCGAAAATTCGAGATAAGAACTACTTTTATTATTACTCCTGGCACATAGCGAGTAGGCGAATCGCGTCTGTCGGCGAAAGGCGCGAGTTCGCACACGCGCATACTCCCTGTCTGGCAGTGGTTTGTAAACTTGCTCCGTTCGCCGACCGGCGCGATTTTCCACCTACAGAACGAGGCCTTGTCGCGCGCTTAGCCACCTGCCCGTTTAGTATACTGTCATGATAAACAGTGAACATAAAAAATCTGTCCATTTATTTAGTTCCTAGTAGGTGGCACTGGCTGCGAACGAAAGTTTTTTTTAAAGGTCTGCAGCGATTTCCCATAGATGAGAGAATAGAAATGAGAGTCACTCAACTTGACCGAAAATCCCTTAGTGCATACAAGTGTTGCTATCAATCAGTATCAGCCTAAGAAATCCTTCGTGCCTGCGTCAGGTTGTTCTGAAAACTCATTTTGGCGATTGGTTGTGTCATTAAAGGCGAAAATTGCTTGCACCGTATTTTTGACTCCATTATCGATTACAAAGCAAAGTGAGGATAATAGTACAGTACGGGTATAAAAACTTACGACTCCTGTGTTTTCGAGGAAGCGTTTCTTGCTGACGTTGATGACGACGACGACGATGAGGATGAGGTTCAGCAGGAAGAAGACGACGAATCTTGA
This sequence comes from Keiferia lycopersicella, assembly GCA_029255805.1. NCBI lineage: Eukaryota > Metazoa > Arthropoda > Insecta > Lepidoptera > Gelechiidae > Keiferia > Keiferia lycopersicella. The sequence goes on along the minus strand of JARACZ010000006.1, from coordinate 11,079,817 downwards.
GTAGAGGAGGACCATGGACCAGGCCACCCACCTCGTGTCCAGTTCCACGTTCCCGGTGGCGCTCGTCGTGCCGCCGATGTAAGCCACTAATTCTGTAAGTGTCTGTAATGTACAGAATCGAGCAACTTGTTAGGAAATAGTATATCACGCACCTAGTAATGTGACCTATACAATTGCAACAGCGAGGGCGGTAACTTTCCGAGGTTGCAATTGATGTTACATACGCGGTGTGTACCTATACTGCTTTTCATAACGAATGAAAAGTGACTAAAATAAAGCGATAAATACAAGTAAACAATCCATAAACGATGATTTTATCATCTGGTACACAAATTGCATTACGAAACTTTTGTTTTCTGAGGGTAAAAAAATTTAATTATCTATCAATACGATCTAAATATGACTTTAACTAAAGGCTACTTCTGAACTAGGATTGATTAATTAAATAAAAAGCTTTGATATAATTATGTTTGAACATACGTATTTATTTTTCGTTCTTTTTACATACAGACCTCGTGGTTCATATGCACACAATCCCTTTTTCTACTACCCTTTTTAAATAATGTGGAACTTACTCTAGTATTGAACGTGTCATTAATGTATGTAACTGCTGCAGCAATGTCCAGGCTGCAGACCGCAACAGTGACCGTCAACCACGGCCAACGAATCGGTTTGGACTCTTTCTTTTTCGCTCCACCACCTGGAATTTATATTAAAATTGCAAAAAACATAAAAAGGCACTGCAAAGGCTGCCGGAGCCGGCACTTAGAACCGCTGCCGGAGGTGGCACTAAGTATATAGTATTGCAGTCTAGTATTGTGTAGTGTAAAATAGTTTAGTCTTCTTAATGAACAGATTTAATATTTCTGTGTAAGGAACAATATCTTAAAATTAGTGCCCTTACAGGGTTCATGATGGTACAATATTGTTATATAAGACCTATGTAATGTAAACCCATGAGACAATAAACAACTGATTACTGATTACTGGTAATAAATAAAAAAATATTGTATCCTAAAGTAAGTATTTATTGCAAAACTTAAAACTAAAGCTGCCTCTCTTTATCTTGCCCACATTTATAATAAATTCTTATTCCAAATACTCTTAAACGTATTCAAACTCCTTAATAGTAGCATCGCAGTTTACGCATCTCCATCGTCATAAAAGAAAATACACATAGTAACTTTTTATACTAAGAAAACAGACAGGTAAAACACTTACCGCTACCCGAAACGAACTAAATATAGAAAGATAGATAGACAAACTCTTTATTGCTTAAAACAAACACAATATTAAAACACAAAACGGTACAATATACTATATCTAAAAGTAAGCAAAGGCGGCCTTATCGCTTGTAGCGATCTCTTCGGCAACCTCTACCTTTACAGCTTAACAATTTGCAAGTAGTTGAAGAAGCAAAAATAAATTTAAATTTTACAACAATTCCAATTAATACCTGATTAATATATCTTTATGCATACATACATGTATATATATATATATTATATATATTATATATATATATATATATATATACAATAAATAAGATATATACTTAAATAAATATATGTAAATACACAAGTAGTAAGTAATATAGTACTTTTCTAGGTCATTTATAGAGGAATATCATCTTGCGAAAAGCGCAAGCAAATACGCATGCTTTAGTATGCTGACTTTAATTTTCATTAAACAAAAAAATACGCGCGAAATTCGCATTTAGCCTTCACAACGTCTATAGGAAACATGTATCACGCCTTTATTCCTTGCGGGCGAGGCAGGGGTAAAAATACGGCCGCCATCACCACGTCTGACAAATATTGAGGGCTCTTTCAGATGATTCGTGTATCTAACACTGTAGTGACAAGTTGTCGGCCTGTCGCCTAAATTTGTAATATAGGTACATGAAACCCTCGAGTCCCTTAGTCGGCTCCTACAACACCCGCGGAAATAAATGGCGTTATGTTATTCTAAGCCGGCATCGCAAGGCAATCTAACAATAAATACTTATAATGAAACTAACATTATAGAAACAGTAAAATACTTCTAGGTGAAAATGCATGTACCTACTGTAAACTATCTTTTAGCCTACAAAAAAGAGCTAGTTATTTACTGACTTTTTTCTGAGGTGCTGTTGACGTCTTTAATGCGAATAATTAAGTTTTTCACCTGTCTGTTTCATTAGATTTAAAAAATTACTATATGTATTTTCTTTAAAATGCACAGCACGCCAGCCTGTGTAATGCAGCACGTGTACGGGCATTTCTACACCTACAGTAACCTCCTTGTCACCTCCGTGAACGAATTTTTTTGTAATATTTTTAGTGCTAATAATAATAAAAAAAAACTAAAAATATGTTTAATAAAGTGGTGCTATTTTAAAACTTGTTTGCTTCTAACTGTCATCTAACGCTAACCCATTAGACGTGTATTGTACTTCCATACAAATAATATTTTGTATGACAGATCAGCTGTCAAGCGTAAACGACAGTTTTATATGAAAAACTTTTGTTAAACTGTCAACGAACACCACCCTATTAGTTGTGTAAAGTACTTCCATACAAACAGTATTTAAAGAGTACTCACAGAAAAGGCCAAACTTACGCAATATCCCGAAGCAAGTGAGCAGCCACACGGCCGATAGCCCCAGGTTAGCGAGGTTGATGTAGAGGGTCCTGGTGGCGGTCAGCGGCGTCTGCGTGAGCAGCACGAGCGCTTGGCTCGGCATGCCCTCGAACACCTCGCCGATGTTCACGCGCAGCCCACATGAACTCGGATCTAAACACAAGCTTTTATCAATACTATAATTTTAAGAACGTAATTGCTGGCAGAACCGCATCTCTTCGTTTTCTCTTCCGATTATATCTAAAGTTAGTTACGATTATTAATGTCCATCGAGTTAATAGATACCTATGTACTTTGGCGGTGGACGTTTTTATTAACCGCCATGGTCAGGAACTCAGGCTGATTAGGTATAAGGCAAGCCGTCCCTGGTACATCGGCTTATTTCTCCCTGCCATAAAAGATTATATATGAAAGAAGCGTCCCGTCGCTTCATTGACAACGCACCCCATCATAAAAATCCCCTAGCGTCAAACTACTTCTTTACCCAACCTCGCGTTTTAAACGCCGTCCCAGACACGTCCTTTCGGATGATGATAATAGGATCACCCAAGCCGCCACTGCAGCCATTGCGAGTTGATCACACTCCACAAGCTCTTCAAGCAACCGACGTCCCCGCCAGCGGGGTCGCAGAGGTCCTTCATTTGCGATTGCACCTCATTTTGGCAATTACCGGTACATACCGGGTAGATTCAGTCCGATCTGTTCTTCCCAGAACAACTCCTAAGCCCAAGGGCGTGATTGGGCTGGTTGTTTGAACAACCAATTAATTACTTCCGGGTGAGCTCGAGCTCCCTACCAACCCGACAGGCGTAGTTTTGATGACCCCGGAGCCGAAAACGTAGAGTACAACATAAAAAAAATAATCCCACAGTACTTACTATGAAAATACACTATTTTAATTAAGATCAGCAGGGGAAACTTTTGCAGCAGGTCAATGATGCAGAAGTGTTGCAGGATCGCCAACGACGCCAACATGATTTGTACACCAGCCTGGAACTTAAACGAAATTGGGAACATGAATATTGTGTCACATCATAAATAATTAATTAACAATACTTATTACAGAACAGATCCACCATACCCTAGATATATTTCAGATATTATCAATTAGTACCTGGTTAAAAGCCAAAGTTGAGCCAAGCTTGGGTTTATCGCCCCTAAAACGTATTTTGTTTCTTTCACTACCTATCTAATAGCGCTTCTGAATTGCAGTAAAAACAGTTAGGCGACCAATGCGAGGTCGGTCAGCTAAATCTTCCATGCTCTCTCTGGTCACCACGAAGGCTTGGGATACATTTAACTATGCGTGATATTTCCCTCGTGGAATAGCCTTCTTGACTTAAAATTAGAATTCTGTGTTGTAAAAATTCAGATAATCCTCTCGATATCGTTACCGTTTAAACTTTTTTGAATAAATTGAAAAACTCTAATAAGTTGCGACTAAGTCAAATTTCTGAATGATATCAAGCAAGGCTTGATAGAGATGAAAAAACATTTGAATTACGAAATGGATGGTTAAAACCTTCAGGGGTGTAATAACCAAGGTGTCATAATTTCGCTTTTTGAAATAAGGAATCAAAAAATATAAAGTGATAAAGTTCTATTCTTCCACAATAAAAAATATTACTACTTTTTCAAGTGATTGCAAGCTTTTTTGATATGTATACATAAATATTCATATTCTTCTTTTTCCTTCTAAACCATTGCCTTTCATTAGCAAGTTTAAACATAGCAAGGTACTAGAAGTGGTTCGTGAAAAATGGTGCAAGTATTTAGTTAGTAAGTACCTACTTAGGTATATAAAAATAAAGGAAAAGAAGAAAAAAACAAAGAAAAGGTGGCTAGCCCACGCTAAAGCCCAGAATATCCGTCTCCCAAATCAACCCTTTTCAACTTGATGAGAACTCAATTTATTCAAAACCGTTCGGTCGAAATTAAAGTAAGTACCTACCTACCTACTGAAGCTTATTCAATGAATGCAATTTTAATACTAAACGGGTAACTGTAGATACCTAGGTACAGATAGCAAAAGTGCTAAAGTGGCCACTTCTCTACGCTGACTGAACAATTTCTTTTTTCAGATACAATATTCTGTAGATCAATAAGCTTCAGTCTTAATAGTTATTTAATTTCCACCTGCCGATTATTTTACATAGAGTTATGATTTTAAGTGCAGCACCTACAATGGTGAACTCTTCAATAACTATAGAATAAGATGTTTAGATGTATTCAACCAGAAATAACTCTTTCGTTGGTAACGTTGGTAAGTATTTTAATTCCAATACAAAAATGGTACCTATCAACTACAATTCACAACAGTTAAAGATTTCGTAATGATCACAAGCGCACCATGAATGTGGCAGTATGTGAGAAGATGTATAGATAATTGATAATTTCTTCGCGATCTATGACAAATATCGATAAGATTACGAATGAATTCCTTCCTGGACAGATTCAGTTGGCTATATCAAAAATTATGTAGCTCATACAAGAAACACATAATGTTTACATATAATGTTTGCACATAATGTTGTGATAGTAGACAGGTGTAGGTATCACTGTGGTAAAAGGCCATAAACTGATATTCTACAATATGGTTGGTGTGGTCCATCATGCCGTGTGATGCCGGCTTAGAATAGCATCACCCCACATCCTTCCCGTGGGTGTCGTAAGAGGCGACTAAGGGACTCGAGAGTATTGGTGTATTACAATTTTTAGGCGACAGGCTGACAACCTGTCACTATAGTGATACACATGTTTTCCGAAACAACCTTAGAAAACAATACTCAAAAATGTCAGACGTAGCGATAGCGACCGTATTCTTACGGCTGTTAACGCTCTGCCTACCCTGCAAGGGATAAAGGCGTGATATATGTATGTATGTATGTGGTCCATCAATACTTCGGCAAGTACTTGAAAATAAGGAAGATGCAAATATGATATTTATGAAAAAATGTATGTTTAAAATGTAAAATAATATATAAAAAAGGACTACTTCAACGTTTTTACTTAATTAATCTAGTGCTCGTAAGGAGCGGTGGTCAGCAATGTACCCACGCACAGATACACAAATTCCCCAAGCTGAACATCTCCCCCCAGGATACCAACTACCTGCTTAATTTAATATCCTAGGTACAAAATATCATGAATCCAATAGTAGTTTTCATCCCCTCTATTAAAAAACTACGCTTTAGGCGCACATAAGTGCGCGCATAACAGGTCATTTAGTCCCAAAGGACTCAAAAGTGATTTAAATTTGGAACATTACTTTTATTTTTAAATTTGGGTAGGAATGTGGTAAATACTAGGTGTTAAATACTCAATAAAATAACTAGGTAGTATTTCAGTAAAAAGGATTCAATCTCCATCAAATTCGCGTTTGATTGGCTGCAAAAATTAATGTTCCAATTTCAAATCACTTTTAGTCTCTTGGGTTAAAATGACCTATTTAGGGCGCATTTATGTGCGCCTAAAGCGTAGTTTTTTTAATATAGGGGATGAAAACAAATATGTGTGGGGCTTTTATTTTACATTACACGATGTCCAGAACAACTGTTAGTAAGTAACCATTGTGATCTCGTCATACACATACCCTTATCTGCTGGTAACAGAAACTCTCAACTGATAATACGCTGATATTTACTATTGACGAAATTCCTACGATATTCGCAATCTTCGCGAGAAAGTGGGTTTTGGGTCACCGATACGGGATATATCTAATGAGTTCGGAGCAAAGCTAACGAGATAACAAATATGATTCGCTGGGCAAAATTATAAAACAAAACAAATTTAACATTCAACGGATTTTATCGGTACCTACTGTTCATTGATGAAAAGGAAATTCACTGCCTATTATATTTTATCGTTACCTATTTTTCAAGTATGTATTTTAGTCTATTATAAAACGAATGCAAGCTACAGGTATCTATCTAAAAAAAGCGTGAATTTGCAAGTTTTCAACTCCTATATATCCTATAGTAAATGAGAGACTTACTAGGGTGGCGACGCCAGCGATCACCATAGCCTTGTTCATGGCAGCCATTGTCGTGGCGCACTTGGTCTCTCACAGACCGCGCTGGCTGGGCAGTGGTCACCGTCACACACACACGTCCCGGGCGGAGTCTGCGGCGGGAGCAGGCAGGGCGGCCGCGCACCAGCATCTCACTAAACCCACCTGTCCACACTCACTGTCTACAGATAACACGACGGTCTCACCGTCAGATAATACTCTACTAATCTACAAGTATTGACTTTACTTCCTTTGCTCTCGATGCCGCCAAAATTATATCGAGAATTATTTTGACTGTTCATCGCGACTTCAAACTTTGTAGTTTCTATTAATGTAACTAAGGTGATAAGTTATGTAGATGAAATATTTTTAACGTGATGTAATAATGTGGTGGCTCGTCTTGAACGTTTATTGCTGTAGATAGGAGCCTATATGTTAACCGCGGTTTTGAAGGAAAGCTAACAAAAAGTGTTACTTTCGATTCGATTTTTAAGCCTGTTACTGATGATACCAAGACCTAAAAAAAAAATTACGATTACTCAAAGATATTGTCTAGTAGGTTCTTATACTCTCGTATGATTAATAAAATTTAAGTAAGTATTTTTCTTATGACGTAACATGGACTCAATACTTTATGGCTGACACCAGAAGGCGTAATTTAAGTATGCGCTTATTATTACGTCGGTTACGTCTTTTGAGGAGACGACAATTTATTTATATTTATATATTAAGACGATATTTATCTATAAGATAATGAAAAGCAAAAGTCTAACAAGTATTTTTACTTATAATAACAAGGAAATGATCCATACCTATTAATTCACTTTAAATATTTACAGGGGGCATTCTGAACATGAGTAACGTTTTTTACGGTAGCTGCTCCATAATTATTATTTTTTTCAAGATAACGCTTTGCTTGACAGGTCATCTGAACAATTTTCCCCCAAGAACTTATTACAGAAACCGACACAGCGGTGCCAAATTAGATCTAGTCGGTTGGCATTCAACCACAGACCAAAGATGTCATGTGCGCGCACGCTAATAAATTTTTTTCTTTGTGCGTTTAACTCATCGGACGGAGCGAGTGGTGATACGAGTATTTTTTAATTCTGAAAAAGATATTGCGTACGTAAGCCAAGCCCTTGTCGCGTAAATTCAGGGTGTAAGGAACGGTGTAACGAAAACTTTGCGAGGCGTGCTCAGACCATGAAACGGAACAACTTTTTGTATGGGGGCTATGTTGGTAAACGTGAATTTTTTTTTCGACCTTCCATGCAAAAATTCAGATCAGCTGAGTGACTATATATGGGAACTCGAAAAATTTTTTTGTTTCCCAATATAGCCGCCATATAGAACCTAGCAGAACTACATATTCACTCAACTGACATTATTACGTATGTACAAGTTGATGAGAGATGGAGTTTTTTCCGATTTATCCGACTTTGTAGAAATATCCACAAGATAGTAATTTCGAATACTTGGTGTTTTAATCAAACACTAGATATTGATATAAAGTTTTATAAGTTTTTGTTAGAGAGTGACTATGTAGTTCTACTACAAAGTCGTAGACGTGGGTTCGAATCCCATCGGTGGCGTGATTTTTTTCCGCTTGTTTAGTTTGTATTAACTTTCTAACATAAAGTTAATTACCATATTACGTGTTTACAACGGTTAAAATACATTATCTACAGTAGCGGTTTTTAATGAATGTGATACACTTTATATTTGTTTTAGTGAACGCAGTACCTACAATCAATATAACAGAGGTACTCAAGTAGGTAGAATAGTTGCTACTGTGTCAACAAGTTTACATCTAGTTGCCATTGATTATTAAAAATTATCGCTATACCATGAAGTCGTTAATTTATCCAGTGTATTTATACAAGTCCCTTATCTGGACTTCCATTTACCACCACATACGCCATGGAAATAGTGGTCAGTGTACAATATTATTATACCATACTAATATTATAAATTTGAAAGTAACTCAGTCTGTCTGTTTGTCTGCTACGCTTTCACGGCCAAACTACTGAACCGATTTTCATGAAAGGCACAGAGATCGGTAAGATACCGAAAATGGACATAGGCTACTTTTTGTCACCACTGAAGGGTCTGGAGTACCTGAAGTATATCAGGAGCGCCAACAGGAGCACATCTAAACTATTGAAGGTACGGATATAGCACCAAAGCTAAAGTTGTGCAGTTTCATTCATGGGTATGTTGGTAAGTAGACATCGAAAGTTTGGAGAACCTGATGTAGACCACCAGGTGCACCATCAGGAGCCCACCTAAACTATACGAGATACAGATTATGGCACTAAAGCAAAAGTTGTCCAGCTTGATGGGCCGCTTTTGTTGGCGAGTAGACATCGAAGGACCCAATAAAGACCACCAGGTGCACCACAAGGAGCCCACCTTAACTATACAAGATACAGATATGGCACCAAAGCGAAAGTTGCTCAGCTTGATGGACCGCTTCTGTTGGCAAGTAGACATCGAAGGGCTCGATGAAGACCACCAGGTGCACCACAAAGAGCCCACCTTAACTATACAAGATAACGATATAACCTTAACGATATGGCACCAAAGCGGAAGTTGTTCAGCTTGATGGGCCGCTTTTGTTAGTAAATAGACAACAAAGGTTCGGAGGACCTGACAAAAATTGTTCAGCGTGCAAAAACAGGCCGCTTTTGCTGGCAATCGGATATCTAAGGACTGGACATAGACGGCACATAATGCCAGATGTAGACCACCAGGAACACCACCTGTGCTCAATGTATGGCTTGAAAATTGTTGTTACAACAATAGCTAATGAACTTTATGGATATTTCTTTACTCCCAGAGCAAGTAAATTTTAGAATGTTGGCGTGGAAAATAAGTTCTTACATAATTTTAAGAAATTAAGTCAGCGAAACGAAGTCGCGGGTACCAGTTAGTTATTAATATAAACGAGTGATTATATTTCTCTTTTTGATACTTTTTGGATTAGCGACAGTATTTCATTACTCATAAGTATAGGTAACACATCTTAGTGCACTCTATACAATTAGTATATTAGTAATTATAAGCTATATACCATTTTTTATTTACAGGTATTTTTGTTGAGTATATCTTTAGGTTTAGCGTGTTGTATGAATTTGCCTGATACTGAAACGCAGAAGGAAGCTTCTAAGTTGCCAGCTTCTAACTTAACCGATGACCGTAATAAAGAAATGTAAGATTTAATGTTACTTAATCATTGAGATTTACATTTAAGCGCAATAAGTCAGGTCTCTAGATGTTTTATTCATGTTTTGTCTAAATAGTACTTAATCTCATTTTAGGTACGTTATTCACGCTATGGTTTACCAAGTTGGGATAATTACCAACAAAACAGAAAGCGATGCAAATGACACCACCATGTCGTAAGTAATGTGCCTATATTAAACCGTGAATGCAGTATATTTACCAGTCTCGAGAACATTGAAAAGAAGTCACTTGAAGGGGTTTCAAATAATTTTATTTCATACAGCTCATTCATAGTTTCAGAAATATTTAAAATTCATCAACTACTACACTTGATTGCAAAGAATTAGGTACTAGCTGCAGAACTTCAAGCGTCATTCATGAAGTGCGCCCTGTGTACATTAACTAAAAAAAAAAAGAATTTATTAACTTTAGTAATAAAAAAATAATCTATATGCATGTGTTTATAATATGTACATTTTCAATTTAAGGGATCCCAGTGGAATACAGGAAGCACTGACGTTCTATCACACAAACGGGTCGAATATAGAGCTAAGCCGCCTCCCCGAGCCGCTGGTGACCAACGTGACGGCGCAGCGCATGGTGGGCGTCGCACCCACCGCTGCCGAGGACCGGCTCAACCCGGCACCGGTCTCTTGGGCAGAGCTACAGAAGCTGGCAGCAACGCAAAACATGCCTCTATCAGGTATCGTTAACGGTTATATAAGGTGTAAAAATATTAGCCGCAAATATTTTAAGGGGTGAATTAGCCCATGAAACTGAACAACTTTCCCCAAGGAACATAGAACATTCACCCCTTAAAATATTTGCAGCTACTTTATTTGGAGCTAATTTTTTTACACCTTGTATGTACTTATCCATACAAAGCGTCGTCGGTGGCCAAGTGGTTAGGACACCGGTCTTACAATAGTGAGACCCGAGTTCGATCCCCGCCATGTACCAATGTGTTGTTACTCACGTACATTTACCGACTGCTCTTACGGTGAAGAAATAACATCGAGAAGAAACACACATTCAAATAAAATTTGAATTCAGATGATATTTGAATGTGACTTAACCTAGGCTTCGAGCCAGGTTAGCCTTCGGGTTGCAGAGGTCAGATGGCAGTCGCTTTGTGTAAAAACTTGGTTCCACGTCAAATCCCCTAGGTTAGGTAGCCGACCCCGACAGAGAACGGGATAAAGCACGGAGGGTGATGATGATGATGATTTTACACCTTATATGTATCCATAGATTGATTGTTTGTATAATTTAAATAATCAATAGATAATTATAAGTAAGGAACAATACAACAATATCAATCAGTGTTCTGAATTAACACCAAATCCAGCCCAATCACTTACAACAACCGTAACCGACAGTACCAGAATAGTTGGTAATCAAATTACGTTCACCACAATTTTATTCACAAATGACATACCTATCATAAAATATTGTATATCTGACTGTTTGCAAATCAACGCTCTAGCTGGATAAAGGCGCAATATGAAATTTAATATTTTTCAGTATGGCTAAAAAACCGAAGCTATCGGAAGCTATCGGTTAGGTATATATAACAGGTTCATTCTTCAAGAAGATACAGGACTCATTTCGAAAGAATAAAGTTGTTTTTACTAATAACAAGCTAATTTTCCAAAAAAATTACACCCGTAATAGACCGAGAGGTACCTATCCAAAAAACAAATAATATTTAAAAGCGGCAATAGCGATCGTCGAAATGTCTGTTCCATCAGATTTAACATCTTTGTAAGGTCCATTATTTCTAAGTTATGCATCATATCCCAACTACTTAATTATTTTTTCAGATACACAACGGCATTCACGACGCGCTACTGACGAGGATTTCGGTGATTATGACGACGATGAGTATTCGATAAACGAAAACATGCCCTACCTGCAAGGGCTGTATAAAAGATCCTTGAAGGATCCTAAAGATAATGTAGACCAATCCCCTGTGAAGACAATCTCTGAAACGGCAGTGATCCCGCTTGAGGCCGGCGTGCAGTCGATAGGCATCCCACCTCTCCTAATGTTCAATAACAATTTTACTGAAATACCGATACCCATACCGAACACTTCATTGGTGCACTATGCTAATGTCAACACGGTTATAAATCGCACGACGTGAATTCAGTTCAAAAACTGACTATAGTAGGCTAGATTAGTTTAATATATCTATCTATATCCGAAACCATTTGTTTTTGTCTTAGCCTATCTAAGTACTTCTGTTAAACTCTATCCTAGCAAACAGTTAATAATAAGTACTAATATGTAACGAATGGGAAATTCGAAAATATCGCCTATAGTTTGATGACGTCTTATATATGATATATTTCATCTGACAGCCGAATGCGTAACGCATGCGATATTTTTGCGCACAACGGAGCGACAAGTGTGTACCTCGCCTTAGCGTAAAACATAAGTTTTTTTCTCACAATGTGACCGGCATTTACCATCGATATGGATAAATTTCTTCATTGAAAACATCACAAAAAGATTTATATACAGCAACTGAAGTGATTACTGTAACACAGGGGACTAAAGTTAACTTACCACTTCACATATAACAAATCAGCAGTAGTTCGTGGTTGCTCTAGCTTTGTAGGTATATAGGTCTCCCAAGTCAATTGGTAGGTACTTATAAGACAACCAACCACGAGTCGTATTATGAAATATGGATCAACAACAAACATGAAGTGTAGAGAGTATGGCCTGAGATGTAATTACGAGTATGTTCCCTACAGCTTTTGCTATTATATAGGGTGTAAAATATCAGCTGTAAATACTTTAAGGGGTGAACCAGTCCATGAAACTGAACAACTTTCCCCATGAAACAGAGGTCGAAATAAGAAAAAAAATTTTGACTTCCCATAGAAAGTAACCGACCGACCAAGTGAATTTGTATGGGAGATCTAAAAAATTTCCACTTATTTTGTTTTCGACCTTTGTTGTTTGGGAAAAGTTGTTCAGTTTCATGGGCTAGTTGACCCCTTAAAATATTTGCAGCTAATATTTTTACGCTCTGTATAATACACACACCCTGTACACCCTGTATGTATAAGGTATTATCTTTTGTCATGTGGGAGATCGAGTCGTCCAATGACCCAATGAACCGTTATAAATGTAACTAACCTTAGAGCTACTTTACACCACGCGAATAAAGTTGCAGGCACCAGCTATTACAATTGTAGTAGTCTTCGCGTTTTCCGACATATGGCGTAATACATAATTATGGCATTATGGCTTTATCGGATTTAAGCACGGAATAATAACTAGGTGAATATGCGGATATTAGATAGGTAGTGTAAGAAACAAAATACGTTTTTAGAGCCGATATACCCGAGCTAGACTCGGTGAACTGAACAACGTAATAAATAAATAAAACTCACAACAAAATGACTAGGTATTACTAAATCTTTCTGTGTATTACCTTCTCATAAATATTCGTTTTCTAACCAAAAGCCAAAGAAAAGTTGGACAAAGATAGTCCGTCCATCAGCGGAGGCAGTCGGGTTAATGACCTGGAGTGATATTCATAGCCTTAATCTGAATAAAGTCAACCCTAAGCGCGCGACTGCGGTCGACGCATGTGCGAATCGGCGTTTGGCGCATGCGCGGTGTTTAGTTAACGATTTACTCGCACCTTTACCGCACCACCCAGCACCAACACAACCTTTTCGAAAACGAACCCTTGTATACCAAAAATATGGCTAAATGACAGTAAAAGAGCAGGGCACGGCCGGGGATCACATTTAGCGTCTGAGGGGCGACATAGCAAGCATGAGTTCGCCGAAGCTGAACGAGAGATGTCAGAGCAGCATGAGCAATAGCAACAATAAACATCTCAGCAACGATTGCAAAGAAGATTCGCTTGACAACTCTGTAAGGAAAATAACAATCTACAAGAAAAATTAAAAAACAAGGTGAAATTAATTCTGAAAATGTAACCGAATTTTTTTTCTTTGTAGATACGTGAAAAGTCTGAAAGATCTGGCAAGAGTGAAGAAGATTGGCGGAGACGAACTATCATCATTGAGAAGAAGAACGGCACCTATGGTTTTACACTACAAAGTTACGGCATACACTATAAGAAAGTAAGTGAGAGATAGGTATATCGCAAATGGTTTACTAAGTGTATACGACCCTTACCTTAAGTTGCCTAAATTATTTTTGGTTTATACATTTCTTTTCATTCCAGGAACAAGAAATAGAAGTGATCACATATGTGGACCATGTGGAGCCGGAAGGTCCAGCGGGGGTGGCAGGAATGCGGGAGGGGGACGTGATCCTCACCATCAACGGCGTGGACTTAGAGCGCGCCGATCACGCCGCCATCGTCAAGGCAATCAATGCCTGCGATCATCGCATGCGGATGGTAGTCATCTTCGAAGACTGTGTACGCAAAGTCGAACTACACCTAAAGTACATCAATCTGCAAAGAGCCCTTCAAACGAAAATGCGCGAACTAGAACAACTGACGGTTCGTGAAAGACAACTATTCGACACTAACTGGAAAACCCACAGTCTGCCCTCGCAAAAAAAGAAAACTTCGCCTTCGGACGTTATCTCAGACAACGAAGACAACACTGCTGGAGATAGTATAAATTATACATATTGTAGACCAACCCTGTCTAGTGAAAATGTCACTGCCACCAAGCCACCCCACGGCAACGTGTTCATGTACCAGTACCTGGACACACGGTATGGGGCGTGTGTTATTCAACCGAACATACGTACGGGGAGCTTTGTTATAACTGTAGGATCTCCAAGGAACAGACGAGACTGCCATAATGTAGTGAAAAATTCAACAGAATACCATCGCGTAAGCGAGGCGTGTAGAGCCACCAGCAGCAGCGGCAAACACTCTAAGTCTCATAGAAGCAATCACAGTCACGGCTGTGGACCTTGCATGCCCGCTTACAATAACCAGGACGCCAATAGCTTAGATGCTTACGATCTAGCAAGTCCATGTTGTGATCCACATTGTGTGCCTAATACTAAAAAGAAATCGAGACGAAAAAAAGAATGTTCAAAGGAGCATAAAAGAAAGGAGAAATGTCAGCAAGTAGATAAATCTACTTCTACGCAAAAATCTGAGAACTGTTCTCATTCAAGAATCAAAAAAATGTGTACATCGTCTGGTCACTGCTCAAGTCGATATCGATATTTGGCCACAGAGTCGACACAAACCAGTCAATGCAGTCTGCAGTCATATGCAACAAGTAACGCAACGGTACAGTGCGATAACTCTGCTTCCAGTTACAGCACTTCTCTTAGTAGCGATACCCTATTCTGGGAAAACGACCGATCTGAAGCTAAGACTTCGCCGAAAATTCATTATCAAAGCTCACATCAGCACGTCAAACCAAAGTCTTGGGACAACTTGACTACTAAAGCTTTCGGTGGTTACGGATTTGGATACGGGTACTTAGATACAAGTACGAAACAATCCAGTCGATCGAAGAGTCATGGCCGGAGTCACAGCGGGCGAAGTACGCAAGGTCATCACGAGTCTCATCACATACAAGAGAAGCACTCCCATCGACAGAGCGCGACGCCGCACAGCTACTCGGTGTACGGCAGGAGTCACAGCCACTGCGCTCCTACCAAGTCCACCGAGAGCTTGATAGTAGTACCTTATCACCTGGAGAGCAGCGGCTCCGAGAGTCGCCTGGCTTGCGACTGTGGGGAGACCATCGAGTACTATCGAAGAGTTAGCGTCAGTAAGAGCCCAGGCGACAATCACTCCTCTGGTTATTATTCTCAACATTTTATCTATCCTAACCATTCATATAAAAAGAAGGAATCAAACGTGAGCTCCGAAATCACTAGACTGTAAATAATTTTATCCTCTTGATTAGAAAATTACTACTGCTCAAGTTTAACTAAGGGTTAAGGTCGCATTTTAGAAAATAGCCAAACGTTGCAGTAATATTTTGTCTTGAGAACTATCTAAACTTTACCGTAAAATCAATAAAATTGATAAGGGTGTAAAATACATATAATCGACTTTTTCTATGACCATTTCGGAGATTTCCGCTAGTAGATTCATATGAAATAATTTCAGTTCATAATTTACAAAATAATAAATAATTTTACGAAATCGTGCCTGTGACGTCACAATACGATGATTATCCTGCAAAAAAACCACATCCATCTATAAGGTGTAAAAATATTAGCTGCAAATATTTTAAGGGCTGAACCAGCCCATGAAACTGAACAAAATTCCCCAAGAAACATGCATACATGAATACGTGTGGCAACCCTGGTAATGTATGGTAATGTCACTGTCGTTCATCTATCAATCTTTCAATCTCCAGTGTCATTATATTTAATTTTTTTTAGGAATCCTAGTGATACTATTTTTATAATCGTATTATGACGTCATCAAGCACTTATGTCTTTTTAGAATGAGCAATTTTACATTATTGAAAAAATAGGGACTGAAGTGTTTTTTTCTAAAATGTGGAACGGGGGTTTCACTAGTTCACTAAAGTTTAATTTAAGCTAATAATATCGGAAATTGGCTTTAGGCTTTGGAAATCTTTGGGGGAGGCCTTTGTTCAGCAGTGGACATCTTTCGGCTGAAATGACGATGATGATGATGATGAATAATATCGGTAGATTTACGAAATGAGCTCTTATCAATTACAGTAATCTTTAAGCTTTATCGCTTTTTAATTGTTATTTACTAGTTTCTTACGTAATAAAGTTCTGACATTTCTCAAAATATTTGTTTTATTTCAGGTCTTCAGTTCATTTTAGGTTTAAAAAGTAGTAAAAGAGTGATTTCTTATTTCATTTAACCAAATCACTGTGCGATACAAAATTAGGCACTTGTACAACAATAAAATAAATCTGAACAAGAACATGACAATTCTTCATTACACTCCTTGTCCAGATCGTACGACAAAAAAGTTTTCAGTCATTACTTTGCTTTGCTATTGCAAAAGGATTTTTTTTCCAGTGAAGTAATTAGTGAATGTATGTAAGTAGATTATTGATATGGTACTTATTTTTGAATAACGCCCAACCTAAAAAGAATCGACTTGAAAGTTTGGTCAAGACAAAAAAACGTCTTTTCGGTGATCACTACCGAAAAGAAGATCACCGAATAAGTTTTTGGAAATGGGACGTGGATTACAATTTTTTGATTTTGTATAGGAAAAACATACATTTTTGTAAAGAAATTAATAGAATGTACAGTCAAATATTGTGAATGATATAAAACATAATCTAGTTACATTTATATGTCGGTAACCGAATAGATCCGATGAGGTTTTCCAGAAATCAGTTTTTGTGCGAATCAACAAAAATTTTGCACTTAGACAACCAACAGTAACAGCAATTACAAATGGCCGTCTTTGGTGTTCAAAAGTCCAAATAAAATGAAGTTAACGCCTATGGATGCGTTTACAAAAAACAAATCAATTTAAGTGCCCCATTTTTTGTACCACCGAAGAGACGCGCAATCTTTGTAACATATGCGAACGGGATATAAAATGAAAATAGTCAAACAGAATGTAATGTACAACTCAAGAATTTAATCTTGAACATGTTTTGAACTTCCTGAAAGTAAAAAAGTAAAGATAGTTTAACTAACTAACTTAACTAACTTCTCTGGCTCAGTGACCCAAAATGGATCTTGGCCTCCGAAACGAGCTTCCTCCACTGATCCCTGTCCTGCGCCACCTCCACGCAATTACTGACTTGGAGATGGCCCAGGTCAGCTTCCACCATATCTTTCCAGCAGTACCTGGGGCGCCCGACAGGACGACGTCCTGTCGGCCGACCCTTGTACGCTCTTTTGACGCCCCGATCCTCACCCATTCTTTCTAAGTGGCCGAGCCAGCGAAGTCGGTGAGCTTTCGTCTCTCCGAGTATATTAGGTTGCGCCACTAGATCCTCAACTTCGGCATTTTTCCTCAGTCGCCATCTGCCATCACTACCCTTGGTAGGGCCCAAAATCTTTCGGAGGACCTTTCGTTCAGCGACTAATAGTTTATTCTCTTCTTTAAGTGTTAGTGTCCAAGCCTCACAGCCATACATTAAAATAGGCCGTATGATTGTATTATAAATACGGACCTTTGTACTTTTGCTGAGAAGCTTGGACACCAACACCTTATGAAGAGCAGCGCTGCACCGCAAGGTTTTCTGTACGCGGATCTCGATTTCGTCCTCCCGGCTGTTTGTTTCGGTCACAGTGCATCCCAGATATTTAAATTTCCGTACACCTTGATACGAAGTATTTCCAACATGCAGATCTTGGCAAGGGACGCGTGTGTTTTTGTATCGTCGCATGTGAAGGTACTCCGTTTTGTTGTGACTTATCTTGAGCCCTACCTTCATGGCTTCGCTTTCCAAAGTGGCGGCGGCCAACGAGACTTGCTCTCGAGTTTCACCTAACAGGGCTAAGTCATCCGCGTACCCTATCACTTTAAGATAGTTTAAGTATTTAATTTATTTTTCACATTGTAAACTTACTAAAGTAGGTTTTGAACAGACCACCGAAACGTAGGTACTTTTTGATCTTCCACTGTCGCTCAAACGGAAGCTTATGGACTTATGCATTCTCCCAATTCTCACCTACGGTGCTCAGACTTGGTCTTTGACGGAAGCACAGAGGTCCAGGCTCAAAATTTGCCAGCGAGCAATGGAGCGCAGTATGCAAGGCCTGAAACTGATTGATCGGGTCAGGAATACCATACTGCGCTCTAAAACACAAATATCTGACGCAGCCAGAGCCGCAGCAAAAATAAAATGGGTCTAGGCCGGTCACGTCTGCCGTATGCCAGAAGAGCTGTGGGCAAAAACGTCTACTTTGTTGAAGCCACCCACTGCACAACAGACCCCGCGGGAGACCCCGTCGTAGGTGGCGTGACGAGTTGGACAAGTTTTCAAAAGACTGGCATGCGGAAGCCCAGGACAGAACTGGATGGAAAGAGAAGAGGGAGGCCTTTGCCCAGCAGTGGGATGATCTAGGCTAATTAAGATAAGATTATTTTATAGCTTTTTATACTACATTCGAACAAAAATTAAAAATATAAAACAATGTCACAGTTCTACAACAGTAGAATAAAAAGTGAAACAAAATAAAAGGCTTAATAATAAAATATCAAATGATATTTATTTAGAAGAATTTTTGACGGTTTCAAAACATTATCACATCTTACCTAAATCACTCTTCCTAGTGTAGGTATTTGTAGCGAAATCCGTATCGCCGAAATTGGGTGGGTGAACTTATATCTGGTACGGGTTCATCTTAGGTTGCTGGGGTCAGATGGCGGGCAGTGGCGGGCCCGCAGGCCTCGGGCGTCGGCAGAGCGTCGCCGCGCACCACGCGCTGCGCATCCCGTCATGCGACCATCGCGACCATCGCGCGCGCCGCCGCGCCCTCGCCGGACAGCCCAAGTGCGTGCTGTACTCGCACTTCTCGTCTTGTGCGCTGCTCCTGCCAATTCACTTCCACACTCTTCGCCAAATGTAAGATCTTAAAATTTCTTTCTACGTAGTAATATTCAAAACGTGCTATCGAAATATCTTTGGGAAATTATTTAAGGTACGTATCTTGTTTTAATTTGGGCTTTGGAGAACACTGTAAGTAAGTGTACGTTTAGACAACTTGCAAAATTGCACTGCAAGCAGACCAGTACCTACTACAGACGCCACTACCACTGCGCCATCGCTGCTCATTTGCCGTAGGCGAAATTATGCAAGTGTACCTTAATGATAATATTGTGTAGCGTATGGTGCAATTTTGCAAGCTCTCTAAAAATTTTAACTCGCTACATTCCTAACAAAACGATTTTTAAAACGATCTAAACGGTGTTTTGTATGAAAACTGAAAGTATGACGTCATGCCGTAAGTATTTGGATGGCGTCAAAACACTCCCTTTCATATTATTTTTCTGTTTATTAATTCAAAACATTATGAATGAAGTCTGTAGTATTTTAGGACAATAGTATCAAGCGTACAACTTAAAGTGGTTTATTTTAGGTCTTAGTATAATATCACGTAGCATATTATTATGGTGCAGTTTTACAATATCTCTAAAAGTTTAAACCCGCTACATTTCTAACAGGTCAAATGAGCTACTTTTTAAAACGATCTAAGCAGTGTCTGTATGAAAACTGAAAGTATGACGTCATGCCGTAAGTATTTGGATGGCGTCAAAACACATCCTTTTATATTATTTTTCTGTTTATTAATTCAAAACATTATGAATGAAGTCTGTTGTATTTTAAATGGGCATCTATAAATGCCCATTTATTATACGTTCTAAAATTCCACTACATACTCTTTCCTCGTTGTTTCTTCTCTTCATATTCCACCTAGGCAAAATAAGTAATGACGTTTGGTATCCTTTTCCAGCTGTACATCTTATGTTCGGAAATAGACAGCCAGCATTGTTGGTCATGGCCAGTAACGCCTAAGGATGTGGACATCATTTCAAGGGAGTATGAAAATCCATGGCCGAAGCTTCATTGTGGGTTGAGCCTAATTCCGATTGCTGACCCACAGATGCAATTTGTTCTGGTAAGTTTAGAATATCTGTATGTTACTAAACTTTAGGTAAATTAGACCTACATAAATTTATGATTGTTATCTCAACACAACCCATGGGAATAAAGGTGGACAATTTATAATTTGTTCTTTTTGAATTTTATAACCATCGTACATTTTGACGCTGTAGCATATTAACCCAAATACGATTTGACTTCTACTCATTCGTCCCCGGGCGCTTCAGTGCCAACGCAAATGAAGTAATGTAGAATCTACAAAATATCTATCTGCACTGCGAACTTCTTTTCAAACCAAAAGCATTGCGATAACTTAATAAGTGAGTAACCGACCGATAAAATAGTCGCGAAAATACAATTCCTATTGTAACGACTCACGCCTTCTACCTCGACAATCTTGACTTGTGACCCTCTGATTTAACCTAATTCGTGAAAACAACTGTACTAAGTAATTATCAAAAATTTGACACTATCTTGAAATATATTTAAATTTATAAAACGTTAAGCTGTTGTGTCTTATCATTTATTATTACTTCTTATCAACCGACGCCATAGCTACGTAATTAATTGTACGGTTTGATAAAGAAGTAAGGAAGAGATAGAATAAGCAACAAGCATGCACAGAACAACATTGAATTGATTAAGTATAATGTAAAAAAAATAAAAATATTTTCTCTAAGTTTTCCGCATTAAATACTTTTTTCACGACAATCGGAAAGCGCGGTAAAACGACGTCGACGAGCCTTGACAGAACTGTCAAAAGCCATAGACAAGACTACGGTCGCCTGAGATTGGCCAGCTGCAGCCATTTTAAACTTCTAGATTCTATGGTTTATTTTCTGCTATAGTATGTAAGTTTATGTATTTATCTTTTTGTAAACAAACTTTGTATTAAACTGACAGTTCTGAAGTGTCACTTTGAACTTAGTGTAAGAAGATGGCGCTAGTAGTTTTTATCTTTAACAAAAGCATTTCTAGCCTACCTATTCAAAATATGTAAATACGTACACATCGCGCCTTTATCTCGAGTGGGGTAGGTAGAGTGATAACGTCCGTAAAAATTCGGTCGCTATCGCCACTGCTGGCAACTATTGAGGCCCTTTCAGATGATTAGTGTATCACTGTAGTAACGGGTTGTCAGCCTGTTGCCTAATTTTAGGCACAGTAATACACATGGTACCCTTGAATCCCTTAGTCGCCTCTTACGCATTATTATTATACCTTTTAATTTGTTATTTGTTTGACTTTTTATTCCACTATTGTAGAACTTTTACATTGTTATATACTTTTATTTTTATTTTTTGACGATCGCATTATCCTCTGACACTTTAACTATGAATTTGATAATGTGAAATGAGGTCAGGTGATGCTATTCTGAGCCGGCATCACACACACGGTAATAAAAATATGTAAAGCAAAGGAAAAATGCAAAAAGCTATGTAAAAAATTACGACGTTACTACTTTACCCAGAAATAACTGTACCAAAGATTCTAAGGTCTAAAAACAAGTATTATCGCAGGCGTATGGCGATAACTTATTTTAACAAGGTCGACGAATATCGTTGGCCTATTTAGTTGCCTAATTTAAATTATCAAATAGGACAACTCAAGACTCAAGTTATAAGTCAAGGTGAAAGATTAGTTGTTTGTTAAAATAGTTCCCTTATATTTTTTTTGTATTACATATTGTACTTACGGAAATTTTAAACCCGATAACCGATATTACCGAAAACGATTCACCTTTTTTTCACTCCATCTGTGTAACCTTGATGCTGAGATCAACAGCAGAATCAGTGCTGCAGCTGCAGCATTTGGGAAGTTGTGTTCCAAGGTTTTCTGCTCTCACGACCTAAAGCTAGCCACAAAAGTCTCTGTATATATGGCGATTGTGCTACCAAACCTTCTATACTCCTCCGAGACTTGGTGTGTGTATCGTCACCACATACGCACTCTGGATCGCTTCCACCTAAAATGCCTTCGCACCATCATGAAGATCAGATGGTCCGACCGAGTGCGCAATACCGAAGTTCTGAGACGAGCCAATGTTGGTGGCATTGAGGCCTATCTAATGCGTCGTCAGCTTCGGTGGTGCGGTCATGTATCCCAAATGTCGGAAGAGAGAGTGGCAAAGCGCAACTTTTATTCTGAGCTAGAGGAGGGCAAGCGAAAGCATGGCGGACAACTCCTCAGATATAAAGATGTTCAGAAACGACACATGAAAAGATGCAACATTGAGCCCACTCAGTGGGAAAATTAGTCTTTTGTTAAATGTAGTTCCGGTATTATAAAATTTTAAATTATGTAATGTTATATTTCGTAGTACAAAATTCTAGGAACTGTTTTCGGGATATTGAAATTTGAGAAGTAGCAATTCGGATCTAAGTTACCCTTTTATGTCGTTACAGGTAAATCCACTCAAGGGTAAAGGTGTACCAAGAAAAATATTCTGCAAATCTTTAAGAGCATTTGATGAAGGCTCCAGTGCCCCAACAAAGAAAGTGACAAGAAATCGAAGACAAGCTTCACGTCGCGGCCGATACAGGGGTCAGACACAGTCGCAATATCTGGCCATTGATCGCGGCAACGGGAAAGATGATGGCAAAGCTGAAGCACATTCTGATGCGGACTCCTCAAGAGCCATCGTCAGTATGTATTGAAACAAAAAAACATAACGCATCGTATTCTACTTATTATACAAAATACCTACAATTACTATCTCAACTTTTATTTTTTCAGGTGGTACGAGTGGAATGGGACAAGCTCAAAGTCAATCCGTGTACGATCCGAGTTGCGATGAATGCTACGGACGTTCGGATTTACCGCCGGAAAGTTTGAGACAGCCTGGCGATAGTTACCACATAAATGGAGGTAAAGGGCCTCAAGGTCAAAACGTGCCTCGACGACCGACTGGAACAGATATATTTGGGACCGGCGTCAAACCGACAGGAACAGATACATATGGGACTGGCGGCAGACCAACAGGAACAGACATATATGGGACTGGTGGCAGACCAACAGGAACAGATACATATGGGACTGGTGGCACACCAACAGGAACAGATACATATGGGACTGGCGGCAGACCAACAGGAACAGATACATATGGGACTGGCGGTAGACCAACAGGAACAGACACATATGGGACTGGTGGCAGACCAACAGGAACAGATACATATGGGACTGGTGGCAGACCAACAGGAACAGATACATATGGGACTGGCGGCAGACCAACAGGAACAGATACATATGGGCCTGGCAACAGACCAACAGGAACAGACACATATGGGCCTGGCGGCAGACCAACAGGAACAGATATATATGGGACTGGCGGTAGACCAACAGGAACAGACACATATGGGCCTGGCGGCAGACCAACAGGAACAGATACATATGGGCCTGGCGGCAGACCAACAGGAACAGATACATATGGGCCTGGCGGCAGACCAACAGGAACAGATACATATGGGACTGGCGGTAGACCAACAGGAACAGACACATATGGGCCTGGCGGCAGACCAACAGGAACAGATACATATGGGACTGGCGGCAGACCAACAGGAACAGATACATATGGGCCTGGCGGCAGACCAACAGGAACAGAGACATATGGGCCTGGCGGCAGACCAACAGGAACAGACACGTATGGGCCTGGCGGCAGACCAACAGGAACAGACACATATGGGCCTGGCGGCAGACCAACAGGAATAGATACATATGGGCCTGGCGGCAGACCAACAGGAACAGATACATATGGGCCTGGCGGCAGACCAACAGAAACAGACACATATGTGCCTGGCGGCAGACCAACAGGAACGGATACATATGGGCCTGGCGGCAGACCAACAGGAACAAATATTTATGGGAATAGAGGTCCAACAGGAACAAATACTTATGGGAATAGAGGACCAACAGGAACAAGTACTTATGAAAATAGAGGACCCACAGGAACGTATCAAAACGGGCCCAGCGGCACGGGTTCTGGAGCACCGAGTTTTAACCCAAACAACAGGCTTGGCTTTAATGATGTGCCAGGTTTAATAGTACCGGCTTTGTCTTGGCCGATACTTCAGAATGGTCTTAAAGGCGCTACATACTTTTGCTGTGTGGTTGGGGGCCTAGGCCCAACATATAGCAGCGGGCAAAATGGCTCTGGGGGCGCTCAAGGAAATCAATATGGGCCCAGTGAAGGTCATACTGGTGGGCCTGGTAACCAATATGGGCCTGGAGGAGGCCAAAATGGGGAGCCTGGTAACCAGTATATGCCTGGAGGTAGTCAAACTGGCCAGCCCGGAAACCAATATATTCCTGGAGGTAGTCAAGCTGGCGGGCCTGGAAACCAATACATTCCTGGAGGTAGTCAAACTGGCGGGCCTGGAAACCAATATCTTCCTGGAGGTAGTCAAACTGGCGGGTCTGGAAACCAATATCTTCCTGGAAGTAGTCAAACTGGCGGGCCTGGAAGCCAATATATTCCTGGAGGTAGTCAAACTGGCGGGCCTGGAAACCAATATATTCTTGGAGGCGGTGCAACTGGCGGACCTGGAAACCAATATGTTCCTGGAGGTGGCCAAACTGGGGGGCCTGGAAACCAATATCTTCCTGGAGGAAGCCAAACTGGAGGGCCTGGAAACCAATATGTTCCTGGAGGTAGTCAAACTGGCCAGCCTGGAAACCAATATGTGCCTGGAGGAGGCCAAACTGGGGGGCCTGGAAACCAATATGTTCCTGGAGGAAGCCAAACTGGGGGGCCTGGAAACCAATATGTTCCTGGAGGAAGCCAAACTGGGGGGCTTGGAAACCAATATATTCCTGGAGGAAGCCAAACTGGGGGGCCTGGAAACCAATATCTTCCTGGAGGAAGCCAAACTGGGGGGCCGGGAAACCAATATGTTCCTGGAGGAAGCCAAACTGCAGGGCCTGGAAACCAATATATTCCTGGTGGTAGTCAAACTGGCCAGCCTGGAAACCAATATGTTCCTGGAGGAGGCCAAACTGGGGGGCCTGGAAACCAATACCTTCCTGGAGGTAGTCAAAGCGGCCAGCCTGGAAACCAATATATTCCTGGAGGTAGTCAAACTGGCCAGCCTGGAAACCAATATGTTCCTGGAGGAGGCCAGACTGGGGGGCCTGGAAACCAATACCTTCCTGGAGGTAGTCAAAGCGGCCAGCCTGGAAACCAATATATTCCTGGAGGTAGTCAAACTGGGGGGACTGGAAACCAATATGTTCCTGGAGGAAGCCATACTGGGGGGACTGGTAACCAATATATTCCTGGAGGAGGCCAAACTGGGGGGCCTGGTAACCAATATATTCCTGGAGGTAGTCAAACTGGCGGGCCTGGTAATCAATATATTCCTGGAGGCGGTGTAACTGGCGGACCTGGAAACCAATATGTTCCTGGAGGAGGCCAAACTGGGGGGCCTGGACACCAATATGTTCCTGGAGGAAGCCAAACTGGGGGGCCTGGTAACCAATATATTCCTGGAGGTAGTCAAAGCGGCCAGCCTGGAAACCAATATGTTCCTGGAGGAGGCCAAACTGGGGGGCCTGGAAACCAATATGTTCCTGGAGGAAGCCAAACTGGAGGGCCTGGAAACCAATATCTTCCTGGAGGAAGCCAAACTGGGGGGCCTGGAAGCCAATATCTTCCTGGAGGAAGCCAAACCGGGGGGCCTGGAAACCAATATCTTCCTGGAGGAAGCCAAACTGGGGGGCCGGGAAACCAATATGTTCCTGGAGGTAGTCAAACTGGCCAGCCTGGAACCCAATATGATACTGGTCGAGGCCAAACTGGGGGGCCTGGTAACCAATATATTCCTGGAGGTAGTCAAACTGGCGGGCCTGGTAACCAATATATTCCTGGAGGTAGTAAAGCTGACGGCTCTGGCAATCAAGACCCAACGGCTAATGTAGGTGAGTATATCAACAACTTATTGAGCAATAAGCGCAAACATATTACTAGATTAAGATCTAATTTCACCAAGTTTTGTGAATCCTTTGTTACTAAATCGCTTGGCTTGCTTGCTTGTCTTGGATTTGTCGTTGCCGTCTTACACATACATATTTTGTGAAACAAATAAGGCGGGTAAGGACGGTGAAGATAAAGGCATATATAGGGTCTACAAAAATCAACTGCAAATATTTTATGGGGTGAACCAGTCTATGAAACTGAACAACTTTTCCCAATAAACATGTATCGAAATGTGAATACATTTTTGAACCTCCCATACAAAATTATGTACCAGCCGACCAAGTCAATTTATATGGGAGGCCCCTTGAATGGCCAAGTAACCATGCCCCAGCTCATACGTTGCACACGCGCGTGTAAAGATAGAGAGTAGTGCCCGCTTGTATCGTGAAAAGTTTAGCTCGTATTGCTCGTAATACTTCCGCTTTACTGCCTGTTTCTGACTAGTGTTTCTGTACCTTATCAGTTAGTAACGTATAAAAAACGGTTCTCGCTTTGCTCGCAATGCGTCTGCGTTTCTCTCTGTATTACACTCTCACTTAGTGTTTACGCTCCTCGCCCGTCTGTAGCTCGAAAAGTCGAGTTCACGTCGCTAGCAGTACGTCTGAGTTTGTGTCTTGTTTTACGCCGTCCCCCTGTGTTTATGCTCCTCAACCGTTTGTAGTTTGAAAAGTCGACAGTTCACTCGTTGTACGAGAGTTGTCGCCTATATTAACGGAAAAATCAGAATACTCCCTTAAAGACGCGTACGACACGCATATTTTGAATCCACCCTAAAGATTGTTTAATAAGTCTGTAGTTTTTTTTTTCTCTTTCAGCGGAGAATTTTTTTCCTTTTAATATTAGAATAGATAATTTAAGACCAATATCGAAATAATTATTTTCAAACTAAAAACGTATTCAACACAGTCTTATTTGTTTTAGGTACTCCTCAAAACGTCATTGATCCCAACTCGATAGCGGCCACATTAGATGACTATGACTCCAATGCACAAGCAAGTGTTGCTCAAAATGATAATGGAACAACAGCCAGTGCGACTTCCAGAGGAGGAAACGAAAAAGGTCAAGCTCAAACTAATGTTCAGGGGACTTATACCGGAAGTGGTTCTTTTTCGGCGCAAGCGGAAATTTCTGACGAAAATAAGGCAGCACAGAGTACCGTTGAAGGTGACAAAAAAGGTGCCAAAAGTAGTGCCCAGGGTCGGGGTCGAAACAATTTATCTCAAGCGTCGGTTCAGTTAGGTTCTGAGACAGGATCGTTGCAATCAACTGCGGAAAGTAAGGGATCCATGCACTCCTCAAATTCTCAAGTACAAGGAAGTGTGAAAGGAGGCATGGCCGATGCTCAAGCTCGTGGACCAGGCGGAACATCTTCACAGGCCCAAATTGGTTTTACTCCATATAAAGAATCCGATAAAGAGGTTCATAACAAGTTTAAAACACCTTTTGTTGGAAAAGGCGTAGCGTCAGCTCAATCCAGCGGTAGATCTGGCCAGTCTCAATCAAATCTTGAGGGCACCTTTAAATATGGTATCTCATACAGCGGGGCTGCACAGGCTGGCGCAAGTTTAGATAAGGATGCTGTATTCCCTAATCGAATTCCTTTTAATAAAATTGATGTGTTTAACGAGAAATACAAAAATATAAATGTGAATACCGAATTGCCATCAGATGTAGAAGCACATACAGAGGAAGTAACAACTGAAAAAGTTGAATACGAAACCATGAATAATTCTGAAAGCAGATACTCTACGCACACACACTCGGATCACCATAAGCCGGAAGTCCTTCCGCAAATACCTAATGCTGTACCAGGGGAGGGCAGTAGACGTTCGTTCCAGCCCAACAGCAATAACAACGGCATAAACTATTACACTCCTGGTAAGGATGACAACCCAATAGACGAAGATTACTCAGATGGCGGATTTGGGCCAGATGACGTTGATGCCAGCGATGTCGAGCAAAATGAATATTCTAATTATGATGAATATTCAAGAGACACAGAAACACATCAATCGCTTCACAATTCGAGAGGAAAAGGTTTAAACATAAAGCAAACTTCTGGCGGTAATACCCAACATATACTTCTCGGATCATTAACTGGGCAAGATGCTGTAATAACGCAAAAAGATTCTGAACGTCCCGATGAAAGTCGTATATATCAACCTGGAGAAAGAGTGCCTGGCACGGGAGGGTACACTATACCAATCGGGTTTACGGGCAGTGTAAAATCCGTGGCGTCTAAAGATAAGACATACGTTGTTGGGAGTAAAGATTCACCATCACAAGCGCAAACTGTATCTTTATCACCCGGTACGGGTAAAGTAAAATATTCATATTCACCGCCTCCGTACGGCAGAAATATTAATCCTAAGGATCTGAGATCTTTGAACAATGATAAAAATACAGATGACAGCAATCGATACGTGTCGGTGTCGAAGTCGGTGACGCGCGACTTGGACAGTGAGAATAACATCCGCAAGCAGTACTCGCACACATACTACACTAAATCGTCGTCATGTGGCTACTTCACTTTTACTTGTACAATGGTCAGCGGAGTCGACGGCAAGAAGAAGGTTTGCCGGCCAAAGATGCCTACTAATCCTGACGGTACTCCCATGAAATGTTAAATTTAACATTTTAGTTCTTCTGTAAACACTTCCTGTAACAACACACACACATAGTATTTTCACAGTTTTTAGTGTTTATAGTGATCGGAGTAGGTAGAGTGGTTTGAGGTCAATGACTTAACATAGAGATGGATTCAGTCCGAACTCTTTATCTATCTACCTATCTGTTTTTGCATCGTCCACTGACGCGAGTTTGCCGGAAGTGGATTTTGTACCTCAGGCAGGCGATTTGTGGCCATCGTTTCGCACGTTCCCTGGCTCTTGTCATGCGTCCGCGTATTCTAGCTAGTTTTTTCTCTGTGGTCAGTTTTGAAAATAATATGTTTTTATAAGTAGTTTTAAGTGTAACCAAATCATTAGAAAAAAAGATCCGCCTCCGTAATATTGAACTACGTCACTAGTACGTAAAATCACTCTACCTACTGCGATCACTGGTTAAATTACGACACAAAATTTATATTCTCTGTGTCATTATCATAATATTTAAAGACAAACCGACAGATTATTCCAATTATAACTTAAGTTTAATATTAGGTATAGTACAATAATTATCTAATACAAAGGTAATTTGTCTGTGTGATATTGTAAAATAGTTATGTTTAGTTTGTAAAGTAGGTAAATTTATCAGTTTATAATGTTCAATAAAAATTTTAAAAATTTAATTTGTTTTCATTACGAAGACCAATAGAAACTCCTTGGCAGTATGGCGGCCATACTGCCTTTGTCTTTCTCTTATAAGAGAAAAACAAATGAATAGATGGAAAACAAATGAAAGTTAGATTTGTATGAACTGTCAAACAAGTAGCCGCTTCATAAAATTGTATAGAGTCGAATAACGTGAAATGATGTAGAAACAGTGTGATAATCCAAACTAATTGTCAAAATATGGCGAAACCTGACTGAACGCCCATATATATCCAAATAACATTATTTATTTACAATAATGTTATTTGTATACTTACACTACAGAGATCGTATGAAAAAGGTAAGTTAATATTTTTTTTAATAAGTTTTTATCTTTTTTTTTTTGCTATGACCAAAACCAAAAATATCGTAATATATTTTACATATTATCTCATGCTCTGAAAGTAGGTCATTACTGACAAAAAACCCGACCTGCAAGTTCAACTTACAGGCGAGGTTTTAAAACTAAGCCTGTAAGTAATTTTAAATCAAGAAATAGAAAAAAAGAAACCAAAACAATCACGACAATTAAAAAGTGAAACTCAACTTCGTTTTATTTTTAATAGGAGTTGCATCCAAATAGTTGTATACGATTTTAAATGTCGAACTGGCCGCTGCAATTCGTATTGCTTGAATGCAGGAATTATATTTTTAATCTGTATTTAAAACTCAATAACCATATGTGATGATTGATGAAGCTCATAGTCTAATGCATGCAAAAAATAATTACTTTTGTACGGGGAGTCCAACGTTTCTGTACTGTCGTATCTGTAAGGCTATTTGTGATAAAATTTAAAACTCAGTTTTGAATAGAATTTGTGACACTTTATTGACATTTAATTAAGTACCTACCATTTGATAAATTGTTGTAATTATTAGTATTTTCACATCAAGTTAAAACAGTAACATTCATAATTAGAAGGCTATCAAACTACTTTAAATATACATACCTATAATAATTTAGATATGAATACATGTCTGAAATCTTAATATTTAAGCTTGCATAATGTGAGTATTCTAGAATGTTATTCTAATACCAGTGACACAGAATGTTATAAAGGAATTAAAAAGAGAAACAACCAAATATTTTTGTTAAATGTTGCCTTCTTTATCATATATTTAATTGTAATCAAATTAAATTGACATATTTTTAGCTCTTGACATATAGCTTGGCCAGAAAGAGATGAAATTAAATAAGATGGAGCTAAAAATTTTGTATGAAAAATTGTTGCCACAGTTAAGCGTTATCTGTCAGATTTGACCGATCGCGAAGAAAGTGGCGCCCTCATTTTTCATCTACTCTTTATGGTAAAGCTATAAATTATGGTTGTTATATTTTTGAACAAATGTTCAACTAATCCGAGAAGATGCAATATCACAGGTGTTTTTTAAAAATAAATGGTCTAACATTCCGCCATACAACGACTTTCACCGAGCTGTTTAATGCAAGAAAGTTACTTTCTATGTAAAACAATATGCTCATAAATATATTGCGTATGGGTGCCTATAAATTTAAAAAATATTAGGTGCAAGTAATTTAAGGGGTGAATAAACCCATAAAACTGAACAACTTTCCCCTGAAACATAGGTCAAAATATAAATAATATATTTGGACCCCATACAAATTGACGGAACATTTTGTATCCAAAATATATTTCGACCTATGTTTCTAGCTAGAATAAAGTTGTTCAGTTTCATGGGTTTGTTCCTCCTTCTCCCTCGGATATCCCACCTCCCATGCGAGCGAACGTACACAAAACTATTTCCAAACTTAAAACTAAAATGAAACACACACACACATGCACGCGCACGCACGCACACGCATGCACGCACGCACGCGCACACACTCACACTCACACACACACACACACACACACACACACACACACATACACACACACACACACACACACACACACACACACACACACACACACACACACACACACACACACACACACACACGTAGTTTTCATACTTACTGATTTTCTTTTTAAATCATACTCTGAATGAAATGAAATTTTTAGGATACCCATACGCAATGTAAGGAGTAAAAATGTTAGCTGCAAATAGTTTATGGGGTGCATCAGCCCATAAAACTGAACAACTTTTCCAAGAAATATAGGTCGAAATATGAAAAAAGTTTTGGTGCTCCCATACAAATTGACTTGGTCAGTTGGTAATTTTGTATGGGAGATCCAAAATTTTTGTTCATATTTCGAATTATGTTTCTTGGGGAAAGTTGTTCAGTTGCATGGGCTGATTTACCCCTTAAAGTATTTGCAGCTATTTTTTTACACCCTGTATAGTTATTGGCATATTTTATTACATAGAAAGTAACTTTCTTGCATCAAACGGCTCGGTACTATAATGGGTCACGAAAATATCCCACATTCTTCTTCTCGAGTGGAATACTGAGTCAGAATCAGAATCATATTTATTTGCTGAATAATAGTACATATATGGTAACCTTACATTTTAGTTTCACATTGTTCTACCTAAATTTGTCATGCAAACAATATAGGATTAACGAACATTATTAAAATAATTACCAAAACTCTTGCTTCAATGATCAATTATCAATTCGTAAATAAAAAATAATCAGTCTGATGCATTGGAATGTTATCGTACGAATAACACGGGCTACATTAAATTGTCGTAACGACAAAATGTCACGCGTGCCATCGTGAAGACACGCTCAACTCTCATCACAGACAACATTGACAGTAATAACCGGTAAGTTAATAGTGTATGTCAGTATGCTTTCTATGCAACATTTACATAATTTATTATGACTAATACTGATTCAAAATGTGTAAAAATCTAACCCTCTTATAGCTACCTATATATTGCAACAGCAAAAAACTTAAAAATAAAAGTACTTTTAGCGACATCGAGACATTTCACTACTGTGTGACATTTGTCGACGGGAGGATCAATCCATCATCTTCAATATTGTACATAATTTAACTTCGCTGTCACATTTGCGTAGGACAAGAAGGAAAAACAACAAAAAGTACATGTCTCATTTAGTAATCAGGATTGTTAAAACCTGTCTATTCACACTAAATTACACGTACACACGAAATATATAAACGAACACTAAGCAGGTACAATCAGCAAAAAACAAAAATGTAGATGATCATAGTCTCATCTTATATTAGAGACTAGCTGGTGCCCGCGACGTCGTTCGCGCGGTGTAAATTCGATTTAAGGTTACTTAGTTACATTTATAACGGTGCTTCGGGTTGTCGGACGACTCGGTGTCCCACACGACAAAAGGGAATGCCATACCCTCTACACTTTGTGTTTGTTCTTGGTCCCTATTTCGTATTAAGACTTGTGGTTGGTGGTCTTTTATGACCTATATACGGTGTAAAAATATTAGCTGCAAATATTTTAAGGGGTAAACCAGCCCATGAAACTGAACTTACCACTTCACATATAACAAATCGGTAGTAGTTCGTAGTTTCTCTAGCTTTAATGGTATATGTAGGTCTTCACCCTCCGTAGGTCGGCAAGTACATGGAAGTCCACCAACTACGAGTCGTAGAATTATTTAGGAACCAACAACAAACACAAAGTGTAAAGGGTATGGCTGAGTTGCAATTATGTTCCGCACAGCTTTTTTTTATTAAAAAAGGCATTCTCTTTTGACGTGTGGGACACCGCACCGAGTCATCTAATGATGTGATGAGCCGTTATAAATGTAACTAACCTTAAATCGAATTTCCACCACGCGAACTAAGTCGCGGGCACCAGCTAGTACATAATATATATGCATCATATAAAAGAGTCATTAAATTACAATTGAAAGCCGTTTGTACGGGACAAAAATTACCATCTGTGTCGAATGTCCCTATTGAGCATATTTAGACAAGAAAAAAATGCTATAGCCTCAACTCAAAACCACTTATTATTTAAATTGTTCCTTATAGATTACTAATGTGTAAATAGTGACAACAAAATATGTCTTTTAGTAGGTGGGGCTTGTTTATTTTGAACACAATCGAAGCAGGATAAAAATTTATTTTTTATACTTAACTGTCTAAATAACACGCATTTAAATATACCACACAGTATCTTACTTTTCCAAAAATATAATTAAAAATATGAATACTTATTTTTATTTTTCAAACACACATTCAACACGCTAATACAGACTTCTCAAACACACCGAGTTTATTAATGTAGATATTTATAAAATTGAGATCAGTTTAAAAAATAAGTAGGTAAGTATATACAATCTAAAAGGATTTTAACATAATATTAGATTCCTACGTTTTATTTAACTTCAATCTTGAAACAGTCATACATGCATTTTATATCCTTTTTATTATAGGTAACCAAATAAAATAAATTATTTAAGTTCTTTGTTTTAGTCAATATTGAGCAAGGAAATTGATCTAAATGATCTTAATTTAATTCACGATAAGTAAGTACGAGTTTTCGGGTCTCAAAAGTATTTAAAAGTAAGTAAAATGTATATTGTACGTACACCTGTCTCCATCGACCGAAGGATAATAGTAGGTATTAAACAACCTACGAAAAGTGTCAAACCCTTGATAACTGATTGATTACCATATCTTATGTACGGTAATTGTCAATCCACAACACACAGTAATTACGAAAAATGAAAAATTATATCATTTATACATACGCTTATGGTAGAAACTAGGGATAGTCTGCTACACCCGCCCATTACCTATATTAAAATTGGCCTGAAGGTTATTTTTCTTCTTTTTTAATAAAACTATCTGTAGGTCAAAATCTATCCATAGGACAAGTTAGCTAATCGTCTTGTTTTACTTGTTAGAGTCTTAGTGCCCTGCGTAAAATTTATTTTACACCAGAAAATCGTAGAGAAGAGAAGTTATGGAGCCTGAAGTACCGTAGTAAGGTAAAGAAATAATTTTAGGACCAGCTTTCTATGGGGTTCTAATACCGGTAAAATACGGGTAATTGATAGCGGTATCAAAACTCAATCGCTTGACAATTAGAATTTCATATTTCTCACAGTTCTCAACGTTTTTATGATTGCGTACCAGATGGCGTTGTGTTCAACGGTTTTTGCGGATTTGAGTTTCATTGATAGTCAGTAATTAATAAGTCTATCGTATATGGCGCTTCAATAAACCTCACTGTCAAAAAAACAACGCAAAAATAATTACCTATTTTTTTTCGTAATAATAAGTGTATAGACATAATGAAATTTGTATGCCTCAAAATTTTTTTCAATTTTTTTGTTGTTACCAGAAGAACTTGTGTTGTAATCGGTAGATCTGTCCATACAGGAAATCCTACCGGCTACGCTACCGATTATTGAATTGGATCGGCGAAAGCTGCAAACACAAATGTCATTTCGTGTCCCAGCCGGGTAATAAATTAAATATTACCCGCAATATAACAATCAAACCATATACAACTAAGGGAGGTAGCCGCGAGATAGTTGCTAAAAATAAGCACTATCGTAAGAATTGCGTATCTCTATAAATTCTGGGATACTTATACCAAAGTAAACAAAACACCGACAGAAAATACAAAACACCGCCGGCCTTCCGAGCGGACGTAGAGAGTAAAATGAAATGAGGTACCTGGTTGGGAACATGGGAGGGTATTGGGATTTTAGGAGTCGTCTAGGTGTCGCCGCGCAGCCGCTTTAGCCGCTTCTTCTCCATGTGGTCCGCCGGCGGCTCGCGCTCGAATGATAACAACTCCAACACTGTAACAATAATACAGGGTGTAAAAAAATTTGCTGCAAATATTTGTGAACCAGCCCAAGAAATTGAACAACTTTCCCCAAGGAACATGGGTCGAAATATAAAAAATAATATTTTTATATATTTCCGAATATGACCCAAGTTTTAAGCCTAAAAAGAAAGTCCTTTCTGTTATATGCCTAAATAATTTTAAATGCGAGTTACGGAAAATAGACGAGCAGCTGAAGAAAATTCACTTATGATATATAATTAAGTATTGTGAATTTTGGATATGTCATCATTATTACACATACCTAATTATTAGTAATTAAAAATAAATTGAAATTTTGGATAGTTTTGACGCAGTGCGCTTCGATAAGGAATCAGTTAAATACCGACATACTACCTGAGGATTTCTTTCTATACTTTGATTAAAATAGTTTTTTGAATAGCTTATTGGCAATAACTAACTTTGATGTGACATATAAGGTATCCTCTTAACTACTTATATGAAAGTAAATACAAATACTCTATATAAATTCATAGTATCTTTATAAATTCAAAAGAAGATCCAGATCCACGAAGCTTTTGGTTTTTAGCCAAAAACTTTTCGGCTATGCACCGCAAGGAAAAGACCTGATCCGTACATCCCATCCCCTTTCAAAATCCCGCTTGAGCAGCCCAGACTTTTTCATCAATTTCTTTCATTACTCTTTCAATCAGTACCTTTGCGTACGTTTTGCTGACGACGCTGAGGAGGCTTATACTACGATAATTTTTGCAGTCTAGCTGTGACCCTTTTCCTTTGAACAACGGCACTATTACAGCCTTACACCAATCGCTTGGCACTCGACCGCTTCTCCAACAAAGGTTAAAAATGAGGTACAACTGAGTAGCCACGACGCCTTCGCCAGCCTTCAGCATCTCAACCGACTCTCTGTCATATCCTGCAGCCTTTCCAGATTTCATGCTTTTTAGTGCTTTCATGATCTCATCCATTTCAATCTCACTTCCATTCTCATCATCGTCTACTTCTTCTGTGCTCACCTCTTGTGCTAGATCTTCTTTTTCAAACAAGCTTTCAAAATATTCCTTCCATCTCTTCAGGACGCATTCCTCATCTTTTATTACGCTACCACCCTGGCTTCGAATCCTACTCTACTCGGAAGATGCGGTTTTACCTCGAGCTGTCATTATGGATTTCCAGAAAACTTTCAAGTTTGTACGAAGACCGTAGCTGTTAATGGTTTATATACTAACGAATCCAGATTCTAATCTTACTAAAAAAATGACGCAAATCACGTAGGGTATTGCGATACGAACAAAGTCCCCTACTTGCAAATATGTTATTTGTTGCATCCGCAACATATTTCCTCCTAATCCTAAACACGGAGTATAACCTCTCATATGTTGCACTACCGCGCCCCCTTAGCTTTTTAATCCATATTAAACGTGTAGACGGTGAACATGGCTGTATGCTAGTACTTTCAGAACAAACCCTTTGCCTCAAATTTTATTTAAAACATCTTGATTGAAATGTATGGTTTCAATGGCCCCTGCAAATTAGTATGAAATTGATGAAATTTGACACCGCAAAATTCACGCAAAAACTTCTCAATAATTTAATATTACAAGAACAGTTGTGGAAACTTGTGGCATATTTAATAGCTCAATCAGATTAATATTCTAATAAGAAACCAACAAGATTCCAATAAGATTCGAAGAAATAGACAAAAGATTGCAACAATGTTGTTTCCAGACGCCTGTCTGTCGCATTCCAGCTGGCGCTATAACCGATAGGGGGGTAGGGGGCGTGGTAGTGCAACAAAAGAGAGGTTAAGTAAAAGCGTATGGTACCTTTGTCGCTGAGTGTGGGGCGGTCGGCGAAGAGGCGGCAGGCGGGCGAGGGCTCCGGCGGCGGCGCGGGCGGCGCAGGCTCCTCCGCCGCGAGCCGGCGCGACGCGAGCTGCGCGCTCACGTGCCACGCCAGCAGCGAGCACTTCTCGAAGTTGACGCGGTTGCCCGCCAACCTGTTACCATTGCGCAATGTGAGACATACATGTGTATGAGTGAGTATTCTTACTTGCGGATTTTGTAGGTAAGAGGATTCGCATGCAGTGCAATTTTAGGCAATGGTCTGATTACCCTGCAATGGCACTTAAAATTGTCCGACACAGCGAAAACGAGTGTACTTGCGGATTTTGTAGGTAATTGTCTAACAACTCGATTATTCCCAACTCTGTAATGTGATGGAAATCACTGGTTTGTTCCTAGCTTGAAATACGATGTCAAGAAGATAATCGTTTAGTAACAGACTTATTCAGACCATTCGAGATAGTGTGATAAGAGAACGTTGTGGCGTAAAAGAAGATAGTGACAGGGATTGAAAAGGGAAGCTAAAGTGCTTTGGTCATGTTGAGAGAATGAATGAAAGGAGATTAACGAAAGAGATATACAGGATGTAAAAAAAAAATAGCTGCAAATATTTTAAGGGGTGAATCAGCCCATGAAACTGAAGAACTTTCCCCAAAGGACATAATAGGTCGAAATATGAAAAAATATTTTGGACCTATACAGTTGACTCGCTCTGCTGCTACATTTTGCATGGGAGGTTGTACCAATCAATATCCGGGATCTTATAATTTGAATATAGCGACATCTGTTGGCCTGAATACTATCTATCTATCTATCTATCTATCTAATGCCTTTAAACGAGAAAGAATTGTATATACATATATAATCAGGATCTCGGAAACAGTTCCAACGATTTTCTTGTAAATTCGTATATAGGGGTATTCGGGGGCGACAAATCAATCTACTTAGGTTTTATTACGCTACGTCAAATAAAACGAAACGAAAGTAGTCTTACTTGGAAGGCGAGCCTTGATTGGCGAAGTGCAGATCTCTGCAGGTGACGGTGAGCAAGGGCACCGCCGTCTCAGTAGGAGCCGCCGCCAGGGCTGCTCTGTACCTGCAAACATAACAAAAAAAAATTGGTGATTGGGGACACGATTGGGGATAGGCCATGGTTGTATGCGTTTGTCGTATACCGGTGTCTTTGAGTGCGTGAGCTCGAAAGCGGTTGGTAGGGGTCATAGGTTTTCGTAGACATTACAAAGGACACTGTGCATGCACGAGTGTTGCTGCCCAGCGTTCATGATATAAAGCTTCTAGCTAGTATTTAAAAATGAACATAGATTCGGAACATTATTCCTAAGTATAAAAAAACACGTCATGATTTTTTTGCGGTTTTGAGAAAGAATTTTTTTTTTAAAGCGAACGTCTTCAAAGAACGTACAAAAGCTTGAATATTCATTTTTTGTCGATTAAAATGCCTAAAACCTTCTCCTGACAAATACTTTGCTGAAACCTCATACAAAAATCAGTTCAGCCAAAAGCGAGATAATTGCGGGCCGTATAGATCAAACAGAGCCGCATTTACTCTAGGTTCATAAAATTGTTGTAAGAAATAGTAAATATAACTCCTACATTTTTCTCTTTTTTACAATAAGTAAAACATGACCATCAAAACGATAAATGTAAAATTTACTACTTTGAATTTAAAAAAAGATAACCTTCTTTTTTATGTGAGTCGGTTAAAAATAAATACCTTGCGTGATTTCCACTGGGCTCGATGCACAGCTCAAGCTGCCGGAGTTGTTGACCGCACACGCCGGACGTGCGAGCCCACTACGAACAAAATACTCATCATGTATTATTGCTACTAAAGGGATGATTATGAAATATGCTGTTGCCACATCATGTGTTTTGAAATATATGTTTTCGCGGTTGTTCACAACCCTTGAATTATTAGTATTAACGGTTACACGCTCCATGGACTCCGGAGTCCATGGAGCGTGTAACCGCTTCGAAATATCGAGGTAAAAACAAACATAATCGTGGTGATAATCCCGTTAATACTAATAATTTAAGTGTCGTGGCCACATCGTTCACATCACGAAAGGTTCAGTGGCGAAGCAGTGGGACGGTAGGTACCTAAAGTATCCCGGGTTGGATCCCCGGCTGACGATAGACATTATTTAAATTTCTGAATTTTGTTCAAAGGACAAGTTGATATGCTGCTGATAGTACCACAGCATATACAACTGTTAATACATACATACATAGATATATCAGGCCTTTATACCTTGCGGGGTAGGCAGATCGTTAACAGCCGTAAGAATACGGTCACTATCGCCACGTCTGACATTTTTAAGGATTGTTTTTCAAGGTTGTTTAAGAAAACATGTGTATCACTATAGTGACAGGTTGTGAGCCTGTCGCTTAAAAATTGTAATACACCAATACTCTCGAATCCCTTAATCGCCTCTTACGACACCCACGGGAAGGATGTGGGGTGATGCTATTCTAAGCCGGCATCACACGGCGGAACATCATCATGACAACTGTTAATAGCATTATAAAAACAGAACGTACCGTTTTCTTAAGTCGCGATACAGGCGACATATTTAGTGCGCTGATGATCGCCATGAGCGAGTTGAAGTTGCCGAGGTTGAAGCACTCGCGCGCAGTCATCACCCACTGCTCGATCACACGCGCCCGGTATTTGCTCTTAGCCGCCTGAAAACGTGATTGAAATCATAATGATACGACCGATGCTGTGGCGCAGTGCTAGTACGACTGCCTTTGACGTAGAAGGTTCCGGGTTGCGTAAATACAAACCCGACTACAACACAGACATCCATACTCTGTGTTGTAGTGTGGTTGGTACAGAATTCGGACGTACAAACCCGACTACAACACAGAGCACTCATACCAGCCTCTGCGTAATTACATTAGTTTTGAAATGTCCTGTGTCGGTTCTGGCACATCGCCGGCCCCTGCCGGGGCACGCTCGCTCCGCTCGCTCGGCTCGTGTGTTGTGGACGCAGTTCTAACCTAACCTAACCTGGCGTTGACGCCAGGTTAGGATAGGTTGTGCCTAACAAATCTTTGTTTGAGCTTGAGTGGCTAATGTATTTATCATAAAAATATCATTTATCATTAAAATCTCGTTAATTATTTAAGTGTCATTAATCATTAAAATTGTCATTAATCATTTCATGAATTATTCATTATGATTGGTTATTCATCATTAAAGTATCGTTAAACTATAATTTGTCGTTAAAAAATCATTAGGTAATAGTTAAAATAATAACAATCACAATCTTTAACTTGGCATTGATCATTAATCGATGATGTCTGTGTTGTAGTCGCCTTTGTAGCATAATTTATGATGACAGGGGACTGTCTGTGCTGTAGTCCGGTTTGTACTAACGCTTCCGGGTTGGATTCTCAAAATTGATATTTATTACTTTGTGAACATGTTCCAAGTCTGGTTAGGACATTGCGGGCTGAACCACCCGATTATCCGTAAGTAAGATGGTTCCGTTTTTCGGATGGTACGTTAAGCCGTATGTCCCGGTTGCTGTTTATGATCATTACGCAACCATGCCAGAAGCCTGCTACATGTAGAAGACGGTTGAGAAATTCTGACACTAGGGTTCACCGGGCGACTCGGCGTCCCATACGAGAAGACAGAGAGATCCTAATGATAATTGACAAGGCTGCAAAATACATGATACCGACTTTTTCTAGGGCCATTTTGGAGATTTCCGATAGTAGATTCATAATGAAAAAGTTTCACATACTTCTGTTCATAATTTACAAAATAATAATTTTCTGAAATCGTGCCTGTGACGTCACAATACTATTTATCCTTCAAAAAAAACCATCCATCAATACGGTGTAAAAATATTAGCTGCAAATACTTTAAGACCTATACTGAATATACTTCTTGTTTGATACAATAAAGTTATTACATACATACATACGTTTTAATCATTTTAAAATGATTCAAATCGGTTTTATAGAACACGAGATACGTGCATAAAACTGAAAGGTACCATTTTCAGAAGGAAAACAGGCCAATTCGTCGTCAGGAGATCATGACGACCTGTTTTAGGTATAGCTCTTGATCACCCCCCCCAAGTCATACGTCAGTCACTCAGTCAGTACCTTGAGTATATCTGTGGCCACTAAATAGCTGAGTCTATTGAACCACTCTGCATAAGCCTCCAAGTTTCTTGTGCTTTTAGCCTCGTTAAGGTGCAGGTTGATCAAGCTCTTCCCGCAAGGGGGCGCCTGTTGCGAGTGCTGCGCGGGCGCGAACGTCTGCACAAACTCCTCCGGACCCACAAACGACAATTTGTGAAGCTCCAGAGCTGTCAACTGGTTCGCCAGCTCGACGGGTGTCAAGCCTAGTGTTAAGATGTCTCCCTGAAAATTATTATTATTAATAATAATTTGAACAGGCAGGCAGTTGAAAAAACTGATGACACCTGTATCCCATTCACTGTTCAAGTTCGTCACTACATAGCACATATAGTTTAGTTATTTAAGTTGTGTTTTTTGATTTGCCACAACACTGATTTTGATGTAGCGTTGCCGCTCGATAGTGGACTATCGATAGACAATCGATAGTCTATCGATAGTTTTTCGATAGTAAGAACTATCGATTTTTAATCGATAGTATCGATACTATCGATACTATCGATTGTTCAGAATGAGGCAATACTATCGGTCAGCTTCGATAGTATCGATACTATCGATAGTATCGAAGCTGACAATCGAAAAAACAATCGATAGTATCGATAGTATCGATAGTATCGAAGCTGAAAATCGAAAAAACAATCGATAGTATCGATAGTATCGATAGTATCGATAGTTTTGGTCTATCGATAGTCGGCCGATGAGCGATAGTATCGTTCAGGCAGGTATGGATTATTTTACATACATATAATTATCATGACTTTATCTCTTGTGGGGTAGACAGAGCGTTCACGGTCGTAAAATTACTCAGTAAAGCGACAGTAATCATTACTGTCGCTTGCTATCGCCACGTCTGAGGGCTGTTTCAGTATATATTATAAATATTCTAAATATATATTCTAAATACAATTGCTCATGCCCTAAGCTACCCTAGCTAAGATAAAAAAATAATAATAAAAAATTAATAGCCGAAAATGGCTTTGCTGAAATAAACATAAAATACAATATAATATGTATACAGTAGATAATTCTACCTGTTTCGTCATTTAAAGTCAACTTTATACATTTAAAACTACTCCCATGGAGATTTATCCTGCATATAATCAGATATTTCATAATAGCCTTTCTTGTACAATTTTTGTTTTATTACTTTATGG
Source organism: Keiferia lycopersicella (assembly GCA_029255805.1). Lineage (NCBI taxonomy): Eukaryota > Metazoa > Arthropoda > Insecta > Lepidoptera > Gelechiidae > Keiferia > Keiferia lycopersicella. Next base: position 11,037,230 of record JARACZ010000006.1, on the reverse strand, counting down.
CGGGTGACAGGATGAATCCAGGTGGTGTCGGGAAAAGGGTAGCTACCCGCCTGGCCGGGTGTTGTGGCCAGGGGACCGACGGGTCCACCTGGATTGGATTAGAAGTTGTATATATGCGTTGCGCGGTGAACACTTCGATATCGCGTTTCAGGCCCATTGTTCTGTCACGTGGCGCCATCTCTCCGATATGTTGAGAACTCCTGTTGCGTCTTGTATGCATGTGAACTACTTGAGTGAGCTTCATGTTGTAGCCACCAGAGGTCGCTACAACTTGACATGACAGGTGATGCGTAGGTATCTATTGTGATACATCACGTGATGCGTCGATTTCATTCTCCTGTCATATCCATACTATTTTTTCCCGCACGCACGCAGACGCAGGCGCACGCATCTAGTGTGCAAATGCCTTTAAAACTAATAGGTGTATTTTTATGTATCTAATTGTATAACTAATTCATTCATTGCTAAATACTATGGCTAAATGAATTTACTTTAATTATTAAAATTTTAAAAATCTTTTAAAATAATCCATATACAATAATTAACCCATTAGGCGTGGGATGCCGGCTAAGAATAGCATCATCCTATTTCTTTCCCATGGGTTTCATGTGTATTGCAATTTTAGGCGACAGGCTGACAACCTGTCACTTTAGTGATACGCGAATTACTGAAACGGCCCTCAGACGCGGCGATAGCAAGCGACAGCAATGATTACTGTCGCTTTACTGAGTAATTTTACGACCGTGAACGCTCTGTCTACCCCACAAGAGATAAAGTCATGATAATTATATGTATGTAAAATAAAATATCCATACCTGACTGAACGATACTATCGCTCATCGGCCGACTATCGATAGACCAAAACTATCGATACTATCGATACTATCGATACTATCGATTGTTTTTTCGATTGTCAGCTTCGATACTATCGATACTATCGATTGTTTTTTCGATTGTCAGCTTCGATACTATCGATAGTATCGATACTATCGAAGCTGACCGATAGTATTGCCTCATTCTGAACAATCGATAGTATCGATAGTATCGATAGTATCGATACTATCGATTGGCCTATCGATTGTATAGGGGTTTCGATAGGAAAACTATCGATTGTTTTACTATCGATAGTTCGGCAACGCTATTTTGATGTTCGTCTAGTCTCTTTTTGAATGCATTTGTGCTGGTTGCTGAAATTACGCTTTCAGGCATGTCGTTACACGATTTTACCACTCTGTTACTCAGAAAGTGTTTGTGCGGGTTTAATTTGAGATTATGGCCTGAGGTAAAGGGATACCCGCAAGGGATAAAGGCATGATATGTGTATGTGTATGTATGTACCTGAGGTAGCTGGTCAACTGATGACATTTGTGGGATTTCTACCAACGTCTCCTCATACTGCTCTAGAGCTGTCAGCTTGTCTAGCAGTTTTTCTAGCATAGTGGACACTTCCAACCTGACCGATGCCATGTGTTCTGCCGCGCATCTGTAATTAGTATAAGGATATCACATTAAAACATGTTCTTATTATAAATAGGTGCAAAATAACATACGAATAAGATACTCACTTCTGAGTAATGCTCCTTACGAGCGCCATAACTCGATCATCGCGAAAGTCATATGGAAACATACTGGTCCATTGATTTAAAACCCTGACTAGAGCTGCCATATCTGATAACTCTTTTTCAACTAAGTCTTTTACTTCAGTTTTACCCTGCAAGTTGTAAATACGTAATACATTACATACATAGTGTAAAATAAAGTCACCTATCACATTTCTGTTAGTCTTGGACATCGCTATCTTCTCATTGTAAACGAAGAAGGACCGATAACTTAAAGATGACGGCTGGTAGCGACTGGATGGTGAAAGCGGGAGATCGTTCATTGTGGCGTACCCTGAGGGAGGCTAATATCCAGCAGAGGACTGCTATAGGCGGTGATGATGATGATGGTTAACAGCGGATGCAACCGCTGAGCGGGCGACTAGTTAAATTATAAATAGGAAAGGAAACACTTGAAAAACGTATGTTCCATAATACATATACTCACTATTTTGTCATAGTTTTTGAAGTAGCGTTTACAGAGCTTGCTGAGCAGCTCATGTGGTTTAACAAAGAGCCGTGAACACAAGAGGAATGTGAAAGTGAATGACTTGCTGACTCCAGGGCGGAACATGTCCACGAGCGCGTCGAACGTTGCGCTCACTATTTGCCCATCTTTGTACTCTACATCACTTTTTTCGAGCGGGCAGTTCACATATGGTAAAGCTGTTAAATTCTTCACACCTGGTGCAAGTACAGCAGAAATCTATGGAAGATAGCATTATATTAAAACACAGTTATTATTTTTTTTGCATTACCTAAAAAAATATACAATGGGTATCACGTTTACAATCACCAGAGGTCAAAAACGAAGAAAAAGCATTGACGCCAATCTCCTCAGTACCGTAACTACCTGCGAACCACCATACTGGCCCACAGATAAGAAAACATTACCAGATCCGCTTGATTTTTATATGTACAAAGGCATACCATAGTATTTTTTCGAAATCGAATGGTGCCGCGACTCCTCTGACCGTACACCTGTTATAGCAACGATGACTGAAACAATCATTAAATGCCCAGATAAGCCATACCTATATAATAAATTTACAGACTGGGTCTCTTGTTCCAACAGCACTTAGAAGAAAACATAGACCTAAATATTAGACTTAAAGTGCAAAAGACATCGACATTGCCACTGAACCCATAACTAAAAACATACAAACAGCGGGTTGGCTTAGTACGCCATTTCTAAACCAAGCATCAAGTAACTACTCCAACTTGCTAGATGCTGTAAAACAGAAAGTTTTGGGAAAAAGACGGCTTAGACGGGTATGGCACTGTAGTCGTCTCCTGCTGATAAGAGAATTTAACAAAGCTGCAGCAGAATTGAAACAATTCTTACTAGATATAGAGAATGACACTATGAAAGTACATCTGCAAAATCTGACACCATCAGCACCAGCCAAAGCTAAATATTCTTTGTGGAGAACAGATAAATCTCGTAATAAGCCTATGGAACCTAAACATCCCCTTAAAAGTGAAAATGGACATTAGGCCAAAGCAGATGATGAAAAGCCAGTGGCCTACGTAGGGTGGTAGGGTATTTCAAATTATGAAACAGATCGTATCAAAGACCACGCACTTTGATACATACGCTTAACCCCTTTTTTACCCCTTTAGGGCTTTAAAATCAAAAACCCCTGGAACATGTGTTTAATTATTTTAAGTTCTTTTGTCTAAATTCCAAAACAGTATGCTTTAAGGATCACACAAACGTTTAACCCTTCTTTTACCTCTTTTAAAATAATCAAAAACCTTTACTTTTTTGGTCTAATCACAATTTTAAAATAGATCGCTTCAAATATTACAAACTTTCATACAAATGTTTAACCACTTTTCTACCTACCCCTTTCGGGGCTAAAAATCAAAAGGCTCTGGAACATGTGTTCCAAAAACAGATTGTTTTAAGGATCATACATTCGTTCAATCCCTGTTTTATCCCATTAAAAAAAATCAGAAACAACTGGACTTTCATACAGAAATTTAACCCCTTTTTTTATAAATAAAGCAGAGCGCGCGAAAACAGCGCCACTAACGGCGCGAAATGTAACCATTTCACGGTCCGCCTAGTAGTTGGCTAGGAATATCGACAGACACTCTTTCTTTGTTGTTCTCGTAGATCTGCCTAATTTTTAACTAGGCATAGGCACAGCGTGATGTGCCGGCGTTTCACGAACTGCCTAGCCATATCATGATAATATCACGAAACAATACAAGACCATCCTGAAACCAGTATGGAAGTACTAAGCGCTATCAAGACAAAATCAATCACCACCAAAATAAGCTTACTCAGCGCCCCTCTGGAAACAAAACACTTGAAATGGCTGCATACATGGGATAACGCCAAAACTTGACTGATCAAACCAAATCAGAAGCACCAAATTAAAGGCGGCCTACCTGCACGAATCACAAAAAAAATTGCTTATGATCTGGAGACCGATTGCATGTTGTTGACTAAATAAGAAAAAAAAACCAACTAACGGAGTCCACAGGTGGCGGATGGAACGCCCACCAAGATATGGTGGCTGGCTGCAAATATATTGAATACCCAATGCAGACCCCGGCCAATCTGCAACAAGATCATCAAGCTGTAGTGGGGATTCTAGTGGGAAGAACTTTCTAAAAAGGCTGCCTTATCCAAAAAAGATCTTGAGACGTGCCAAGAGAATGCCGCCACTAAATAGGCATTCCGCAGGTGTCAGACAGTGGTGACACCAGTACTGGCTGGAAGCCAAAGATATGAGATCAGGATGGGCTCTCGACCAGATAAGCACTTCATGCACTGCAGTGTGGAAAGCAAGAGGGAAACCACCCCACTACTCTCCCTAGTAAAGGAGTATTTATGACAGTGAGAGCTGGCGGATACTACACTGACGTGAGCAATGCCCTTAAATAGATGATGATCAGAAAATAAATAGGTTTGCATATTGACTTACCTGTGGAGGATCTACTTTTTGTGGAGATACAAAGTTTATACCACCATTCATGACTATATGTTTACATGAGTTCTCTAACATAAACTTGTTTCCTCGGGCCATGGAGTAGTAGTCATCATTCTGCAAGATAACCATCATTTAAGCAACCATTTAATAAAAAATATGTCCACATTAATAATGTAAGTGTTTTGTTCTGTTTGAGCATTTGGACGAGTTGGACATATTTTATATAGTGCAGTAAAGTTAATTTTTTCAAGGTTTTTGAGTTTCATATGACACCCGGCTATATACCCATGTTTGGTATTGTTGGATTGGTTGTGATGGCTTCAATCAGGATCCAGAGTTGTCAAAAAATCGTGTGGTGGAGGGGGGAGAGAGTGGGGTCAAAGATGTTGAAATATTTTTTTAAACTAATTTATTTCATTTCATACCACACATGATAGGATTTATAGAAAAAACTTCCACCTGTGACTTTCTCTCCCTACCCCTTCCCCTACATGACTTTTTGATGAATCCGGTTTCAGGGCATTACAACAAATCCAATGATACCAAATCAAATATAACTTACATCATAGTAAGATAGTCCTGAGCCATGTAGAAGAGCTGCGTCAGGCGGCAGTGGGGCATGGTCTGTAGGGGGCGGTGGGATTGGAGCAGGCTCCGTTGGTGCCGGCGGCACTTTCATACTACACCCACTACATGATGCTTCATTCAGTTTACTTGCGTAATAATACATAGCCATTCAATTCCAGATTGTGACTAGTTATGCCAAAACACTTTACTAATTCTAACAATAACTGCCTCATTTAAATACCTGAAATGGAAGCTTAACATCACTATAGTCTGTATAATATAGGACAATCCCTGTGACGTTTGTGACTTTGAACCAAATGCAATGACATAAGGTCCGTTTTCCTTTGGTTACTAGGATAATGGACCTTGTCATAGCAATTTGCTTCAAGGTAATAAACATCACAGGGATCATCCTATAGTTTACAGACTATACATAATATAAAGCAGTCTCCTGCATCTTTTCATGGGTCTGTATGTATCTGTGACCTATAAAACTACACAACGGATTTTGATGCAGTTATTTAAATACATAGATTCAAGAGCAAGGTTTGTAATGTATGCTGGGAAAATATCTTATTCCATTACATTATATTAGATTACATAAATGTACCAATACATGCCAACTAATATCATAAGGGCTGAAGCGGGTGTATAGTGGGCAAGATATTAGAGTTATAAATCTAAACATATCACATTTGGTTGAACAACATGACAGACAGTGTAACAATAGAATTTGATTGTTGCCCATCAATTCGATGAAGAAGTGTAAGTAACTAAAATCGCCATAAGGTCTCAATGTCCAGATACTTTCATAATATGTATATATTTTCAGTCTAAACTGAAGCCGCTACCACAATCCTCACTCAAAAGTCAAATGATACAGGATTGCCTTTGAATCTAAAACTTGGAAAAGACTCTCGCGACGATTAAAAATTGCGGAGTATACCGATGCCCTATATACGCAGATAAATAGGATAAAAATTTGCTTGCAGTAGTTGGAGTGCTCATCAATATTTTGTAATTACTAGTTACAACAAACTATACAAACAGTTATTTTATATTTTAGCTGTTTTCTGCAGGTTGTTGATGTCTATGCATATGTGTGGATACCTTTTGATAGAAATCGAACGGAGAAATGGTGAAAGTTTTATTTTATAGAATTGTATTTACCTTGATTATGTGAGCGAGCCAATTACGTATAACATTTTGTACATAATAACTGGACTATTTTCTACAATATAACAAGTAAACTACTGAATTTAAAAAAAAGTGTCAATAATCGCATCAAAAACACGAATATACAGAGACGGCCACAGATCACTAATAATATGTGAAACGGCGCAGGTAGAGGTAGCCATAGATAGACTATACGCGCAGGGGGCTAGGGGCCTATCCCATAACCATATAAATTTGTCAAAATTTTCAGTTTTTGACAATAATACCGCATTGTCTGAGCCTGATAACTTACAACCTATGTACTAGACTAAACCGTACTTTCTGACACAATATTGCGACGGGACTTTTGCCATGTAAACGGAAAAAGTTGGACATAAAGTACGTCTTGAACCGTCAGATTCTTGACAAAGAAATCAAAGGGGGCCGGTGAGGTGACTGTTCGTTTCATTTATAACTTGGCGCGCTTTTTTAAAAGGTTTATAGTAATCCGAAGATATTTTTTATAAGCTCTACATTTGTATTTATTTGATATTTTTATTACCTTATATCTTCTTTTCGCCGTTTGATCGCTCACATCGTTCGCTCCAGGGGGCCAAAAGTCTAACCTTATCTAAACCTATCGTGTCGAATTTGCCTTAGAAGAGTTCTTTGTATAGTGGGGGGCTGCGCCCTCCGAGCCCCCTTTAAGAGGGGCCTACAGCCTCCCGTCCCCCCGCTTTGTGGTTTTCCAATGTCCTCTTCTAAACATCTAGTTTGCATAGTAAAACAGACAAAAAAAAAAACGGTTACTCCTATCTGTTGTTGTTGTTTCCGCCGTTGCTCGCTCGCTCGGTACTTTGTGTTACTGTAGTTACCCACTCGGTAATGTTTGACATTCGCTTCGTGACGTCAGTTGCGCGCGCCCGCATTGTCACTAAAAGTGAATGGCCAAATTCAAGATGCCCACTTAGGGATTTTATGCAACACTGCTGGTAAAATCTAAACATTGTCTATGATTATTACATTGAAAGTGCGATACGTACTCTCGTTGGTGGCGCTTTAATAGGGAATTTTCTTTTTTTTTACTATTTATTCTTGTCGTTGAATAGATGGCGCTGTTCTTGGAAAAGTGCGTGCCAGACTGTAAGCCAATGTTGCAATTTTTAAGTCTTTTGTCTTTTTTTTTAGTTTTTCGTTTCTTTTTCGAAAAATATTGACCCACCATCTAACCGTCCACTCTAGGCAGGTTATTTGATTGTCCTTTTTGAAATCCTCCTTCCATGTTTTTAATTAAATAACTACTAAATATTACGCGCGGTTGGTAGTTAAGCCATGTTAAGCGGATGGCGAGCTTGCGCGGCGGCGGCGGCGGCGGCGGCGGCGGGACCTATCCAATGACGTCACACGCGAAGCGCGCGCTTTAGCGGACATTTGAATTTTCACTACCATCCTCTACAGGAACCATCACGCACGGCGCAGCTGCAATGCAATGGAATCCCTCCCTACTGACACTGGCAGAATCTCCCTTATTAGATAGAAGTCCAAATGATTAAATAATAAATAAATAAAAAAATGAAATTTGAAAGTTTAGGTGAAGTTTAGGTACCTACGTTGGTAAATGTTCCTTGGTAGGTATCTCACTCGGTTCCCAGTGTATCCTAGGATATTTATAAACACAGCTCGTAACTTAACCAAATAAGAGATAAAAATACTATGAGACATTGATATGATTGTTAAAATAATGATTTATATTTGTGTTTCGTGAAACTTCACAAAGAAAAAGAAAATCTTACGATGATTCCATCCATAAGAAGGAAATCTACATTACCGGCTATTGAAACAATCCAAAGGAATGTTCGGCCGGCACCAATTTCTTACAATAGGTAGGTAACTACCATATTTTTTTAAATATTATTTCTTCAATGCAGTCTAATGCGATTTTCGAATAAAATCCCCTCATTTCCTTCCCGTGGATGTCGTATGAGGCGACAAAGGGACTCGAGGGTTCCATGCGATTTACGATTTTTGGCGACAGGCTGACAACCTGTCACTAAAGTAATAGGTACAGAATCTTTGCCCTCCGGCAGCCGCCATCGCAACTGAATTTCACAACTGGCTGTGGTAGACTTCGACTAATATAAGTAGGTATCCGTTACGTATCCAGCTCTCATCCGTAGTTACGCATGTATTTATGACGTTGTGATGTATGAGATTGTATGAGATACGGCACACTGCCTGTGATGCGTATCCGTTGCGTGCTGCACGCATTGTAGGGTTACGCCGTAGTTACGCCGTACAGCTTCCAAAAGACAAACAGGTTGCGTACTCTACGTGCAGTGATGACGTTGTATTCTATGAGATTCACTGTCGGACGTCACACCAAACACGTCCGAACACGCACAGCTCTGTCCTGCGCGTAGTACGGACGCGTGTACGGACTATGGGCTACCACATAAATTGATAATGAATAACGAAGACAAGGAAAAACTTTTTGAGTTAGTGAGGCAGAATGAGTGTTTTTACCATCCAAAGGATAAAAACTATAAAAATAGTTCGTACATACTTTTATTATGGGAAAGAATTGAATAGCAAAAAAAGCAATATGGCGTCGGCTGGGTACGCAACAGACCCCTTGCAGCTCGCATCCGTAGTTACGCGCGTAGCCTGCGTAACTACGTCCGTAACCCGGTGTGGCAGGGGTGTACGGACGTGATCACGCGCGTGACTACGGAAGAGAGCTGGATACGTAACGGATACGGAGCCGGTGTGCTCCGCTCTTCATCCATCGCGCCGCCTACAAGAAACACGTGCAACACATCGTTTACAATTCGCAAAACTTTCATCAGAAAGCCGTCTTGTGCTTTGTTAAAGTGTGTCAACAATTCAAAAAACATAAATAAAGCATCAGGAATTACTTATTAGAGTTATAAAATATAAATACTTATCTTATGAAATTATTTACTTTTATTGTTCCTAATAAGAATTCGAAGGATGGTTCTACAGCAACGCGGTTCAGGCGCGCGCTTCATGTTAGGTTGCGCTTTTCGTATGCGACCGCTGCATGGATTTGCATACGAAACGCGCAAGCTGGCGAGAAGTGCGCGCTTGAAGCGAGTTGCTGTAAATGGGCGCGAACATACAGAGCGAAAGTCACCACTGACATAATGCTATCACGTTCGCACTACAGTGCAAGTAGGTACGTCTCCCTATCTCTGTCTTTGATCGTATATTCACATGATTAGAGCGTGTGTAGCTGTGTGAGCGTGTTTATAGGTAGTTGTGTTTTCGCACATTTTTAAAGACTTGTTTATATGCGCAAGGCATGTCCATATTGTCCATATCTACTTTTAATGGTTGAAAGTGGTAGAAGAAATAATTTTCTTTCTACCTACGTTCTTAGTTGCGGCAAGAGAAAAGAGAATGATCATACAAAACAAATTAATGAAAAATATTATATCGCCAATTTCAATTAAAAATAGCAACGTTAATTGTTGCACAAAACCCGGAAAATTAATAAAAATAAAATTGATAATCTACGTTTACCTATTTTAACAAAAAAAAAATACTGAGGCATAACCTAAACCTTTTCTACACTGCTTACCGAAAATAACGTATTTAGAACTAAATACACTAAAGAGCGCCAAACATCAGCACTTTTGTCTCTTTCGATGCCCGACTTTGACACTCAATAACTCCAGAACTAGTATGTTGCATAAAAATTCCCTTGCTAAAATGATAAGCAATATTTAATCTCTATTATTATATAACTTTGGCTTTGATGCGATTGCTGCAAGTGTGACGCAAGACTGATGAAAAACACGACGAGCATCCAAACAAAAGTTGTCATGATCCTTTACTTATTTGTTCGCAACAACTCTGTGAGACGTATTATATACTACGTCAGTTAAAGGATACCTATATATCTTAATAATGTATTTTTTTTTTGTTACGTTATGTGTAATTTTTGGAATGTTTATACCTACTCATTTATATCTATATAGGGTGACCGGTAAATTGATGCATTCCTTTCAAGGGATGAACCAGCTCATGAAACTGAACAACTTTTCCCATGGAACATAGGTCAAAATATGAAAAAAAATTTTGGTGCTCCCATACAAATTGACTTAGTCGGTCGGTAATTTTGTATGGGTGGGCCAATTTTTTTTTTCATTTTTCGACCTATGTTCCATGGGGAAAGTTGTTCAGTTTCATGAGCTGGTTCATCCCTTGAAAGGAATGCATCAATTTACCGGTCACCCTGTATATGTGATCGATTTATTATAGGTTATAGGTTGATTACTACATAGTTTGCGTCTAGTAAAATAAATGCAGTTCCTTGTACACAACTAGTTGCGAACAAATAAGTACATTTTTTGCCGCAACTAGAAACTTATAAGGAAATTATTTCCTCTACCACAACCAGGCGTGAAATTCAGTGGCGATGGCGGCCGTAGGTAATTTTTCTGTATCGTCCGAGAGCGGCGGAGATGTGGCTGTATTTTTACGGTCGTGAACGCTCTGCCTAACCCTGATGGGATAAAAGCGTGATATGTATGTATGCTTGCTCAAACTCATGCAGGCGGGAGGCATGGGAACAGTTCTATGTAGAACATACTAATATAACATTTGATTTGTTTCTCTGTTTGCTTGTGATCTGGTCCGAAACTTCTTTTTTCCATAATTCATTGTTTATTTATTCATAGTCCCCAGAACGCGACTCTTCTCAAAAACACAACCAATTGAAAAATAATGTCTATTTGTAGTTCAGGTTAGTTTTGCAGCTGGTCAAATTTTTCCTTTTCTTCTTTTCAGCATAGGTAATAATTGCATAACTTTTTATACATTTTATTTTATTTTCAGGAAGCCACGGGACATACCCTTTCATTTACCACATAGAAAACTCCTTGATAAAATCGAATTTGTGAAGAAAGATCCTGAACCCTTGGTAAGGCTTTACAAATCTAATACATTTATTTTTTTGGCATCGGCAGCTTACTTAGAATACTACACATAATTTGGTTGTGGACTGGGTAATTATTAAAATATAAAAGTTGTGCGCTTAAAACTATTGTTAAAAAATACTACAGACATCATTCATAATTTTCTAAATTTTTCACAATTTGAATTAAACAGAAAAAATATATAAAGGTAAAAGTTCTGACGCTATCAAAAAAAACAATGTATGATATTGCTATTTTAATACAAAATACTGTTTTAGATAATTTTAAACAGTAGATCATTTGACCTGCTAGTCCACATCCCTATTAGAATATATGTTGCAGGAATATTAAAAAAGCCGTGATATTGAAATTTCACTAGTGCCATTATAATTGCACTGATTTATTGTAAGTTGTTTGCATTACTTACAATTTAACGGGCTATTTTCAGTGACATTATAATTTCACTAGACCGATACAGCAAAATTGTAAGGCAGTGATATATTGACAATAGCACTGGGTTGAGAAAGCCGTTACATTATCAGTCCGATCGCTGATTGGCTCGCTTTCTGAGCTACAAATATTTTTGCTATTGTTTATTTTGCAAATGGCGACTGATTAACTTTATTGACCAATCAGATCACGCGGAGGTTCCACCACGAACATAACTCATAATAAACCTAAATTTATTATAATATCACTTTTGCAGTCTAGTGAATGTGCAATATCACGGAAACAAGCCCGTGAAATTATACGAATCTGTCGTTATTGACAATCATCAGTGTAATTAAAATTTCACTAGTTAAATTAAAATATAACGTCTTTGTCTAAATACCTGCGACATATACACGTAATAAGACTAGAAAGCCGGTATCCAATAGCCATGTATAGTTTTCGAAAGAACATACCGATAAAGTGTTTTAAACTAACAGCGACATCTATTGTTATATAAGAACAACCGTATTGTGTTTTTTTGCACACTAATCTCCTAAACTAAACGAAAAATTTAAATGAAATCTTTTGCGATGTACAGCTACTAATGTGATGTGACGACTTTATGTTACAATATTTTTATAAAAAAGGTCCTTTATTGGCTGTCTCATTTAAATTTGAATCGGTCTGGGGGACAACTAACTACTTGAGACGTCAATATTTTTCTGTATACCTAGTCTGACCTATAATCAAGGAGGAAATTGTAGTACTACTAACCAGAAATAGCCTCTTATTGTTTATATAACTTTTAACTGAATGAAGCTAGTGAAATATAACAAAACTGTAGTCTTCCGATTTCTCGTCAAACGTCAAACTTTGTTTAGTATGAGCTAACTAACCGTCAAATACGCGGCACGTAGTAAGGGACAAAAAAATATGACGTTCTGTCCATTTCTTTTATACCTACGTATATTGCATATTTCTTTCTTTTGCGTGAGTAAGTGAAATAGAAGATTTCCAGCAGTCTATAGTTTTCTCTGTCTACGGGCCACCAAATCCATGGTAAAAATTTGGCTAACTCTAGTCAAAATGAAACAAACATGGCCATTTTTCGGACTACCCACTTCTACTAAAGGTGCAATCACACAATCAACAGTCGCGCGTAATGCAACTTACCGCCGCAAGTGTGATCGGACCTTAGCCTGTCGTCTTCTGATATTTTACAAAAACCCTACAGCAAATATGGAATATTTTGTTTTCAGACTGGTTTCCAACATGCTCAAGAAGAAAGATATAGAAGAGAGAGAAAACCATCAAACATATTGAAGTTAGAGCCAATAGATAGGGATGAGGGTATGATATAATAATATGTTTGAAAATTTTCCTATATCAGTTTAGGCATATTTAGGTTTGGATAGACTGGCCCTGGTTAGAATTAATGGACTAGCTGTTGGCAGATTGCAGTGTCTAAGGTTTATTTCCATTATGCTATCTTGTTGTTATTTTACGCCGTGGGATGCCGGCTTAGAATAGCATCACCCCATTTCCTACCTCTGGGTGTCGTAAGAAGCGACTGAGGGACTTCGAGGGTTTCAGGTGTATTACAACTTTTAGGCGACAGGCTGACAACCTGTCACTATAGTGATACACAAAATGATCTCAAACGGCCCTCTATATTTGTCAGACGTGGCGACAGCGACCGTATTTTTACGGCCGTTAGCGCTCTGCCTACCCCGTAAGGGATAAAGGCGTGATATATGTATGTATGTATGTTGTTATTTTAACTGGCCACTGGCGATCAAGCATTCTGTTCTATTAACATTAGAAGACTAAATTTTAGTTAAGAGAATGGTAATTTTAAAATGGATGATAAAGTAGAGTACTGCTTTCCTTTCAACCACACATTCTATAAGTTATAAGTTTGCAACAAGTGGTATAAGCAGATTTAAAAAATAGGTAAAATAAAATATAATTTTACAAATACTTTTTATTACACTGTAGAACCTTATAATATAAATATGGTTTTTTAAACCTATAGAATGCATGGTTTTAAGGGATGCATTACGATTGGTGAATATGAATATTATAATACGAGTATGTTTTCGAACACCCGGTGTGAACAGTAAAAATGTGAAACAAAACTGACTAGCTTTCATAGTTAATATTTTATTTCAAATTTTAATGTTCTCAGTAAATAAAAAGAAGAAAATACATATTAATTTGTCTGAGGTAAAAGAGGGGGGTGATGTGGGGGTAAAAGACCCTCTGAAGCTAAAGCCAGAAGTAGATTCACAGAAAGATGTCATTGACTACATCAGGGCTCACCCTGAGCTTGGCTTTCTTTACATGGTGTACGCAGTTCCTGTCGAGAACGTTTGGTTTACGCCTTATTACCTGAAGTAAGTACTACCTAACTTATAAAAAAAATGATTTCTCACTCTTAGGAAAAGGTCTGTGTCGTTATGGTGTTAAATTTACTTATTATGTGGTTATGAAATCTTATCTGATTGTAAGGACTAGACCTGGCCGTTGGACGACACGCACGGTGTACCACACGACAAGTGAAGTAAGGACTGACGGCATAGCATAGAATCCGTAACACAGAACTAGAATTACACCACATTACTTAGTCACAACATTAGAAAATAAGAATTAATCCCAACTTTTTTGAGGACGCATTAATGATGATCCTCAGTAAATTTTGCACCTTTTATAGTAACTATAAGACCTCTTGTCTCAGCAGCTTGGTTGTTTTGTTCGGCCCCGGACTATTCGGACGTTTGCGTTACTAAAAAGTATCTATAGTTCAGTTGTGACGTTAAACCGGACTAGTGAGCTTTTATCTGTAGTTCGATGTGGTACGAAGAGAAAAAAACTTTTAAAACTTTTTTACGTGTAACGAAAACTTTGCAGGCGTGCTCAGACCATGAAACTGAACATCTTTTTCTATGGGGGCTATGTTGGTAAACGTAAAAATTTTTTCGACCTTATAAAATTTCCATTCAGCTAAGTGACTTTGTATGGGAACTCGAAAATTTTTTTCGTTTCCCAACATAGCCGCCATAGAAAAAGTTGTCAGTTTCATGGTCTGATCACGCCTGCAAAGTTTTCGTTACACCGTCCCTTACACCCTGTACACAGCAATATTTTTGCTATGAAATAATAGTACATTGGACACGCGGTAAGAAAAAACCGATTGCTAAAAAGAGGGTGTAGTTTGAGGCCCGAGGCACACCTAAGGGTATCAATACACACTAGTTTAGAATCGGATTCTCTTCCGAGTGATACATAGTGCTTTATACTACACCTCCAAGGTTTCCTTGGATTTCAGCTGGATAGAGGGATGACGTGGGAGCCGCATATTGATAGGCTGTGCGGTAGGGTGAATGGCGCATGTTTTGCTCTGAGGCGAGTGGCACGCATTGCACCTCAGCATGTTGTGCCCATATGCTATTTTGCCATTATACACTCGATGGTGAAGATAAAGGCACATACAGGGTGTAAAAAAATTAGCTGCAAATAATTTAAGGGGTGAGCTAGCTTATAAAACTAAACAACGTCCCCCAAAGAACATAAGTCATAACAGGAAAAAAAAATTTTGGGCTTCCCGCACAAAACTAGTGCCCGACCAAGTCAATTTGTATGGGTGGTCCAAAAATATTTCACATATTTCGACCTAAGTTCATTGGAGAAAGTTGTTCAGTTTCATAGTCTGATTCACCCTTTAAAATATTTGCAGCTAATATTTTTACACCTGCTATTTTTATGCCGTGTGATGCCGGCTTAGAATAGCATCACCCCACATCCTTCCCGCGGGTGTCGTAAGAGGCGACTAAGGGACTCGAGAGTGTTGGTGTATTACAATTTTTAGGCGACAGGGTGACAACCTGTCACTATAGTGATACACGTTTTCTGAAACAACCTTAGAAAACAATCCTCTAAAATGTCAGACGTGGCGATAGTGGCCGTATTCTTACGGCCGTTAACGCTCTGCCTACCCCGCAAGGGATAAAGGCGTGTTATATGTATGTATGTATGTATTTTTACACCTTATATCTATATAAAGGCTTTTTTCTGATTAAGGAAAGTAATAATAATTCATGTCTTTGTAGAGTGGTTCCTTATCCTGAAATCAACAAGAAGAACTATTTGACAATAAGTCCTTGCGGAGTCACGCACTACACCAACGAAATGGTTTTTACAAAACTTGATAATTGGGAACAGGAGTATCTTACTTTTATGAAGCTCTCTGAAGTAAGTTTGTGGACAATAGTATATAACTATCGTGCCTGGCTGTATTCTTAAACCATGACTAAAAAATATGTTCTATTTATTCTTTCAGATAAAGTTTTTTAAAGTTTATAGGTACTGGAAAGCATTTTACGTTTGGAGGAAATCAATTTTATTTAGAAAGTATGCGAAAACGCGTGCGAAACTTCGAAAAAATCTTTTTATTTTGACTCCTGTCTTGGGTAAAGCTTTACTCAGCATTCAGTCTATGGTATGCGAGATGTACATGAAGAGTTTTGCTGATCTTGTTAGAGATATGGACACTGCTTTCTTCTACTTTTATGAAGTACAGGTAATAGACTACTTTTTATATAGTCGTATTTAATTATACACAATTCACACCCTTTCTTTTATTATTTCTATATTAATGGTGTTGTAAGTGCCTTACATCTCGGCTTATTAGGCCGGTTTTTCCCAATCTCCCGCCTCGACTCGAGTATCGGGTTCAGTATCCCTACCTAAAAAAAATTTGTTCCCCTAAATTTTACTTAGAATTACGATGGTGTGGATAGTAGCTTGCTTTTGCATTATGTGTGTATTAATGTTAGCGTAAAGTTGTGTGCAATATTTATGTAGCGTCGTCGTCTCGGAATGACTTCGGTGGGTGTTTTCCATAGCCTGGTTATTTCCATTTCAAGAACATGGTATTTGCTTAGTTTCTCTATTTCTTTTGCTAAAATATTATAATCCCATTGTAATAACATAAAATATCCGAGTCCCTTAGTCGGCTCCTACGACACACGCAGGCAGGAAATGAGGTGACACTATTGTTAGCCGAAGGCAATACATACAAAAAAAACGAGATATGAAAAAAAATTGTTACATGTAATCAACATTATTATTATTACTACAGCAGGGAATTGATACAAACTAATTATGTATTTATTCTCTTACATTTTATTCTGTGTAAACTTTCAGTTGGTACGCATAGAGTACATTCGTATGAAATTGATAGAATATCGTTCAGTGGTGCTGGACGTGGTAACAGAGGCATGCCATGGGGCTCTCTTTATACAGGGGTTTACGTTCGACGACCGGTTCGTGCCTCCCTTCCAGGTCATTAGAGGCAAACCCACTGGAGGCATGTCCTACACGGAGAAGGCTAACAAACGCAAGTATTGCGAACGGCTGGCTTGGTAAGTTCCATTAGGGGGGAAGTTAGTAAGCACATTCAAAAAATTACTATTGCGTTGATTACCAAAATGAAATGTAACTTTAATACTCATACAATAAATTACACCAGCCGATTTCATTTTCATTTTTTTCTGTAGTCTATATTATAAGTAAGATAGTTACAGCTTGCGTCGCTGCGTATCATTGACCTTAAGTACTCGAATTGTTCGACCGAGCTGTACTTCGGCGGATCGCACATTTGACACACGACTTTGACAGTTGCATCTTTTCTCCTCTGGGGTGGAAAGTGATTTGTATGTATTATTCCTTCCCCCTAATTTGAAACGTGAAAAACGACTCACTTTCCTCTCTACGTTTCATAAAGCTATAGAGCATTTTCTATGTAGGTATAGTATAAAAATATTTACTTATACTACAATAGTAGAATAACATTTCAGTTTCATAAAACTTACGGACTACATTACTAACTACATGTTGTATCGGTTGACGAAAAGATCAAATGCAATGATGGCGGACATGCTTCGCATACATACGAAATACACGCCGTCACAGGAACTCCTTGAGGGCAGTGAAGTAGATGAAGTACTTGAAGAGATACCACGACCTGAGGATAGATGCAAGGTAAAATAAACTATCTCAAGTAGAATCTAACCGCTGAATAGTACATTGATCACGTGGTGAGGAAGTAACCGATTGTTAACGAGGACATCAGTAGTCAGTACACACAAGTTTTCATATATCTACATATTTTATTAAAATATAAATTTAAAAAATACCATTAAAAAGCATCTATTTTTTTTTAGAAAATGCATATTGCTTATGATTTCATAACTAACCATACTTATTAAGGGGCTGAGTAGAGCTAAAAACCGGTCCCTTTCTGACAAATGTCAAACTGCGCGCGTGCGAACGGGACGGAATCTTGCCGATTCAATGATATTTTCGTATTTTCGATGATAACTCGGTCAAAATTAAGTAATTTAAAAATCAAAAACAATATGTCGATAGAGTATTGTAAGCCGCTCATTCTGATAATAAACACTTAATTATTGCGTGGGTTTTGTTCATACAGTTTGCGATATAATAGATTTTTAGAGGTAAATTTACGATGTTTTTCTATCAAGCTAAATTACTAATATCATGTTTTGGAAACAATAACACTACAGCAAATATCCTGAAGATTATTACCTTTTTTTTTCGTCAGTTTTTCTGCATTTTATCTAGGGTAAAAATCACTTATAAAAGTAGCTTTTAGCTCTACTCAGCCCCTTAAACCCGTCTAGTATGACTGAATCAGATTTGGCCGTTATCGGGTAGTGTAGGTACATAACAAATTGATTTGATACATGTTTACAATTTCAGTGGGCCCTGTTTCAAGTAGACGCATACGTTTTACCAACCGGTGAAGTTGAACTCAACCCCAGTCCAGAATTGATCTCGCACTACATGGAACTAATGACTAATTATTGGGACGAATACGTACGGACTTTTCATAACTACTTACACGACGAAACATTGCAAATATTCGTTCAACCACATATAATGGGAAAACAGGTGGAATGGTCTGCAGGCGAAACTCCTAATTTGTATTTCCTTATGAATCAGGACAAAAAAATGCTGGAAGACATGGCGTTTATTCCGTACTCGCATACACACGCTTACCGGTGCGTGTGGACGTTTTTAGGTCGCATGCAAGATCTCATGGAAAACTATAGAGAAGCTCATGAAATAGATATAGAGAGTATTAGACAAGAGAGAGACGTCCTTGAGTTTAAGAAGCTTTGCAATAAACTGATGCGTCAAATAGAAATGATAGAAGAAGTAGTTAGCTACCAACCGCTGGGTGTGATATTTTTGAGTCTATGTCCGTTCCAAGAGCTCTTCCGGCCGCAACCAAGACGATTGTTTGAAGTGGTCGTCAACGTTACTCCAGAGTAAGATACCAATCCAGGGTGTTAGGAGAATGACTGCGATTCATTTGATATTTGCATGCACCAGTTACACTGCCCAAGTGTCATAGGTCGACGATAAAAGTCAATACTCTGATAAATCTGAGCTGGCACAGTTAAAAAATGGGTGGTTGAATTTTTTGACCTTGTGTCTGTAGAGAATTTATATATTTTTTTATGTCCAGGTAAAAATAATAAGAAAATACCCAAGGAACAAAAGCGTCTATAACCAAAGCGTTTTATGACTAAACAGTTAGTAGTAGTGTAGTAGGCCTATAATGGTAACCATTGTGACTGCTTGTATTATAAAGGTTTTCAATAGAACGGTTTAATTCTATAAGCTTTAAGAGCATTTAAGTCCTATAAATTAGCTCTTAAAACGCTTACAGGACCATACAAAAGAATGTTTAAAGTGTTGCTCTATAATGGGTATAAAATATGTTATTATAGTACCATTTAATACTGTAGACAATCTTATTACTTAATACTTGTATAGTACTGCAGCAGTAACCAAATCTCTATTACATGATAAATGTGCGCATAACAGTACTTTGCACAACCATTTCATAACGTTTTAGCTTTTTAAAATCTCCCTAAACATGGCTAAGGAGCTAGTTCCGTAAAAACTATGTTTACTCTTATATAGTATTAAATAGTACCAATGTGACTCCGGGTGCATTTTCTAAATGACTTATATTTTAAGTAATAATGATAATAAGTGAGTTTTTGTTACTGCTACAAGACTAAAGAATAACATAAAAGCACTAAAATCTATAGTTAATGGACTAATTAGATCTATAGTAACTTTTCAGTATCATTTATATGACAAGTACTTTATGCTGAAAAACGGCTGCTGGGTTTTGTCATGACAGCACTATTATTATAGACTTATTACATAGCACACCTAAAAGGCACGAAAACAAAAACAAGTGCGATAAAAAAGATCATTGGAATCGTTTACAGTGCATAATAACACTATAAACACTTTTATAGAGCAAATTTATGTCAAAAATGTTGTAGATAGCGTTTGTCATCACTTTTACATTACAACGAAAGTGCTAATTTATCACTGTTGCAGCCTTTATGTCATGTTTATAAGAATGAATTAGTAATAAAACTAGGTCCTATTCGGGGTTCTGTAAACGTTTACAACGCTAATATAGTGCTAATCATGATACTAATTAGCGCGTTCTAAAACGTTCTCAGGTCTTCTATAGAACCAGATTTTGTTCCTTGGTAAAATACGTCTTATTCTAAAAAAGACTTTTTTATACCTATGCATTACAAGGGGAAGGCAGTTCAGCTTAATTTTCCTGACATCCTTTATATTCAGAAGTTATCTAACTAATGAATTGCAACAAACAACAATAAGTAACGATTTTAGTTACCTGCTGCAACTATTTGCAGGATCGGTCGCGAGTGTATCGACGAGATCTTCGCCGGAATTAAATCCATCTCGGAGGACATAAACCAGACCCCGGAGACAGCTGAAGAGCTGGTGAACTTCAACTCGATGCTGGACGGCGTCGAGGAGCGTATGACCAACCTGGAGGAGCGGCTCGAGTACTTGCGCGACCTCTACGATCTGATGGGCGAGTTCAACTGCCCTATACCACCAGATGATATGAACGATTACTTAGGTGATTTCTATTTGCCTTAGCGGTACCTACTTCTTTATAAATGAAATACTTTCCTAGCAATAAAATGTTTTGCTCTCGTCACAAATTTATGGTTGCCCACTACAAAAGGTCTTATGTCCTACGAAAAAATAAACCTATTTTAAAAAGTATTGTAGTTGCGTGCACATATTAAATTTGATATTTCTACTAGGAATGAGTGTCCTCTTAGGCGGTTTGAGGACAGATGTAGACGCTCAGCTTGAGCAGCGCGGCAAACTCGCAGGACTGTTTGCTGCACAGATAGGAAAAGACATCATGGAACTTATGATAGAAATTAACGAGCTGCGCGAAAAAATATCTGTAAGCACACTACCTGTTTCAAATATGTAGAAGTTGAAAGTATGTGTTTGTGTATGTTCGATTAGTGTGTAACCACTGCAGAACGCACTATTGAATACGTGAGCTCAGATCCCCCGAGCAGTCTCAGGTGCTCACCGCCACCGGCTGATGTGGACGTTGTCCGCCTGAGGCAGCGCATGCTTATAGGACCGAGTCAATCGGCGTCGGCAAGGCCTAAGTTTGCTCGGGCAGTGTGCAGGCACCTATTCAATCATTAGCTACGTCGTCACCGCCCGAGCAGCCTCAAGTGCTCACCGCCTCGCGCGGCATACGCTACATGCCGCGGTCAGTGTAGATATTTACTAGTTCGATGTATGCTCAGCGTATGCCAATTGGCGTCGGCAATATGGCGGCTCGAAGGCGCGTCGAAAACGCGTCCATACGGATGTATTTGCCTCACCTGAGTATGCGTCGTCAGCCACGCGCGGCTCTGAGCACCAGGCTGGTCGGGCAGTGTGTACGCACCTATTGAATTGCATTTCAGGCTCCATGGTTCTATGACGAGAAATCCGACATGGATAAAGTGTTAGAGGCTCTAGATGAACTGCATGACAAACTTCAATTGTGCGTCGAGAGAGACAAAAAAATCCGAAGCTGGCAGAAAATATTTAAGGTAACGTGGAGTAACGACCGTTTTAACACTACCCGAGCCTAGATTTTTGGGATGGCACTTTCTGAGCTGATTCTTAAGTCATTTCTCATTTATTGCACAAAAATCAGAAAATTTTCAGAAAAATCTGTTGCATTTTGATTTCAGTAACAAATTACCCCGGTTTACTTTCAGTCGTGATTTCAGATGCCACCTGCAAGATTGGAGGCCTTGGATGAAGCCATTCAAGATGTCAAGCTGAGGCAGACCCTTTGGAAATCGTCTAAAGAGTGGATGGATCTTTATGAGTCTTGGTAAGGAATCATTTTGTTACTCTATTATTGTGGCTTGATCCTACATTAGCAACCATCACAATGATGATATGTTTTCGATTGAAGGAACGATGTGCCGTTCAATACCTTAGACCCTGAAGAGATTCAAAACACAACTATCAACTTTGGCAAGATATTTAATCAATTAGAAAAAGGCTTACCTCCAAATAAAATTGTACCAAAATGCAAGCATACTATCGAAATTATCAAAGAAAAGGTAAATACTATTATTTTCCTCTGTTTTTCTACTTTGATTTACCTACCTACTGTGAAAGTTATAAATATAATTTTCTCAACAATGTTCCTGGGAAACCGTTATCTTCACATAATGATCGTCAACCCCAGTAAATTTCTTCGGAAAACCAAAGATTTTTAAGCATGCCTGATTTATTATTCACTCTAACATTTTAGCTGCCAGTACTGACGTACCTCCGCAACCCGTCCTTGAAGCCTCGTCATTGGGTAAAAATCGAGGAGATTCTCAAGACTCGTTTCCAGCCCGAGCAGGTCATGACCATGCGATTATTCGAGGAGCTGAACGCATTCGAACATGCAGACGAGCTTATGGAGGTTGCTGGCCAAGCTAGCTCTGAAGCTGGGTTAGAGGCTTTGCTGAAGAAGGTAAGTATTTTTTTTCAGTGGCCGAGTGTTGAGACTGATGAGACGAACGAATGAAATACCCAAAAGTTGACCTCAAATAAATTGGCATTGCTCGTACTATCACAATTAAAAGTCCATATAGACTTGCACTAGTTATCTACATTTTGAAGTCATTTGCACCAGCAACTCAATCCCCACTTATAAGAAGTCATTAGATTTAAAACCACGAAACAATCACTAGGATGCGGTGCGACATGTATGCTTTTTTGACAGAACTTTTTCTGTATCTGACACTTGAGTGTCTAAGAGATAACGGTTGTAAAACTGTTTAAACATGCGTTTTTATTATTATTATATTAGTGGATAGGCATGTGGTAACCTTTTGACATAACGCCTTAATTCGTAAGCAATGTGCCACTCGAGTGGTTATGATCTGGTGAGAAATTCTGGTAGGTACACTTTAAATTATTTGTCGTTATGAGCATTTGTTTGTTAATCATTCCTATTCTTTTGCTACGCGCCTTGTCCTACACGTCAAGGTAGTCAAGTCGACAACGTCTAGCTATTACGTATGCTTGATGACGAATGTGTTTTGGGATATCCCACGAAAATCAGAACTTTGTCCCGTATGGACGTATATGGTAGCACATAATTAAGCTGCACATACATAGATAGCTAGAGGACATGTAGAACCAAATGTTTTAATTATTTTTGAAATATCTATGTATCTTACAGACACGTTTATATCAGAAATCAGAGGGACCTGAGCAGGAGGGACCTTTTCATGGAATGCTCCTTTTTTAGGTGGAAGATTTATGGGCCGCGCTCGACTTGCCGGTGGTGCTGCACAAAGACCAGCGCGACGTGTACATCCTGGGGGGACTGGAGGAGGTGCAGGCGGCCGTGGATGAGGCCTTCATCCACATCAATACTATCCTCAGCTCCCGGAACTGCGGGCCCATCCGGAGCAGGGTCGAGGAGTGGTACAAAAACTTGGACCTGTTCTCTAAAACTATGGTAACTTTGCTATTGGTCAGGAGTATAATTTATTTTAATATTTGCAACTAGCCCGCCCAGTTTCTCGATGAAATAATACGCATTCCCGGTATGTATACTATTCAGTGTTGCCAAAATCACTTTCAATCGATTGACGTTTAAAACTAAGAAAATTGTCACAATATTAGTCGTGACCAAATTAGTGACGATTGAATATTTAGTTTTAGAGGTGATTAAATTTTAGTGGTTAATGTGAGTTTTTAGTCAATACTAAAAAAAAACTCTAGAGCCAAGTACATCAGCCAGCAGCTTGTTATCCTATCTCAAACTCAAACTATTTATCCAAAGTAGTAAATTTTACATTTATCATTTTGATGGTCAAGTATTCGTCATTGTAAAAAAGAGAAAAATGTAGGATAAGTACATTTTTCTATTTCTTACAACAATTTTATGAACCTAGTGTAAAAGCGGCTCAGGTGGACTAAAAACTTAAAACTAGCCCCTAAAGTAATGCCTCGGGGCTGGCCAAGCTTACAAAACAGCATGTAACGTTAGGTGGTAAGTAAAATAAAATAAAAACGAATACATGTCAAGAAAGAAAAATAAAATGTTGTGTTACATGCGTAATATGGTAAGCCGGACCCCCTGGACAGTAAACCACCCAGAAGTCATGGCTTTTCGGGTGGTCATGGTTCTTCGGGTCGTCAGGGTTCTTCAGGTGGAGACGCAGCTAATGGCGTTTGTATTCTATTTCCCGCCAACCGAACGGAACGTTCCATAATATTTATATCGTTCTTTCTGACACTTTCCAAAACAAGAAAAGCAATTTGTTATTTCTGACTGAATCGAAGACATAACAAAACCATTAAAATAAATAACACATCATCGTCTTCGATCATAATGAGACTTATGCAATACGATATCCATCTGTAACAGGACGCGTGGTCCGAATGTCAACAAACCTGGATCTACCTGGAAGTGATATTCTCCGCTCCTGACATCCAAAGGCAACTGCCAAACGAGACCAGGCTTTTCACGATGGTTGACAAATCTTGGAAAGACATCATGCGTAAAACGGCCAAGGTATGTTTGTTTGTATATGTTTTTAGATTTTCGCGGTTGTTCACAACACTTAAATTAATAGTACCCAGCAGTGGAATTAAGTTATGTTTTTAGATTATTAGTATTTACGGGATTATCACCACGATTATGTTTGTTTTTACCTCGATTTTTCGAAGCGGTTACACGCTCCATGGTCACGCACGAGTACACTGTTTTGGCGAATGTTGTCATCTTGCTAAGGGCAAACATATCTGTTTACTCTCTTTCTGATACGTCGACTGCGATCCGAACAAACATAATCGTGGTTATAATCCCGTTAATACTATTAATTTATACGTTTCATTTGATTTACCTCCCAGTGCAAAAATTGTAGATTACGTACCTAGGAGTGTAACGCGTAGCGGAAAGTTACTGTATTTGCTAGTAGGCAGGATTACTCCATGCCCTGCCTTCTATGCCGAGGGTCGAGGGCTCGAGAGTTGAAAATATTTATCATGTCATTTCAAATCTTTATGTTTAGTCTGGGTGATTTTTATGTATTATGTATTTAGTATTGGTCCATGCTGTGGGCGTGATTTGCGTATTAAATCTATAAAGATCATTTTCACCATGACAGTGCAAGATATTGAATTCACGGGAACGCTGAATCCCATTCTTTAGATGATTTATTGCCTGGTAGCTTTTCTAGACACCCACTGGTAGATATTGAGCTGTTGCTATGAAAAACTGGCAACACGGCAATATATTGCACATCAGTATTAATTTACGTATTTAAAACATTATTCGTTTTATTTTATTTATTTTATATAATTTTATCAAAGAGCTAGGACCTACTTATAGACGCAATAGTTAGCCAGCATGTCATACTCATATTACATACATTATTTCAATATGATAAAGTCTCTATATAATATACTTATTTGACGTCCAGTATTAATACTATACGTCCAGTATTATGCCCAGTATTTTCCTCTCGATAAAAGTTTAAATAAAATAGGTTAAATTTGTTACTCACTTAGGTACCCTTAGCTATGCCAGCAGCCACACAGCCGGGACTCTACGAAGAATTTTGTAAAAACAATGAGATGCTGGACCAGATCATGAAGTGTCTCGAGGCTTACTTGGAAACAAAACGAATAGCTTTCCCCAGATTCTTCTTCCTATCCAACGACGAATTGCTTGAAATATTAGCTCAGGTCAGTAAAAGTGTTTGAAGGATCTGTGCCTTAATTTATAATAAAAGTTCAGGCTCCAAGTTTACAGGCCGAAAAAGTAAATAATTCATTGTTATAATTTTACTCATTCTTGCCGACGAATTCATATAATTTTGCATTCCCGTTATTCCAACGCTGTTACAACGCGTGATCACGGGCTTCAGCCTCAAAGTTAGCACTCAATTTTATGGTGGTTGTTTACACTTGAAATAGAATAAATAAATAAATAAAGTTTGTTAATCCACACAGACGCGTAACCCGCACGCGGTGCAGCCGCACCTGCGCAAGTGCTTCGACGCGATCGCGAAGCTCGAGTTCGGCGTGAAGCTGCCCGAGAACGAGATGGTGGAGCAGGAGGATGGTACGATGGTGGAGCGCGAGATGTCCTTCCAAACGCGCGACGCGCTGCAGGCGCGCCTCGCCAAGACCGCACGCCCCGAGGAGCTCACCACCGACATCATCGCCATGCTCTCGCCAGAGCAGGAGCGCGTCAACCTGGGCAAGGTAACAATATGTACCAACTAACAACACAATAATATATAATATATAACAATACAATCAATACGTGTCAATGTGACTTTTCTTTGCAAATAGTTTTTAAATTTATTCGTTACCCTTGCAAAAGAAATAAGATCTATTTATAAAATTTTTACAAGGAACATTAAAATTATAATCGTGGGAAAGAAAGACATGCGGTTCTTGCCGTTAATTATATACCTGTGCCAGTCAATCCCCTTACTACTCTATTTTGATGACAGCGCACCGAGATAACGGGCTCTCTGTAACGCAATTTATTTGGTGAAGTGTAAAAAAAATTGCGAAGAAACCATAACGAACGGACAACAGCAAGATATTTGTTGTTTTTCTCATAGAAAGGGATAAGAAGTAGATTTTTCCAAATGGGGCTTAAAGGTATTTATCCTCGGGCGACGTACGAGTGCATTGAATGCCTCACTTAAGTCAGGATTCTTCTCCTCGCTACGCTGTGGATTTTACTCTAGAATCTTTCGTACTGCTCGTGATTCAAAATAACGCTTTCGCTTTAGAATTAAATAAATCACTTTAGTCCCTTGTCATAAAACTACTACTTTTTTTAAATCTCAGTACCTTATTCTTACAATCTTTTATGCGGCTTCCCCTGTCGCAGGATACTGTCAGGCGGGTTACCGAGCGCAGTGCAAGATATTGCATTCTGAGAGAAAACTGATGCTCATTCCCTGGATTAATAACTATTACATAGTTGCTATTCACGACACTCACGGGAAGAATTGGGGTGATGGTATTAGTAGGCATTATACGGAACGGCTTCTTCAGCGATAACTGATATTTGATATGTTTTTTCTAGGGACTAAAAGCTCGCGGCAACGTAGAAGATTGGCTTAGTAAAGTTGAGGAAGCTATGTTCGCATCCGTAAAGCGATGCATGAAAGCAGCACTCAAAGACTATCTAGTGAAACCTCGTGTGGAGTGGGCGCAACATCATCCGAATCAGGTATCAGTCATAAATCGACCATAAAATTATAGTATCCCATTGATATCTTACTAGACAAGTCGGTTTACTACACGTTAAAGAGAAAAAGAAGATAATAATAACTCTTAACTGAAAATTGCGATACTTTGCGGATAAGAAAGAGATGATCGCGAATAAATTGTCTATTATTTAAAGACTAGCTGGTGTCCGCGAACTTCGTTTCGTCGATTAAAGAACCAAAAACTTCATTATATTAGCTAATTAGGTAGATACTCGAAAACTGCGTTTTGCTCACTACAAATAATAAAAAAAACATTAAATAGTAAAATTTCAGTTTCCTCATCCCTTCAATAAACATGCAGTACCTGTCGAGCTTCTTGGCCATCGCGCGAGGTGGTGGGGGCAAGTGCCGTCACGCACCGCACTACCAAAGTTGATCGGAAAAAGCAAGACGATACTTACCCACCCTATCACCTCGCACGATTGCCAAGAAGTTCGACGGATACAGTATGTATACAGGACGGTGGTTCTTTGATAATATGTCTTGTAAGTTCAGTTTCCTGAATCAGGTTACAGATTAGTCAATTCCCTGCTCCGATCCATTGCTTTCTAGTTGTCTTCTGTATTTCTTGAACTTTCCGCCTTTTCTTGAACTTATGTGCCATTTGTAGCAGAATTTCTGAAAGTGGGCAATGTTTACTTCTAAGACTATAAATTCCGTGAAGAAGACTGATCCTACATTCTCTTAAAATTATGATGATTGAAGATCGGGTTCATGAGTGACAATAAATAAACCATAAAGTTTTGTAGAAACCAAGTAATCCTACTTATAGATAATAAAGGCTATCGTAAATACCGCCAGGCCACTTTGATCATAGCTTGTGTGCCGAAAATAAGGATCTTTTTTCACATAAACTTTTGCTTTGAAGCTTTTTCCATACCTTGTAGCAGACGCGGCTGGATAGATAGATAGATGGTAACTAAGCGTGTAAGAAATGCATGAAATGGCATTGACATTTTTCTACTGTTCTCTTATAAAACATTTTACCAGAATGTGATAATTAAGAGCGCTATTCTTTGTCTCTTCTTGGTAAAGATCGACATCCATGTGTCCCTATTGACCGTTAAGGAAACCGAAGTTTGGAAACTAGTTTCCTCTCGGTCACATTTAAATTATCTGAATACGAATTTAAACTTTACTTCTTTTTAGGTGGTATTGACAGTGTCTCAAATTATGTGGGCAAAGGGTGTCCATGAAGTACTTGAAAATGAGACGAACTTGCGCATTGATTTAGGAATGTTGGATTACCTAAACAAGGGTATTAGCGATTTGAACGACTTGGCGGCGCTGACGCGGCAAGACATCACCAACCTGTTTCGAAAGGTTCTGTGTGCTCTTATTACGATAGATGTCCATGCCAGAGACACCATCAATTTACTGGTCACCAACCAAGTGCGGAAACCGTTAGTATATTTTGAATTGTAATTTGTCAGCGTAGTGTTATCACTTTGTCAGCATGTGGGTACAGTACCGATGCGTTTTAGCTGGTCTCGTAAATAGACAGAAAATATCTTATTCATATTCTCGCATTACGATACCCAAACTAAAGTTTGATCCCACAATCACGAAGCTTTTAAACGAGACCGAAAAGAAAATCCGCCATCGTGCAATCATTGTCAACATTAAAATCTGTTTCAGTATGGACTTCGAATGGCTTAAGATGATTCGATATTATTGGGAAGAAGACATAGACAACTGCGTCGCTAGGATGTCTATTTCGAGTTATGTCTACGGACATGAGTATTTGGGTGCAGGAGGTAATTTAGTTGTATTTAAAGAAAAAAACTCAAGTATCAGCAGCACCACGAGTTGATAAGCCTATTGCAGTTTAACGCATGTTCCCTCGCTACTAACCGCCCTCTAAGTCATCGGTTCATCTGGCCAGAAAGCGCACAACGGTAGACTTAACTAAATATACTGGAGAGCAATGAATGAGGGTCTTGTGAAAAAATGCAAATATCTCGGAAACTAAGACTGCTAGCTTAATGAAATAAGTAGACAATTTAATTCTCCACAAATGCCGGTTATACAAATTCTTAATGTAAGGATATGCCATCTATAAAGCGTAAAAATATTAGCTGCAAATATTTCAAGGGGTGAGTCAGCCCATGAAACTGAACAACTTTCTCCAAGTTTCTCTATTAGGCATTTCTTCATCAAGCCCATTTCCTCATTTGGTCCATCTCCCAATTATTTCCATATCAATTTCTTAGTTTCCGAGATATTTGCTATTTTTCACATGACCCCAAGTCATTGCTCTGCATACACACATATCTTAGATATGTCGCTAGTGTGTGTATAAAGGTAGTTACTAATATTTAAAATGTCGATGTCAGGTGTGCTCGTAATAACCCCGCTGACGGACCGATGCTACTTGTGTCTGATGGGGGCGCTGCAGCTGGACCTGGGCGGAGCGCCCGCAGGCCCCGCCGGCACCGGCAAGACTGAGACCACCAAGGATTTGGCCAAGTCACTTGCCATCCAGTGTGTTGTCTTCAATTGCTCTGAGGGTATGTCCAATAAGCGTCCAAAAAGGAAATGGTCCAAATTAATCTGTGGCTATAGTTCCCTTTTTTTCAGATACGATATCTTCATCCTAGATTAAACTTGCTTGTAAAATTACGCGACAGCGGCTGAAATTAATTTCCACTTTGGTGGTATTGAAACACTGTCCTTATTCGCCTAACGACTTGCTCTATTTTATCCTATTTTCAAGAGCAAATCCAAGCAAATCACTAATCTTAAAAAATCCTGACCTTGACTAGGTTTGGACTACAAAATGATGGGGCGATTCTTCTCGGGGCTTGCGACATCTGGCGCGTGGTGTTGCTTCGACGAGTTCAACCGGATCGACATCGAAGTGCTGTCTGTCATCGCGCAGCAACTCATCACCATTAGAAACGCTAAAGTCGCTAAAGCTGCAAGGTAGGCGCCGTAGTTATAAAAACAATATAAGGTGTAAAAAATATTAGCAAGTTTTTTTATCTCGTTTTGTATAACTTTCAGGTTTACGACCCACCGTATATGCTACGCCATTTTTCCCTTTCTTTTCAAGGGCTAGGCAACAAAAATTCAAATCTCCCTGAAATCTTGAAAAGAGAGGTTTTTACAACTACTGTTGCTATAGGTACACTGCGGCAAAGTTTATTAACTTTTATAGCTGTATTTGTGTGCGATTTCATATTCACATTTATACAGGGTGTAAAAAAAAATGCTGCAAGTATTTTAATAGGCGTACCAGTCCATGAAACTGAACAACTTTCCCCAAGGAACACAAAGTCACTTGGTCGGCCGCAGTGTTGGGCACAATCAATTACTTTTGTAATTTGATTAATAATTTAACTACTTTTAATTCAATTTAATTCAATCCAAATTACATGTAATTGAAATTACCAGTAATCGCGATTATTTTTCCAATTATGTAATTATGTAATTATAATACGTAATTACTCAATTACATTTTGTACTATGATAGAATGGATCTTTGCTATAGTAATACGGAATGCATGGAACAGCCTTCCACATATTCGTAGGGGACAACTTATCCCTAGGAACATATTATTATGTCAGGCAACAACAGAAAATATTCAATCTCCCATACAAAATGAAATATATTAAGTAGGTACTAGGGGAAATTTCAACTTTCAAAAAGTGATATAATTACGCTATTTTGAATCATATTGTTTTGTTTGGCTCATTATTTAGTAATAAACACATAGTTGAAATATCCTGATAGTTGTTATTTATATGGCCCTTGTTCATATGTAATTGAGTAATTTAGTAATTTTAATTACAATTACATCAAAGTAATTGTTAATCTAAATTACTTTCAAGATTTATAATCAGTAATTCGTAATTTTAATTACATAAAATAATTGTAATTTTGTAATTAGTAGTTAATTACAATTTGCCCAACACTGGTCGGCCGGTAGGTACATTTTGTATGGGAGGTCCAAAAATTTTTTTCATATTGCGACCTATGTTCCTTGGGGAAAGTTGTTCAGTTTCATGGGCTGGTTCACCCCTTAAAATATTTGCAACAATTTTTTTTACATCCTGTATAATAATTTCGCATTATAAATAAAAAAGAAAACAATCATAGTACATTGGGGAAAACTGCTTACTCGGGAAACTCTAGGTACCTGAATTTCGTTTAAATAATAATTTACCCAATAGAGTCAACAGGACACTACAACTTATGAAATGAGAACAATAGTCACAATGTATTTTTGTTATTTACAGATTCATGTTTGAAGGACGGGAAATAAAGTTGGTGAAGACGTGTGCGGCGTTCATCACTATGAACCCTGGCTATGCCGGCAGGACTGAGTTGCCGGACAATCTCAAAGCCCTCTTCCGACCTATATCCATGATGGTGCCAGATTACGGTAAGCTAAGTGTCAAAATTAGTACCGATTTCTTTGTACATTTTTTGGCATTAATGTGTTGCTAAATGTTACTATTTTATTTTTAATTAAAAAAAAAGACAAATCAACCCACAGCTATCGTTCTAGCTGCTACAAAGCAGCTTAGTCTTGTGGCGTTTATTTGTATGTAGTTGTTTTTTTAACACGCGTTCGACTCGCATCTTAACTGTTTGTGGTATTGTGCTATGCTATGCCAGAATTTGCACCATTCATTGAATTTATTTTTTACCATAATAAGCCCACAAATTAATGATGATTTTATATTGGTAAATAAAGCGCTGATTGCCGAAGTGATTCTGTACTCTGAGGGCTTCGAATCGTCGCGAGGCCTTGCCAAGAAGATGGTGCAGATGTATAAGTTGTCCAGTGAGCAACTGTCCAAGCAGGACCACTACGATTTCGGCATGAGAGCTGTCAAAAGTGTGCTGGTAAACACCACACTCGTCACGTTGTTCGTTGTAGTATACTTTGTAGTGTGGACGAGTACTTATTATTAAATTATTATTTTTACACCCTTTATAGTGGTAGCTTTACATGAAACCGAGTCATAATTGCACTGCATAGTAGGGGCGTAATGTGGGTGAATGTAGGAGTAATTCATTTTTTGGTTAGTCCATTTATTCTTGTGTAGTTGATACCGAAGTACGTTGTATTACTATTTTATATTGTTTATTACAGAAATTTATTTATAAATGGTTCTTGTTCCCTATCAAACAATCAAAACATATAATAAGACTGTAGAAAAAAGGTGTCCAGGTCACCCTTTATAGTCTCAAGAAAACCAACCGAAAGCGTGTTTCAGAAAACTAACAGCGACAACTTTTATTATCGATCGACAACCGTTTCCTTTATTTTATTCACGCTTAACTTCAAAACAACTGGACGGATTTGAATGAAACTTTTTGTGGCATATAGCTACTAGCATTGAGCTACCTGATCAACATCTAGTTCACTTTTTATCCGAAGAAAAAACACTCATTCCTACGGGAAAATATTGTGATCAAACCAGCGGTGTGTAACTAGAACTGTATGTCTTTTTGTCTGTGGCTGCTGCCCACGCAAAACAGCTCAAAACTCCTTCAACGCTGTCGATGCTGGTATCCATTCCGAAGCAGTACTTTAAAAGATGAGGTACAGATACCGAAGCTTATTTACATAATGTTGTATATTAGCTCAAAATGGTTAACCAGCAGGTTTTCGACAAAGTAGTTTCTCATCGAGTTGTGAATTTTTAAGTGTTAAGGCAGCACATATCTAATGGGATCCCCTTAATATTTTCAGTTCTTTACTACTTGCCTAAACATTTCTGACCAGGAAATACTACATAGTAAAGACTAGGCCAAATTAGTTTATCCTGAAGTGAACTTATTTTGATAAGTCGTTTCAATAACGAGCGTGATGTCAGGTGATGGCGGGCGCGCTGAAGCGTGCGAGCCCCACCCAGCACGAGGAGATGACGCTGCTTTGCGCGCTCAACGACAGCAACCTGCCCAAGTTCCTGGCTGCAGACGCCATCTTGTTCGCGGGCATCCTCTCCGACTTGTTCCCTGGCGTACATCTGCCAGTCAGGGACTACGACGTAATGGTGGGAGTCATCAGTGAGTTTCCAGACTTTAGCCTAAGAATATCCATTCACTTTGAAAAAAACAAATACATGAACGAGTAGGTCCAGACTCAAAAACTATAATGTTTAGATAGTTCATATTTTATTGTGTGGTTACCGGCAGTGGGACACTTCAGGTTCATAATAATAATAAGAACACAATTACATTCACGGAATACTTTTAAAGCAATCAACACCTTTGCTATACCTATCCTCGCCTATTCCTTTGGCATAATTAACTGGACAAAATCTGACTTAAAGGCTTTACAACGCACAATAAATACAACATTGACCAAATTCCGGAAACACCATCCAAGATCCTGTCTTCAAAGACTGACACTACCTCGAAAGGAGGGAGGAAGAGGATTGACCGACATAACTAACCTACACAACAGACAGATCACTACTCTCAGAAAATACTTTTTCAACAAGGCAGAATCATCTACTCTCCATAAAGCAATAACACAAAATGACCATAAATCAACACCACTAAACTTAAACGACACCACAACACAAAACAACGAACAACTAACAGACGACAAAACAAAAACGACCGAATGGGCTAGAAAGTCTCTGCATGGACGACATCACCATGACCGGAGCCAAACAAATGTCGACAAAGAGGCGTCGAACGCATGGCTCACCCGTGGTGATTTGTTTCCGGAGACTGAAGGCTTTATTATGGCCATACAAGACCAAGTTATTGAAACTTTAAATTACCGAAAACACATAACCAAAACCCTAACTATAGTCTGTAAGTTTAGGTACTTATCTTTTTATAAACAAACTTTGTATTAAACTGACAGTTCTGAAGTGTCACTCTCATACAAAGTTTGTTTACAAAAAGATAAGTACCTAAACTTACAGACTATAATGACACGTGTAGAAAATGCAATAGTTGCCCCGAGACCATTCAACACATAACCAGCGCTTGCAAATCAATAGCCCAGACTGACTATAAACACAGACATGACCAGGTAGCAAATATTATACATCAAAAACTTGCCTACAGACATGACTTGATTAAATCTGTTCAACCATATTACAAATATAACCCTGAAAGTGTATTACAAAACTGGACTACTAAACTTTATTTCAACCGTGCCATTCTCACAGACCGCACAATACATTATAACAGTCATTACACATCACATTAGAGATCACGTTAATTGACAAGACTACCAAAACCCGCTATTTAATAGACATTGCTGTCCCCAACACTCATAATCATAACCTACAAACTACAATATCTGAAAAGCTCACTAAATATATAGAACTAAAAGATGAGATACTTAATGTGAATTTGGCATCTCCAAAAAGTTACGATAGTCCCAGTTGTACTATCGGCGACAGGTGTAATCCCAAAACAGCTTCACCAATCACTAAACACGCCAAACCTCTCACCCAACACGTAGGTACTGTATTCTGCAGAAGCCAATAATTTTAAATACATGCCGTATAGTGCGTAATTTTTTACAAACAGAACAAAGCATTAGCCCTATGCTCCAGGCAGTCACACTTACAACATCACAATCAAACACAAATAATACACCTACAGTCACACAACCTGACACACAAAACACTCTGACAATCACGCGACGTGACATATTAAACACACCAACATTCACACGACCTGACTCACAAAATACACCGACAATTATGCCACCTAACACACAAAACAGACAAAACAATCACGATAACTGACACACCAAACACAGAGACAATCACACAAAACACAGTCATGAGAGCTGACACACTAGATAAACATATTTTAAATCCTTATATGCACTTGGCTTAGGCCCGTGCATACCAGTTTACCGGTGAAAACCAAGAAAGACTAAAGTTTACCAAAAATAATAATAATAATACCGGCAACCGGGTACAAATTATGTTGTACGATTTAGTAAAGATTGCTGCATCTAAAATAGTCATGGTGCTTAGCATTTACACATTAATCGCTGGCATACTTTTGCTCAGTGATACTAGGGACCATTATGAATGATTCTATCTGAAGATATCAAAATTCCATCCTCTAGATTTCAAGATGGCGGACCCTCGTTTTTTGTATGGCACTAAAAATAAGTCTTCTTGGGCCAATCGTGTAGGGTATCAAATGAATGAGCTACACGAGACAATTTCAAAAATATATTGCTGTAAAACGTGACAGTGTCAGAAGAATCGCATCATAATGTTTTAATTAACCTGAGTTACGCGGGAATAGGTACCTACCTACTTGAGAGACTGAACATGTCACTGTTTATAAAGATTGAATTACCGTCTAAATATTTTTCCAGCTGAAATACTGCTGGAGAGAAAGTTGCAGGTGGAAGCTTGTCAGATCCGCAAAGTGATTCAGCTGCACGAGACGATGCTCGTGCGCTGGGGTGTCATGACTGTGGGCCCCACCGGCGGCGGCAAGACCGTCGTTTTACATGTGAGTTTTCAGACAACACAACCAGTGTTTCCTTTAATTAAGTATCTACAAGTCTACATTTTGCGTTTATGGCAATTTTCAACAACTACCATGATCTGAGCATTATGATAGACGACAATATGCATACAACGTCAAGGGACGGCGTTCCAAAAACTTTTCTAGCACCATCAGACCAGATCATGTTGGGAAACGAAAAATTTCTCGTGTTCCGTAGAAATGCAGGCATAGATATGAAATTTTGTATGAATTTTTTTTTCGGTTACCATGTAACAAACCACTTAATATGGGCTGAATTGAACTTTAGTTAAGAGTTCTAAGAACTACAGAAGAACTAGACCTCAAACTAGAAGTCTAAATAAGTAAATGGCTCTTGATATAAATTTTCATTGTAATCGTCTAAATAATTGTTAGGATCCTTATAATCGTTGTGTTTTTAGGAAATTGAGTAAACCGATAGTTATTTTAGATTATATATGGATTTCTTAAAATAATACAACTATTAGCTAGGCATTGGACGCGTATCCCATACGCATACATTCCTCAATTAATGTTCATAGTTATCAGGTCAACAGATGTCGCCATGTTAAAATAAGCACCCTTACAACCAACATAGTACAAACGAATAGTTCAGTTTCACGCTGTGATCCTGCCTGCAAAGATCTGTACACCGTCCATTAACAGTATACGGACTCGGTTTTACAAGCATCAAAATCTTATACAACAAGCAGGCAAGCAAGCAAGGACCGTGCTAGACTTGTAAAGGTTAATATCGCTTTTCCAGGTTCTAGGTGACACTTATGCTCGCTTGCACGAGCGGGAAGTCCCGGGGGCGTACAATCAGCCGGTGCAAAAGTACATAATGAACCCGAAGAGCCTGACCATCGGCGAACTGTACGGGGAAGTGAACCTCGCTACGCTCGAGTGGCACGACGGCATACTTCCGCTGTGCCTGCGGACTGCTGTACAAGTACGTATATATACATACCACACCGCGAGTTTCTATCAACCCCTAAATAATACTTCAATCACTTTAATTTTACATAAACACTTACATGTTTATACGTATTACGCCTTTACCCCTACGGGGTAGCCAGAGCGTTATCGCTTACTCGTGTTGATACACGATGGCTGAAAAGGTTTTCTCAGGGCAATAGGGGCTCCTTTGTACCTGCGGAACGCCAACCTCCGCATCGACTTAGATCTCCCCACCATAAAAGGTTATATGAAACAAGCATCCCGTTGCTTCTTCGACAACGCTCCCCATTATAGAAATCCCTATATAGTTGCCGCGTCCAACTACTTCCCCTATCCAACCTCGCGTTTTAAACGCCGACCCAGATAAGTCCTTTCGAATGATGATGAAAAGATCACGCAATCCGCCACTACAGCCATTGCGAGTAGATCACAGCCGGCGGGGTCGCGGTGGTCCCTACGCAGATTTGGTGGCCCTGGGGCCGAAATTGTAGAGTCCAGCTCTAAAAAAAGGTACCAGGTAGTTATACCTATAAGCTTTATTTTAAAGATATATTAGAAATTCAGAATCTGTTGCGTGGTTTACCGCTTATTTGTTCATAAATATCTGGTTGCTGAATGGTTAATTAAGGTGTTGGGGCATTTCCGCAGTGTTTGACGCCAGACCACCAGTGGCTGATATGTGACGGGCCGGTGGACGCGGTGTGGATCGAGAACATGAACACGGTACTCGACGACAACAAGATGCTGTGCCTCTCCAACTCGGAGCGCATCAAGCTCACGCCGTACGTGCATATGCTGTTCGAGGTTGGTTCCCTATATCGATGCACGATTATGACCGTCAATGTTACAAAGTTTCCGGGTTCGAGTTCAGGTAGGGCGTTCAGATTGTTCTTATCTATCAACCTAGCATGGTTAGGACAATGCAGGCTGAATTTAAGAAATCTTGGAATCCAACCTGGGATCTCCGAATTAAACATTAATAGCGATACCGCTATACCTACCACAGAGGCTTTAGAGAATTACTAAAAACGTTCTTGTGTATGTTATGTATGTGTATCGATGGCAGAATAAACTGTTTTTCATTCTATGTATAGGGCCTTCATTTCGTAGTGCTGTAAGTGTTATCATAAATGAAAAAAAAACATAATGTCAAGCGTCCCATGGGTTAAGCCCGGGTTCGATTTCGATCTATTTATTCTACATTCGTTATTATAACCAGGTGGCGGATCTCGCGCAGGCGTCGCCCGCTACAGTGTCCCGCTGCGGCATGGTGTACATCGATCCCGAGGAGTTGGGCTACTTGCCGTACGTGCGCTCCTGGCTCGAGGACGGTGTCTCCAAGAACCTCTTCAACCAGGAGAACTCCGACTTCCTCTACGAGCTCTTCCAGATGGTGAACGTCACCTTGACGTACGTCAACACCAAGTGTCAAGTCGGCATCAAGCAGGTGAGAAAATACATAGCACTATGTCCTTCTAGGTGAACTCTACTTACTTTTCTTTGCGAACTGTGACCATTTCAGACGAATTTGATTTCAGGTGTCGTTAAATCAGTGGTTCTTAACAAGTGCTCCGGGGACCACTAGTGCCCCTGGAAGCACCTCAAGTGGTCCGCGATAATCAGTGACAAGAGTAGGCACAACATTAACCGAGCGCTCGCGCTCCCGACTGCAAGAGAAATCTGCTCTGAAATTCTTGAAATAACGTGAAAGTCGAGCCCGCCTCGCTTGCAATACGAGTAGTGTTACTGTAGCACTGTATGCCTCATCTCTTGCATTTTATAGCGACAGTTCGAGCTCACTTCGCTCGCAATACTTGCTATGCTAGGGCGCTGTATGGCTTTTCTCGTGCTATAATAATAAGCTAGTTAACGCTTGTCAATTATTTTTTATTATTCATTAAAGTACGCTATCCGCTATCACAATAGAATTAACGCGGAATGATTTTAGGGCGATGATTTTTTACGATTTTAAAAGTTCACTCGCAAGATTGCTACGCTCGTCTTCAAAATGCTTTCGGGACAAAAATACTTCATTAGAGCACTGTGAGGCGTTGGTACTCAGATTTTTATCGTGGCCGTGTATATCTCTTGACGATATTTGTGAAGGTCGGCCCTCAACTGCGATCACAGAGGAAAACGTAGCTACTGTTCGGCAACTTATCGAAGAAAACCGGTGTGTCGCCTAATATGAGGAGATTTGAGGACGTTATACTCCTTAGGGGTTGATTTTAAAAAAATCGCTTCTTAGTGGATGCCTACATTGCTAAAAAAATACGCATGGCAAATTTCACGCTTCTAGTTCCTTCCTACTTCCTAAAATTTCGACCTGCCATACAAAATTCTCGATCAGCTGACTGACTTTGTATGGGAACTCGAAAATATCATTTCGTTTCCCAACATAGCCCCCATAGAAAAAGTTGTTCAGTTTCATGGTCTGATCACGCCTGCAAAATTTTCGTTACACCGCCTCTTACACCCTGTATGTGGCCAACCTGGCGCAAATAAATACGCACCGTAATATTTGCTGGTTTAGGTAGACAATGCGAAACTGAATACCCTGTGCCAACTGCTGGGCGCGCTGCTGGCCGAGCCGGGCGACCGGTTTGTGGACAAGTCGGCCGTCAAGCTCTACATCGCGCACTTATTCATCTTCTGCTACGTGTGGGCCATCGGCGGCAACGTGTACGACTCCGACCGCCGCCCCTACGAGGAGATCATCAAACGCCAGTTCGAGGAGTACGAGGAAGCTGAGTAGTAAGTGTTACAGATACAATCGTGAGACCCAAGTTCGATCCCCGCCATATACCAATGTGTTCATTGAATTGTTTGTATCGGTCATTTTTAGTATGAAGCTTTGAATACCTACGACGTCACAACAAGAAAAAGAAATTAACATATCACATTTCATTGAACCATAAAAAAAAAACAAAAATGTCTTTTAATAAAAAAAACCGCGCGATTTTTATTTCGCGGTCAAAATTACATCTATACGGATAAAATTGCACGCGGAATTTGTCAGTTCGATGCAGTTTGCCGTACAAAACGAACGCGATCTTTATTTATAACTATTTTACTATTCTTACTTACCTTTTTGCTTTCTTTCATCAACACAAAATTGTTCCCAAGTAAAATATATCTGCCTGCGGGTGCCTTAGCAGTGTAAGTACGTTAAACTGCGCCCCACTGGGCGGGTGAAGGCGCATAGCCGTTGCAACGCTCTCCACCCACGAGGCGGGATATCAGCAGTTAACGTGTTAAGAATATTGTGTAATTTTTTGATTTCAATTCTTTGTGAATACTTGAACATTCTACAGTCCTATTTTATTGCTAAAGTAAATTTTCAAAACAAACTATAACTCTAAATTTTGATTACTGATAATTTTTTTGACGTTGCCGAAAATATTTTCTTTTGGGAAGTTGTTCAGTTTCATGGTCTGACTGAATGCAACCTATCAGTATTTAGAGGGCTGTCCCTTACACCCTGTATATATGTATACAATTCAAGGTATTAGGTAAGACACAAAGCAAGGAATTCCGTCGTTTCTGTTACAGCTTCCCAGCGGGTTTTAATTTTTTCGACATGTTCATGGACACTAAAGCGCGCAAGTTGAAAACGTGGACAGACATCATCCCCGAATTCATTTACGACCCCGACAGACCGTTTTTTGAAACCCTGGTGCCCACCATCGATACCGTACGCTACGGATATATGTACAGTAAACTAATGGCGGCAAACAAACCAGTAATGTTTACCGGGAATACAGGTGAGAAGTACAAATTATTTTGATCTTGGTATTTAGACATAGTTCTATCTTAGTTCTATTCTTCGCAAGACAGAAGGAATTTCGCCGTGTGATGTCGGCTTAGAATAGCAACATTCCATTTCTTAGCTGTGGGTGTTGTAAAAGGCGACTAAGGGAATCAAGTACGACATGTGTATTGTGTATTTAAATTTTAGGCAACAGGCTGACAACCTGTCGCTATAGTGATACACGACAATAGCTGAAACGGCAATCAAATATTTGCCAGACGTGGAAATAACGAATGTATTGTTACGGTCGTTGACGCTCTGCCTACCTTGTAAGAGACTAAAACGTGATTTGTGTATGTATAATATGTAGACAAGGATAATATTAATGGGCGTGACAATACGGGGTGTAAGGGACAGCGTCCCGAATACTGATAGGGCGCAAGCAGACCATGAAACTGAACAACTATCCCCTAGGAACATGTCAGGTAACGTCAAAAAATTGTTGGTGTCCCATAGTAAATGGCGTCAGCTGATCGCCATTTTGTATGGGAGGTCGAAAATTTATTGTCGTTTCCTGACATATTATGTTCCTAGGGGAAAGTTGCTCAGTTTCATGGTCTGCTTGCACTCTATCAGTTTCGGGACGCTGTCCCTAACACCCTGTACGGAATTTAGAACTATTAGTATGATTTCTTTACAAATATTTTTTTTACAAACAGGTGTCGGGAAAACTGTGATTGCAGCAGAGTCCTTGAACAATATGGCCAAATTGGGAACTTATGTGCCAGTCGTGATGAATTTCTCAGCACAAACTAGTAGCACTAGAACACAGGTACGTCTAAAAGTTCTACATTCAAATCAACATTTTTTCTTTATATATATTTGGAGTTTCTTGAGGTTAAGATCATGATTGTCCCGTGTTATGCCGTCTTAGAATAGCATCACCCCACATCCTTCACGCTGGTGTCGTAAGAGGCGACTAAGGGACTCGAGAGTATTGGTGTATTGCAATTTTTAGGCAACAGGCTGACAACCTGTCACTATATAATACACTTGTTTTCTGAAACAACCTTGGAAAACAATCATCAAAAATGTCAGACGTGGCAATAGTGGCTGTATTCTTACGGCCACTGTCGCCCTGCCTACCCCGCAAGGGATAAAGGCGTGATATATGTATGTAGATAAGTTAGATTATGATTAGAGACGGATAGCTTCAATAGGTTACAACAGTTCATGTAAGAACGGCGAAATTCAAATAGACCGATTTAATAAAATAAAGTAGACCAAAGCGCTGTTTTGCTCATTTAAGGCATTATGGATACATCCGACTAAAACATCTGTACATTTCAGCGTGGCCATAAGTAGGTACATATTGTTTTCCGTGTCTGATGCGCGATGGAAAGTTATGTTCTGATCGGAATGTTATAGAGCTCCCTAACCGAAACCGAAACCGAAATCGATATAAAAGTTTCGGATTTAAATTTTGGATAAGGGCAGTGCCTTGCTTGCCCCGTTATTATTAGTTATTTTTGAAACATGCTTGTTCATTGTTTGGTTTATTCTAGTGTAAACTCTTAACACTTAGCAATACACATTTTAAGAAATTGTTGTTTCTAGGTAATATCCGTAACCGAAACTATCCGAAACTTACGGATAATCCGAAATAATC
Source organism: Keiferia lycopersicella (assembly GCA_029255805.1). Classification (NCBI taxonomy): domain Eukaryota; kingdom Metazoa; phylum Arthropoda; class Insecta; order Lepidoptera; family Gelechiidae; genus Keiferia; species Keiferia lycopersicella. The sequence continues at coordinate 10,995,021 of JARACZ010000006.1, read as the reverse complement.
TGATACCCATATCCGTATCCGAATCCAGAATTTTATTTTTCTATTAGCCGTATCCGAATTCGTAACCGAAATTCCATATCCGTAACATCCCTGGTTCTGATACAATGTTTCTAAAAACAACCGCGCAAGAGACGCTACCTTACGCAAAATGTCGATGTGCTTATAAATGGTGTCATCATGACTAGACTATGCCGTGTGATGCCGGCTTAGAATAGTATCACCCCACATCCTTCCCGTGGGTGTCGTAAGAGGCGACTAAGGGACTCGAGAGTATAGTATATTAGTTTTTCTCTGTGGTATTAGTGTATTACAATTTTTAGGCGACAGGCTGACAAACTTTCACTATAGCCCATATATTACGCCTTTACCCCGCAAGGGATAAAGGCGTGATATATGTATTCTTGACCATAGACTTATATATAGGTATATATGTATTCTTGACTATATACGTATACTATAGACCTGACTCTATTTTTTATTGATTTTTTTACCAGGAAATAATAGAACTGCGATTGGATAAAAGACCTAAGAAGGCGCTGGGCGCACCGGCGGGCAAAAAAGTTATCTTCTTCATCGACGACGTGAACATGCCCAAACTAGACGTGTACGGCGCGCAACCCACCATTGAATTACTCAGGTCAGTATTAGAATTTCAAAATGGCAGAAGCTATGCCGTAGTGATACTTTCTTACCGAGTATGGCTCCTGTTTGCAAAAGTAGTATACAGGGTATAAGGGACGGTGTAACGAAAACTTTGCAGGCGTGATCAGACCGTGAAACTGAACTACTTTTACTATGGGGGCTATGGTGGGAAATGAGAAAAATTTTTCGAGTTCCCATACAAAGTCAGTCATTGGTTGGGAATTTTGTATGGGAGATTGAAAAAATTTTCACGTTTACCAACATAGCGTAGCCCCAATATAAAAAATTGTTTAGTTTCATGGTCTGATCACGCCTGCAAAGTTATCGTTACACCGTCCCTTGCACGCTGTATATCTGCTTATGCAGCTAATAAAATGTTTCAGTGTATTTTTTCGCTCGCTGTTTTTTGAGAGTGTTATCCATGTGGGTACTGGGATCCGGTTTGTGTTACTAGGTATATGTGCACGTATTTGGACATGTTAATTGTTTTTTACGGATTGCCCTAATGGCTGAGCGGATGATGACGTATAAGAGGTGTCTTTTAGATGCAGCACGCACGAATGACACTTTCATAAATTCAAAATGGTTAATCGCAAAATAACTATTACGTACTTTGAAATGACCGCAGTCGTTTTTTTTAATAATCACGCTTGTTTATTAAACAAGTATTGTTGGATGCCGTGTGATGCCGGCTTAGAATAGCATCACCCCACATCCTTCCCGTGGGTGTCATAAGAGGCGACTAAGGGACTCGAGAGTATTGGTGTATTACAATTTTTAGGCGTTAGGCTGACAACCTGTCACTATAGTAATACACATGTTTTCTGAAACAACCTTGGAAAAAAATCCTCAGAAATGACCGTATTCTTACGGCTGTTAACGCTCTGCCTACCCCGCAAGGGATAAAGGCGTGATATATGTATGTATTGTTGGATACTTTACAGACAGTTCCTCGACTTCGGCGGGTTCTACGACCGCGACAAGCTGTTCTGGAAGGAGATCCAAGACGTGGTGTTGTCGTGCGGCTGCGCCCCCCCCGGCGGCGGGCGCAACCCCCTCACCGCGCGCTTCGTGCGACACTTCGCCATGTTCTTCATATCCGCGCCCAGCGCAGACGCCATGAAGGTCATCTTCAAGGTCAGTATCTCTATCAGTATATACAAGGTTATTTTTTAGTCAGTACACAAACTTTGTAGGGTGTTTCTACTCATAGTTCTGAACAACTTTCACCTGCGAAATCACAAAAAATTGGGTGTTCCATATACTTATTTTTGCCGAGTAGGTATGAATTTTTGTATGGAACGCCAAATTTTTTTTCGCGATTTCACAGGTGGCCCCCCAAAAAATGTTGTCCAGAATAATGAGTAGAAACACCCTACAAAGTTTGTGTACTGACCTAAAAATAGGTAATCCTGTAGTAGGATCCCATTTGCTGTCTTTGATTACCTATACGGCGGTCGTTATACAACCATGTCAGAAACTTGCTACGTGTAGGGTGGGTGGTTGAAAAATAGAATTGAGTGAATTCACCGAGTCTTTGGATGATTGATACAAAAAGAAGAAAAATACGTAGTATGAGATTGAGTCTCATTTTGTGGTATGTATGGAAATGCCCAATAGTTTTTTCGTTTTTGTGTCAATCTGTCATGGACACTAACTTCTTCTAAACCTTGTCATGGATTTTGACGCGGCTTTTTTATTCGATTGAGCAATTCAAGAGGATTATTATAATATAAGTACGATTATATAATATAATATACGCCGGGAAAACGTCTTTTTACCTGGGCCGCTAGTAAATAATAATACATACTACAAACGCTGCAACACAAACGCTTATTGAATTATCCAATCATGACAAACTTTTTCATTGGTTTTGAAATATTTTTAGGATACTTCATTTTTAGGGACTGTGTATGTATGCCGTGTGATGCCGGCTTAGAAGAGCATCACCCTATTTCTTTCCCGTGGGTGTCGTAGGAGCCGACTTAGGGATTCGAGGGTTTCATGTGTATTGCAATTTTAGGCGACAGGCTGACAACCTGTCACTATAGTGATACATGACTTATCTGAAACGACCTTCAAATATTGTCAGACGTGGCGATATAGACCGTAATTTTACGTTCGTTAACGCTCTGCCTACCCCGCCAGGGATATAGGCGTGATTTGTGTGTGTGTGTGTGTGTGTGTGTATAGGTATATGCTTTCCACTCATAAAGGACTATTCGTTTCACCTTTTGAGCAGGCAATCCTGAAGGGGCACATGGAGGACTTCGTGCCGGAGGTGTCTCAGCTGGCCGACGCGATCGTGAACAGCGCGGTGGACATCTATCTCAAGATCTGCGCGGAGCTGCTGCCAATCCCGGCCAAGGCGCACTACGTGTTCAACCTGCGCGACCTGTCCAAGACCATGCAAGGCGTGCTGCAAGCCGACGCGGGATACGTGCGCATGCCGCAAAGCATGCTCAGGTATACAGCGTGTAAAAATATTAGCTGCAAATATTTTAAGGGGTGAACCAGCCCATGAAATTAAACAACTTTCCCTAAGGAACATATGCCGAAATATGAAAAAAAATGCCGTGTGATGCCGGCTTAGAATAGCATCACCCCACATCCTTCCCGCAGGTGTCGTAAGAGGCGACTAAGGGACTCGAGGGTATTGGTGTATTACAATTTTTAGGCGACAGGCTGACAACCTGTCACTATAGTGATACACATGTTTTCTGGAACAACCTTGAAAAACAATCCTCAAAAATGTCAGACGTGGCCATAGCGACCGTATTCTTACGGCCGTTAACGCTCTGCCTACCCCGCAAGGGATAAAGGCGTGATATGCGTGTGTGTGTGTGAAAAAAAAATTTGGACCTTCCATACAAATTAACCAACCGACCAAGTCAATTTGTATGAGAGGTCCTATTTTTTTTTTCATATTTCGACCAATGATTCTTAGAGAAAGTTGTTCAGTTTCATAGGATGGATCACACCTTAAAATATTTGCAGCAATTTTTTTTACACTCTATATTATTATTGAGGAAATATAATTTGATTTACCGTGTGATGCCAGCTTAGAATAGCATTACCCCATTGCTTTCTCGCGGGTGTCGTAAGAGGTGACTAATGGACTAGGATTTCATGTGTATCACAACTTAAGGCGGCAGTCTGACGACCTGTCACTACAGTGATACACAAAACATCTGAAGGGCCCTCAATATTTGTGAGACGTGGCGATAGCGACCATATTTTTACGGCTGTTAACGCTCTACCTACCCCGCAAGGGATAATGGCGTGATATATGTATGTATGTATGTATGTATAATTTGAACTGATTCGATTATGCAACGTCTAGGCAAATCGTCTCAAATTATATTTTTTAACTAAGTATTCCAAACAATCACTCTTTTTATGTGGGTCACCAGTCGTCTAACGATCTGAATTCTGTTTCAAAATTGATTAGACCACAAATAGTCCATTGAATAAAAAGTTCTAGAGTGCGAGAGTTAGTAACGTAAGATGTTTCTTCGGAAACATGTCAAGAGTCCCTAGGTAATAAACATACTAAAACCCCGGGACACTAGGAGGAGCCCCGGAGTGTGGGGAGGGGGGGAAAGGGTCCATTTTTTCATTTTTCGCTTAAATCTCAAAAACGGTACATGTTAGAGAAAAACGTTCAAGGAAAAGTTGAAAGGCCATAGAATTATCTACAAGTTATACCTAAATCACTTTTTCCTATATCCTACCGTTTCTGAGTTACACGCAATTAAAAAATGATTTTGGCTCAAACAATTTTCCCATACTACATGCCCATGTTTATCACATCAATCGACCAAAAAATATTTCTTTCTTCCATAAAACTCAAATGTGCAACTTGTGACCGGTACTGATAGATTGCTCTTAATTAGGTCTATCATTGGTAAAAAAACACATTCCTCCACGGAAGCCTTTAGGAGGAATCGATTGTCAAAATATTATATTAGGGTAGTTTTAGTTACTGAACTTGAACTATTTAATTTTTTCTTCCAAAAAAACTCAAAAGTGCAACTTGTGACCGGTACCGATAGATTGCTCTTAATTAGGTCTATCATTGGTAAAAAAAACACATTCCTCCATGGAAGCCTTTAGGAGGAATCGATTGTCTAAATAAAGTATCATAACTACCCTAATAAAATTCAATTCCCCCTAAACGGCTCCATGGTGGAATCTGTTTTTTTAATAAAGATAGACCTAATTATGAGCAATCTATCGGTACCGGTCACAAGTTGCACTTTTGAGTTTTTTTGGAAGAAAAAATTAAATAGTTCAAGTTCACTAACTAAAACTACCCTAATATAATATTTTGACAATCCATTCCTCCTAAAGGCTTCCATGGAGGAATGTGTTTTTTTTTTACCAATGATAGACCTAATTAAGAGCAATCTATCAGTACCGGTCACAAGTTGCACATTTGAGTTTTATGGAAGAAAGAAATATATTTTGATCGATTGATGTGATAAACATGGGTATGTAGTATGGGAAAATTGTTTGAGCCAAAATCAAATTTCAATTGCGTGTAACTCAGAAACGGTAGGATATAGGAAAAAGTGATTTAGGTATAACTTGTAGATAATTTTATGGCCTTTCAACTTTTCCTTGAACTTTTTTCTCTAACTAGTTCCGTTTTTGAGATTTAAGCGAAAAATGATAAAATGGACCCTTTCCCCCCCTCCCCCCACTCCGGGGCTCCTCCTAGTGTCCCGGGGTTTTAGTATGTTTATGACCTAGGGAATCTTGACATGTTTCCGAAGAAACATCTTACGTTACTAACTCACGCACTCTTGACCCCCTTTGGAGGTACTCATTCAATGGACTAAAAGCTCAAATCGTTTAACTCCTAAATGTTTTATGAAAGTTCTGTTTCGACATTTAGGATTAGATTATAGAGCTAAAACAATTTTTCTATGTGAGCGTCAAAACTGTCAAGCAAAGTTGGTAGCGTTGCCAACAAAAAAAAAATCCTCGTATTCAAGATAAAGATAAAAGCACTTTATTGTGTAACTGTGTCTTAATTGAGTTGTTATAGTGTACAATAATCTCAACAGTTTACCTATTTCGGGCGTACAATAGTAATTATTATTATTATGAGCCTGAAGTGTCCCACTGGATGGAGGTGGCTCAAGACAGGGATAAATGGAAGAAGAGGAGGGGGGCATTCGCCCTGCAGTGGGACAATAGTAATAACAACATTTTTTTTAATAATTCAAGCCACTTTCTTCGCGATCTGTCAAATCTGACTGATAACGCTTAACTATTCCATCAATTATTCATACAATATTTAGGTTCCATTTTATTTAACTTCTACTCTTTCTGGTCAAGCTATACTTGTTGTTGATATACCTTCAATATACACATGTCATATTTATAAATGGATCTCAAATTATTCTAATGTAATTTTTTTTCTATTCCTCGTCATTTCTTACAAATAAATTAATTTCTAAAATATAAATGCATGTCAAAGTAAGAATATTATCAATAATACATTTCTCAACTAAAGAGTAAAACTAAAACGGGGTAGAAAGTTTTTATGAAAATACGATTTGGTTCAAAGTTTTTGGACTCCGAAATGAAAATAACGTGTATTTTCACATTTTCAAAAGTTGATAGTTTGTAAATATAAAGAAAGGTATCTATGAAGGTTTATTTGTCAAATATAAATTCTAATGTCGTTCGACATCTCCGTGTTCTATACAAAAAACGAGCCAGAGTGATACCGTGGTCGAAAAGCAAGTCTTAAATATCATTTCCACTGTAATGCTTATATTACTAGTTACAAAACTATGGTTCCAGGCTTTTCTATCACGAATGCATGCGTGTCTTCCACGACCGTTTGATCAACATCGAAGACAAAAGTTACTTCTTACACTTGATGTCCAACGTGTGCTTGAAAAATTTTGGCCAGCCAATCCTGGAGATTCCCGAAGAACCGATCATAGAATCACCCCCCGTGCTGTTGTTCGGGGACTTTATAAACGCGGCGGTGGCCAAGGAAAACCGGGTCTACGCTGAGATGCCAGACGTCCATAAGCTTATGGTTTCTCTGAAGGTAATTGTCACAACACTATATTAATAGGCTTGTTGACTTAATTTCGAAAAATGGTTATTACTACTTTATTTACTAATTTAGCAAAATAAGTATTTATTTTTGTGGATATCAATCATATAATAAGTTTTGAGTTTATAATTTAAAATAAAATATCCCTCGAAAACACCCAAGACTTGAATTGTGTGTCACCCGTGTTGAATGACATCACGCCCTGATGACAATCAAAACAACAACGTCGACTTAGTCGTGTCGTGTATATAGCGTAATTTAGTATATTTCTAAACAAATAGATTATCACAAGGGCTGTATGGTACCCATGGGTGAAAGGACGAGTATCAAAATTCTAAACAAGTTATTTATTTATGTTCCAAGCGATAAACAAATCCGTAAAAAGTGGTTTAAACTTTCTAGGAAGAATGATGCTCATTCTGTATCTATAGACTTAAGAATACATGTATTATTGTGAAGATCATTTTGATTTAGTTAAGTATTAATTGTATTTTTATACATAATTACGCTTTACAATGAGAATAGTTTGACTGATGGGCAAATACCATATTGGAACACAGGAATACCTGGAGGAGTTCAACGCGACATCTCGGTCGGCGATGCACCTGGTGCTCTTCCAGGACTGCGTGGAGCACGTGGTGCGCGTGGCGCGCGTGCTACGGGCGGAGCGCGGGCACTGCCTGCTGGTGGGCCCCGGCGGCTCCGGCCGGCGCAGCGTCGCCACGCTCGCCGGACACGTCAACGAGTGCAGGTAGGCAGGTAGATCTAGTTGCACATAGCAGAATTAAAATCAGTTTTGGTCACCGAGAGTTCCACTTATTTTACTACTCGCTACTATTGCAGAGCAAAAGATATATGGCGAGGACAGGAGGAATCCAGGTGGTTTCGGGAAAAGGGTAGCTACCCGCCTGGCCGGGTGTTGTGGCCAGGGGACCGACGGGTCCACCTGGATTGGATTAGACGTTGTATGTATGCGCTGCGCGGTGAACACTTCGATACCGCGTTACAGGCCCATTGTTCTGTCACGTGGCGCCATGTCTCCGATATGTTGAGAACTCCTGTTGCGTCTTGTATGCTTGTGAACCACTTGAGTGAGCTTCATGTTGTAGCCACCAGAGGTCGCTACAGATATTCTACTAATATTTGATTGCGAAAATTTGTACGTTTGTTGCTCCTTCATCTTAAAATTACTTAACCTCACCTTAAAAAAACTTAAAGGATTTAAAAAAAAATTGCACACAGATAGAAGATAACTTGGATTAACACATGAAATAATTGCTATCCTGATTAAATGTTCCTGTGATATGCTACGCGATTAAAACCGACTTCCACGCGGCCGGAGCCGCGGGTGCCCACAAGTGTAAAATACAGGGAGTTTGGAAGATTGATGCTTTCCTTTCAAGGGATGAACCAGCTCATGAAATTGAACAACTTTCCCCATGGAACATAGGTCGAAACATGAAAAAACAAATTGGTCCTCCCATACAAATTGACTTAGTCAGTCGGTAATTTTGTATGGGTGGGCCAAATTCTTTTTTCTACCAATGTTCCTTAGGGAAAGTTGTTCAGTTTCATGAGCTGTTTCATCCATTGAAAGGAATGCATCAATCTTCCAAACACCCTGTATATCTAAACTTGTATTGAGATTGTTTGTCACTTCAGGTGCATGGGCCTGGAGCTGAAGCGCATCTACGACACGCCGGAGTTCCACGACGACCTGCGCAAGATGTACACGCACGCCGGCTTCAGCACCGCCGGGAACAACGGCAACGACACCGTGTTCCTCTTCACCGACACGCAGATCACCAAGGAGGGCTTCCTCGAGGACATCAACAACATGCTCAACTCGGGTAACCAACAATATGCTCGACTTGGGTAATCAACAACACGCTCAACTCGGGTTATCAACGATATGCTCGACTTGGGTAATATGTACTAGCGTACTAGAGGCAACCGCAACTTCACTTTTTGTAACACGCGTTAGAGTACATGTGCTCTAACTCGCTTAGTTTGAGCCCACCGCTTGCCGCGACGTCACGTGTCAGTGCTAGTTTCAAAATGCCTGGCAGTGTACTAAGATACTGCTCAAACAATTCAAGAACCACAAGCAAAGCCCAAGGAGTAACATTTCATATGTAAGTTATCTAATTTTATCAGTAAACCATGCATCGGAAAATTATTTTCATAATTTTGTAAAAAATCACCGCGCGCTCGGACGCGGCGGCCATATTTCGGCGAAAATCATAGATTAACAACATTACAGTATGTACAGACGTGACACTTTACATGAGTCATTTTAATAAAAAGCAGTCAATTTGCTAGGAAATGTTATTGTAGTATAGATTGTAAATATTTATACTTGTAACTGACTACGCAAAGTGAAAATGAGGTTCAAATTAATAAATATTTCCGTTCTTGCTGTTTATTTTTATTTGAGCTTGTTTAAAGGTTTCCGCATCCGGGCCATGAAAAAAGAGAGGCGTGGATTAAATTTGTACAGAAAGATCGCAGCGAAGAAACGTGGTTGCCATCAAATTATTCACGGATCACTACACAAAACGACAAAAACTTACAAAACTTGTTTTATTTAAAGAAAATTAAAATATAATATTAGATAATATCCTCTTTTTATTATATTCTCAATCATTAGTTCCTACTGACAATGTCAAGTAGACGTAATGCACAATTTGTCGCATCTGCGCGCATTACTCGTTTTCTATGACTTGCACCGCCGCTCCCGCGTGTCCCGCGCGGGCCCCGCCGCAAGGTCACGCGCAATGCTTTCATTGAGAATAACTACTCCAGTACTCTAGTACATATTACCTCGATGTATCATATAAGGATTATTTTGATGGGTGAAAAGTCATATGATGTCCTGCTAGATAAAACTTTATACGTGTTTGAATTTTGCATCAGCTGAGGGTGACACGCAAAGAACGTGTGTTTTAGCCCCGATTTCAGGTTTCAGATTAAGTTTTAGTAACACATATGTCATATTTTTAATTAAGTAAGTGTTGTACACTTGAATAAAAATACGTGTGACCGCAATTTTTATCCGCGCAAATGTCCACGCAATAAATGACAGATCCCCACACTCCATCTATCCTTGATATTAGGTATGATTTGAGACCTTAGCTATCTTAGCGCTTACACCGCCATCTATTGATATTTGGTTCTATTACTGCGAAATGGGTTGTTACAAGAAAATTTGAATTTAATTATTTTCGGAGTATTCTGTGACATTAAATAATTCTAAAACGACTTTTTTAAAGGTAAACTTCCAAAAAAGAGCCACAGTTCATGAACATACGCAAGTTTTATTCATTGTGAAACAATTTTTTGGCGCCATCTAGGTTTAAGACCAAAATAGTAAGGTACTATGGGGCTGTCAGTCCTCTAGTATTATTGGTCCATGCTACCATTACTAACTAATATAGAAGATGACACATATTTTGTGTCATTTATATTATATGATAACAAAGTAGCTACATTTTTCTTATAACAATCAGACAGGTACATGAAACGTGGACGTGAAAAAAATATTTACGTCGAAATAAGAAATAGCATCTCTATGATGGCAGGTTATATTGAACAAGTACATTTTCACAAATTCGTGCAATATGGAAAGTTAATACGTCTTAGTTTGTTTAAAGTTTAGCTATAAGTAGATTAGCAATTTTTACTTTTTAACTTTTCGTTGTATTTCCCGTGGAAATTAGCAATTTTTCCCAAGTAAAAGTAGCCTAAATGTTCACCAAATTCGGAAACTACTCATTATGAAAAGTTTAATTCAATTCCGTTCAGTAGTTTCCAAATGTTAGCCCATAGACTGCCTTCTACGCGCCACTGTGAGTAGCAGGCGACTTACAAACTTACTTTATGTGTAGCAGACAACCCTCCTTTTAGAGGTAATTTCATTTTAGTCCCTATCCTGATTGGTGATTTTTTTGACATAATAGCAAAGGATTCATCAAATTCCATTCAATCGTTTTCACGTGATGCTTCCTCATCCAATCATCGTAAAAAACTTTTCCATAGAAGTTGCTGCAGGTATTAACACGCTATCGAAGTGTTTTCTGAAGGTTATATATAGGCTTTGTCTTACTATATGAATATATTATAACTTTTGTGATCCGAATCTCGTGCCAAGGGCGGCCTATTAAATGCTGATATTCTACAACTAGCTGATCGTAGATGAGAAAACTTATCTAAGTCGTCTTCAAGAAACAATGAACTGCTTTTGTATTACATCGATGGTGGATATTTTCCAGGCGAAGTGCCGAACCTGTTCGACGGCGACTCGTATGAGCAGGTGCAAAACACGGTCCGCAGCGATGCGGCCAAATCTGGCCTCAACCCTTCCGACAGGGACGCCGTCTACTCCTTCTTCATCAACCGAGTCCGCAGCAAACTGCACCTCTGCATCTGCATGAGCCCCGTCGGCGAGGCCTTCAGGTGAGTTTTATTTTAGGTGCAATTAAGTATATGTATTTTGTCTTGTCGGTTCTTTTAACACTCGTGAGCGTGTTCAAGCAGGAAAAAGGATATTTTAAGGATTAAATCAGCCAAGCTGAACAACTTCCTTTTTCAAATTTCGACCTTTGTTCCTTGGAGAAAGTTGTTTAGTTTGTTGAGCTGGTTCACCCTTTAAAATAAAGGGTGTAAAAAATTAGCTGCAAATATTTTAAGGGATGAATCAGCCCATGAACGTACCTACTGTTTGTAAGCATGCTGTTGATCACAGGCGCCGGTGCCGTATGTTCCCGTCGTTGGTGAACTGCTGCACGATCGACTGGTTCACCAAGTGGCCACCGGAGGCGCTGCTGTCGGTGGCCGAGCAGTGCCTGGCGCCGCTCAGCAAGCCGGACATCATCGAGAAACTGGCAACCATCTGCGTCTCTATGCACGGGGTAGGAAAACGTTACTTTGTCGATAACACTGACCGTATGATGCCGGCTTAGAATAGCATCACCCCATTTCTTTTCTGACAACCTGTCACTTCAGTGATACACGAATCATCAGAACTGAAAGGGCCCTCAATTTTGACAGACGATAGCGACCCTATTTTAACGGCCTTTAACGCTGTGGCTACCACGCAAGGGATAAGAGCGGATATGTGTATGTATACAAATCATACAAATCACGCCTTAATTCCTTGCAGGGTAGGCAGAGTGTCAACGATCGTAAAATAACGGTCGTTATCGCCACGTTCGACAAGAATTGAGGGCCCTTACAGATGATTCATGTATCACTGTCCTTTCGCCTAAAATTGTAATACTCATGAAACCCCCCAGTCCTTTAGTTGCCTTTTACAACACCCGCGGGAAGAAATGGGTGATGCTATTCTAAGCCGGCATCACACGGCATGTGTATGTATACAGGGTGTATATGGAAACTCAAAATTTTCGTTTCCCACCAGCCCCATACTAAAAGTTGTTTAACTTCATGATCTGATTACGCCTGCAAAGTTTTCGTTACACCGTCCCTTACAGGGTGTAATATTTTTTTCGAGTTCCCACACAATGTCAGTCAGCTCATCAGGAATTTTGTATGGGAGGGCAAAAAAAATTTTTACGTTTCCCAACATAGCCCCAATATAAATAGTTGTTTAGTTTCATGGTATGTATGCATTCCTACTTCCGTGATCGTTGCTTATTCGCCGCGAGCACGCTGCGGTATCGGGGCACGGAGGACAGATATCGGGGCGATATCGCGGCGTGCTAGCTGTGAATACGCTTCGCCGAGAAATCGCCCGTATGGAAGGGCTCTTATTGTCATCCATCCCTTACTCCCAAAGGACGTGGACAAAATGACAGATCGTTTGTACGAGGAGATGCGGCGCTACTTCTACACGACGCCGAGCAGCTACCTGGACCTGCTGAAACTGTACCTCAACCTGCTGGACAAGAAACAGCAGGAGATCATCCGCGCGAGGGACAGGATCTCATGTGGACTCAGAGTAATCTTATATACCTACCTACCTTTTTTGAGGCGGTAGGTGTAGAAAAGTAAACATATAAGGTTTAAAAATATTAGCTGCAAATACTTTAAAGGGTGAACCAGCCCATGAAACTGAACAACTTTCCCCAAGGAACATAGGTCGAATTATTAGAAAATTAATTGGACCTGCCATTCTCGTACAAGTAGACTTTGTCGGCTCGTAGTTTTGTATGGGAGGTCCAAAAACTATCCTCATATTTCCCCCTATGTTTCTAGGAGAAAGTTGTTCAGTTTCATGGGCTGGTTCACCCCTTAAAATATGTGCAGCTATTTTTTTTACACCCTGTATAGCTCTCCAAAGATATTTGAGAGTAAATGTAGATACGCGAGTGAATGTAGGTACGTGGTTTTTTATTGGGATATCCACCTTTCTGGAACCCGTGGCAGCAAATGAACGTAATGGACCGCTCGACGCTCCGACATATATATACATATACAATTCTTGCTCGTTTAAAGGTTTTATAATTAAATAATGTCGCAATCAGTGTAATTTGTACGTACATATTATGGAGCTCAAATTACGCTAGGCGCGACACTAAGCTAAGCAAAAAAAAATGCATGGACCTTACATCTCTAAAAATTGCAATATTCAGAAATTGTACGAGACTTACGACGTGGTGGGCGTGATGGAGGCGCAGGTGCGTGAGATGGAGCCGGTCCTCGCCAGGAAGGCTGAGGAGGGCGTCGCGCTCGTCAACAAGCTGCGAGTCGAGCAGGAGGCTGCCGACAAGGTCAAGCAGGCCGTCATGAAGGACGAGGCCGCGGCCAAGGTACCCCAATACATTGAATTTACCAGTATTTTCCGACTCCCAATCTTAATAAAAGTTCTTTGACCTTTCCGCCGACAAGGTTCACGAGTATAACAACCGGCATTTTCGTTTCATAATTTGACCATTTTTGTTCATATTTCGACCCATGTTTTCGGGGAAAGTTGATCAGTTTCATGGGCTGGCACCTTAAAATATTTGCAACTAATAATATTTTTACATTTCACGTTGTAAGGTAAAAGCGGAGGAGGTGGGCGTGATCGCGGAAGAGGCGAAGGAGGACCTGAAGCTGGCGATGCCAGCGATGGAAGCCGCGCAGAACGCGCTCAAGTCCCTCAACAAGTCCGACATCAACGAGCTGAAGGCGTTCCAGAAGCCGCCCGCGATCGTGCGCTTCGTCATGGAGCCTGTCTGCATCCTGTTTGGAGTCAAGTACGTCATCACGCCCCTGCACCGCACAGGGGTAGGCAGGCCCTCAACAACGCCGACATCAACAAGCTGAAGGCGTTCCTCAAGCCGCCTGCGCTCGTGCGCTTCGTCTTGCAGCTTGTCTGCATCCTGTTCGGGGTCATATACGCCATCCATCATCATCACAAGAACTTATTTATTTCTACATACTTAACTAAATATTCATAATCGCAAAACAAGCTTTGTCAAAATAATATTATGCTGTCAGCAAAACGCAGCTGCATGCGTCATAATGTCATAAACCCATAATTACCTACACCATGGCACTGATGTAGGTATGTATTAATCCGTGCTTTGCTAATTCACCTCCTCAACAGGATATATAAACTCTCCACACTATGGATCCCCACAGTAATAAAGTGCTTATTTGTTTATTACAGGCTAGTTGACCAAAATCTTAACAAACCATCGAATATTGTTTTCAGACCAGACTGGGACCAGACAAAAAAGTTGTTAGCAGACGTAAACTTCATTAAAACCTTAGAGGAATATGACAAAGATCATATACCGGACACTATTCTCAAAAAATTGAAATACTATCTTACACACAAAGATTTCGATGCCGATGCTGTAGTAAAAGTATCCAAGGTAATTGTTTATGACACGAGAGTATATTGTCATTCTATACGATTTTCCATATTATACGTTTCGTAATTTTATGATGTTGTAGGTATGCAAATCTATGGTGCTATGGGTGCGAGCTGTGGATATGTACGCTAAAGTATTCAGGGTTGTCGAACCTAAGATACTCGCGTAAGTGAATAACCATGTGAATAAAATGTTTTGTGTTCTAATGTTTTGTTCTGTGAAAATAAACGTGAGTTATCTAATCTGGATCATTACTGTTTTAAGACACAAAGAAGCGGCGGCTGTGTTAAAGCAAGTAATGCATCTGCTGAGACAGAAACAGAAAGAAGTCGAAGCTATTGAAGCTCAATTAGCCAAAATGATGGCGGAATTAAAGGTTCGTGTTTATTCTAATGGGGTATCACAGGCTCGCTATACCTTCGGGAAAGAAATTGAAATAAAATTCATAAGTCGGGTCCGAGCTTTTCAAAGAGTAGGTATTTTATAGATGTGTCACCACAGCATTCCTCAAAATGTTCAAGGTGTTAGGAAAAGTACTAACTTCCTTTCAAGAGGTGAACCATCCCATAAAACTGAACAACTTTCCCAAGAAATGTATGTCGAAATGTGAAAAAAAAAATTTGACCTCCCATACAAACTAACTTAGTCGGTTGGTCATTTTGTATGAGAGATCCAAAATTTTTTCTCATATTTCGACCTATGTTCCTTCCAGAAAGTTGTTCAATTTCATGGGCTGATTCACCCCTTAAAATATTTGCAGTAATTTTTTTACACCCTGTATAAGTCTTATGTACTGTTGGTTGTTAACAGTAGAAGGATTGTTTTGCAATTATGGATTTAAATCGAGAGATGGGTGGAGGTGTAGTGTAATATACAGGGTGTAAGAGATGGTGTAACGAAAAATTTGCAGTCGTGATCAGATCATGAAACTGAACAACTTTTTTTATGGGGGCTATTTTGGTGTTGGTAAGCTTATAAAGAAATCGACCTTCCATACAAAATTCCCGATCGGCTGACTGACTTTGTATGGAAAGACGAAAAAATTTTTTCGTTTCCCAACATAGCCCCTATACAAAAAGTTGTTCATTTTCGTGGTCTGATCACATCTGCAAAGTTTTTGTTACACCATCCCTTACACCCTGTATGTAGAGTAGTAGCTTATTTATATTTTACTACTTTTTGAGAGGGTAGTTAAATCACGCATTAAATCATCTGGTGATAAGAAGTGTTTCCTTCATCTCTGTTGAAATACCCGAAGAACCCACATACTAATTACATTCTATAAAAATTTCCTTTAAATCGTCAAACTTGAGGCTTTATTGAACCACTTGGCATATTTTTAATGAAAATTGCCATTATAGTCTTGTACTTAAACGCCCCCAAACTCGGAAACGAAAATTATTCCTCTAGTAGGTACTGGCGCGAACTATATAAAGTTTAATAAATGTCGATCATTCAAGTTATAATGTGTTCCAGATTATGTGATAACTTTAAAAATCGGATTACATTTTAACCAATTCGCAATTGAATAGTCCCCTTAACTATGAAAAATAATGTTTGGTTTTCATACACGATGCTTCTGTTTAAGTGGTCCAAAATAAATCTTTTAAACAATCTGAAGTAAGTATGTTATTTTTTTTATTCAAAGAAAAAATTAACCTCCGATACGAATAATTTTGTATGAAGTGTCTAAAGTGTTTTATTCAGTTTTAAATAGGTCAGGTCAATCAGAATCTAGATTTTTCTTTGGACCACTTAAACAGAGAAACTGTATTTCTGGGATTGGTAATAAATAAAATGTTTGTTTAGAGAGTGGAAGAAGAGAAGGAGCGTTTGCAAGCGGAGGTAGACCTGGCGGCGGCGCGGCTGATGCGCGCGAGCAAGCTGACGCAGGCGCTGTCGGACGAGCAGACGCGCTGGGAGGATAGCGTTAAGGTGCGTCACAATGCAGCAGCAAAGAACCACCTCGCCGCTGAAGCGCGTCATATGATTCAACACCTAGGGGTCAATCGCGCTAATTTTGAACGATCATACCAAACCAAACTCAAACCAAAAACGATTGTAACGCATTTTCTGTATCGCGCTAATTGCTTGAGCGGAAACGCTTCGGATTTGTTTGGAAGTTAGGTTGATATAGCTAACGTTCGAACTTTTGGTGTGCATTGGTACCGCGCAAATTTTTGACAGCTTATTAAACCAAAAACATTGCGTTGTGAACATCTCAAACGCTGTCAAATGAACGTTTTTGTAAAAGTTCCTACCGATCAAGTTTTGCTGACATGTTTGATGATCGTTGGTGGATCCTATTACGTCATTAATTTAGTTTATTAAGTCATTGGCCTATAAAAAGTTGTAAGTTGATCCCCAGAACATCGCCCGCATCGATTTCTAGACATAATCATGATTTTTTTACTATTCTATTGGTATGATTAGTTTACAATATATTTTTAAAAACCACTTACATGCACTAAGCTTTATTACAGTATTTTATATTCATACTTATCACGGCTTTCAATAAAATATAGCGTGTTGAGATATATTTTTTAACTCGCTTTTCATTCAATCGTTAAAAAAGTAATATTTTTGTATGGAGTCATACTTTGTACGCATCAGAAATGCATTCCTTGTATTGATTTTTATGAAAATGACACCATACTTGCTCTTCTATCATTAATGAAGCCGTAAAAAAAATATCATTAAAATGCGTTAGTAACCCCTGTCTACCCCTTCTCCCCGCGCACTACTCGTAGGGCCGATTTTTTTCCCCTCTACATCTTATAATGACCATCATAGGCCACCCTATCCTTGGTAAAAATTTGGCTAACTCTAGTCAATGTGAAACAAAAATGGCCATTTTTCGGACTTAGCACTTCTACTACAATGCAAGACCTGCAAGTGCGACGCAAGACTCATGAAAAGCAGCTGACGAGCATCCAAAGCAAAATTACTCGTATAATGGATTTTGATTGGCGCTAGCTTACATACTTATACGGGGTGTAAGGGACAGCGTCCCGAATACTGATAGGGTGCAAGCAGACCATAAAACTGAACAACTTTCCCCTAGGAACATATGTCAGGAAACGCCAAAAAATGTTGGTTTCCCATAGAAAATGCAGTCAGCTGATCGCAATTTTGTATGGGAGGTCGAAAATTTTCTGTCGTTTCCTGACATATGTTTCTAGGGGAAAGTTGTTCAGTGTCATGGGCTGCTTGCACCATATCAGTATTCCGGGCGCAGTCCCTAACACCCTGTATTTTTTTCAGCAATCGACACACAAGCTGTTTTGCACTACGGGTGACATAATAATTACTTCTGGATGCATCGCATATTTCGGCGCGTTCCCGTCGATCTACCGACGCGAGCTCGAGACCAAATGGGTCAGGGAGTGCAAGGAGCTGCAGATACCTTCATCCGAACATTTCGAGTAAGTACTTATTTACATAAACGATTGAAGCACTATCGTAGTAACATCTGCGAATGTTTCCCATCTTCAGTTTGTATAGTTTTGTGGCATACTCTTACATTGACTAAAATGCTTTATTACAGCCATTTGAGGAGCATCAAATTGTCTACTAAACGCAATTTATTTCGTTTCCGAGATATTTGCTATTTTTCACATGACCCTAATTCATCGCTCTCGATTCAGTGTCGTTTATACCCTTTCATTTATCTATCTACCTAAGCAAAGACCAAAAATTTGTAAAAAAATTAACTGCGCGGTGAACCAGCCCATGAAACTGAAGAACTTTCCCCAAGGAGCATAGGTCGAAATATTAAAAAAATATTTGGGCCTCCCATATAAAATTCCGAACCGACCATCTAATAGAATCATTTACGATGGTCCCTAGTATCACTGAGCAAAGCGGCATAAAGGCTGCCAGCAATTAAGTGTGTAAGTGGTAAGCACCATGACTAGACGGGATTTCACCTTAAATCTTCGATCAAATCAAAGATGTTAGCCATAATATAATACCGACCGCATTATTGGAAACTGAAATAGACTATACATATATAGGCGTAAAAAAAATGCTGCAAACATTTTAAGAGGTGAACCAGCCCATGAAACTGAACAACTTTCCCCAAGGAACATAGGTCGAAATATTAAAAAAAAACCTCCCATAAAAAATTACCGACCGACCTAGTCAATTTGTATGGGAGGTCCATAATTTTGATATTTCGACCTATATTTCTTTGGCAAAGTAGTTCAGTTTCATTGACTGATTCACTCCTTAAAATATTTGCAGTTAATATTTTACACCCTATATAAGCAAGTAGGTAAACAAGGGGTGTAACTTTTTGAATTACGTAGTCGTTGTTAATTGCCAAAGCAAAAGAAATTTAAAGCAGGACCCCCAAGTCTGCTATTTTTTGTCATTGTAACGCCATCAAAACTCAACTGTCATTCCATTCCCATTGTGATTTTTCTATACTTTAAACTGTTAGCAGACTACGAAATGACCTAAATCATCCAACTGAGATTCAATCGACATCCAACTGAAAAGATTTTAATTTAGCCGACTTAGGGCCCAGTTCCTTATTTGACGAAGTAGTTACACAGCTTCCGTGATGTTTACAGCCTGACGAGTATAATGGCCGACTCGTACACGGTGCGCACGTGGAACGCGCAGGGCTTGCCTCGCGACAACGTCTCCACGGAGAATGGCATCCTGGTGATCAACGCCGGCCGCTGGTCGCTTAGCATCGACCCACAAGAACAGGTAAACAAACAAAATGTTACAACCCACTTCCTAGTGAGACAACGAGTCGACTGACGGCCCACACCGTCTCATCGATATCAGTAGCAAATAATATCTAATTTTGCCTTATTCCACAGAGGAATTCCAAAGAGGAAAGAAACACAGTTTGCGTAGCAAAGGGGCCTGAGCCTGATCTTTGGTCTCAGAATACGGAAGTAACTTTATTCAGTTAACAATATTCGGTTTTTGTCCATTTCTACATTAGAGAGTTTCTTTAAGTTACAATAATAAAGTTGTTTATCCTCGGGCGACATAGGTACATTGAATCCCTCGCTTTACTCAGGATTCTACTCTAAAATCCTTCGTTCCGCTCGTGATTCAAACTAACGCCCTCATTTTAAATATATCGCTTTAATCTCTTTTCATAAAAACTACTTATATTATAATTATAAAATTGCACAAACGCAGTCTTTATTCGATTGAATTGCTTATTGTAGGTTACTACGAGTTTTATAATTATGATTATCTTTATTCTTACGGCTTGTTTTACTATTGTTTGCTGTGTGATGCCGGCTTAAAATAGCATCACCCCATTTCTTCCCGCGGGTGTTGTAAAAGGCAACTAAGGGACTCGAGAGTTTCATGTGTATTACAATTTTAGGCGACAGGCTGAGAACCTGTCACCATAGTGATACACAAATTATCTCAAATGGCCCTCTATATTTGTCAGACGTGGCGATAACGATGGTAAGTTTGCGATCGTTAACGCTCTGCCTACCCCGGAAGGGATAAAAGCGTGATTTGTGTATGTGTATTTTTTAAATATATCGCTTTAACTTTTCATAAAAACTACTATATTATTATAATTAAATTGCACAAACGCAGTCTTGAATTGCTTATCGTAGGTTACTACGAGTTTTATCATCATGATTATCTTTATTCTTACGGCTTGTTTAAAATCTTTTACGCAATTTGTCAGGCGAACAGGTGGATCAAGAACATGGAGCGTGACCACGGGCTTGTGATCACGAAGCTGACGGACGCGGGGTTCCTGCGCCAGTTGGAGAACTGCATCCGGCTTGGCTGGCCCATGCTCATCGAGGACCTGGGCGAGACGCTCGAAGCCACCTTGGCGCCCGTCTTGCTCAAGCAAATGTTCCGACAGGTAACCCGCAATTAAAATGTTACTATCCCGGTAAAAGGAGGCACGTCACGCGTTATTGGTCAAAATACAGGCATTAATTCAGCAGCAGTCGCGCGACGGGCACATTTACCTACAAGGTGTATTTATTGTTCTCACTTTGACGAATAAACAGTGGTAAAATGCGCCGAAAAGAATAAAAGGTTCGCATTCTCTATGAACATTAACAGTCCCAGGTTGTTTTATAAACCTACCTCAATCGCGATCGTTCATCCTAATCTCAGCAACTATTTGTGATCGTGATACAGGCGGGCCGGTTGCTAATTCGCTTGGGTGACAGCGACATCGAGTACGACACGCAGTTCCGGCTGTATCTGACCACGAAGCTCGCCAACCCGCACTACCTGCCGGAAATCTGCATTCAAGTGACGCTGGTCAACTTCACAGTCACGCTCAGCGGCCTTGAGGACCAACTCCTGGCGTTAGTTACTTACATGTGTACCACCCGTGCCGACTAATAATGATTGTATATACGTACAGTAGCGATCATAAACGTACAGTACCTGGTTCACCGAGCCTAGCTCGGGTTTATCGTCCCCAAAAACGTACTTTGTTTCTTATACCAATCTAATATCCGCTTATAATTCACCTAGTTATTATTCCGCGCGCAAAACCCGATAAAGGTATTATGCCATAATTATGTATTACGCCATCTGTCGAAAAATGCGAAGACCATGTCCGTGGTTTGACCTCATTTGTTTAGTATAGGACGAATAGAACACAAAAAAATAGATATATATTTACAAAAATATACACTGTATAAAATAAAATATTAAAATATTATTGTAAAAATAAACGAGCAAAAAAATGTAGCAGCCGATTGGTTTGTTCGATCGGTAATTTTGTATGGGAGGTCCAAAAAATTCTCTCATATTTCGACCCATGTTTCTTGGAGAAAGTTGTTCAGTTTCATGGGCTGATTCACCCCTTAAAATATTTGCAGCTAATATTTTTACACCTTATATTTATAAAAATGTTGTGGTGTTCAGTGACGTGGTGCGGCTGGAGCGGCCGGACTTGGAGCTGCTGCGGTCGGAGCTGATCGTGCGCATCAACGCGGACAAGGGCACGCTGCTGGAGATCGAGGACAAGATCCTGCGGCTGCTGTACGCCTCCACCGGCAACATCCTCGACGACGAAGAGCTCATCGACACGCTCAACGAGAGCAAAGTATGCACACCGTCTGTCTATTGCATACCGAGGTTTCGTTTTCACTGACAACATAAGTATGGTCGATTTGAAAGTCTTTCATTTTTTGAAGGGTCCTCCTAGGTAGGTAATTACCTAACTTTTAATAAACCTATGGTTATAACACAAAACTTTAATACACCTTCATTTAAATTACCAATGCTTAAAATACCTAGTAGTACATCAAGAAAGTCTAAAAAGACGGATCCTTAAGTCCAAATTCTACAAACAGTATGTTGAGGTTGATGTTGCCCGTGTGATGCAGATGTAGAATAGCATCATCCTATTTCTACCTGTGGATGTCGTATAAGGCGACTAAAGGCTGAGACTAGGAAATGGGCAGTAGCGTTCGTTTGTAGTAGTAGTAAGTTTAGGCATAGGTACTGAAACTGTGGCCGTGTTTGACTGTATAGGTACGTAATAACAATGGTACTGAACAAACTGTTAAATAAATATTCAAACTCATAGATCTGAAATATAAGGTGATTTGAGCCTGCCATAACAAGTTACTCGGTCGGCTGGTACGTTTTTATGGAAAATTGAATTTTTTCGCCCCGTAAAATATACCTACGCAGTACGCTTCTATTTAAATCTACAACAAAAAATTAAATGCCATACTAATAACCAATATGTATTACCATAGGAAACATCGGAGATAATAAATGCGCGGCTAGAGGAGACGGAGGCGACGGAGATCAACATATCTGCGGCGCGCGAGAAGTACCGCTCGGTGGCGACGCGCGGCTCCGTGCTCTACTTCGCGGTCGCGCAGCTCGCCGACATCGACCCCATGTACCAGTTCTCGCTCAAATACTTCAACTACGTACGTGACCCCGACTCCAATAGTTCTTTTCAAAGTTATCCGCTATCGAATTTATGAAATTTTAATACAACCAGTGGCACTTGTGTTGCTGAGACGAATTTAACGACACCTCATGACTATATCAACATCCGTGTCCCTCAAGCTGTAATCCTCACTTATGAAAACTAATCGAAAATTAATTTTGATGGAAACTACTGGACTGATTTCAACAATTATCACCATAAAAAGCTACAATTTATCGGTAGAGAACAGACATTTTTACTTTTTTCTCCTTCCAGCTTTTTAACACAATAATAGAAAAGAGCGAAAAGTCCGACGTTCTTGAGAAGCGGCTGGAGATATTGTACCGCGAGATCACGCTGTACATCTACCGCAACGTGTCGCGCGGGCTGTTCGAGAGACACAAGCTCGTGTTCAGCTTCCTGCTCAACATGGCCATTTACCTCAACGCCGGTCTAGTTGAACATGATCAGTGGAACTTCGTACTGCGCGGCTCGGCTGGCACGAAAGTGGTTAGTATGACAAGGGTGTCATGTCATCATCCGGTGTCCAAACCACTTGACCACCGACGCTCCTCCTATGTTAGTTTAATAATTAGTAGTGTCCATCTTGAAGGACGTTTTTCTGGCGGAAGATATTCTTATGTGCCTTTTTGACGGTTGGTAGCGAATTAAACCCCCAATAAGCCTGTATCGCCCGTATTATACCCAAAAAACAAAACAATCAAAACAAAATTTCAAGATGAGAATCACTTCCGTTTTCATTCACAGTGACTTGTAGTGTCATGTTTTTTTAAATCAAATGAATAGGACTTTTTAATGATACCAATATTGGTAGGAATAACTGCTTAATACTTGAAGTCTAGGTGTAAGTCTTTCTGCGAAGTGCGGTTTTTCTGATGTCGAGTGTATAAGTATAGACAAGATAATTTTTTTTTTATACTTTTTGTCCAGGTCCCTCCCATAAAGCCGCCTATTGAGTCTGTGACGGAGCATATTTGGTTAAATGTGTATCATTTGGAAGAAACCGACGAGTCTTTCAGGGGAATTGCCGAAGATTACGCCAAGAGAATACCAATTACAGTTGGATCGTTCAGTGTGGTAGGTATATGTGTAAACCCTGTTTTTTTTTAAGAGATTGTAACTTGAAATCTTGTGTTTCCTGTTCAGGGAAATTTATAATTTGTTTCTTTTAGCCGCGTAATTTCACTAGGTTCATAAGAAATAGAAAAATGTGTAACTAACATATATTTTCTTTTTTACAATGACTGATTTTGACGTACAAAAAGATAAATGTAAAATTTACTACTTTGTAAGAAATAAAATAAACAATAAACAAATTCCTAGTAGATGACGCTCGTGCAAACGATGTAAAAGCTCAGCAGTGATTCTCGATAGATTGGCGTAGGTACTCGTTTTCTTTTTTATTATGCACTGAACTTGACAAATGATTTGCTTATCATAATTTAAGATTTGCAAAATAAATGGCAACACAAGGTGCCAATTAACTATCTTTAAATAAATCAGGGTTAAGAATTATCTAGTATGTCTACTACATAGCTAAGGTGCGTAGGTGCGGTCTCCTAAGTATGCAGCTTATGTAGGTTTTAGAAGGGTAAGTTTCTAAATTTAGGAAAAAGTACGGCTAGTGACACACACGACGTACGGGTGCGTAGTGTGCGAGCGCCAGATGATGTGTCTAAGGCTGGTTTCAGAGCGGCGCGTCTCAGCAGCGCTGCCCAGGTGCGCGCGGCTCGGGCAGCGCGTTCGCTGTGAAACGACATTCAGACGCGCGCGCTTCGTTGTAGTGTACGGTCGAGTGCAGAGAATCATTATGCCAGCAAACGTAATCACTATATTAGCTATATACGTTATATGGAAAAGAGTGCAACAACGTCGGCAAGTCGTTGCTACTGGCAATCGAAGGAGATCCGACCGCGGCGCGGCCGAGACGCGGCCCAAGACGCGTCACTATGAAACGCTACATACAATCTAGTGTAATGCGAGGCGCGCGCGGCTGGGCAGCGCTGCCGAGACGCGTCGCCCTGAAACCAGCCAAAGCGCGGGGAGCGCGGTATGGTGTATTCAGTCACGTCGCATCGTTTACCTTTATAGTTTACCTGGCTAGCTACGTATAAATATGTATATTTTGCTTATAGAACATTCATGTTGACATTACCAACGAACAACCGCCGGTAGTGGATTGGAACGAGAAACTCACACTGTTTGAGAAATTGATGATTATCAAATGTCTGAGGGAAGAGAAATTGGTGTTCGCCATCGCGCAATATGTCGCCGCCAGCCTGGGTCAAGTGTTCATAGAAAGTCCGGCTGTGCAACTAAATACGCTGTAAGTATCTGTTTATTTAACTTAATCTACACTCGTTCTTTAATTTTCGTATTACTGATTCAAACCCAGTTGTACTCTAAAAACATACAGCCTATAGAATAGGCTTTTGTTCTGAAAACATTAAATTTAAATATTAAATGAACCGATGAAACGACTTGTCGCGTAATACTATAATCTGTGCCAAAACAAAACTGAAATTTGCCGCCATTTTCCACCACACTTGTCATTATGCTATCTCATGAGTGAATTTTGAGTAGTTCTCAGAAAAATATGCTAGATGGCGCTAGTGTCACCAAACCCTAAACTAAAAACATCGCGTAAACTAGCTTCCATAGTAGACTACATCGATAAAAATATTCTCCCAAAACATCATAATCATGACCAGGGCTTTTCTATAGGGCAAACACTTATATATATTGCGGCTTATACAACAGCTGTAGTAAATGGCTCAAGAATTGGCCCAGGACCATCAAGTGAGCGTAGAAAGGCGCCTTGGCAGGAAAGGTTAGAGAAGAAAATTCAGAGGTTAAGGGCTGATAATAGGCAGATTGACGCAGTATATATCAAGTCACAGATCTGAACGGGTTATCCCAGCAGTGGAAGACATAAAATCTAGGTACGAAGTCCATGCCACATAAATGTAGCAGCTAGTAGATTGAAGAGATATTTGACTTGTACACAACGCAAAACTCAGAATACCCAATTCCAGGACAACGAATAAGTTTTCTACAGAAATTTAACAGGAAAAGATCATAATTGTCAACCAGTGCAGACCGAAGGCCTGTCCCTTGAGTCATTACGTGAATATTGGGCGAACATATGGGAAAACCTTTGATATAACGAAAACGTCGATTGGATATCAATAATTTCTCATGACATCTCTGAAATGCCTTTTGCCTGCATACCGGTGGACACATTCATAAAATTCATAAAAGGTACCCATAACTGGAAAGCACCACGTTCAGATCATGTGCACAATTACTGGTATAAGAAACTTACTAGCACTCACCCATACTTACACTGCCACATAAATATAAGGTGCAAAAATATTAGCTGCAAATATTTTAAGGGGTGAATCAGCCCATGAAACTAAACAACTTTCCCCAAGGAGCATAGGTCGAAATATGAAAGGAATTTTTGGACCTCCCATACAAAATGTAGCAGCCGAGCGTGTCAACTGTATGGGAGGTCCAAAAATTAGTTTCATATTTCGACCTATGTTCCATAAGGAAAGTTGTTCAGTTTCATGGACTGTTTCACCCCTTAAAATATTTGTAGCTATAATATACACCCAAATATTTTACACCCTGTATATTTATTCAATCACCAGACTCTATGCCAAAGTATATCACCTATAGTAAAACTTGCGTGCTACCTAAAGACACCGACACAAAAAATCCAGCCAAGTACCGTAATACATGCCCTCAAACAATATACAAAATTATTTCATCTTGCATCAGTAACATAATAAATTCCCATCGAACACAAACTACTTGCGGAGCAGCAAAAAGGCTGCAGAAAATATAGCCAAGGTTGCAAAGAACAGTTGATAATTGACTCGATCGCAATGAAGCAAGCCTTAAATAGTAAAAGAGATAGGGATATCATAAATTGCATATCAAATAAATAATCGCCTGTCAATACATACTCAACATTTATATTCATTTTCACATCAAATAACTTACTTCACTACAAATAAACTAAGTGTTTAACAAAACTCAAACTGCAGATAATTCGAAATTTGACATCAATACGACATTAATTTTTTCCTTATAATGCAATATAGTTAATTTTATATACTGACTGCACAGCAAATTTTCTATATTTCATAACAAAATAACTATCCCAGTCGCATATTAGCCAGTAAGTACAACAAAACCTGTTCATCATATTTGTCTCAATTTTCAAGTGGCCATGCTCGGCAAATTGAATGATTATTATACCAAAAAAAATCCTTTTGCATTGCATTATTTCTAAAAGCAGAACAAATTAACTGAAAAGGGCTTCGCGGCTTCGCGCGCTTTTTCATCACTGGAGTGCAGAGTGCAGAGCAATTCATATCATATTTCAAACAGGAGTGGGTTTCGCTCAATCCAAATTGGTATCTAGGATCAGCCGAAGGTTCTCCAGTGATAAACAATGCACTAGAGTCATTCAATAGAAGTATAAAAGACAGCCACACATTACGAGAACGACTTCCATTGTCTAGACTTATCTCAGTCGCAACAAATATGATCAAGGACTGGTCGAAAGATCACAATTAACTATAAGTGAAAGCATATCATCGGACTTGTGATCCGACTCACTACGTGGCGCCACCCGCAGAAGCTAAAAATGTGCCTATTGGGCAAAAAAGGAAGCGTGGACGCCCCGCGAAAGTAAGACCCACTTTAATAATTCAATTAATTCCAATTTTGTATCTAATTTTATATAGTTTTTGCTGATCTCATTATGTGGTAATTAATAAATAATAAGACGACTGTGACTAATAAAATGCTGTTTTATTTAGAAAAATAATAAAAAAATAGAAGCTATATTAAAAAAAAAGAGTTAACAGGTATAAGTAATGTGCATTAAGATTATTAGCTGTGCATTGATGAAAAAGCTTTAATTTTAGGAAAAATCGCTGTACGCAGCGAAAATAAATTTTAGTATGTTGATTGATATTTTGAGTTGAATATTATGCTGTGCAATCAGTAATTTTGGAATGGGAATTTGTTTTTTTTTATTTGCGTTTAAACGCAAGTATTTAAATACTACCCACACAGATATCCACAACATGTATATCGACTACAAAAAAGCCTTTGATTCAGTTCCTCACATCTCCAAAATTAACCGTATAGTTATATCTTTCTTAAAAGCGTCCATGAACAACTGGCAAACAGTGCTGAATATAAAGCAAAATAATGAGACTATAACTACTGAACCGATCCGTATCCGAAGAGGAATATTCCAAGGAGATGCGTTGGTAAATAATTGGTTGAATATACAGGATGTAAAAAAATTTGCTGCAAATATTTTAAGGGGTGAACAAGCCCATGAAACTGAACAACTTTCCCCATACAAACTGACTTGACTGTAATTTTGTATGATAGGTCCAATTTTTTTAGTTTTTGTTCATTTTTCGACCTATGTTCCTTAGGGAAAGTTGTTCAGTTTCATGGGGTGATTCACCCCTTCAAATATTTGCAGCTAATATTTTGACACCTTATATATTTTACATATTCATGCTCTGAAAATAGGTCAATACTGACCAAAACCCTGCTCTGTAACTTCAATTTAAAGGTTAGGTTTTAAAACCCTGTAGTAAGGAATTTTGAATATGGAACTGTCACTAAACTAATCATAGCATAGCAAATACCGCACTGGCCAGTACGAATTGGAAATATAAAACGTGAAGGACTTATATTTAAAATCTGTATTTTTATAACATCAATAAATGAATTTGTCGAATTAAAACTCAATATTGCGATAACAAAAGTAAAAACTACTAATATCCTTACGATTACATAAATATCTACTATAAAGAAGTTAACATAAGTTAAAATTATTTTCGTTCATTTAATATTTTTTACTTATAGAAAAAATTATGCAATTAGGAATGTTACTAGGTATGCCAAATAGTTTGCAATATTGTGTCAGAAAAGCCTGTATGTATACAAATACACTAGTTTTTGTTGCAGTCAAAAATACCTAATAGTTTTTATTTTATAGGCATTCAAAGTTTAGAAAAATATCGAGTCCCGCTAACAGCGACGTAACCGCCTGTGACGTCATATCACAACGTTTGTACCAAATACGCGAGCCGTTATCCATACTTCCATACTAATTCTAAAGTAACTCTGTCCGTCCGTTACGCTTTCACGGTCAAGCCACTAAACCGATCATCATGAAATTTCACACAGAGATTAATAAGATACCGAAAACGGACATAGGCTTCTTTTTCTCACCACTACTCGAGAATCTGAAGTGCCTAAAGTAGACCACCAGGTGCACCACCAGGAACCCACCTAAACTGTTGGAGATACAGATATGGCATCAGTTTTACAACTAGATGGGTAGCTTCTGCTGGCATATACGCTTCTAAGGTTTGGAGTACCTGATGTAGACCACCAGGTGTACCACCAGAAGCCCACCTAAACGACTGGAGATACAGACGTGGCACCAAAGCAAATGTTGTTCAGCTTGATGGGTAGCTTCTCTAATAGTTTAGGTGGCTTCTGGTGCGCCTGGTGTTCTACATCAGGTACTCCAAACGTTCGAAGTGTATTATGCCAGCAGAAGCTACCCATCAAGCTGTACAACTTTTGCTTAAGGTCCATATCTGTATCTCCTATAGTTTAGGTGGGCTCCTGGTAGGCACCTGGTCGTCTACATCAGGTACTACAAACCTTCGAGACGTATATGCCAGAAGAAGCTACCCATCAAGCTGAACAACTTTTGCTCGGGTGCTATATTTCGTTTAGGTGCAGAATGTCTCTTTCGCAAAATGTCCCCTGGTTCCAAAATGTCCCTTTCTCAGAATGCTGCTTTCCCAGATTGTCCCCTTCCCAAAATGTCCCTTTCCCAAAATGCCCCTTTATGTCCCTTTCCCTTTTTTTATCGATCTAACATAGAAATATGACTAAATTGAACCAGGTGAATCAGCCTGTTTTAATCAATCCGGAAAAATATCAAAAAGTATAAATTGAGAAATATTAACATAATAATCGCTAAGCATAGAACCTGATACTTCTGAATCTTTAGACCAATACCACTCGTTCTTAAAGCTTAGATTAAGGTGTGACTATGTTTTGTACACAAATGTTCGGAAAGGGACATTATGGGAAAGGGATATTTTGGGAATGGGACATTTTGCAAAAGGCACATTTTGGGAAAGGGACATTTTGGGTAGGGGCCATCTGGGAAAGGAGCATTCTGAGAAAGGGACATTTTGGAACTAGGGGACATTTGGCGAAAGGGACATTCTGCACCTAGGCTATATCGTTTTTTGTTTTTTGTATAGTTTAGATGGGCTCCTGGTTGTACACCTGGTGGTCTACATCAGGTACTCCAGACCCTCGAATGGTGACAAAAATTAACCAATGTCCTTTCTCGGTGTCTTATATCCGTGTCAAATTTCATGAAGATACAAACATCAATGCAAAGCAATTCAAAGCAACCTGTACTTTTATTTCCCAGTGGGTCTAGCCTCTTCATAGCTTTTATCAATTTTTCGCATTTTAACGTCCTTTTGAAACGTAAAAATCAATTTTTCCGTCCAATTAGTAATTGTATTTTTACATTGAGGCATTTGGACACATGATTTCCTTGTATTAGGATTGGACATTTTAAAAAGTATTTAGGTATAAATTCAGCGGCACAGGCGCGAGACCGCGAGCGCATTGAGTGAGTGTTGTGCGATGACGTCACAGCGTCACCGGCAGTCCCCGCGTGCGGTGACAACTTGTTTTACTTCTAAATCGGAAACTAATTGACGTATCGCAGCAATTCTTGCACTAGTATTTTTTTATTTTTAACAAAGAATATGAAGTGCTAATAATTAAAATTCATGAACAAACTCAATTGGCGTACCAAACGATAAAATCACCATTTATGTATTTTTGTATTTTTCTTGTTTTTATTTTTTTGTATTTTTATTATATTACGTTTACGTAGGCCATTCAATATGTTTTTAAGCTACTAAATTCGGGTCCCAAGCGTATTTCACCTCAGATTTTTCTTTGATACCATCAAGAGCTTTCAAGTCTTCGGGAGAAAGCCTGAAATCGAGTGCAATATTTTCCCTAATGCGTTCAGGATTTGTAGATTTGGGTATGACAGCCACATCCTGCTGCAACGCCCACATAAGTAAGACTTGAGCGCAAGTCTTGTTATGTTTTTGTGCAATGTTCTGCACAACTGGGTTTTCGAGAAGTGACAAATTGGATGATGATGTTCCCCCCAACGAGGAGTATGCTTGTAAAACTATGTCTTGTTCTTTGCAGAACTCAAGAAGTTCTTTTTGGTAGTACTGTGGATGCCACTCCACCTGAAAATTAAAATTCTTAATTTATTTTCTGTCCCAACAATAGTGTCTCAGATAGTGATTTTACATGTTGCTTTGGATATCGTGGGAAACTGTACAGATGTAATCATTTATAATGTGTGTTTGATTTTGTAAAAAAGGCAAACAATGGTGGGCCATTCTCACCTGGTTAACAGCTGGAACTACGCAATGGTTGGCAAGTAGCTCTTTTAGATGTCGCACGTTGAAATTGGACACACCAATGGCGTTGACGGCGCCCTGATCGTACAGCTGTTCCAGGCTGGCCCAGGTCTCGGCGCGAAGCTCCTTATTGCGCGGATCTTCAGAGCGAACTTTAGTGCTTCCAGGGAAATGGACCAGGAACATGTCCACATACTCTAACCCGAGATTCTCCAACGACTTCTTTAATGCAGCCTGCACTACCTCTATTCCTCCATGATTTGATGGTGCTAAACAAAACAATATATCACTTATTAATTAATTACATAAATGAATAACAATCCATTATCAGTGTTTTATACCTACATAATTTTGTTGTGACAAAAATGTCACTTCTTTCTAACCCATATTTAGGTAGTAGTGTTTCAAATGCGGTTTTTAGATATGGTTCGTTTCCATAAACAGCTGCGGTGTCTGAAAATAAAAGAAATAAATATAATCATTTTTTGACACATAAGACACTCATATCATATATGACAAATCTATCTTCAAAAAATACGGACGAA
The DNA here is from genome assembly GCA_029255805.1 of Keiferia lycopersicella. NCBI lineage: Eukaryota > Metazoa > Arthropoda > Insecta > Lepidoptera > Gelechiidae > Keiferia > Keiferia lycopersicella. The sequence continues at coordinate 10,963,462 of JARACZ010000006.1, read as the reverse complement.
CATGATAAAATGACATATTGACGATTCTATTATAATAAAATAGTGGTAAGCTAGAGTTCAACCCGAACGGTCTTTTTATTTCATGTGAAACCGCACCGACGAGGCCAACACCGCCTGCACCGACACGATATTGACCCACCCCTTCTTGTGTTATTTGTCGCCAGGGACCGAACTGACGATGACATTGTCTCACGTTGTCGTCAAACACCCGACGTCGTGCCTATTGGCGTCAAATACTTAGAAACGTAGCCAAACGGGCACGTTTGCCGACTAAAGAATGATTCGACTACACAACTCCTGACATTCTGCACCTCTTTGGCTTTCTGCCCCCCTGACATTTTGCACCCATGACATTTAGCGCACATGGCAACTCGCCCCCATGAAATTTTGCGCAAATGACTTTTTGCTCTCACAACATTTTGCGCCCGCGACATTCAGCGACCTTACATTTTGCGACATGACATTATGCGCCTTTGACTTTATGCGCTTCTGGCCTTTTGCGACTCTGACCTTTTACGACTGACTTTCTGCGCCCCTGACGTGCTACGCCCGACCTCACATTAATACTAGTAATTAGTAGAAGTTTATTTAATTAATAGGTAACTAACTTACCTATAGTTTATATTTTAGACAAAACCAAATACCAATTTAATGAGATAGTATAAAAACTTTTTTTTGCAAGCCACAGTTTACTAAAATCAACATTACATGTTTTCTTATGAAAATTTTGTGTAAGTTATTATTCATTGTAAATTGTTTAACTATTTTACATGCTATTATATCCTGTAAAAAAAATCCTTGAAATGTTTTACAGAAAACATTCATTTTTCAATCTTGTTTGAAGGATTTAAAGATTTCAATTTATGCTAAATTCTGATATTGTATTTATTTTATAAAGTAGGCGGCTTACATGTTTATAGTAATTTACTATTTTTTTATTACATTATTATTCTTTGCAATATTTCTATTGTTGTGTTGCCTTCAGCATCACAAAGATGGCACTAGCCGAAGATTTATTTGGTACAACTAGGCATTGATAGATGGCGTTATTTCAAGTATAAATAAATTAGGGTTTGATCTCAAGGTTTTAGTTCGAAATGAGGCTAGTTCCTGATTTATAAAATGGGTGGCGTAAGTTTCACATATTTTTAATAAAATGTTTTCTATAGTAAAAGTTTAGATGTGGCAGATAAATTAAATCATTTTACTTGCAGTTATAGTAGTATCATTTATTATTCTATAAATAACTTAATTATTAGGTAAAAGCATAACTTAATTATTATTGTAAAAGAACATGTAAGGGTAAGTAAAATTTAAGTACTCTTAGAAAACTTAAGTACTTTCGAGAATTTTAAGGGTATGTAAGGATATAATACGTAGCATTAGTTAATCGGTTAGACAGAGATGGCAGGTATTGTAATGACGTGTGTATAGGAAAGAGATAGTCGTAATAAAGAATTTGTCTTTGGCAAGATGTCGTCGTTTGACGCTAGTGTATTCTAAGTCTATGTATGATTGAAACACACACATATCACGCCTCTATGCGGGGTATGCAGAGCGTTAACGGCCGCAATATTACGGTCGCTATCGCCACGTCTGACAAATATTGAGGGCCTTTTCAGATAATTCGTGTATCACTATAGTGACAGGTTGTCAGCCTGTCGCCTAAAAGTTATATAATAACTCCTGAAACCATCAACTGCCTCAGTTGCCTCTTATTTCGATCAATGTAATGCATCTTATTAATATGCAAAATGTTCAACAACAAGGAGTCAAGAAATTCCCCTCTAGTGATTAACGTATATTCGCATTCTCATTCGCGAATATTCGCATGTTTTTTAACATTAGCATTCGCATTCGTATTCGCAAAATTCTTGCGAATATTTTGCGAATGGGAAGGTCTATAAAAGCAGGTTCGTAGACGTTTGTTTACCACCTGTATGCGTAAATAACCGATTAATTTCTAAAACGGGTTCACAAGTGTTCGTTCATATCATCTCGGCAATTTCCAAAATTAAATGCGATTGCGTAGTAACAAACAGCCACATCCAGCTCGCGCAGCCAATCAGCGACCACATTTTAGCCACAGATATATGGCCCTAATTAAACATTCGTATTCGCATTCGCACTCGCCAATATGAGCCTCAGATATTCGCATTCGCGAATGCTTACAATGAAACATTCGTTACATCACTACACCCCTCCCATACTGCACATCTCGCGAGCAATTGTCTATGATAATTTTACTTCTTAAATTGTGTATTTTTGACATATCAGTTCTGTACATTTCTGTAGGTAGTGCCTGTTGACGCACACATCGGTTACACTCACTCATACACTGACAAGCAAACAAAAAAATTGCTGTAGAAATGGTAGAGAGAGCTTACAGTTGTCACAAAGTGGACTTTCCCGCTGTCAATAGCGCACAATGGCGCAAAAGTTGATACTTTACACTTTACAAATTAGTCAAATTGTGAACGAGTGATTATCTATAGCAAGGCACTATTTCCTATACAAGTTCATAATTATAAAGTATAGTTCTCTGAACTTCATAAAATAAGTAAAGTTAGAAAATAACTTTAAAGTGGTACTATATTCATAAAGCTTACCAAACATTCTGTAGCCAGCTTCTAATGCATGATCAACCGTCTTCATGACATCAGCTGGTCGACGTATTCTGTATGTCCCCACTGTAACAATTTTTTTTAATAAGTGCCACTTCTTTTTGTTATTGTGTGGGAAAATGAGACTTGCAACAACCTGATGAATGTTGATGCCAGTTTTTCAATCATCTTCTACTAGGAGCAGGCCCTTGTTTGAGTACAGCAGCTGGGACCTATGGCTCAACATGCCCTCCAAAACAAGGAAACATCTTCCTTATGGACAAACAGGTGGTTCAGCCTGCAATGTCCTAACCAGACTAGAAAATAATTTACAAGTGATAAATATCAATCTTGTGAGTTGTCCCACTGGAACTCAAATTCTCAAATTGAAATCAAACTTGGAACCTTTGCATTGCACTATAGGTACTGTATAAAATCGGCCATCAAATTGTCAACTGTGTTATCTTTACTTTTTGCAGTGAAGATATCCATAACTGTTGCATTAAAACTGAATTTACAAGTGTTAGAGTAGTGCAGCAATATACCTCTATAAGCAAAGTATGTCCTGACCTATATTGGCTGATTCTATTTTTAGAATATTGTAAATACAGGAAATCAATACCTGCGCGAAAACGAAGGTTTAACATTATGAAATAAAAAAAACACTTAGGTACTTACAGCCTACTGCAGGCATTTCGTGGCCGTTGTTCAGCTTAAATTTGATGTTGGCGAAGTTCTCCACCCCTAGGGCGGCTGCAGCCATTCTTCGGTATAGCCTTTTGTTATTCTTTGGAGGGAGTTTCACGTGTCCCGGGCATCCAGCCCGGAGATTTTTTCTTGCTCGTCGATTACTAATGCTGACGGCTTGTGCCACACGGCACGACACTGTACGCTCACTTCCACTTAGCCTTGTGGGTTTTTCCGGTTATTTGGATGAATCACTGCTAAAGTACCGAAGGGTATTTAGGACGCGAAGCGAAGGAAAGTGGAATCGAACCAGACTGTCCGGAGGCTGGTAAGCAAAGTAGGAAACTGACAGTGACACTGACAGTTTTTTACTTTTTTTAATGGGTCCTGATAACATACTACTATGTAGATACTAGACCAAACCGTACTTCTTGACACAATATTGCGACCCGACTTTTTCCATGTAAACGGAAAAAGTTGGACATAAAGTACGGCCTGAACCGTCAGATTCTTGACATCGAAATTAAAGGAGGCCAGTGACTGTTCGTTTCGCTTATAACTTGCCTCGCTATTTTTGAAGGTTTATAGTAGGCAATCCGAATATATTTTCATAAGCTCTACATTTGTATTTATTTATTGTATTTAATATCTTATATCATCTTGTCGCCGTTCGGTCGCTCACTTCGTTCGCTCCAGGGGTTTAAAAGTCTAACCTAATCTAAACCCACCGTGTCGAATTTGCCTTACAAAAACTTATTTATGGAGGGGGCTGCGCCCCCCGAGTCCCCCCGTCACCCTGTTTTGCGGTTTTCTAATGTCCTCTTCTAAAGATCCAGTTTGCGTAATAAAGCAGACAAAAAACGCGCCAGACACGTACTCACATTCGTTGTTGTCACCGCCTTTGTTCGCTTTGTACTTTGTGTTACTGTAGTAGCCCACTCTGTAATGTTTGACATTACTGATGATCTCTCCGACCGATTTCGGCCATGGCGACCACTTTGACTCCTAATCAGATCGGCGCTGATGCGCCCGGAGATGGCTATTGTAGCCAATTTTGGCAGTAAACTCCCGTGCACAGAGTGGACACGTGAGTTTGCCATTTACATAATTATAGTTAATGGCGACGGGTGGACGGGCCTTCAGCTCATCGCGCTTAGCGTCGAGGTCTGCTTTACGCTGTTCCTCAAACTCGCGGACTTGCCTCTTAACCATCCCGCGCCATTCGGGACGCTGTGCTGCCAGACCCTCCCATTGAGTGGGCTCAATGTTGCATCTTTTCATGTGTCGTTTCTGAACATCTTTATATCTGAGGAGTTGTCCGCCATGCTTTCGCTTGCCCTCCTCTAGCTCAGAATAAAAGATGCGCTTCGCCACTCTCTCCTCCGACATCCGGGATACATGACCGCACCACCGTAGCTGACGACGCATTAGATAGGCCTCAATGCCACCAACATTGGCTCGTCTCAGAACTTCGGTATTGCGCACTCGGTCGGACCATCTGATCTTCATGATGGTGCGAAGGCATTTTAGGTGGAAGCGATCCAGAGTGCGTATGTGGTGACGATACACACACCAAGTCTCGGAGGAGTATAGAAGGTTTGGCAGCACAATCGCCATATACACAGAGATTTTTGTGGCTATCTTTAGGTCGTGCGAGCAGAAAACCTTGGAACACAACTTCCCAAATGCTGCAGCTGCAGCACTGATTCTGCTGTTGATCTCAGCATCAAGGTTACACTTAGATGTTATAGTGTTCCCCAGATAACGAAACTTATCAACCTGTTTCAGCATATCCTCACAAAGCATAATCGCCAGTGTCTCGCGACCATGCGAGTCTAAGGACATCACTTCCGTCTTTTTGACACTGATCTTCAGGCCGAATTTACAGCATGCTTGGTGAAAAACGGACATTAGCTGTTGCAGGCCGTCTGGGGATTCTGCAAGAAAGCACAAGTCATCAGCATACATGATCTCAGTAATCAATGCATACGAGACTTTAGTGCGCGCCTTAAGTCTAGCCAGGTTAAAAAGACTGCCATCTGTGCGGAAACGGATGCGGACTCCTTGGGAAACAGTATTTAGGACTTCTTTGACTACAACTGCAAAGTACAAGGCGAACAGTGTGGGCGCTAGAACACACCCTTGTTTCACCCCACAGGTGACGGGGAAGAAATCAGACTGTTCACCGTCTACAGAGACGCAGCACTGCATGTCGTCATGCAGGAGTCTTAGGAGTCGCACATACTTTTCTGTGCACCCTAACTTTCCTAGCACCATCCAGAGAGCTTCGCGAGGCACACTGTCGAATGCTTTCTCTAAATCAACAAAGCAGAGGTACAACTGGCGACCTTGTTCTCTACTTTTTTCTTGTAGTTGACGCACCGAGAAAATAGCTTCACATGTACCTCGGTCAGGTCGGAAGCCGAACTGGGTTTCGGGCAGAATTTTTTTCCGACAAATCTTTGAGGCGGTTCAGTAAAACTCTGGCAAAGACTTTTCCAGGGACTGACAGCAATGAAATACCGCGATAAGAGTTACAGTCAGAACGGTCACCCTTGTTCTTGTAGAGGGCACAAATGCGAGACACTTTGAAGTCCTCAGGGACCCTCTCCTCCTCCCACATTCGAACGAAAAGTTTCCATACCGACGTGTGCAACTCCGTACCACCATATTTAAGTAGTTCACCCGGTATAAGGTCAATGCCAACCGCCCGGTTATTATGCTGCTGTCTGATGGCAGTAACAACCTCGTCGCATGACAGGGGCTCGTCCAGCTCCGTGGCTAACGGGAGTTGAGGCATTAAACTGATATGATGCAGATCAGCTGATCGATCTACGTTGAGCAAGTTGTGAAAATGCTCAGCCCAACGTTTAAGTACATCCTCCTTGCTGGTCAGGAGGTGCATACCGTCTAAAGACCTTAAAGGTACTTTTGCACGGTAGAAAGCACCAATCAGCTTACGCACTTCACAGTAAAACTCACCAAGCTGGTTTGTATCGGCGAGCCACTGCATTTGACAAGCCTTGTCCTGCCACCACTTGTCTTTTATTTGTCGAGACAGCCTGCGTAACTCTTGGTCACTTTCTTTGACCACCGCGACACTTCCACCTCTTCGATTATGCTGTCGCAGGAGCTGTCGATGTTTGTCGAATGCTGCTTTAAGAGCCTCGCTATTGTCATCGAACCAGTCTTCACTACGTCGGTCTTTCGTACCCAAAGTAGCAGAAGCGGCTTCTATGAGATGACATGACAAAGCTCCCCAAGCAGCACTGACATCACCGGTCTCAGTTATTGGCGACGGCTTTTCAGATAAGGCTTCAGCATATTTCACCCTAACCTCGCGATCTTTCAGCCTATCCACGTTTAAAAACGCAGGCTTCTTCACTGTGGATCTGCGAGGTCGACGGAGGCGGAGTCGTAGCTTAGTGACAATTAGTCGATGGTCAGTCCAACAGTGAGCACCACGCATGACGCGGGTGACTTGAACTTGACCGATGTCTCGTTGCCGAATAATAGCAAAGTCGATCAAATGCCAGTGTTTGGAACGCGGGTGCATCCACGTTGTCTTGTGCTTAGCGGCAAGTCTGAACATAGTGTTCGATATCGCTAGACCGTACTGAGCACAAAGACCGAGCAGCAACAGACCATTGCTGTTCATGTTGCCAACTCCATGTCGTCCCAGAACTCCAGGCCAAGCCTCGTAGTCCCGTCTAACCCTGGCATTGAAATCGCCTAGCAACAAGATCTGCTCTCTGGCGTTTATGCTATCAAGGCATTGAGTTAGCTCCTCGTAAAACTTGTCCTTAATGTCATCAGACTTGTCTAACGTTGGAGCATAGACACTGATGACATTAAGGTAATTGTCTGTATCCAGGTGAAGGCGCAGTGTGGTAACGCGGTCCGAGATGTGAACAGGACACTCTTGAAGTCGCTTTACTAGATGATTTTTGATGGCAAATCCTACCCCTGAACGTCGAGGCTCGGATGCAGAGGTACCCTTCCAGAAGAAAGTGTAACCACCTCCATCTTCCACCAGTTCTCCTTCATCAGCAAGGTGTGTTTCGCTGAGCGCAGCCACATCCACGTTATAGCGATGAAGTTCTCGAGCTACGATGGCGGTTTTGCGTTCAGGACAGGAGTTGCCATCTCGATCAATTAGAGTTCTCACGTTCCACGCGCCAAATGTCATGATAGATGGTTTCATGCTGTTTTTATTTTTTCTGTTTCGTCGACCACGAGTTAAGTGATGCGGTGGCAGCCGTGGTTACTACCACCTTCCGGGTAGGGACGAGCACTTTTTTAGGGCACATTTTCTAGCCCCCTCCTCGGCTGGGCGAGGAAAGCAGTGCCTCCCTTAAAAGGGCTGCTTTGTCATCCCAGGTGCTGCCGAATTCGCATTGTCGTCCCGATTTGCAATGCAAAAGCGACCACGGCATGTACTCACGCCCCTAGAACCGCCTATGTGCAGGAATCAGACAAAGCCCAGCTTGCACCACGCCAGACCTCTCTACCTCAACCCATCGCCACAGGACTTTGCGTCATCGGAGTCCATTATTCGGAAGCGGTCAGTTGCGCAGGATATATTTCGGTGCGCAAACGTTCGCGCAAACGCAGGCGCACGCACTTAGTCCTCACCCTCCTTGATTCAGTGGAACGGAAAACCGCTACGACTGAAGGAGAGGTCAGACGCAGTGTCTGGCCGACAGTAACTACCCGCGCCCTCTACCGTCGCCCTAGGTCATCCACATTGCCTTGCTGAGTCGCCGAGTCCGCCAAGCCCTTGTGCATATCTGCATTGGGTTGCCATTCTCGCCGAAACAGACTTTTTATTTGTTAAGCAGGAGGGAACTGCTTGCTCGGGAAGCCGGGGTCGCATACCCGTATACCACATCACAGTCCTCGATCAAAGGCTGAGATGAGTACCCCTGACTGTGACATTACTGATACGGGAAATATAAATACACGAAATACGGTGACGTCACTTGCGGGCGCCATATTTTATTATTCAACAAAGGATAGGCAATAATCATGCCTACAGCAGGCAAACCTATTATGTAATTATTTATTGCGCTGTGCCTCTGCTGCTGGAACCGGCATCCTGAACAGTTGGTACTTTGTGGCTGGTGCCTGCCGTACTAACCGTAGAATATTTAGGTATTCTATGAAGTTTTATACGCGGCGCGTTGGCGAGCATGCGTAAGCCTGCCCGCACACGTCCGATAATCGGTGACCGATTTTTTGTAGGAGTAAAATGGACCGTATTGATTGCAATACTAATATCCATGACATGGTATACGTTGTCTCTGTCCATGACGTGCTACTCCCTCGAAACCAACAGACAAAATCACGAAAGTGTGCTTTGAGTCGGTCACAAAATCGGCCGTAAGAATCGCAGGAAAAATCTGCCCGATTATGCAGTGCGGGCAGCCTAACGAACGGTAGCAACTATCTACCTATCACCACTATCACCCTCCTTTTCTATCATCAGCCTGCATGCAACGGATACCTACTAGGCGTTGTATGATAAACGTAATTAAATGATAAATGATATTTTTATTTGCTTAAAATATGGTATAAAAGATGGGGTAAGTACACATCATTGTAGACAAAGGATACCTAACCTACTGCTTGTTATAGGAACTAGGGGCCGTTTTCTGTTGTATCTGTGGCGGCTGATAAGTAAAAGGTTTTCATCATAATCGCTTTTGCCTATAAGTAAAAGAAGAAAACAGTAAATAAGTATGGATATTCACCAAAATATAGCTAAAATGCAAGGGAGTTGTAAAAATGATTTGTTTATAATCCAATCGTGTAGCGTAAGAGGTGGCCTCCAAAGCTTGGCCAGTCAGTACTGTCACGAAAACAAACACACCTCAAGTTGAAATGTGATTATCCATAGGTACTAATTATTATAAATACGAAAGTAACTGTCTGTCTGCTATGTTTTCGCGGCCGGCCAAACCACTGAACCGATCATCATAAAATTTCACACAGAGATTAGTGAGATAACGAGAACGGATATAGGCTTTTCTTACGATTCGAGGGTCTGTAGTACCTAAAGTAGACCACCAGTGCCCCGTTTTTCGAAACTACAGGCTACAATATTACAGGTGAAATTCGATGTACATTGCGTAGCGGGTCAAAAATCCTGGTTTTATAATGCCCTATCGGCTATGCAATGTAGATCGAATTTTACCTGTAGACTTGTAGCCTGTAGTTTCGTTGCATGGGGCACAGGTGCACCACCAGGAGCCGCCTCAACTTTTGGAGATACAGATATGGCACTAAAGCAAAAGTTGTTCGGCTGGATGGGTACCTGATGCTGGCATATACCCTTCGAAGGTTTGGAGTACCTGATGTAGACCACCAGGTGCACCACCAGTAGCCCACCGATACAGATATGGCAACAAAGCAAAAGTTATTCAGCTAAATGCGCTGCTTCTGTTGGTAAATATATTTTGAAGGTTTGGAGTATTTGATGTAGTCCACCAGGAACACTACCAGGAGCCCCGATTAACTATAGGAGATACAAATATAGAGCACCGAAGCAAAAGTTGTGCAGCATGATGGGACGCTTCTGTTGAATAGACATTGAAGGTCTGGATTTCCAAAATGTAGACTACCAAGAGTACTCCTGTGCTCCATCTTTACTTAGACCCGAAATTTTTTTGGAGGAAATTTTTAATTTTTTTTTTTAGCCTATAACATGGACGGGGATTTTCTTGATATACCAGTTAAGGAGTCATAAAAATCCGTTCAGTCGTTTTCATGTGATGCTTCCTCATCTGAATATCTAAACATCTCAAAATCGTAAAAATTCGTCAGACAAAAACGTCATTGATCTATGAATTACGTCATGTCATGAAAATTTACGCTGGATAGAAAATATAAATATTCGAATCATTATTAATTAAACAAAATACTCTTATATTTATTAGCAACAATCATACAAACAAACATTGCTACCATTATCACTATCACGTTATTGACACACATTATTTACAGTTCCTGAAAAGCTGGAGTTGCTCGTGGAATAAAACTCCGCATTATTTTTGTAATTTATTATCAAATGCCAAATGTTTCGCACCACTGCTTATCTTTCAAAGATCCTTCAAATTGTAGTACTTTTAAATTCTCTTTTTTTTTAACAAGTACTTAAGTAGGTAGGTACTCCATTTATACACGCAATCTCTTAACAGCTAGATAGAAAAAATAGTACCATTCGGGTGTCAAGGTATGTTACTAGACACACTATGACATGACAGTTTACTTTTAATATTGTTACAAATACCATAATTCATGAAGGTTTCATTTGATTTCTATGGCAAATTCATTGAGAAATGTGCGCCATTAAAATACCCTTTCAAATAGCTGTAACCTTGATTCAACTGCTACCTGAAATAGACTATACCAAGCCTGATGCCCTGATGCTTTATTTCTCAGATTTGCTGACACATCAAATACAACACCGCTCGTCTTCGTGCTAAGTCAGGGATCTGATCCTTTTGGAGCATTCCAGAAGTTCGCTGGGGAGATGTCAATGCGGGAGCGTGTACATTCAATATCGCTCGGACAAGGACAAGGACCCGTTGCCGAGAAAATGATACAAACAGCGAAAACAAAGGGGGATTGGGTGTTTTTACAAGTGCGTGCCAAGTGTACTAAGTTACGCATAAGTAGGATTGACTTTAAGGGTCCCCTCACACTAGCGTCTTTCGAGCGTCGTCGTCTTGTCGGCGCTCACGCAGCGTCGACGCGTCAGGTTAGCGCGGCGCCAGCGCAACGTTTTCTGCGAACAAGTACATTGCGAACAGTGAAGCAGCGCGGAGAGAGGGGGTTGCGTTGTACATTGTACGCTAACGCGACGCCGTCGCTGCGTAAACCGGCGTTCGGCAGTGGTTCAGCGCTGGCGTCGTGTCGACGTCGCTCCAGCGTCGCGTCGATGCTGCGTGAGCACCGGCAAGACGACGACGCTCGAAGGACGCTAGTGTGAGGGGACCCTGACGCCTCCGGAGACTAGTTGCTGCTCCAACACTTAATATTTTATTTTATTTTGGGAGCTTACAGCAGCAGCCACTAACTAAGATTTATACGTACTTAACATTCTCTAATGAAAAAAAAAGTTAATCTTATCTACTCATTTCCTACTTATGTTATTTATACCTATAAAAACACTAATTAACAGAACAAACTTTTCTGGCTCAGTGACACAAAATGGAACTTCGGCGAAAACAGTATCTTTTAAAAATTTGGGATTTTTAATAAACGTGACACTGTTAGTAGTCCCTTTACCTACTGAACTCATTTCTACCTATGCAACATTCTGTTAAAAAGTCTTATTATCTGTGCTACAATCTCGACCAGTGGTTTTTTGATAAATTACGTTTTCATCGAGTTATGAATTTTAAAGGTGAAACTGCACTATGACTGCGCCGCGGGTACGGCCTTTTCTTTATTATTATCAGTAGTGCAAGGAAAATATGCTAAAATATTGTAGAAAAATGAAAAACACACATATACACACACACACACCATGCCTATATCCCCGGCGGGGTAGGCAGAGCGTTAACGACCGTAAAATAACGGTCGTTGTCGCCACGTCTGACAAAAGTTTGAGGGTTGTTTCAGATAAGTCGTGTATCACTATAGGGGCAGGTTGTCATTGTATAGTGATACACATGTTTTCTGGAACAATCTTGGAAAACAATCCTCAAAAATGTCAGACGTGGCGATAGCGACCGTATTCTTACGGCTGTTAACGCTCTGCCTACCTCGCAATGGCAAAACGGCAAAGTGGCATCACACGGCAAAAATGAAAAATAATCAAGTAAATATTGTAATTTTTTATTGATCTTCACCGCTTAAACATGAATCGAAAAAATAAAGGTCAATGCGCAATGCAGTGCAGCTATAGTGCAGTTAAGTTCATACAAATCAGTACAAAGAATAATTTTGGTGCCGCTCAGCGCAGTCATACAATGCGGTTTCACCTTCATACTACACCTTTCTGGAAAATGCCCTATCGCATAATGAAACGTAGAGAGGAACGTGAGTCATTCTTCACGTTTCAAATTAGCGGGAGACAAAAATCCATACAAATCACTTTTCGGGGCGCAAAGATGCACTACATAAGTTTTCCATACTACTTTTTTACTTTTACTTAATATACAGAGTGTAAAGGACAAAACTTTTCAGGCGTGTTCAGACAATGAAACTGAAAAACTTTTTCTATGAGGGCTATATTGGTAAACGTGTTTTTTTTTTCACCTTCCATACAAAATTTCCGATCAGCTGAGTCCGAGTCTGTATGGGAACTCGAAAAAAATTTTTCTCAACATAGCCGCCATAGAAAAAAAAATCAGTTTCATTGTCTGATCACGCCTGCATAGTTGTCGTAACACCGTACCTTACACCCTGTATAGACATGGTGCTTAGCACTTACACACTTAATTGCTCAGTGATACTAGGGACCATTATGAATAGCATAGACTTACTTATTTACGATTGCGAACAAAAATTGAGAATCTCGTAAATACTTAAACCAATTTTCATTACAGAATTGCCATTTAGCCGCCTCGTGGATGATACAGCTCGAACTACTTGTAGCGCAGCTTACTTCAGAACATCCGCCAGACGGCTCGTTTAGGCTGTTCTTGAGCTCCATGCCTACCGACAAGTTTCCGGTATCAGTCTTGCAAAACTCTGTTAAAGTCACCAATGAACCACCAAAGGGACTTAAAGCTAATATAAAAAGAGCTCTCATTGAAATAGACGACGACTTTTTCGAAGATCATAGTACGTAAAACTATTCTAGCTTTTCCTAACATAGACCGTTGTCGTACCATACATACATATATCATACATATATCACGCCTTTATCCCTTGCGGGGTAGGCAGAGCGTTAACAGCCGTAAGAATACGGTCGCTATCGCCACGTCTGACATTTTTGAGTATTGTTTTCTAAGGTTGTTTCGGAAAACATGTGTATCACTATAGTGACAGGTTGTCAGCCTGTCGCCTAAAAATTGTAATACACCAATACTCTCACGGGAAGGATGTGGGGTGATGCTATTCTAAGCCGGCATCACACGGCATACGGTTGTCGTACCGCTTATAATTATGTAGAATAAATACTTATTCTTCGAAATTATCCATAAAAACGTTTCATTTTAGCATTGGACCAAGATTGGCGGACAATGATCTTTGGCATATTTGTATTTCACGCCATCATACAGGAACGAAAGAAGTTTGGCCCACTCGGATGGAATATCACCTACGAGTTCAACAACAGCGACCGCGAGTGCGCCATGTCCAACTTGCAGATGTTTTGTGAAAACGGGAAAATACCATGGGACGCCCTTGAGTATATAACCAGTCAGTTTTTATTTAATCCTAAATTCTTATTAAATAACACCTATAAAAAAGACTTGCGTCCAACCGAGGTAAGAATTGTGCCTTCCATCACAACAAATGTCGCTGCTTTTCCATCAGAGCTGTGCGGGGTAGCGAGGAAAAAATCCACCAATAGAATCGCTTCATTTTCCTAGCCTCGCTCAGCTCAGCTCTGGTGGAAAAGGATCTAGCGAAGCGAGGTGATCAACGTACAAAACAAGCAAAAATGTGTGCGAGGACGTTGCGACGAATGTGTTGCGAGAAATGTCTAGAAATGTGCAGCCCTCGCTTCACCGCATATCCCCCGCTCACACATTCCACAGCACTCGCAACGCACATTAATGCGCATTTTGACAGCTCCGATACGAATCATCTTACGAGTCAATTACCTCGCACAGCTCTGGTGGAAACCCCCACACATTTCCACAGCACAGCTAATCATCCTCGTACGACGCATTTTACTCGCACAACTCTGGTGGAAAAGCAGCCTAAACCAGACATACCGGCATATTTTTAGTGAATAGCGTCAGTAGGGTAGGACGCCTATAAGTAAGTACAAGTAAGTTAGCGAATAACGGTTTTTTCTTAATGTCCCTAGGTCAAATAACTTACGGAGGGCGTGTGACTGACATGTGGGACCAACGATGTCTGACGACCATATTGAAGGTGTTCTTTTCACCGCCTATTCTAGTAGAAAACTACAAATACTCAGAGTCTGGAACATATTACTGTCCTAAAGAGAAACGAATTCAAGCATATCGTGAATACGTGGATAATCTACCGACTATAGAGGAGCCAGAAGTTTTTGGTATGCACGACAATGCAAATATAGCATTTGAGGTTTGTAATTTTTTTAAGTATCGGCTATGGCTACTATGGCCCTTTAGCTTTCAGTAACAATAATAGGGCTTTATAAGTAGGCTAATTGATTTTTTTAATGAGAAGACGAGATGCTTCATTATAAACAGGCATATTCTGGTCACTCATTAATTGTGCCTATAAAATTTCTCAATTCTCCTACATTCATAAAATACTTGGTTGCCCGTGTTAATTTTTTTATGAACACTAGCAAAATCGACGTATCCCCCCCTCCAACCCCCTGCTTACAAAATTTTAGTACCAGGTTGGCTGAGCCTTGCTCGGATCTATCGCCCCCAAAATGTATTTTGTTTAAATGTTGGGAAAAACAACTACCTGTACCTATAGATATAGATCGAATTATCGCCCCGAGTCCCTCTATATACGAATTTTCTTGAAAATCGTTGGAGACGTTAACGAGATCTCGATTATATAATTCTTGCTCGTTGAAAGCTGTAAGATAGATAAAAATAGCTGTTGCAGTTTCCGAGATCCTGATAATAAATGTTCAAGGATTTTATTTAAATATAATATTATCTAAAGTAGATAGACTAACTATCCACATACATTACATACATACATACATTATCCACTTCCAGACCAAAGAGACAAACACTTTGATTACGACCATAGTGGACGTGCAGCCTCGTAGCGGCGGCGGTTCGGGCGGAGACACGCCCGACCAGATCGTGTGGCGCATCTGCGACAGCACGCGCGCCATCGTGCCGCACAAGATTGACAAGAGCGCCATCAACCCAGTGCTCATGGTGCCCAACGAGATGGGGCAGCTGCACTCGCTTACCACCGTGCTCATACACGAGACAGACAGGTTCAACACGCTTCTCGGGATCATTCACGGGTCTCTTAATGACTTACAGAAGGCCATAAAGGTAATAGAAGTATTTTACTCGAATATCATACACATATATCACGACTTTATCAGGACAAAGCTTGTCAAATGCAGTGGCTCGCCGATACAAACCAGCTTTGGGAGTTTTACTGTAAGTGCGTATCTTTAAGGTCAAGCTGCAAAAGTACATTTAAGGTCTTTTAAGCGGTATGCACCTCCTGACCAGCAAGGGGGATGTACTTGAACGTTGGGCTGAGCATTTTCACAACTTGCTCAACATAGATGGATCAGCTGATCTGTATAATATCAGTATTGCCTCAACTCCCGCTAGTCACTGAGCTGGACTAGCCCCTGTCCGGAAAGTATTTGTAATGTACTATGTATTTCAGGGTATAGTGCTGATGTCGGAACAATTTGAAGAAGTGTTCAACTCGTTCCTGAATAATAGGGTGCCCGCGATGTGGCACAAAAAGGGCTACAACTCTCTCAAGTCTCTCGGCAGCTGGATACACGACCTGACGCTTCGAGTTGATAATATAGAAGTGAGTCGATACCAATTACAAAAAAATATATACAACTAGGTAGGTACGTCAATATTTTTCATACTTTTCCAGGGCATCTTTTCAGACCACCTATCATCAATTTAACTTACTGTGAAAGATAAGTGTTTTTTATAAAGTGTTTTAAGGTGAAAAATACATAGATAAAAATAAGGATTCTTACGGGGGTAAGAATCCCGTTACTAGTATTTCCAGTCATTATGTGTATTTGTTTTGTACAGCAATGGTTAGTAGAAGCATACTTGCCGAGTAGCTGGGTGTCGGGACTGTTCTTCCCGCAAGGGCTGCTCACCGGCTCGCTGCAAGCCTACGCGCGCCGCTATCTAGTGCCTATTGATGCGCTCATGTTTGACTTCGAAGCCATACCATTTGTACTCATGCAAGACGATATATACAAATATAATAACAAGAAAGAAAAGGTAAATTTCGTTCATTTATTTTTATGCGTCTAGTTGGAATAATTATTGTTCAATAAATAAGGATAAATTTTAAATGTATTCCTAATTAACAAAGGTAAATTTAGATGCAGCAAACCGGAATTTATTGACGTACGTTTAAAAACCTCCCAAAAAAAAAATTTTACCTTAACCAGGCTGGATCAATGAGAGCGACCACATAGCTTTTACAGTATCAAAGCGATTCCAGTGCATATATTATGAACCAAAATATGTAATTAAAATATTAATTCTTCGACAACATTATTTTTAAACCTTTTAGGGCGATGAACCTTATGTGTACGGCAACCTGCCCAAACGAGAAAATGGCGTGAACATTCACGGTCTGTTCATCGACGCAGGACGCTGGGACATGGAAGAAAATATGCTCGTCGACGCCTTGCCAGGTTAACATAAAATACTGAACTTCAGTTTCATCATTAATTTTACATGGGAACAATATCTATTTTCTCTTCTAAGCTGTGGTGTGCCACTAATTCTATCCCTAAGAAATGTATTAAGTCATTATTTAGATTAAAACTGTCTCTATAGTTTGTAGGTTTATGTACTTATCTTTTTGTGAACAAACTGTGTGCTATAATTTTTAGTGTTTCATCGGACGCTCACTTAAGCGCTACCTAAAATTATCTGGCAACGTAAGGAATATTAAACCTCTAATCGGATCTTTCACGAGACGGACCTATTACCAACAACTGCAAATTAAAACTGTGACTTATTATTTATGCACAGGTCAAATGAACCCACCCCTGCCTGTGATATGGTTCCAACCTGTGCAGTCGCTTCCAAAGCCCGACCCTCGCTACATCGCACCTTTGTACAAAACATCAGAACGAGCCGGTAAGGAAGAGAATATTGAAAACAAAATATTGAATGTAGGTAGTCATTAGAGGTCCCTTAGGTCCAGTCGTACTTGTAAGGCTGGTTTCAGAGCGGCGCGTCTCAGCAGCGCTGCCCAGGCGCGCGCGGCTCGGGCGCGCGCCTGGGCAGCGCGTTCGCTGTGAAACGACATTCAGACG
Organism: Keiferia lycopersicella; assembly: GCA_029255805.1. NCBI lineage: Eukaryota > Metazoa > Arthropoda > Insecta > Lepidoptera > Gelechiidae > Keiferia > Keiferia lycopersicella. The sequence goes on along the minus strand of JARACZ010000006.1, from coordinate 10,946,041 downwards.
CGCGCGCTTCGTTGTGGTGTACGGTCGAGTGCAGAGAATCATTATGCCAGCAAACGTTATCACTATATTAGCTATATACGTTATATAGAAGAGTGCAACAACGACGTCTTAAAAGATTGCAAGTCGACGCTACTGGCAATCGAAGGAGATCCGACCGCGGCGCGGCCGAGACGCGGCCCAAGACGCGTCACTATGAAACGCTACATACAATCTAGTGTAATGCGAGGCGCGCGCGGCTGGGCAGCGCTGCCGAGACGCGTCGCTCTGAAACCAGCCTAACGCCGTGTAAGCTGTCAAAATTACCTACATACAGGGTGTAAAAATATTAGCTTATTTGCAGCTAATAAATTTTTAAGGGGTGAAACAGCCCATGAAAAATTTGGACCTCCCATGCAAATTGACTTTGTCGGTTAGTAACTAATTTTGTATGGAAGATCCAAAAAATTTTTTCATATTTCGACCTATATTTCTTGGGGAAAGTTGTTCAGTTTCATGAGATGTTTCACACCTTCAAATATTTGCAGCTAATATTTTTACATCTTATACGCAAAACGGTTTATGAGTAGTTACTGCGAAATAGCACTGACTGGACGCATGAGCAGTTTCTACTTTATCTTCCTATTAATATCGTTCCAATCCAACAGCGCCAACTGAAAGCCTGCAATATTTTTTTGAGATACGACAGCCTAGGTTTGCCGAGTGATGCCGGCATAGAATAACATCACCCCTTTTTTACCTCGTCGTAAAAGGCGACTAAGGGAGAAATCCAGGGAATGGACAACAGAATTCCTTGTGAATAACACCTTGCTCTGCGCTCGCCAATCTGCCTGCCAAGCGTGGTGAGTATGTGAATACCCTCCAATAGCGGGAAACCGGGAGACCCATGTTCAGTGGACTGTCGTGGCTGTATTAGTAGAAACATGATTGCATCTAGAGCACAAAGAATAAAAAATGTTAGCGTTATAATATAAGGCACCCACAGAACAAGAATGACATTCGTGTCGCTTTCTATTGACTTCTCTGGTCTGTGAAGTCACCGTAAATACATTCAAATTGTCTATGTTCATGTTGCATACACGATACCTTGATCTTACCGAAAGGGAGTGTTCCTTTGTAATCTATTTCAAACAATAATACTTCTTTAAAAAATTGTGTTATAACAAAATACTTATAAAACGTTTTTTTCCGCAGGAGTGTTATCAACAACAGGTCATAGTACAAATTTCGTGCTGCCAGTGTTGTTGAAGACGACGATGCCGTCAGACTTCTGGATCATACGGGGGACTGCACTCCTGACCATGATCACAGACTAAACACTACCATCTTTGTTATTTGATATTTATTAAACGAATAGGTACTTATTATTTAATTATTGTGCGTATTTTATTTTGTAAATAAATCAAAGAAGTGTTAAGTATAACAAGGATGATTATTAAGAAAACAAAAACCCGACTGCAACAATTTCAAAGTTGTATTTTACACTAGCTGGTGCTCGCGACTTTGTTCGCGCGGGGGAAATTCAATTTAAGCTTAGTTAAATTTATAATGGTTCATCGGTCATTGGATGACTCGTTGCGGTGTCCCACACAAAAGAGAATGAGAAGTCCATGAAACTGAACAACTTTCCCCAAGAAACATAAGTCGAAATATGAGAATTTTTTTTGGACCTCCCATACAAATTGACTTGGTCAGTCAGTAATTTTGTATGGGAGGTCCAATTTTTTTTCTTATTTTGACCTATGTTCCTTGGGGAAAGTTGTATGGGCTAGTTCACCCCTTAAAATATTTGCAGCAATTTTCTTACACCCTGTATTTGCAGTTGATTTTTTTACATACATACACATATCACGCCTTTATCCCTTGCGGGGTAGGCGTAGCTTTAACGACCATAAAAATACGGTAGTTATCGCCACGTCCGACAATTATTGAAGGCCCTTTCAGATTTTTTTACATGCGTAGGTATTATATGCGTTAACTCTTAGAAGAAACACCGGCGCATGGAGTGGCTATTCACGTGGTGACCATCGGGAACAGTGACCACCCTATGTTAAGATAAAACTGCACTATTCCTGCACTGCTGCGGAGCGGCACCAAGGATCCCTTGTACTGTTTTGTATGATGTAAACAGCACTATAGCTGCACTGCAGCGGAGCGGTGCGGACAAAATGTTTGGTCGCTTCGATGCAATTTAACTACCACAAGTGCATGATAGCAAGCTGCAACTGAACTGCAGTGGAGCGACTTTTGTTTTTCAATTCATGTTCAAGCGGTAAAGATTGATCAAAAAATAATAATCGGCCCAATTGACATTGTATTTTTTATTTCTATTTAACTTTTTTGATTATATTTAATTTTTCATCTATTTTTTAAAATATTTTGTCCAAGTAACAAATAACAATAAAAAAAGTCCGGCGGCGCACACCGAGCTGCTGCAGTGCAGTTCCCAGCAGTTCAAGTGCGGCGCCGCGCCGTGCCGCTCTGATGCAGTGCAGCTATGGTGCGGTTTCATCTTGTCCTTATTATATAAGGTGTAAAAATATTAGCTGCAAATATTCTGAGGGTTTACCTTTTCTATTTTTATTTTCATATTTCGACCTATCTTCCTTGGGAAAAGTTGTTCAGTTTCATGGGCTGGTTCACGTCTTAAAATATTTGCAGCTAATTTTTTTACACCCTGTAGATACTGGGGGTTATAGGCATTGCTGGTCGCTGGACTTGCAAACATGTTGCAGAAATAGGAACGTCTGTTATTTTAACTTGTTTATTATTTACATATTAAAATTACAAAGGAATAATTAATACTAATATCGTTATTTGAAACTGATTTATTAAAACGCGTCAAATCTTCGAATTTTGAAAAATTCAAATAAAATGGCGATAAAGTTGAACGTAGTAAGAAAATTGTTAAACATAGACAAGATCAGAAGGCGGAGACTATTTGACCCCCCAGTGTTTTGACGCCTTGCCGTTTAATTCAAGGTTAGAAGTGTATAACATTGTGCCCCTAAACAGCGAGCATATTTCTAAGCAGCGTGTGCGTCACTTTGGCATGGCCACCATTGAAAACTATAACTTTGCTGGTGTGAACTAATTGACCTCTAATTGAGCTAATTGACCAACAAGTAAAGTAAATGCCATACTAGATGGCGTTGTGTTAAGCGGATTTTTTTGACATTTAACTTATTTGTAAAAAAAATAGCTGCAAATATGTTTACACCTTATTAAATTGCTACTAAACAGTGATGATTAGAGGTAAATTAACAATTACCATACCTTCATATGAAGCTAATTAATCAATGTAATTTAAAGTAGATACCTATTGGGTCAGCTCCTGGACTTTTTTGAAAAATTAACCTCAGAAATGAAAAATGCGTTTCTCGATAATTTAGCAGAGACAATCAAAATGAATGCGAAAGCAATTATGGTCTATAAAATGGCCAGTTTTGGATTATTATCTTCGCTAAGTGACGATTTCCGTGGTGGCCCAGCTGTGGAAACGTTATCTTGGCCAGGCCACAGCAGAACTTAAACATCTTTGAAACGGCTCATCAAGGATTGATGAAATTTTGCATGAGGAATAGTCAATTAAATGGGCGGTTTTTGGTATTATCAGATCTTCGCGGCGTGGACACGTGGGTGTGTGACAGCCATAGAAACGTCACTTTGGTTTGGCCACCTAAAATATGGAGTATCTTTTAAACGGCGGGGAGACAATTATATTTGCTTGTTACTCAATTAGGTCAATTAGAGGTCAGTTAGTTCTCACCATCAAAGTTATGGTTTTTCATGGTGGCCATGCCAAAATGACGCACACCTAAGGGGAAATTATTCCGAAGGATAGCGTTGTACTCCGCGTGGTAAGCACAATACACTCATCACGCCTATATCCCTCGCGGGGTTAATTCAGAATTAGATAGTATTGGATAAGCTGTCAAATATTGACTGTTATTCCAACCTATCAATCACGGTGTACAACGCAATCTTGTTTATCTGCTTCTTCGATAACGCCCATTATACAATAATAGCCACACAGATCTACTTATATAGACACATCATTATTACTTGTATCTATTACGTGTGAAAGTGAACGAATATCACAGTACTTATTTTTGTTAATTTGATAAATAAGGTGTAAAATATCTGCAAGTATTTTAAGGGGTGATTCAGCCGATGAAACTGAACAACTTTCCCAAGCAGGTCGAAAAATGAGAATTTTTTTGACCTCCCAATCAAATTGACTTGGTCGGTTGGTAATCTTGGAGGTCCAATTTTTTTTAAATATTCCGACCTATGTTCCTTAGGGAAAGTTGTTCAGTGTCATGGACTGGTTCAACCCTTAAAATATTTGCAGCAATTTTTTTTACACCCTGTAGATACACAATAATTACCTATACAGGGTTATTTTTAGTCAGTACGCACACGCACTTTGTATGGTAGTTGTTGTAGTTGTGCTCTACTCGTGATTCTGAACAACTTTTACTACCTGGGCTACCTGCAAAATCTCAAAAAGAATTTGGGTATTCCATAGAAAAATTCATACCTATTTGGCAAGAATGTATGGAATTTTTTCGCGTTTACGCAAGTGGCTCAATATAGTAAAAGTTGTTTAGAATCATGAGCAGAAACAACTTTCAAAGTGTGTGTAGGTACTGACAAAAAAATAACCCAATTTATTACATTGTACCTAATCCATTCCAAAGAGAAGATAAAAAGATCTTTAAGTACAAAAGGTGGCGCAAGAAAAGTTATGCAAGTTATGATGTGAGTGCGATTAGGTATTGGAGTCACATGGTAAAACTTTCGGGGCCTCGAGACGTCAGGGACGTAACTACACGATGCGGTTACTGGTCAGTCGTTGTCGCTGCGAGTACACAGTCGTGGGAAGGCGCGCTCTTGGTCAGTGTTTTCATAGTTGTCGAGTAGTGCATCTGAACAAATATAGTTCGTATTCAATTAATGCTTACTATAGGCATGTCGCTTAACCCTACCTGAATAAAAGAAACAATTCGCAGGCATTAACTAGGTATTTTTTATGAAAACCGGACCGGGTTTGCGGATCTCAAGATATAAATTATTTTATAACTTGCGCCAAATGGACCATCCTTCAGCAGTTTAAAAAAGGATATAATATTAAATATCAAATGTTAAATTTAAAAAGTAATCAAAGTTAATCTAAGTATGACCACAACCCAGAGCGCGTGTGAGCCTCCAATACTTAACCAAATATAGGTATGGGACGCAACTGTTCTTGCTCCACCCTCAACATACGGACACAACCACTCACAGAATGGATAATTAGTTGGTGTTCCTTTCAGAAATTCAATTTAGTTTCGCCCTACATTATTAAAAAAATAACTAAACACCTAGACTGGAGTTGGTTTTCACAATTGAGTGTCCAAGGCTATTACACGACGGGATGTGACGCCCACTTCGGATCCTATTATCTCATACAAAGGTTATCCAAAGTTTAAAAGCGGCGAAGAGCACCGCAGCGAGTCATTTCATTGACATTGTTGCTGAATTTACAGGGTCATTGATATTGGTTTCTCCTTGTGCTCTAACCGAGGACAGTTACAGCCGTATGGGCACATCAGACTATTAGAGTTAAGTATACAGGAAACTAGATCGCCGTAGAATTATTAATAACGCTTTACTTTAAAAATAGGAATTATTCCGGTGACGTAGGCTGGCGCTTTCATTTGCAGGTTTCCCTGTTACACAAGGCAAGATAGTTAAGAACTTTTTAAGCAAATATTTTTAGGGGTGAACCAGCCTATGAAACTGAGCAACTTTCCTCAAGAACATAGGTCAAAATATATTTACTGGTTAAGTTTTCAAACCGGCATTACCATAAACACATAAAGAGCGTTTCGTTACGGTTTGGCTTTGAACCTGAAGAAAACGGTTTTCTTCATAGAGGAAAATTAAACGTTCGTCGTACATCAAAATCGGTTCATCCAAACGCGAGTCGGTTAGAGATTGAAGTCGTTTAAAAAGGTTTCGCAATATTTCGCATCAATTAACTGGTTGAAAGAGGGTTTTATAGTTTTATACGCATTAACGGAACGAATAAACAATTTGAAACCTGTCCGCCGCGCTGCCTGTGACGTGACATTTGCAGTTTTGGCTTAAACCGATTTATTCAGGTTTTTGAATCGCTCACTCTTCAAATATGCTCAGAAGGATTTTAAACTGAAAACCCGGTAAAACCCTTTTAAAACCGGTATGTTTTAAACCGGTTTCAAGCCCTGGATTAACCTAATATTTTTACACCTTATACACCGTGTTTCGGAGGAAATACCTACATTAAATTGGAGATGTCGTGTAGACGTGGTGTAGGCCACCTTACTGATCAATTTTCATTACGGGGCCAAGTTTTAAAAGCCCTTCGTTTGGAAGTAATTATCAACTTAATTAATAACTTTAAGCAAAGTTCTGTTCATAGTGTTCCACTCAATAAAAGGCTTTATTTAAGTATGTCATATTGCCGTCCTTAAAAAACTTTTTGTGTTACCACGAAAATTGCCGCCAGTGAAGCAAGGATATTAGTTTGCCATGTCTTTGTCTTTGCGTATCTATGGCGCTTTAAGTTCTAAGCAGTTTTTAGTTGGAGGCTGCAATGTTGCAAAAAGACGAATCTAAATCTCGCACGTCAACGAAACAAAAATGAGTATGTATTTCACTGTGATTTTACCTTCATGACAATCCTGATTAAGACTCAGATAAAAAAATCTCCTTGTTGATGTTGTAAGTTTTAAAACAATCTTAAATGTCATGTCAAATCTCAAATGTATTCCAATGTCAGATATCATTTTGCTATAGTCTTTGCGTCTCTACGAGAGCTCTAAGTTAAAAGGAGTTTTTAGTCTAAGACTTAAGGCCAAGACTAGAGTAGATTTCGCACTAAAAACGGTAGAGGATTATTTAGTTTTGCATGACAGTGTAAAATTCTTTGTTGATGTTTTATTTCAAACTTTTCTTGATTCGTCATAGCAGAAGTAATCATAACGTCATCATAAGTTATAAATTAAAGGTTGCAATCTTGGATGTATGGAAAGTTTGCAAGAAGTAACCACGGATTATTGGATATAATAAATTAAAGCATTTAGTTTCTATGACAATTTAAACTTCTTTATTTAAAAACATTCTAACCTGGCCCTATGATGAAAAATTGTTCAGTATGATGATCTACACGATTGGATATCCTCCGAAACACGGTGTAGATATATAAAAAATATGTCATCAATGTATAATTTTGATAGATGTAGTGGAATTGCTGTTAGAATCATCAATGGGATTTAAATCATCTCTTGTTATGTGTAATAATTAAATTAAAAAGTTGCAATTCTATGGTCACAGCACAACATACAAACATACATAACAAAGGTAAGGCACCTACCGCAAATAATTACCTTTGTATGGTAAAATTTTAATGTCAGTTCAACTGGGTAAAACTAGGAAGTCCAATTTGACAGCTATCAATTATCAGTATTGAGAGGCTTCATCCCACCACAGACAGGTAATGGTCGGTCTAAGGTCCCGCCTTTGCGAAGCAGTTCAGTAGACGAAGATATTTTTTATCAGATAAAATAATATTTCGGCGTATGGCGTATGCCAAAATATGCACTCACAGGCCATTTAACCCCCCACCCAGCATATGCTCGATATTTACTAAATTTGTTTAAACATACTAATTCCTGTCTTTGTTTATGTTTTTTTGGAGTAAGCTGAACAAGAAATCGACTGAATAAATTCTTCAATTGGATGTTTAAGCGGTGAAAAAAACAAAAATAACAAAGAAAATTAAAAAGATAAAACCATTTCACAAAAATCACAAATCTGATAATAGGTATTGCCTCCTCTGGCTCTTATGATCTCTGGAAGTCTGTTGAGAAGCCCATCCATGATGTTGTGCCACTCTTCTGGTATTCAGGCGGCTCTGATTCGCCTTTTATGGTTGTCTCCGATATGCTCTATTGGGTCGAGGTCAGGGCTACGTGCTGGCCAAGCCAAAGTCTGATTACCGACCTTTTGCAGATACTGGGTAATGTTCCCGGCTACGTGGGCTCTTGCGAGTGCGATCACGTATTAGGCCAAAAATTTCGCCAATAAATGGGGCAAATGGCATGACATGATCTTGCAGAATCTCCTCCACGTACCTCTGTGTACGGTGCCCCCCACAGTGTATGGATCCAACCGTATTTTAATATCATAGACACTATTGAAATACATGTACCAAATTAATCTAATAAAAACCAAAGTAAAAAAACACTAGCAGAATCGGTCACTAGTAGGAGGTGGCAGGCAGATATTGTCACACATTTTTCAAAATTTAATCGTACTCTGGACTGAATTTCTTTAGGCAACCGCGAAATATGTATTGGCATATTTTATTTGATAAAAATATCTTTCCTCCAATCAACAGCTCGGTGAAGCTATGGCGGGATCTTCAACTATAGTAGATAGGTGCGCGTGCCGTATCATCTCACACGTCAAATTAGAATGCATGAAATTAGGGTGGCCTCAGCTAGTAACAATTTCATTTTGCCTCAGTATATATGCGAACTGTGCTTCAAGCTGTGACCAATACAACTTAAAAATAAAGTTAGTCTATTTATATGAAAATAAAAACGTGGTAAAATTAAAAAAAGGCGTAAGTGAATAGTGAATTGATGTATTGGTACCTACTACCTGAAATACAACTCCTGTCTCATTTTATGAGTCACGTGTTACTGAAATTAAAGTAAAATACGCAAAACAAAACAGTGGAAAATAACCGTGCGGTATAATTTCAAATTTGTAAGCTAACAATACGAAAGCTTCCTATTAAAAAAGTAAAAGTTAAAAATTGTAGTTTTTATGACAAGGGACCAAAGTGATATATTTAAAGGGTTTGCGCTATTTTGAATTACGATCGGAACGAAGGATTCTAGAGTAGAATCCTGAGTAAAGCGAGGGATTCAATGTACGTCGCCCGAGGATAAATAACTTTAGACCCGAGTTATACATGCTATTTTTCATCCCCCGCTATGAGAAAAGCAATAAATACCTTGCTGTTGTCTATTATTTTATTAATTTACTTTTCATAAAATTTGAAAGAAAATTGAGAGGCTGTATAGTCGATGTCCATTGCTTGTCATAAATAGCGCCAATCGAAAAATTATACTTGACACGCCTTTAGTCCCTTATCATAAAAACTACTATTTGAGGTTATTTTTGGTATTACATGTGGGGTAAAATATTATAGCGCAAGACTTTGGTCACTGTACGAACGGTCCGAGGAAGGATTTCAGACACTTACTGAGTAAGCCTTATTAACGACTCATTACATTAGTCCTTTGTATGAACGAGTCCACCCTTAGGTTTCACTCTTTATAATCATCACAAAATACGCGGTACGTTGTAATGTGATCAAGTTTATTTAAGCTTATATGATTTAATCAAAATCAACTAATATTACTACTAGAATTTTGGGTTATTATTTAATATCTATTCAAAATACCTGGTTCTTTTGAAAGTTTATACATAGATTGGTCAAAAAGGAATATATGTATGTAGCGATAGTTATTCTCCCTGTTCCGTATTATGATCAATTGAGGGTAATGAATCAGTCGCGTTTCTGTCACTAAAATTATACCAAGTGTAATGCCTTAATATAACAACTAGTGAAAACAATAATTGTCTAAGAAATAATTATTTAATAATTTAATTCTTTATAATAAAACATTACAAAACATGCTTACCGTTAAGACTGACCAATGAACTGTAAATAAACTGACTCCAAGATGTCCTACACATTGTCTTTAAGATAAAACACAAACAGTATTTGATGTAAATTTTGCAAAAAATACGCTAACATATATATGTATAAAAAGATTAATCCCAAAATGAGCAATCGTCAGCGTGGCGAGTGTCTCCGGAGCAGATATCGCCTATAGCGTGTAGCGAGAGCGCGCGTTGCGGCCGGGTGGACTCCGACCCGCATACGCGCACTCTGTCCGTTTGTAAACGCGCCATAGGCTTACGTCATTGATACAATAATAACTCACAAATTATATAGTAGTTATAAATTTGGTAATAATAATGAAATAAGAAAATTAAGATTGATAAAAATACATAATTTAAATCAATCCAGGCAAATTCACAATAGTTACTTAACGCTTATAGTTTAAAATCCAATCACACAACACAGCAGTAGGTAATCATTCGATCTAAATTACATAGAAAAAGAACGGAATGAACAATGTATAGCTTTGATAGGTGTATATGTGCCTTCAAGAGAGTGGGAAATACTAGGTGTCAGCGGCGGCGGCGCGGGCGCGGACGGGCGCCCGCCGGGCGGGGCGCTGCGGCGTCGCCCACCACGCACCGCGCGCGCATCCCCCACCCTGGCTCCTAGTCCTCTGACATAAACGAGTTTTGCGATTTTAACTCTTCTAACTGTGAAATCTGCTGTCGCAGATACATTATTCTGTAACAAAAAAAATATTTTGTGTTTGTTTCATCTAGGGCCATTTAAAAAAATGGCAAATATCTCGGAAATTAAGAATGCTCGCTAGCTTAATGAAATAAATTGCGTTAAGTAGACAATTTAATGCTCCTCAAATGCCGTTATTAAAATTTCTTAGTTACATACATACATACACATATCACGCCTTTATCCCTAGCAGAGTAGACATAGCATTAACGATCGTAAAATTACGGTCGTTATCGCCACGTCTGACAAGTATTGAGGGTCCTTTCAGATGATTGTATCACTGTAGTGACAGGTTGTCAATATGTCGCCTAAAAACGTATTACACATGAAACCCTCGAGTCCCTTAGTTGCCTTATACAGCACCCGAGGGAAGAAATGGGGTGATGCTATTCTAAACCGGCATCACAGGGCGATTTCTTAGTTAATGTAGGGATATGCCATAAAACAATAAAAACTGAAAAAGGGAGACATTTGTAGACGGTACTACGAGACTATTGCATTCCTTTATGCTTTTATATACGTATTTAATCTGTTGTTCAAGTGAGTATGCAAACCATGTTGTTAAAGTTGAATCATTCCTATTTAAACTGTAAAAATGACATTTGCACCTGCGATTTTTACTATCCGGATAATTCGAATAATTTATTTTCAATTTGGATATTCGGATAAAAAATAATATGGTTAAAATTCATTAGCTTGCTCATAAAATCCTTTTATATTGTTAAAAATTATGTAGAATGACGAACCAGTCAATACTCGATAAGGTACATTATTCACCCTACAGTCCACCGTCGTCGTCCAGAGTTTGCGTTGTTTTCTTTTAGATATACGCGACGCGCGTTTTTATTTAATACTGCTGATTTCACGGGAAAATCAATGCCGTATCCCACTACTGACACCACTATTGCGGGATGGGTCAGGTTTTAATTGCTAAATTAATAAGTACATATACTCGAAAAGATCACATGAACACGGAAAAGTGAGCGCGACGGGAGTCAAAATCAATCTGAATAATTAATCATTTACAAGTTTTACGAAAACAGCATTGACGTCAATGCAATAACGCATTCAGAAATTTTCTGTCAAGTGCATGCCCATTTCGATATGACAGTACCATTAAATCTATCCCGGTGCACAAAAGATAAGCCTATTTTTATACACTGAACCTACATTTCAAACTATTTGACAGGATTGTCCACCATACAGATAACTTATAGACTTACAGAGAACCTGATGTATATGAATCGAAGCTAATGATTATGAAAAGCATTTCATATTATGGTATCAATAAAATCCATCCCTCTGGGAAAATATATAAGCCTGTTTTCATACAGTAATCCTATATTTCAAAGTAATTGAGAGAATTGTGTACAATATAGAGAAACTCCACCAACAAGATGTATTTAAATCGAAGCTCCTGATCATGAAGAGCATTTCAATAATGGTAACATCGTAATCTATCCCGGAGGTCAAAAGATATAACCCATTATTTATGGAGTGACCCTTTTTATTTCAGAAATAAAAAATACCAGTAACTAGAATTTGATGCACCTTTGAACAAAGGCACCTAAGTATACTAGCTCTCCAACAAGGGCAGTGTCAGCACTTAAGGGCCTGGGTGCGCACCTGGGTGATTTGCCCACAATCCTTTTGTATTTTTGTCATAACTTGGAAATGGTAAATTCTACAAAAAAATGTTGTATGGGAGTTACACTGGAGAGCGATGAATTAGGGTCATATGAAAAATAGCAAAGATCTCTGAAACTAAGAATGCTAGCTTAATGAAATAAATTGTGTCAAGTAGACAATTTCAACATTTCTTAGTTTATGTAAGGATATGCCATAATACGATAACAACTGAATGAAGACATTCGGAGATGTTACTACGAGACTACTGCATTCGTTTATGCTTTCATTTCTAATCTGTTGTTCAAGTGAATAACAAACCATGTTAATAATGTTGAACATTTCCTGTGTGAATGTTATTTACACCTGGATATTGCACCAGAATACTCACAATGCTGGAACCCGGCTAAGGTCAGGTTAATGCTACCAGAACTATCGGTATACCGTTTGCAACCGTCCAAAATGTTACCGGATATTATGAAGAAACCGGCTGTAACCTATGCGGACCAAGCACAGGCAGAACCAGGTGGACCACAGAAAGAAAGTACCGGTTGTAATGTAAGGGATTGTATGGTAGACGGCAAACCGCTTACGTTGCGTAGGTCGCGCGAGCGGTGTGCCGTCCGTCATACAATTCCTTACATTACAACTGGCAGGTTGTACACGTATGTACGCTGTGTACACGAGCTGCACACGAGCTGCATTACGCAGGCCAGTGTGCTCTGCCCGTTAATTTCTACATAAATAAAAAAACATTATTTGAATCCACCCTGCCGGATGGCGGACGAATAATCTATAATAAACTTACTTCTGTTCCTGTAGCGTGGCCTGGATTTCAGTGTGTCGCACCAACGAGCGGGAGCACTTAAGTTCAGCCGACACGCGTGTGCACTGTAAACATCCCAACTGGTATGCTTCCTCTGTAAATTTGTTGGCCTGAAATTAAAAATAATAATTTAAATGTATGAGAATCTATCGCAATATACATATAAAAGTAGGATCGCATACCTAAATTTCAATTAGCCTATCAATAGCGCGAAAAATGTATACGCACTAAATTTTATCTGACACTCGAGGCTTACCGTCAGCACGCTGAGTAGGGATTCGATTGCGATGTCCATCAGAATGACTGGCCAAAGTAACAAATAGATAAACTTATTTTTCTATGAGTAAAAATATTGAATGAAATATGAAAGAAAAGTTTCCTAACATAAAGTAGAAATTTATTGATCGTAGGGATATTAGTAATTTTTACTTTTGTTATTATAATATTTAGTAATAATTCGACAAACTCATTTATTGAGGTTATAAAAATACATACATACATACATATATCACGCCTTTATCCCTTGCGCGGTAGGCAGAGCGTTAACAGCTGTAAGAATACGGTCGCTATCGCCACGTCTGACACTTTTGAGGATTGTTTTCCAAGGTTGTTTCAAAAAACATGTATATGACTATAGTGACAGATTGTCAGTCTGTCGCCTAAAAATTGTAATACACCAATACTCTCGAGACCCGCGGGAAGAATGTGGGGTGATGCTATTGTAAGCCGGTATCACACGGTACAAATATACAGATTAAATAAAAATACTTATTAAAAATATAATTCCTGCGTTCAAGCAACACAATTCGTAGCGGCCAGTTCGAAATTTAAAATCGTATACAACTAATTGATGCTACTCCTATTAAAAAAGAAGAAATCGATTTTAACTTTTTAATTGCCGCGATTCTATCGGTTCTTTTTCTAGTTCCATATTTAATAGTAGATTACGTACTTAGGTATGTAAGTGATCAATAACAACCGAGGTTTTTTAACCTTACCGAGGTTGTTATTGATGTTACATCCGTGGTACGTATACTGCTTTAAATATCGAATGAAAAGTGAGTAAACTAAAGCGATTAATACAAGAAAACGATCCATAAACCATGATTGCATTGTCTGGTGTTCAAATTGCACCACAAAACTTTTTTTTCTAAGATTGAAAAATATTGAATTAATATGAAAGAAAGGTATCCTAACATAAAGTAGCAATTTTTTTGATCGTCGGGATATTGGTACTTGTTACTTTTGTTATTGTAATATTGAGTAATAATTCGACAAACTCATTTATTGAGGTTATAAAAATACAGATTAAAAATATAATTCCTGCGTTCAAGCAACACAATTCGTAGCGGCCAGTTCGAAATTTAAAATCGTATACAACTAATTGGATGCAACTCCTATTAAAATAAGAAGAAATTGATTTTAACTTTTTAATTGTCGCGATTCTATTGGTTCTTTTTCTAGTTCCATATTTAAAATTACTTACAGGCTTAGTTTTAATACCTCGTCTGTAAGTTGAACTTACAGGTCGTGTTTTTTGTCAGTAATGACCTACTTTCAGAGCATGAGATATGTAAAATTACTTACAGGCTTAGTTTTAATACCTCGTCTGTAAGTTGAACTTACAGGTCGTGTTTTTTGTCAGTAATGACCTACTTTCAGAGCATGAGATATGTAAAAGATATTATTACACAAAGTAAGATAATTAACACCTCAAAAGGTAGCGGGCCTGATGGTACTAATTCTTATCTTATTAAGCGCTGTGGTTCTGCCCTTTCATTTCCATTGTTTCTTTTTATTTTTATTATTACGACAACAAAAGTAAAAATTAAATATATCCTTATAATTCCAAAAATGTCCATTTTCGTATAGGATAATGTTCTTTCATTATTATTTCAGTATTTTTACTATAGACCTTTAAAACACGGAATCATCTTTCTTACGGACAATCGTAATCTACAATGAAATATTGTTAGATTTTACACTACATATGGCTCTAAGAAGTAGAACAAACATAGTACTTTGACTCATTTATTAGCCATATGGTAAATATATTTTGACCATCTTTTAGCTGAGCCTGTCCAGCAGTCGCTGTAGCCCAAATCGGCTCGGACAGATTATTTTATTATACATAAAAAATTGGGTAACACGGAAGTACCTGCAATATATTTGTCATCAAATACATTACATTCCAGTGCTATACAAATAAAAATTCTGACACTAGGGTTCATCGTTCACTTGTCGACATGTGTATTCTGCCTGTCCTCACGTACGGCGCGCAAACGTGGTCTTTGACTGAAGCACAAAAGTCCAAACTCAAGGTTTGCCAACGCGCCATGGAGCGCAGCATTCTGGGTGTCAAAAGGATAGATCGTATCAGAAACACAACCTTGCGCTCCAAAACTGGCATCATAGACGTCGGAAAAAAGTCCGCACGGCTGAAGTGGGACTGGGCAGGACATGTGTGTCGCATGCATTCCGACAGATGGGCCCTGATAACCACAAAATGGATACCACAAGATGGTTGTCGTCGCCGTGGTCGGCCTAGGAGAAGATGGCGAGACGATATTGCGGCCTTTCTTCAGAACTGGCATTTAGAGGCCCAAGACCGAGACGGGTGGCGCGAAAGAGGGGAGGCCTTTGCCCTGCAGTGGGACATCGAACAGGCTACATAAAAAAAAAAAAAAAAAAAAAGGGTTCATCGGGACGACTCGGTGTCCCACACGAAAAGAAGAAGTGCTATACATGGGCCTCTCAGCTTTCCATGTTGGTATGGTGTTATGTTATCATATTCATGCTGCGTTATATTCAATCTTTTACATTAAACATTTGAGAGGGCCTACAATGTACTTATTTGACGAATTAGTACAAACCTATTTCATGTATTGCGAACTACGTAGGTAGGTGGTTTAATTTCTACAATGTATTCGTAGGTACCACATCTTTGACCTATTTACGAGGGGAGGTCAAAAAGTTCGCGGAATGGAGGGGTTGGCGGGGGTAGGGATGCTTGTCCAGGTACTCGCTAATTGAGTAACTCATTATTACTATAAATACCAAGTTTTAGCCTAATTGGGTCACTAGTCTTTGAGTTATCAACGATTAAACAAGTGAATCGGGAAGAAAGTTGGCAGTATGGAAAAAATTGAACATCGCGCCGTCATAAAGTTCCTCACCAAACAGGGAAAAACGCCGCAAACTGTTTTTCAAGATATGTTATCTGTTTACGGGGACTCTGCTCCTGGAAAAACTATGATTTACAAGTGGCATAATCTTTTCAAGCAAGGAAGGGAGTCAATTGAAGACGATCCCCGTTCTGGGCGGCCGATCGAGGCCACCACGCCGGAAATCATCGATAAAGTTGAGAAACTTGTATTGGAGGATGGCCGTTTGAAGAAGAAACAGCTTGCAGCATTAGTTGGTGTATCAGAAACTACCATTTTGAATATCCTTCATCAACATCTTGGTATGAGTAAAGTCTGCGCAAGATGGGTCCCGAGAATGCTCACGCCGTTTCAAAAGCGAGAGCGCGTCGACTGTTGCCGCGAGTTTTTGGACCGCTGTGGAGATCAAAAGGAAGAAATTATGTCCCGTATTGTGACTGGGGATGAAACTTGGGTTCATCATTATGAACCTGAGTCAAAGCAAGAGTCAATGCAATGGCAGAAAAAGGGCACTCCCCCTCCTAAGAAGTTTAAGGTGTCTCAATCGGCCGGAAAGATCATGGCGACAATATTTTGGGATTCTGAAGGCATTCTTCTGGTGGATTATAAAGATCGTGGCCTTTCCATAACGGGAGAGTACTACGCTTCCTTGTTAGATCGATTGAAGGAAGCGATTAAAGAAAAAAGGAGAGGAAAACTGACCAAAGGAGTGCTGCTTTTGCATGACAACGCGCCCGTGCACACCAGTCGTGTTGCGACCGCTGCCATTCACCGATGTGGTTTTGAACTACTGCGCCATCCACCCTACAGTCCAGACCTGGCCCCCAGCGACTATTATTTATTTCCAAAGATGAAAAAAGAGCTGCGTGGAAGAAAATTTAACGACGATGATGAGGTTAAGTCAGCGATTTCGGCTTATTTTGACGCACAAGATAAACAATTTTTTTTAGACGGTATTAATAAGTTATTTGATAGATCCCATAAATCTATTCGAGTTAAGGGAGAATATATTGAAAAGGAAAAATAATTTCATGTTTAATTTCACCCTTCTTCCTTGTCATTCCGCGAACTTTTTGACCTCCCCTCGTATAAGCTAAAATCTAAGTTTCAAATTTTCAACCTTTTAATCTATACCTATTGCCGTGTGATGCCGGCTTCGAATATCATCACCCCAATTTTACCTATTTTTTATTTTTCGTATAATAAATTCATCCAAATCTACCCGTAGGTGTCGTAAAAACCGTCTTACGGATATTTACCAAGGGAATGGGCAGCAGCCTGCGAATGCAACCTCTTACACTGTACTCGCCAATCCGCCTGCCAAGCGTGGTGAATATGGCAATACCCCCCATTAGGGGAAGGCCCAAGTTCAGCAGTGGACTGTTGTGGCTGTTAAGGTAAATTCATCCAAATAATGGACATGGGCGTGCCCTGAGAATGCAACACTTCTTCTTCTTTTCGAGCAGGATACTGAATCGTCTAATGACCCGATGAACTCTGTTGTCAGACTTTTTCAACCATCTACTAAGTAGTAGCAGGCCTCTGGCATGGTGATCGTGTGATGACCGTCTTCTAAGTGATCAGACAGCAACTGGGATCGACGACTTAACATGCCCTCTGAAGCACGGAACCATCTTTCTTACGGACAATCAGGTGGTTCAGCCTGCAATTTCTTAATCAGTCTGGGAACAAATTCACCATGTAATAGTAGAAGTGCTAAGTCCGAAAAATGGCCATTTTTGTTTTACTTTGACTAGAGTTATCCCAAGGTTAAAACTAACCGCCTCCGCCTTTAGAGGCAAAAATGATCCTAATAGGGCAAAAAAGACAATGCAAACGCCCCACCAAATCAAGTCCAGCCCTAATTATTGAATAAGTATTTAGGTACCTATAGAAATACTTAGGTCACAATTATTTTAATTAATTATAAAAACTATTTTTATTATTTTCATGCCTTTTATTTTTCGTCATTATAATAAATGATCCCGTGTGATGCTGGCTTACAATAGTATCTCCCAAATGGAGAGATACTATTTTAAATGGGGAGAGACTATTCTAAGCCGGCATCACACGGGATTATTTATTATAATGGCGAAAAATAAAAGGCAAAGGCGGGATAGATCCCGTGAGTGTCGTAAGAGGCAACGGAGGGACTCGAGGGTTTTAAGTGTATTGTAATTTTAAACGACAGGC
Source organism: Keiferia lycopersicella (assembly GCA_029255805.1). Taxonomy (NCBI): domain Eukaryota; kingdom Metazoa; phylum Arthropoda; class Insecta; order Lepidoptera; family Gelechiidae; genus Keiferia; species Keiferia lycopersicella. The sequence continues at coordinate 10,927,755 of JARACZ010000006.1, read as the reverse complement.
TGACAATCTGGTACTATAATGATACACGACTTATCTACAACGACCCTCAAATATTGTCAGACGTGGCGATAACGACCGTAATTTTGCGATCGTGATCGCTCTGCCTACCCCGCAAGGGATAAAGGCGTTATATGTGTGTGTGTGTATGTATGTATGTATGTATAAATAAATAAAAAAGTAAAGGAATAGAATAATATAAACACAATCAAATTATTTAAAGTTAAGTGAGACATAACAGAAACACGAACACAATATGTAAATTGTATGCAATTTTTATATTTAATATAAACACATTATTAAATTGTATGCCAATTTTTGTTTTATTTGCAGCTCGTAAAATGCCGCATAATATATGTTAATAAGATCTCAATTAAATTATTTATTACCTCAAATCAATTGAAATGAAATCTCTATTTTACAATTTATTACTGCCTATTTTCTACTTTTTAGCTGCTGGCAATTTTTCGCTTATCCATAAATTCAGTAGACAAAAGAAAAACTCGATGCCAGTTTCAATTAAAACAAAGCTTGTAATAGATTTAACGCTGCCACTTTTTACTTAATACTGTACTTCACTGTTGCTGCCACCCTATTATATTTACTATCCACTTTAATATTTTCTTTCTACCTAGAATCTGATTAATTAGTCGCCGAATTAAATACATGCCAAAAGATAATAATTATGAATCAAAAAGGTGTAACCAAAGATTTCAATGCTGATAGAAAATGGTGCAAATTCGAAAAAGGTTTCCTAAAATTCAGTTAAATTTGCTCTACGATGTACCATTCTCAAGATATATGCGCTTATAATTTGCATTCGTTTTTAATATTAAAAAATGATAATAATATCATTGTCTGATAAATGTTCCTAATTGACGAAACTAGTGTGAGTCGTAGCATATTGCCGGAGGTTTTTGAATTTATTGAAACAGGCATGAAAGACTAAAGGTAAAGGTTATGACGGCAAAAGAAATATTAGATGCCACGGAAACTTGCATCAAACATAGTCAGAACACGGTTTTCGCTAAGGAGATAGAAGCTTTACAAGTGGGGAAATCCCTAAAAAAGAACAGTTTTCTTCTTTCACTCAGCCCATTTTTAAATGAAAACCAAATTCTTCGAGTAGGTGGTCGGTTAACCAATAGTAATTTAGGAAAAGATGAAAGGCATCCCATTATCATAAGAAAACAAGGCCATTTTACTACCCTCTTAATCGGAAAGGCTCACAAAACTACGATGCATGGTGGTCCTCGTTTAATGTTAGGATATCTCCACAGTAGTACTTCTATTAAGTCCGAAAAATTTCCATTTTTGTTTCAAATTGACTAGAGTTAGCCAAATTTTTACCATGGATAGTGGTCTTTGATGATCATTATAAGATGTGGAAGGAAAAATAATCGGCTCTAGTGCTCCTAGGCAAAATAATAGGCCCTAGGACCAGGACCTACGGCTTAACGTGCCGTCCGAAACACGGAAACATCGTTCTTATGGACAATCAGGTGGCAGATTGGAAACTTTCTGCGTGACTACTACTGCGCCACATCGTCAAAACAAAAAAAAACATAAAATTATACCTCAAAATCTTTATTTACTTCAATAAATAAACAAAATCAAAACCCAGGAGATGGCATTCACTGGAGTGTCACCCAACATTATGAAATAGAAGCCACCATACTATCTGATGAAGACTTGAAGAGCCGATTGCAGATTAAATTGAAGCAAAAAAAAAAACTTCAATTTCCTCAGAGTCTGCTTCTTCTAACCTCGTAATATTTGTAGACGTTCATCTGTACCTATCCATAATCTATAATAACCACATCAGCACCACTAGCTTGCATAGTGTAATAATTATATTATACGAGTTCTCCCTCTGACGTCACAGTTTGTCGTGTAATCCCAACAATGGCTATGAGCGCACTGCTTATGAACTGATAAGATGGGTGCACATAGTGCGGGGCATAATTGACATGTTACCATTGTCGACAATTTTTGTTTCGCGAATTCAATGACGTATTTCTTAGTTTTTATTAGAAATTATATTTCTATTTCTAATATTTTTTGTTTAACAATGAACCTCTGTTAAATTGTAAAGTTATAAAGTCAGGGACAATACAAAATGTTAAAATTAGGCAAATAAGGCACTACACATTGCATCACTTGCTGTCGGCAACTGTCCAACAATGGATCGTGAGGACATGGATTTTGAGATGCGTAACGCTAATTTACTGTATTTATGTTAATTACTACTTAATCGGAATGAAAAAAATAAAAAGCAAGTACTAATAGTGTAACAATTATCACATCATAAATAACGGGTCTGTGAAAGATGATAGAAAAATATGGAAAGAATACTTTTATTTCTGTTATAAAGTCAATGTCGGCAATACCCGACAGGAGCTCGTACTAACCAAATAATGTGTCGGGTAGTGCCGTCAATGGCTGTGAAAAGGTTAAATAATTGAGTTAACAAGTCGTAAATTCTATGATGCCAGGGTTCATCGGGCAATGCGTTGATATCTGGACATACTTTGTTTCATAGCGTAGCGTTATTAGGTTCATGAAATCTCACACTAGATTACGTATCATTCTATTTTTGCTTTTTGAAGCACCACAAAAATTACAAAAATAAACGCCACACTCACTTCATTCGCATGCATTCGCATTTAAATTCAAACTATTAAAAGTCACACTTAGCGTTGTGTTAAAATCCAAATAATTGAATATTTATTACAAAAAAATTGGTTTTAAAACAGTACAATTAATTCCATTCGCTTACTGCAAAAATGTCAGAATACGTGTCAATTTATTGCATCGCAGGTGGATGAATATAAATAGAACAGCCATAAGCCACTTTCATTTTATAATTTATCATGCTTTATCAGAGGAAGAAATCCTGCGAGGAATAAATGCGTAAAGTCCACGGGTCGGGTATGATTCACGGGTTTTATTTTTGGTCTACTAGGTTTAAGGATAATCTGCACCTTATCATTCTGTGATCTGTAAGAAACTCAGACTCTCTATTATATCGAAACATTTTATGTTATTTGGCTTCTTTGTCAGTATGTAGTCAATTTCATTATACTCTTTTCCGTTGGGAGAACGCCATGTCCATTTTTTACCCGACTACAGCAAAGAAAAAAGGAGGGTTATGATTTTTTATGTAATTTACGCTGAAACATGTTGGTCATGATGTAGTAGTGTTTTCAAGTGTAAATTTAACTAGTTTCTGGCCATGTGGGTTTCTTTGTCCATGGGAATATTTTCCTATATTTTTAGCTTTACCAATTTAAGCGTTAAAATCGCCAAGTAAGATAATATTTTTCGAATTCAGATAGTTCAAAGCAGACTCTACGGCTTGGTAGAACACGTTTAGATCTTCGCTTGAATATGCTTCCGTAGGGGCATATACCAGATAAAGTCGTCAGATGTTTAAATCTTTAGTGTCGCTACTCGATCTGAGAAACTTTTTATGCTAAATATGTTGCTTTTTAAATATTTATTAATAAGAAAACCATTCGTTCGGTCCATTTTGACCGTGCGATGTTTATGTACGAATATGATATACGGGGTGTAAGGCACAGCATCCCGAAAACTCATAGGGTGCAAGCAGACCATGAAACTGAACAACTTTCCCCAAGGAACATATGTCAGGAAACGACAAAAATTTTTGGTTTCCCATAGTAGTTGCAACCAGCTGAACGCAGTTTTGTATGAGAGAAGGAGAATCTTTATCCGTTACCTGACATATGTTCCTAGGGGAAAAGTTTCAGTTTGATCGTCAGCACGCACCCTATCAGTGTTCGTGTATACCGAAAATAATACAATACGCTAACAGCAGAGTTCAAGAGTTCAATTCGCATGAGCCACATTTCTTTCTCTTACGCAAAACAACTTTTTTGAATACTGTAAAATTCGCATAGCATTTCCACGCAATGACAAGGCTAAAACAGTATCAATAATAAAACGGGATATACATAAGGAAATATCGACCCGGCTGGAGTACGCAGCTTCACCGTCATTCCAATTACAATGATTATGTTATATATATTTCATATACTCTCTTGAGAACTGTTTATTTTGATCAATTAAGGTGAGGTCCCTTCAGAAATCTACCGCGCAAGTAGAAGTGTTGAGAATTTTCTAATTGTTTCTTCACATCTCAAAAAAATGGGACGCAGTTTTGGCAAGGCATCTTCAAGATATATGTTACAGAACTATGGGAGTCAAAACTAAAACACGATTTGTTAAAATTTTCTCGATAGAAAAAGATCGGAAAAAATGCTCCAAAAGCGAGGTTTTTGGCCTGTTCCTTAAGACTAAAAACTCCAATCGTTCGAATATTATTCAATATTTCGTACTTTATTTTATGTCAAAGTTTATATTATATTCTTCCTGATTATGTGTGATATCAATTTATGGCGTTACTTTTTCAATTATTTACATAATCATTCAATAAATAAGAACACAAACACAAAATACGTTCGGTTTGCGCAAGGGCATGCCTATTTCCACCGCGCTGCGACCCCTCAGTCGGCCGCCGAGCTACCGAAAAAAAAACCTGCAGTTTATGATGTAGGTATTACTACGGAGTTTAAAAGCTAGCGCAAACCAGATTAGTTGCGTACGACGCGCGTCGTCGCGCGTCTCACACACGCATGGTTGTAATCTATGGGCGTGTATGATAAATTTCAGACTGGATACGTCACGCGTGCATGCAACGCAGGCCAATCTGTGGCCTATGCAACGAAACTATAGGCTACAATTCTACAGGTGAAATTTGATGTACATTGCGTAGCTGGTAGGACATTGTAAAACCAGACTATTGACTGAATTTCACCTGTAGAATTATAGCTTGTAGTTTCGAAAAACTAGGCACTGGTGTTTCATACACTTCCATAGAATACAACCGGTGCGTCGACGCGCGTGCATTGTTTGAATAAACGTATATGCCACGCGACGCAGATCGTTTGCGTTAGCCTTACTTAAGAGTACGAAGAAAAAGAATATTTTTGTTTGCAACCTTGGTTTGACAGTTTTGACGCTCACATAGAATAAAGTCTATGGACGCTCATGATGCGGTTTTTTGTATATTTATGTCTATAGATGAATGTTTTTTTTTTTGCAAAATAATCACACGACGTCTCATACACGATTTCAGAAAATTTATTATTATTTTGTAAATTATGAACACGAATATCTGGAACTTTTTCATTAACCCATTGAGTGTTTTTTGCACACACGGGTGTACATGAAGTTTGAAGGCCCCGCGCGTCGCGTGAACACACGGGTGTACAAGTTTAACAGTCGCTCATTGGTCCTCTATTTTTTACGTTCCAATGCATGCGACCCTGTCATTTTTGTTTCAAAATGAATCTATGGTTTACTAGGAATAATTTGTAGGCTTGTCTTATGCGTGTAACCGAACAAAAAAGAAAAAAATACGAGAAATTGTGAAAGTGACTCTGTGGCCGCCATTTCTTTTTCGTGAGTGCCGTTGTGTTGTGTGAAGCAATTACTGCAAAATGAATTCCAGGAGAAAACGGTGAGTGTTCTTATTAGAATCTTATATGTATTTATTGGGAATTTAGTGTAGTTTCTTGTGAAATTATAATATTGAATGAATATGTCCTAATTAATGTCTAAAAATCTGTGAAACTTTCGAGGCCTTGACTTTTTCATCCGCGCCGCGACATATCTGATGTTGAAATTCATACTTATTTTATAGTATTCCTGCATTTATGCATTACAAATTGTAGATTATTCTTTTAGAAACATATTTACAAAAGAATTCATCCCAATTTAGGTCTCATATTAGTTTTATTGTACTTTGAAACAATCTTTGGCGCGAAACCCGCGCGGCCGTGTTGAAAGTACGGACAGCAACAAAAATAGTGAAAATGAAATTGTTTTATTGGGTGTTTTATTGGAATTTTTTTATGAAGCCACTTTTTATCAATATTTTTCCTAGTTTTGCTAAATATTTGGTCTAGATTCATATTTTGGGGTTTAAAATGTGGGTTTTATGTAGGCTTTGATGCATTGAGGAGAGAAATAACATGCTTGAATTTTTTTTCTCGAATTTAATTTTCAACGTGCTTTTCGTGTAAAATGAGCTAATAGAAGCACATTTCATTCTTATCTGTTTTTGCTTTTGGTGCACCTAGGCCGAGATATAGGCTTTTGAAGTTGCCAAGGAAAATAGTCTCAATCAAAGTACCATTTTTTTTATACAGGGCGTAATGAAGTTTTGTTTTTGTTTATTGTTTGAGTTTAGACGCATCTGAGCTGTAATAAGGCCATGTTTAGAAACCTGGGAGTAATATTAGTAAAAACATAAAAATATTGTAGGATATAATAATCTTGTACAAAATACACAATGGTTGTTGTATATTTTTAGAGTTGAACGTCTTCGATCGACCTCACGATCTGTGACGAGATCGCGAAGTGCGACACCGTCACACATCAACTACTCCCAGCGGCCTTCATCTGCACGTCGAGCCCTCATTATGGGCTTAGCTGTGACCGGGCCTGAGCGAGACCCAAACATAGAAATCCCCGTTCAGCAGTAAGTATATATTTTTCAATGCATTTTATAGTTCTGATACTATCTAAAACTAAAATCTTTGATGTTGGATGAACTATCCTTTTGGTCATTTACATAACGAGTGCCAAAGTTTTTTATGACTCCGCGTGTAGCGACACGACACTAAGCGCTTATCATAGGTGGGAAAGCAATAAAGTCTATGATACGGGCAAAGAGGGCAATAAGTTATTTTGGGACATGTTTTTATATATTTTTTTTCTGTGATAAGGGCTCGAGTCGTACAACAGACCCCCGGCGGCAGCATGCGACTGACGGGCGAGTCCATAGCCGTCAAAAAGACATCCAGTGGCCGAGTTCATGTCTCAAGGCCTCAAAAAGCTCTATGGTAAGTTATTATTAGCGTATATGTTTATTGCCATTTACGGCACAGGTGCATATTTATAGTAGTGCACCTACTTCGAATATAAATAAAATATATATTATTTATAAGTACCTGGTTGACTGAGCGTTGCTCGGCTTTTTCTGCTGTTCAGAGTGATTTTTGGAAAAGAAAACCTAGCTAGATCGATTTATCGCCCCCGAATCCTCCTATATACACATTTTCATGAATATCGTTGGAGCCGTTTCCGAGATCCCAATTATATATATATAATTATATATACAATTCTTGCTCGTTTAAAGGTATTAGATATAATTCAATTATATTCTTCTGCAGCGTCAACGCCCTGGAGAGGATAGAGGCCATGGACTTGTCCGATGAAGAACTAGAAGAGGTCTTGGACTCGGCGCCGTGGCATGTCCAAAGATGGATCAGTGACTTGCCCACGGACGGAGATGACTTGCCTATGGACGGGGAGGCGGAATACGAAAGTAGGGAGATAGGGGTGGCTAAGGGATGTTCCTCTCCTAATGTCCATACTCCTCGTACTTCAGTGGAAGCGGCGATCGATAATGCTGCAGGAATTGTTAATATTTGCTCGGCAAATATTAACAATTCTGAGGGTTTACCGAATGTCACTTCTGATGATGTGCAGCCGTCGACTTCAGGGGCGACGACTACACGCAAGCGAAGTGCGAGAAGTGTGGTACATGAAGGTAGTGAACTCGACAGTGAATTCGACGATGAATTCGACGAATCCCCTGCCGAGGGCCCTACCTTTGCTACATTGGATAGAAACATCCCTAATGACGAGGAACTAGAAGAACCAGTTCGTCAAATCATAGAGGCAATGGAAAGTGTAATGGATGCAGAAGCCGATCGTCTTCCTGGCATTTCAACTAGTTATGACTGGAAAGCAGACTTTGGGTCGTTCTTGGGTGTTCCTGAAGTTTTTTCAGGTCCTACTCCTGGACCAGTCAAAGACTATGACACTGCCTATGATGCTTTTACCGACATCTGGAGTAAGGACATTATAGACCGTATCGTTCTGGAAACTAATCGCTATGCGAAGCAGACGATCGACACCATGAAAGCGGAAGGGACATTGAAACCATATTCTCGTCTGCATAAGTGGAAAGACACGAATGCAGACGAGATAATGGTTTTGTTTGCTGTTTTTATGTACATGGGGATTGATCCGCGGACAAAGCTTATTGAGTATTGGAAGGCAGATGATTTCCTGGAGATGCCCAAGTTCAGGAAATTGATGTCGTACAATCGCTACATCTTGATGAGCAAATTTCTTCATTTTGTGGACAATTCTGATGTGAGTCAGAGTTCGCTACCAAATGAAGACATTCAGCTTTCACCGAGACTAGCGAAATTACAGCCAGTGATCTCATATCTCAAGTCAAAATTTTCTTCTCTTTATAATTTAGAACGTTTCATTTCCCTCGACGAGTCTTTGACCTTATTCAAGGGCCGTTTGGCCTGGGTCCAAACAATAAGGACAAAGGCTGCGCGTTTCGGCATAAAGTCATATGAGCTCTGTGAGTCACGTACTGGCTATATGTATGATTTTGAAATCTACACGGGGAAGGACTCTGATCGCAACAACACCGGGAGTGCGGCTGTTGCACCTAGTGTCGATTTAGCTGGCAAGACCACTAAAATAGTGCTCCGTTTATTGAAAGTCCTGAAGAGTCTGGGGCATTGTGTCACTATGGACAATTTTTATAATTGTCCTGCGTTGGCACGGTATCTCAAGAGCTTGGGATTTGATTGTTTAGGAACATTGCGTCCAAACAGAAAGAACGTGCCCGTCGAAGTAGCAAAGATGCCGAAAAATTCTGCGAAGGGTAAAATTATAGCGCGCCATTGTGGTGATGTTTCCGTCCTTGGATGGAAAGACTCCAAGGTGGTGACTATGATTTCCACCTATCACAATGACGACACCTTTGTTGGTTCAAAGGCGGGCAAATCGCATGTGAAGCCCAAATGTGTGGGGGACTACAATAAGTCGATGGGGGGTGTTGATCTGAAAGATCAAAAACTTTCGATGTACCTCGTTGAGCGAAAACGCGGTATCAAGTGGTACTCGAAAATGTTTAAAAGACTGCTCAACACCAGTATCCACAACGCTTTTGTCATGCTGGTGGAATCATGTAAACGTCGCGAGAAACTGCCTGTGACGCAACGGGAATTCCGGTACGCCCTGGCTAAGTCAATTGTAGACCGTCATCTCCCCGGTCCACCGGAGATAAGACCACAACCCGATGAATTGACAAGGCTGAGGAGGGATATCGTGCATGAACCGATGTACACAGCAGGGCGCAGTAATAGAAAACGTTGTCATGTTTGTTACCAGCAAGGCAATAGCAAAATGGTGCACACTCAATGTGTCACTTGTGACGAGTACTTATGCTTTGAGAATTGTTGGAGAGAGTGGCACTCTCTAAGAATTCTCAAATCAAAAGAATCGGGGCGCAAAAGGCGACGCATTGAGTGAACACCATTTTTTTGTAGTCTGAAAGAAATTAACGAATGAATGGTGTATGCAAGGGTCTTTCTGTTTCTCTCATTTTCCTAAACAATTTACTTCTTATAAATAGGCCAATTGTCAGTAGTATTTTGTCGTGGTTACCAGATATTACGTCAAGATATCAGTTGGCACTAGGCAGAGTTCTGTTAGCACTTGGGCAGGGGGGATTTGGGAGGTATTTATTGTATATATGTGTGTTTGTTTGTCGATAATCAATAATCATGTAGGTTTGTCCAATCAAATCATGTATTAACTGACAGCCTTTGTGACTTTCGTTTTTTATCCAATGCACTTTAGTCCCTGACCACAATGCCTTTATGATTTTTCGGCTAGTTTATCTAGTTCTAGTGCAAATATTCATGTATATTTTGAAGAGGATCATTTTGGTTTGTGTAAATAGTTATGTAAATTTGAAGACAATCATTTTTTTGAATGTGATATTATTCAAATTTTAAATTCTGCTGTAGATAGACTCTGTGAAAGACTGTGTGAACTCTCTTCGCATGAACTCGATGTTATTTTATTTACCACCTAACGTTACATGTTGTTTGGTTAGCTTGGCCAGCCAGGCAGTGCTTTAGGGGCTAGTTTTAAGTTTTTAGTCCACCTGAGCCGCGTTTACACTAGGTTCATAAAATTGTTATTGTTAAAATTGTTAATTTTTGACGATCAAAAAGCTGAATGTAAAATTTACTACTTTGAATAAATAATTTGAATTTGAATTTAAAGGTATGTAATTTTAGACCTAAGTACTTTTTAGTAATTAGTAAAATACTAAGTAATCTTATTATTATATCAGCCTATAATTATAACCAACAATTAAAAGTATGCTATTAACTACCCATTTTTCTTTTATTTTTTGAGTGACATATTATCATCAAAATACTTTGTCGAATCCAAAACAGAATACTATCCCTGCAGACACATCTCATTTCTTATAAATAAAATCAAATACGCAATACAAATATACTCGCACTCCCACTCTACCCGCCAAATGGCTTGCTCACACGTAGCGAGTACAGTAGACAGAAAGCGGCGAGTCAGTGCACTCACCAAATGGCTTGCTCACACGTATGCCCTGATCACATGCGTTGAAAGGATTGGCGAGACAGTAAAATGATTCTCGGCCAAGATTGCGTGATGGGGGGGCACTCGGCCTAGTAGATAGAACACGCCGAATAACTGTCTCGTTAAAATACTCGGCCGAGCACTCGCCAATCTGTTCATGCGAAGTGAGCGCTCGGCCGAGAACACTGTCTTGCCCATCCACTCGGCACGTGTGATCAGGGCAGTAGCTAGTACAGTAGACAGTAAGTAGAGAGACAATGCACTTTCTTTCTACAATAACTCATATACTTGTGGCAAGTTAAATGAAAATTTATTACGTTGAATAAAAAACAAAACAAAACTCGCCCTTTATTCGCCAAATGGTAATATCATCATACGAAACACTAACTATATGCAGACTAAAACCGGATGGAGTAACTCCCAACGTGTAATCGATCAAAGCAGAAATTTATAAAGAATCGGCCGAGTGCACTCACTTGTGACTTGACCGAGAATGTACTAGGGTCCGAATCCGAGCTATCTCCCCTTCTACTTGGTCGAGCTACCGTCTGAGACGGCTATATATGCCGGCCAGACCAAGCTCTTGACCGAGTGCACAGACTCGCTACTCGACTCACTGTGTAGGTAATCTAATATTATGGGGCTGTTTTTATCTCAGTTCTTCAAAATAAGACGAAACGTAGTCGAAACAATTGCTAATCAAACTAATTATCTACTAATAGGCTTCCTTATTCGACAATAAAACAAATAAAACAAAAAGTTTTTTTTTTCACTTTATTCGAACGCTTTTGCTGCTATCGCTACTTTTGACTCAGTCGCCGCGCTCGCGCCGCGGGTCAAATGTCATGGCCGCCGATAGTTTTTTACTCGAGTGTAAATAATTCGTTTCTGCAATAATTACTGCAATTTAGGAAGAAAAAGCCATTGTTGTGAACGTGAAAATATGTGTAGTTTTCGTTGAAAGTGTGAATTTAGTGAATATCAAAAGATAATTCAGTGAAAATTGGCAAAATAGTGAGTAGTGTAGGAAGAAAAAACTAAACTACAAGAAAAACACTCAAATTATTCAAGTAAGTCTAGATTTATAGGTCCCTCTTCGTATTTATTTAGACAGACCATTTTATGCAGATTACAACGGTATATAACTTATTATGAAAATTATAGGTTATAATCGGTTTTTATTCGATTTTCTATACCAAGTTGCAAAATTTTTGCATAACCTAAAATGGCGCGACATTCGGGGCACTAGAGCCTTGCCGGGGGCAATCGCTCGACGGGTTAAGAATCTACTATAGAAAATCTCCAAAATGGTCATAGAAAAAGCAGATATTATGTATTTTGCACCCTTATCCATCTTCTTTCATATATAATTCCGAATTTTTTACTCATAGAAAAATCAGTTTCGTGATGCAATTTGCGTACTAGACGATACAATCACCATTTATAGATGGTTTTGTTGTATTTATCGCTTTATTTTACTCACTTTTTATTCGATATGTAAAGCAGTATACACATCGCGGATGTAACGTCAATTGCAACTTCGGAAAGTTACCTACCTAAACCTTTGTTGCAATTGATAGGTTATATTCCTAGGTGCGTCATCTACTATTATTGCGAAAAAATGATCTACAGAGCAATAATGCGTCCAAAGTTTCATCGTCAAACTTGCTTTTCAATTTGTTGCATGCACATAGTTGCAGCAGGAAAAGGAGCTCATTCGATTGTAAGGCTGTTAACGCAAACGTTTTCAGCAAGGTATATTTAAGTTAAATTTAAAAATATGTTTTAGGATAACTTAGTATCCATTGATCCGTCCTTTCTTGGCAATCCCGAAAATCCCGGTATTTGTAAATTCTAATCCCGGGATTTTCAGGATTGGAAAATGGTCGGGATCCTTTCCCGGGATTGTATTCTCTACCTGCGGGGTTCATTCACACCTCACCACGTTACGAATATTACGTTCTCGTATTGTTTGTCATTATTGACACTCGCATTATTGTCAAAGTACTATACCACAAATTACCTAATAGTCAACGCTAGCTCGCCTACCGACTCGACGACCGATGTGGCGCAGTGGTAGTGCGACTGCCTTTGACGCAGAAGGTTCCGTGTTCGATTCTCGGTGGGTCACTAACAAAGTTGATATTTATAACTTTGTGAATTTGTTCCCAGTCACATTGCGTGCTGAACCACCTGATTGTCCGGAAGTAAGATGGTTCCGTGTTTCGGATGGCACGTTAAGCCGTAGGTCCCGGTTGCTGTCGGGACGACTTAAGACGGCGGTCGCTACACAACCATGTCAGGAGCCTGCTACATGTAGAAGGCGGTTGAAAAATTCTGAAACTGGGGTTCATCGGGTCGTTGGACGACTCGGTGTCCCACAAAAAAAAGAAAGCTCGCCTACACACACACACACGTAAAATTTTTTATAAGTAAAAATGACAGATGTCGAAAACCAGCCCGCTGTATGGGAGTCCCAGGTATAGTTTTACCACTGGGTTTTACGTAACTTTCGACAGTTGGATCTTTTCTCACTCACGCTCCTCTCTTCGTTCCATTAAGCTATAGGGCATTTTCTTTGTAGGAGTAGTATAAAAGAACTAAATATACCTGTTTGTCGAGAATGTCGGCGGGCCAGCCGGTGACGTGCGCGCTGAGATCGGAGCGCACGTAGTTCACCAGCGAGGGCGTCAGCATCGGCGGCGCATGGTGCAGCGTGCCGCCCACCACCGACGAATAGCTGCCCAGGCATTCCACTGCAAGGAGACCGCCACAATATTGATCATACATACATACATATATCATGCCTTTATCCCTTGCGGGGTAGGCAGAGCGTTAACGGCCGTAAGAGTACGACCACTATTGCCATGTCTGACATTTTTGAGGATTGTTTTCCAAGATTGTTTCAGAAAACATGTGTATCACACAGGTTGTCAGCCTGTCGCCTAAAAATTGTAATACACCAATACTCTTAAGTCCCTCAGTCGCCTCTCACGACACCCGCGGGAAGGATGTGGGGTGATGCTATTCTAAGCCGGCATCACACGGCACAATATTGATCGATACAAGTATATGAGACCATGCACACTAGAGCCGCCCGCAAGCAACCTCCCGCCGCTCGATTACAAATAAACGTGTTATTTGATGTTTATTTAACTTCAAATGAACATATTTTATGTCATTATTAATAAAGCCGGTTTTATACCATAATTTTAGTCACTATCGAATGAAAAAGATTTTAAAATAATTTAATTATTAGTAATCAAAAATGCAATTACATACAAGTAATAGAGGATCACATTCGGTACCTACTAAAAACAGTAAAAACTGCAACGTTGGTTTTCAGCAGTACCCAGGAACTTAAACTAGTGAAACTGTGCAAAATACATAACATTTGGAAGTTATACTTAAGTATAAAATAACAAAAATAAAATACTAAGCCGAAAAAACTATACAAAGAGTAAAAATATAAGCTGCAAATATTTTAAGGGGTGAACCAGCCCATGGAACTGAATAACTTTCGCCAAGAAACATAGGTCGAAATATGAACAAGATTTTTGGACGTCCCATACAAAGTGACTTGGTCGGCCCGTAATTTTGTATGGGAGGTCCAAATTTTTTTTTCATATTACTACCTATGTTTCTAGGGGAAAGTTGTTCAGTTTCATGGGCTGGTTCACCCCTTAAAATATTGGCAGCTAATATTTTTACACCCTATATAGTTTCGTAGGTACAATACACCCCATGTTGACTGATCTCCTCAAGAAACGCTACGTCCGTCATCACATTGTTCTACAAGGACACCTGCTATTGTTATAAGATCTTTCGCGATCGTCTGTCCTAGCTATTTGGGTTTTAGAGCCCATAATCATTATGCTATTATTGTTTTTTGTATGTTTTGTGTGTATATTACAGGTACCTTAATGTTCATATTTTAGTTAAATCAAGGTTTGGAAGTATGTCAATTGTAAATACGAGCAAGAAAGCCTGTCGTCAAGACAAACCTTTTCGGGATTAGTGACGTCTATAAATGTTTATTTTTTGTACTTGCTATTGTTAAACAAAATAAATGAAAAAAAAAAAACACTTTGAACGCCTCGCAAAAATGGGTGGTACTTATTTGGCCCACACGGCGGGCCGCGTGGCGTTAGGCTTTAAGCACCAGGGAATTTCTGGAGGACCAATTTACAACCTATTGAGGTGATCATAAATTTTCTGTTCAGCATTACGAATATCGGCAGGCTTATCAGAAAAAAACAACTTCAAAGCAAAGCGTATCGGCAGTAGACACATGATGCTTACAATTTTGTATGCATGAGTTCTAATCTGCACTGCAGAGTGTATCCCACCAAAAACATTAATGTGAAAGTTAATAGCCAAGTTTAGTATGTCCGTTGACTGAAGAATTGACATCTAACTGGGTGCCAAGTTCGGAAGACAATCCCTTAATTTTATTTCTTCAAAGATCGTTTAACATTTATTGAGTACAATAATACATACATACATATATCACTCCTTTATACCTTGCGGGGTAGGCAGAGCGTTAACGACCGCAAAAATACGGTCGCTATCGCCACGTCTGACAAATATTGAGGGCGGTTAAAATAATTGTGTATCACTATAGTGACAGGTTGTCAGCCTGTCGCCTAAAAGTTGTAATACACGTGAAAACCTCAAGTCCCTTAGTCGCCTCTTACGACACTCACGGTGAAGAATTGGGGTGATGCTATTCGAAGCCGGCTTCACACGGCATCGAAGCCGGCATCACACGGCATCGAAGCCGGCATCACGCGGCATCGAAGCCTGCATCACACGGCATCGAAGCCGGCATCACACGGCATCGAAGCCGGCATCACGCGGCATCGAAGCCTGCATCACACGGCATCGAAGCCGGCATCACACGGCAAAATACGGTAAATTAATGCAAACAAAAAATGCTCTGTTGAAAAACGCGCCAAGAAGTTCGTCGCTGACACAGCGCTGGTTGAGACTAGACTGCAAAGCTTTGAGCACCGATGCATTGCATGCATGTCGGTGTTCTATAGGGTGCATTTTGGGGAGTCTCCACGACCTCATACCCCCATCCCCATTCCGTCGCCAGGGATGCTGCTTTAAGATGCTGAAGTTTTTAGGTTGTTTACCAAAAAATGTTAAATGTTCCTATGACTAACTAATATTTAGGATTGTCTTCCGAACTTGGCTCCCAGTTAGATGTTTAAAGTGTTAATCCATTTATCTTCGAAACCGTACGCGTTACGACTTTTTATCAAAGGACATTTTTGTTTTACATTTTTATCCTTAATAGATTGCAATATGTTTCAACTCTTGCCGCGACTTTAAACTTTTTTGATTTCAAGGTCATTGGTAATCCAAAGATACTCTTTATACATACTTTTTCTGGGCAGTGCTGTGTCGAGATGCAACGGCGGCGCATGCGGGTCGGTGTTCTCAGAGTGCGTGGGCGTGGGCGGGCCGGCGTCGCGCGCGGGCGTCTCGTTGCCGCTGCCGCACTCGCCGACGAGCACGCCCATGACCGCGGTGGCCGGCGACGCGCCGTTGTTGGTGGGCCCGGGCGCTGCGGCCGGCGCGCACACGCTGCTCGTGCTCGCAACGCTCACTGGCGGTGCCACGATGCGAGGCAGTGCCGCCGCCAACAGTGAACCACTCTACATAAAAAAAAAACGTAATTTTATAGTTTTTCCTAACAGTACAATGAAGTCATAGTTTTGTAAGTAACATGTAGCGATTGCAATCCACATCACATTACGATAATGCTATACTACGGATTTTAAGCCTTTTCATTCAAACATATTCCCCTTTGGCCTAAGGGTATGCGATACCCTTATTATTTTCTTTTTTCCAATGAATCCTTATAAAATGAAAAAAGAAAAAGCATTTCTCGTTTTCCACTTTTTTCTGTTCCATTATTACTTTCAATAGAAAAGTAAAAATGTTTTTTTTTACCTTTCATAATTCGTTTTTGAGGTCTTATTTTAATAAAAAAATATTATAGCTCTAGAGGGAAGAAAAAAGGGGAATATGTTTGTATGAAAATCCTACACTGGGGATCCTCTTAAGAGGATAACTAAGTAAAAACTCGCGTTCCATAGTCGCCTCCTACTACACCCACAGAAAAGAAATGGGGGTAGAAGGGTGTCATCACACGATGGTAGAGGTCTTTAGAGATAGTGAATAAACTAAGTAGGTACAAACATATACTTACAGTCTGATTTGAATTGTCTAGCACAACCACAGGCGGAACAGCATTGCCTTCGGAATTATTGCGGATCAAAGTATTTTCTCTTGCTCCATAAGAGTTCTCAGAGAGTGGTGTACTCCGGTCTGGAGATATGTCCATATCTTGAAGTGTCTGACCATCTGGACATACAAATAAAGCATGAGTTATAAATTCTGTAATAAATTACTAAGTACAAAAAAAGAAAATAAGTAGCCTTACCATAAATAAATGTTTAATATATAAGGTGTCATAATATTAGCTGCAAATATTTTAAAGGTTGAATCAGTCCATGAAACTGAATAACTTTCCCTTAGACACATAGGTCGCAATATAAGAAATTTTCTTGGACCTCCCATACAAATTGAGTTTGTCAATCGGTAATTTTGTATGGGAGGTCCAAATTTTTTTTTCATATTTCGTCCCATGTTCTTTGGGAAAAGTTGTTCAGTTTTATGGACTGGTTCACCCCTTTCAATATTTGCAGCTAATATTTTTACACCCTGTATTAAAAATATCTCTATACAAAGAAATTTCTAGACACGACGGGTTCAAAGCGCGTCTGACTTCTTGTGGTAAGTCCTCCACAATTAATTTTTTTTATTGTGCTCCATGTTTTTGAGGCAAGACATTTATTCTAATGAAAAAAGCCCCAACAGATACCAAACACATGTGCTTGATGAGAAACTTGAATATTGGGTACTTGTATATCTTATTAGATATTTTTATTAAATACTGTATACTTCATGCAACGTTTATCTAAATATATTTAGAATTTAAAAGAGAAGCAATATAAAATTTTGTATTGTGTTGTTACGCCGTATTCTTATACAAAATATACAGACCTCATTTGGCCAGCCAATAAAGTCCTCAATTTTACTCAAAAAAGAAAATAAGAGATGGCCCCACACACACCCACGCACGCACGCACTGACGCACGCACGCACGCACGCTGGCACGCTGGCACGCTCCCACGTAAGCACACGCACGCGCACACACACATTACGCCTTTTATCTTTTTCAGGCTGATAACAGCCGTCAAAATACGGTCGCTAGCGTAACATCTGACCAATATCTGAGGGCCGTTACAGAAAAAATGTGTATAGCTATACATAGAGACGACAGGTCGTCAGCATATCGCATAAAATTGTGCTACACATGAAACCTTCGAGTCCATTAGTCGCCTCTTACGACACCCACGAGGAAGAAATGGGGTAATTCTATTCCAAGTCGGCATCACAGGGTATTAGACTACATATTTGAAAAATATACTACAAAGCATTTCAAACAAATACCTTTTCCTTCGTGAGTTAGAGACTGTTTTGGTCTAGTTCGGTCATGTCCATCTTCTTCCCTTGAACTGTTGTTCCAGTACTTGTTAGAGCTATTTGTTCTTTTACTTGACTTTTCTAATTCTTTTCGTCCTGATCGCGAACTTGATCTTTTATCTCGATCTGGTTTTCAAAGGGAATGAATTAATTATCTATCTACTGTGACAATGCACAACTCCGCTTTTAATTAACGTAAACTAGCACCATATCCATCCATTTTCAAATATTTTGTTTTAATGAAGTAAGTACTAGTTCTTATCAACTTAAAAAATAACTTTATTCTGAGGATAGATGTGCTGACAATACGCCAGAACTGAAAAATGTTGCGAAACACTGAGGTGTTAAAATAACGCACCACGAGCCCTCCCGACGAATAATGTCCGAAACCGTCATTTGCGGGGAGGGGGCTACCTGCGACTATAGGGTGACGACCAGAGGACTGTGGACTGGCTCAAGCAGAAGGTCTCCACCATGACGGAGAAAAGCTCACGGTGAAGACTCAAGCAGAGATACCGAAAAGGACCAAGTCGGTATCTTCATTCAAGACACAAAGTACATCGGTCACATGCTCGCCGGGCAAAACAAGTGGGCGCAGTGTGAGAGATGGCTGGTGCAGAAGGCGATGAAACAAACGGTCGGCCGTGCCTACTGGGAGCCGTGTACATACGGTTTCAGGGGCCGGAGGGCAAGTACCTTTAGACGCCACCAGAAGATACCATACAAGGACCAAGGGGAAATGGCTGGAGGTTAACCACACAGCCATAGCCCTGATCCTAGAGCCGTGGATTAGCGGCGGACGCTGTTGCTGCTGCTGTAAGCTGTTGGTATCTACCGACCATGATAAACCTAAAGCCTGTATATACATTACAAAAAACATAAATGCGCAGCCTTTAACAGAGTTCTGTTCCAGAGATCTGTATGCTGCAAGGCTGCAAATAACATGTTGACCATGAAACTATGTCAGAATTCGTCGTCGTGTCGGCCTACATGCCCGAAGACGATGAATCGCCATCACACGATTTCGTCAGACTCGTGGACTTCTGTGAAAGGACAGGGTTGGAAGTACTGGTAGCGACTGATGCAAACGCACACCATGCCCTCTGGGGAAAGGACACAAGCAATAATAGAGGTAAGGCATTAGTTGAATACCTATTCACTACAAATCTGAACTTAATACAGGCTCAGAGCCAACCTTTGTTACTAAACGTTGTAAAATATTATTGATCTCACTCCAGCTACAGATAAAGCAAGAGACCACATTAGGGACTCTTATAGCATGTCATCACGACGTTTGAACAAGCAACCTCCTATCTCAGCAACCGCAGGACGAAGTTGGAAGCCTACAAAAACCCGACAGCCCATAACAAGCTCACCAGACGAAGCTAATAGACTACTCTGGAAACTCACTTTACCGGTTGTGAGATAGTACAAGAAGTCAGCTGGCAAGATACTAAAGAAAGCATGCCCACATCACAAGATTGGGAATACGCCCAAAAGGTAATATTAAGGATATTAATAAATGGGCCATAAACAACTTTCAGCCATAAGAGGCGGCGGGTCCGTATGGTGTCTTCTCTGCGCTTATGCAGTGGGGAGGACAAACTCTGGCCCTACACCTGGTACGTATCTTGTAGGGCATGCCTGGCGCACCGATACATCCAAAAATGCTGGAGAGTAGTCAGTCGGAAGCAAGCAGAGTAGTAATATTCATCCCCGAACCAGGTAAAGGAGACTGTACAAAATGCCAAATCCTTCTGTCCCATCAGCCTTACATCGTTTCGCCTAAAGACCATGGAAAGGCTGTGTACTAAGTGCCGAGAACTAAGGGATCAGGTATTAAAAAGCATACCACTACACGGTAACCAAAACGCCTACACATCAGGTAAATACACCCAATTAGCCTAAAATTAATATATATATAGCCTTCGATAAAACAAACTTTACCAGCATCGGTGCAAGAGGATGCTTTCAGGGAGGCGTTCTCTCACCACTTCTGTGGAACATGGTAAAAATAGCCTGATAACAGAAACCACTTCTATACCATTGGGTATGCGGACGATCTAGCTATACTTACAGGTAAGATTGCTAGCACAGTTTGCGACCTCACGCAAGCAGCGCTACGCATCGTGGGACGCTGATGCAACAGATATAATCTTTCGGTAAATCCCACAAAAACCGAAACGGTCATGATCACGCTAAAACGGGTTTTGGACAACTTCCATCTACCAAAACGGTTCGGAACAAGACTACAACTCTCAAACGAGGTCAAGTATCTAGGGATAATCCTTAACCAGAAGCTAAACTGGAATACCCATCTAGACAACAAACTAAACAAGGCCTGCATCGCGTTTTGGCAGTGCCGCATGATGATCGGCAAGAAATGGAGGCTCTCGCCGAAAATCATTCTGTGGTTGTACAAGATGGTAATCCGCCCGATGGTGTGCTACGGTGCACTAATATGGTGGACAAGGCGCAAGCTCGCGACAGGTATAAACAAGCTACAAAAGTTCCAGAGTTTGGCCTGCAGGGTAATCACGGGGAGCATGAGAAAAACTCCGACTGCTGCCCCGGAAGCTATGCTAGATTTCCACCTGTTTGCTAAGCAGAAGGCAAATACGACTGTGGTAAGGCTCAATTCTCTGAAACTCTGGCGAAACAACAACACTCCAAATACCAGCATTTTAAACGAAACGTATGCAGACCTGCCATTACTTACAGCTGTAGGTGACAGAATCCCAAAACAGTTCGTATTTTACAAAAAGTATAAAATACAACTTCGCGAAGACTACATATACGAAGGCCTTACCCCAAAAGGATTTTCACGTAATGACTTCAGGGCTAATCAAAAAACGCCACCAACGTGTAATGGAGGTATGTCAACACAACCACGTAAAGCTGCAATGGATCAAAGGACACAGCGACTCCAGGGGCAATGATGCTGCGGATGAATTAGCCCGAAGGGAATCCGACACCGTCGCCTTCAAGCCGGAACCGAAATTCCGCTCCCTATTAAGAGAATGCACTAAAAACGAACATAACACACACTGGACCGGTTTAGAAGACTGCAGGCCGACCAAAGAAGCCATGCCAACATTATCCAATCGCCTATCCAAGAAGTTGCTCCGAGCGAAGAAACCCCAACTTCACATGGTAACCAGCATCATTACCGGTCACGGTCACTTCAAGAAACACCTCTCTGTCAAAGCCCCCTGTGTAGGGCATGTATGAAAGAGGAAGAAACAGCCGCCGATGTGGTGTTACGCTGCAAAGAGGTGGCAACATACCGGGCAAAATTCCTGGGAAACCTGAGGTCAAGCCCTGGGGCACTTAGTGGTCTGGTAGGGTTACTGGGCTTCCTCGGGGAATTCGGATGGCTCGAGTAGTGAGCTCCCACCCTTGACGCAAAATAGGCGCATGTGGATGTCGAGTTGCGGAAAACAGCCCGTTTTACCATTACCATCATAAAATGCCATGCAGAGTAATACATATATATTTTAATAGACTTATCATGGGATTTTTACTGTATCAAGCAAAATTGTTCCAATTGTGTTTTGGGGCAGATGGTACCTTTGTTTATATGTTCAAGATACATGAAAATCAAATATCAAACCCTCAAAGTTATTAGGATCTATTTGTTTGAAAAAAGCCTAAATCCTAGACATAGCCCCTTAACGAGTGTCTAATTTTCTTTTGATGCGCTATTGTAAAAAAAAAAGGGCTAACACCACATCAGACAAATATTTTAGAGGCCCTTTTAGACAAATATTTTGAGGGCTACTTCTATATCACTGTACTGACAGGTAGTCAGCGTATTGCCTATAGCTGTTGTAATACACATGAACCCTCAAGTTCCTTCGTCACCTCTTATGCCTAAGACACCTTCAGGAAAGATTGATGCTATTCTAATCCAGCATCTCACGACATATAAGAAGCAAATATCATGAAAGAAGGAAATAATGTCACCAATTGAAATGGATCCCACCTATTGCAACTTGAATTTGTACAACAGTTTCTTAATGTTAATGAGTAGATGATTATTTGATTTAGTATAAGTTTAAAAGTACTTACTGCTCCTGGTGGAATATGTAGAATCTTTGGATAATGTCCTTCTCGAGTCCCACTCGCAGTGGGAAAATCCCTTTGGCTTCTCCCATTGTGACACTTCAGAGATACAGTTATAGTAATATTTTTTCCCAGATGAACTTATGTGTTCTGACCATTCACTACCAATGGGTGTGCTAGCTGATGGCACATTTCTCTTGTCATATTTACTACTCCTACTAACACTACTGTTCATGCCACTAGTCCTACTCTTCTTCTCCGATTCAGTTCGCTCATGATTACTTCTCTCCCTCTCGCAATCTTCGCGTATACGCTTCTCCTTTGGTGATCTGACACCATCTGAAATTTAAAAGAAATATCTGTTATGAAAAAGAAAGTACATTGTTTATTTAAGCTTCAATAAATGATTATGACATTAAATGCTTTTCACATTCATGATCTTACCTGTATACTTATTTCTAGAGGATTTGTAGTCTCTATCTCTCTCCTTTTCGGAACCTTTTGGTAGGTAGGAATTTCTGGATGTGGCATATCCCCTGTCATCAGGCACAAGGCTGTAGTGGTGGTGGCCATGGCCAGAGTGTCCCGTGTGGATGGTGTGTCCATGTGCTGACACATTCCCATTGGGGGATCGGAGCGGTGTGTACCGGTTGTCAGAAGAAACATACTCACTTGCACTCCGTCTTTCACTCTTGGAATTTGAATATTTCTGTGCAGAAAGCAAGTTGATTGGTTACACCTAAAAGTCTCAGTAAATAACAGGGAGTACTTCTCACATACATATCACACCTGTATCCTTTGATGGGTGGGCAGAGCATAAAAAGCCAAAAAATACTGTTGCTATCGCTATGTCTAACAAATATTAGAGGCCCTTTCAGATGATTCACTGTAGTGACAGGTTGTCAGCCTCTCGCCTAAATTGTAAAACACATACACACACAACACAATCGCCTTGACGACACCCGCGGGAATAAGATGGGGTGATGCTATTCAAAGCCGGCATCATGCGGCAGTACTTCTCACACAACAGAAATATCACAAGTCATTCGCAGCTAAAAATTATACTTGTAGTTTGTGTAAACTTTACTTTTACTAGCCAAAATTATCATAGATGTATCTGATTTGTTTGTTTCAGCTGAGAACACACATAGGTTACTGCCTCACTGGGTAATTAGATTATGTTAAGTAGGTATAATTTCACTAACGGTTTGCAAGGTGCTTAAAGTGCATACGATGCCTCTGTGGAATTGGTCCAAAATTGCATGCAACCGAATGTGCGCGACAGAAACAGGAAAAGTGTGAAAAGCTAAAGTTAGCATTATTCCAAGGCGTGATGCAGTTCTGTTAGCCCATGAGTATTTTATACTTATCTTTTTAAGCATACCTGGTAGGGATGGGCCTGGTGCTTCTCAAAGTACCTGAAAACAAATAAACATGATTATTTCAATAGCCTAATCTACACCAAAACTATCAATCGGCGTCCGCCATCTAAAGATTGCTCTATCTATACTGTACAGCAGAAGCATTTGAAACCATATCATACCCATCGCTTATTCGCTGAGGTTTCCTAGCATGCATTACCATCAATGCAAATATACGATTTATTACGGCCTCAGTATAAAATGCACTGCAAAACGACTGTCACGAAAACAGTTCTACAAGAGGCCGTGATATATCTTGATGGACGCCATGTCACATTCAAGACATTAAACTGAACAGTGTTGCCAACGAAGTATCAAGCTGCCCACCAGAGGCGACAAGCCACCAGTGCCCGGTGTTTCGAAATTACAGGCTACAAGTCTACAGGTGAAATTCGATGTACATTGTATAGGGGGTCAAAAATCCTGGTTTGATAATGTCCCACCGGCTACTCAATGTGCAGTCCAGCAAAAAAGAGTAGACAAAAAATTAGGGCGCCACTTTCTTCGCAAACTGTCAAATCTGACAGATAACTCTTAAATATGGCAACAATATTTCATACAAATAATTTAGTTCCATTTTATTTAATTTCTACTCTTTTTTGCTGCACTGTACATCGAATTTCACCTGAAGACTTGTAGCCTGTAGTTTCATTGCATGGGGTCACTGACCTCAATAAACTCTACTGAAATCCTCTAACAAAAATCGCATCAGTAAAAAAAACGCTAAATTTGCCACTAAAAATAATTTAATTTGGTAAAATTTTGTTCATCAATGCAATTTATTACAATCATTAACAAAAAATCTTGTGTTCGCCTCGAGTCGCATCGCAACGCGAAAAATACAATATTTTAAAGATAGATAGATAGATAGATAGATAGATAAATGCTTTATTCATATTCCTGCATCACACACATTTAACATTTGTAAGGAAATATAAAATTATAAAATTAAAATACATTTTAGTTCATCCCACACAAACATGTGTGCTGCAGTGATGTGAAAGGGCTAAAGCTCAGTGTAAGATACAATTTATTGGAAAAATAATATTAAAAATACATAAAAATACATTATGTTACAAAACTTATTCAATTACAGTAAGAAGTCGTATTCAGGTGAGTCGTTTTTGTCCAAACCATCATCGTAAGTCTTTCGATTGGTACGAGTCTAGTGTCAATAAATAACACTAAACAAATCCACTAACCACAAAAATCTGTTTGTCCGCTAAAAAGCAAGTCAAAACTACCAGATTCAGTAGATAATCCACTTAGTTGGAAACACTGGAAGTAAACAGAGACAATAGACACACGAAAGAGAAAATAAAATATTAGACACGGCTTGACCAGAGAGATATTATTGAGGTCAGTGGACACGGCCGTCCATTGAATTCTATAGTCTATGGCATAGAGAGATTATTGAGGTCAGTGCGGCCATCCCACGACCGTCCCATCCCACCGCGTGCATATTTGGATGGACGTTCATAAGCTTATTTCCAGATTACCAGAAACCAGAAATGAAATTTCATATTAGAATCTGGCTAACGAGTCTTGGGACACGGAATTGGCGCCAATTTTAAAAACCTTTTACATGTCAACATGAAAAACTACATTAAAAAAAATTTGATACTTCTTTTTTTTTGCTTTCTCCTCTTCAGTCTTTGTTTGCCTCTCCTACCAGTATGCATTTATGATGTATCTATACAAATCATGAGAATAAAACAAAAAGAACCTAATCATACAATTATATACACAAAGGCCATAACACCCATTTTCTTTTCTAGTTTATTTAAATGACGTGGTAAGCATCATGTTTTGGCTGTATTTACTTGTAATGTTGCCATTTCAAATATTTAAATTATTTGACGTCCAAAGATCCGTTAGTCAGACGATTTTTTTTTGTTTTTACATCACCCAAAGTAGTGTAATGTAATGTGACGACGTTATGTTACAATATTTTCATACAAAATGTCCTTATTGGTTGTCTCACAAAGTACCTAGCTCAATTAAATTTGATCTGTCAATCAAGGAGGCAATTGTAGTACTACTTACTAGAAATAGCCTTTTATTGTTTATATAACTTTTAACTGAATTAAGCTAGTGAAATATAATAAACTAGCAGCCTACCCCTACGGCTGCAATCCGCTGCAACTCACATTCCCTTGGGAATAAGGATTTATCCCGGCAAGTATTATTTTAAAAAACCGTCCTCTTGAACCACTCCATCTATTTAAAAAACATGCATCAAAATCCGTTGTGTAGTTTTAAAGATTTAAGCAAGCATACATACATAATTCGACTTAGAACATCCCTAATTTTAGTTCCGCGGAACTTCATGTCTGCCTTCAGCGCCAAGATGGCGGTTTTCAATGAGCATCATAAGTGTTGCAGCAGCCCCTGGTCCAAAGCCATAGAGAAGACTATGAAGGTCAGTGCTTCCAGCAGTCTATAGTTTTCTCCGTCTTCATATTATGGCGTAGACAGAGAAAACTATACACTGCTGGAAGTCTTCTATTTTACTTCTCACGCAAAAGAAATATGCGAGTTTCATATATGTTCAGTTTCTTTTATAAGGTGTAAAACTATTAGCTCCAAATATTTTAAGGAGGGAATCAGACTATGAAACTGAACTACTTTTCCTAAGAAACATAGGTCGATTTTGAGAATTTTTTTAAACCTCTCATACACATTGACTTGGTCGGTTGGTTATTTTCTATGGGAGGTTTAAGTTTTTTTTTTCATATTTCGACCTAGTATGTTCCTTGGGGAATTATTCAGTTTCATGGACTGGTTCGCCTCTTAAAATATTTGCAGTGAATTTTTCCACACCCTGTAAACGACCTAATTTTGGTTTTATAATGGTTTATGACCGGTTTATTTACTAGGTAAACATGCGGATATTAGATAGGGTAAGAACGAAAAACGTTTCGGAGGCTACAAATCCGAGTGCGGCTCGGTAAACCATGTACATACTTTACTACTATTAGGTGTAAAAATCAACGTGTAGCGGGTAACCATAATGATGCATCATATGTCTCGATTTTCTGTCCCTTAGAGGTCCCTTACCGTGGCATGCTAATCAGCGCAGCAGCCTATACACGTTAGTATAATAAGTCTATGTATTATTTATGGTCTTTCTATCTCTATCTTGTATTGTATGTAAGCTCTGTTCATATTCTAAGTGTATGGCTCTGTTCCTGTCAAATTAACTCAGTAATCTGTGGTGATGATGAACTCTGAACTCTCCATTTTTCTCCAAGTCTATGGAACTATCTAATCTCTATGGCAACCCGCAAAGGAGTCTCTATGGTTTTGTAATAAAATAACCTCGATTTTTTACCGTACTCTTGTGTATTGTTCAGACCGAATTTTCAAGCAAAATGGCTAAACCAGTGGACCTCGAATTAAAAAAAGCTTTCATTGAACTTCAAGTAAAAATGGTTGAAACAAGCAAGAAGATTCAAGTTATAGACTCGCAAATCGGTGTTCTCAAACGAGTTTTGCAGCACGTAGATATTACTCAGCGTGAAATCAATACATTACCACCTGCTACTAAAACTTACGAATCCGTGGGCAGGATGTTCCTTTTGACTGATCTAGAGGAAGTTAAAGCAAACTTGAAGAACAGAGAAGCTCAGTTATCGTCAAGGACCACTGAACTAGAAAACAATAAGCAGTATTTAGAAAAAAATTTAAAGGAAAGTGAAGACAACATCAGAGAAATGGTACAGCAGCGAAAAGAGCAGAGCGATATAAAAGCTAATTAATTCTTTAAGCCGTCTTACATATTATTCACAAAAGTTTCTACTAAAATTGGTGAGAGTGTTGAATCTTGATCTATTTCATCAACCTCTTGGATAACTAGCAAGTCTAAGAAGAGGCAACTTACTAGCAATATTCTAACTGATTATGATTACATCTTAAACAATCCTCTATTGGACAAATTTTGTTATTGTGCAGTAATAAGCAATACTAATGTTTTAATGTGTCTACATGGAGGAAGAAGAAATAAAAATTTAATAAGCAATACTAATGTTTTAATGTTGCCGACATGGAAGAAGAAGAAATATAAAGTTTCACCACTAAAAGATAATTAAAAATTACCATTTTTATGCTTCAGGCCTCTTCAATGTTGATGCATTGTTACAATACAGGGTGTAAAAAAATTAGCTGCATATATTTTTAGGGGTGAACCAGCCCATGAAACTGAAAAACTTTCCCCAAGAAACATAGTTTGAAATATCAAAAAAAATAATTTGGGCCTACCATACAAAATTACAGTGCAGCAAAAAAGAGTAGAAATAAAATAAAATGGAACTAAATATTTTGTATAAAAAATTGTTGCCATATTTAAACGTTATCTATTAGATTTGACACATTATGAAGAAAGTGGCGCCCTCATTTTTTGTCTACTCTTTTTTGCTGTACTGTACCAACCGAACAAATCAATTTGTATGAGAGGTTTAAAAAATTTCTCATATTTCAACCTATATTTCTTGGGGAATTTTGTTCAGTTTCACGGGTTGATTCACCCCTTAAAATTGTTGCAGCTAATATTTTTACACCTTATATTTATTTTTTCTTAATTATGACAGTCTTGGAATATCATTGAAACTGTACAGCAGTAGTCCCATAAGATAAGTAGTTTGAAATGAAAAATCACTGTCATTATAATAGAAAAATATCTGTAGAATTTATAGAGATCATTATTACTTGCCTTGAAGCAATAAGTACCTTGTGACATAAAGAGTTAAAAAACTTGGCATAGCACTACTTGGCTTCACCTCATAGTTAGCTCAGACCATGTTACTGTTGACCCTTAACCACCTACCCCATTTTACTGTCTTAACCACCTACCTGCGGTCAGGGAGACCGCAATAGAATTTGGGTTTCATTTTGGGATATATGGTAATTACGGAATATTTTTATGAAAAACTAAATGTATATAGACTTTTATAAGATAACACAGGAAGTTTAGAAACATAATGGTAATGAACCTGAAAATAAATCAAAATGTTCAGTATCTCTAATATTTTTGCTGCAGTTGAAACACAAGTTTTTCGAACATTACAACTAAATGGGTAATTTTTTTGTTGTCTGTGAATATCGCAGTGTTTATCGAAAATTTTCAGCTCCATGAGGTCCCTTGTTTAACACGGCCATGTTTTTTGCAATATGGTCTGCTTTGTTTATCATTTAAGAGGCTGATTCACAATCCCCTACTACTCATGATTGTTATGTAAATCGGGTACTAGGTCACTTCGGACAGTTTTTTCTTATCTTGAACCTTTGCTTCAAGCCACTAGTCAATATTATTGTTGTATTTATTTATTTTTACTCAAAAACAACAAAACCCCTATGATAGAAAATAGCCACATAACGACCTACCTGGCGAAACATTTTTACTTTCCTAGGCTAGATGCGCGCTTGTGTTCACTCACCGATTGCATGAGCGATACATTTTGACCTACAGAAAAGGTACATTTACGTACTCCGCTTGAAAACACGCACACAATGAGATTTTTGAGTTTAAAAATCATTGAGGTCTGTGAGACCGTTGGTAGGTGGTTAAGGGTTAAACACGCAGTCAGCCAAGCTATGGCAAGCTCGAACGCTATTTAATTAAGCTATTCTATTGCGATATCAAATGATTGTTAGGTAATTGTAGTACACTAAATAAAAGTCACAATTCTGACACAAGTAAGAGATGCTAATATGCTGACCTAAATCGGGTGGGAGGGAACCATATGAGGAGGTGGTGCACTTAGTAATCGCGGCGACAGTGTCAAAATTCAAATGATTAATATGAGATTATAGTACATAGGCCGATCCATGGTTAGCCTATGTCACATGACATCTAAATGAGAGCCAAGACAGCAGGGAAGTTGTGCTAAGCAAGAGTTATAAGAACCACCACCCAGGAATTTGGCCGGAAGTTGGAAAAAAAATGTGATTTCCAGTTTTTCAATACTGAGATACTGTTTACTACATGTGGTATCGTAACGAAACTGATGGCAAAATTTAGCGCTGTATTGGTAAAGAAAATTAAAATAAGCCTGCCTTCCTAATAGCCAGAAGTACTTGGTAGACGACGGTGTTAAAGATGATCATCACAGTATATGTGTACAGGTACTGCCGGTCATTTTAGGACAGGCCGACCTATGTTTATTTTCTTTACTAGTGAAGCGCAATGTTTTGCCATCAGTTTCGTTCAGTAGTTCACAAAGAGTTCACACAATACTATTATTAGAGAAACAGGCCTATTTACATGTGCCAAGGCCACCAACAAATAGTTCTTTTCTTAACCCACTAAATTAAATAGCTGCAAGGGTACACTGTGACCCAGACCATCCAAGACAACTTATTAAATTATTTTTAAAGTTTGTATAAAGTTTTGCTTTGTCTTTGTAACAATAATGTCTATTTTGTCGTCGAATCATTTTTCGCAATCGAAATCTCCCCTGTAATGCATCATTCTTTACTCACTGCATCTAGTACATATAATAAGCTCATTATCCCTTATTTCAATTCAGCACCTTTTACATGTGTTGCAATATCTATCTATAAACATGTAGGTAGGTAATATTCTAAAGTTGTATTCTATAATATATAAAAATGATAGTATTTTTAATTATTTGTCTATCGGTATCCAATAAAAAAATACTATATGCCTAATTCTCACCCTTTTTACCTATACATCCATACACATCGACCCCTCTGGCCTCAATGTTATTTTTGGCGTAAATGACTTATGAATGCAGCTTTGTTCAGTGTATTTTGCTCTATCGATCTGTGTATTTAAAATTTTTATATTCGCATTAAAATTACATTTACTACCACTGTTTTTTTGTCTCCAATTGGGAAAACATTAAAAAAAGTTAACGTATAAAATAAATAATTAAAAAACACGCCTGCATAAGTAGTAAAAAGTTCTCTGAAAAGTAAAAAACAAGTTTTGATTCGTTAGAGACCAGAATAAGACACCTGGATTTGTCGGTCTTGTGTGAATTTGACGTTCTTTTTAATTATATCAAAAAGTTTTTTAATTAATTTATACCTATCTTTACCGTAAATGTAGGTTCAATTTTATTGGTTTTTGTGGTAAAGCTATTAATTGCAGTCGGGGGATAGTTTCCGTGATTATAAAGTTATCCTGTTTTTAAAAACTATCCCCCGACTGCAATTAATAGCCTGGTAAATGCTAAGGGTAAATGACAATGTTATTTATTACCAGCAGTTTTAATGCTATTTTTAAGTCACAAAAGAATAATCTGACTAGATTGAAATTGATCAAATTAGTGAAAATAAGTCATCATAACCTTTACATGCAGTACGTGTTGCATTAAATTCATAGCATAATCAGTCTAATTAGGCAAATGAGTTGAGAATTTTCGCCGCTCGGCAGATTAAAGAGCGCAGTACATTTTAATGCATTCTCGTTTACACGTGGAACAAACACACAAATCACGCCTGTACCCTTGGCGGGGTAGGCAGAGCATCAACGACCGTAAAATTACCGCCGGGAAGCAGTGATCTTCATCCCTCCGTTCCCTGATGGTTTCTGGGACGACAATGTGCCCTTCTCCTGGGTGACGAAGTCGGTTTAGATTCATAGGAAGGGGATTCCGCCACCTGGCTGGCTTCCTACCTTGTTGCCATCCCCAGGACAGCCTTCTGCTGATCTTCTATCATGAAGGTGGCTGAGGTTCAGAAGATTCGGAAAATTTTAATTCTTGACCTGAACAAGACGTTGAAACGACTGCTGAACAAATTCAGCAACCCAACCGTATACGCATAGAAAGGACTGCTGCAAGGGTAGCAAAAATAAAAACAAGTGCAAACTCTCAAAAATAGCTTGCACGTAAGAAATGTAATCGTTGTAGTTATAAAAAGTATTTTGCATGTTATTGAATTATGAATTACCTAACCGACCTAATTAAGGTATAAAGAGTCTTGAAATAATGATAATAAAGTTACGTCATCATAATAATCTAATAAAGTAATGCATTTGTTGTAGGTATCTAACCTACTTCTATGATAGGAATGATAGTAATGATGAAAGTTTAGGTAATTTGTATATAAGTATACTAAACTTATATAAAAATTTAAATACCTAAGAATGTTTATATGGGTGTATAAAATATCACTTAAGATGTAAAAGTATATTTTGGAATTGTAATTTAATTGAATTATTTATAACTCATAATACCTTCTTATCTTCTAAATAATTACTTGCTGCTAATATTTTTTTTCATTAAGGAGGAAGATGTTGTATCAATCAGCATGTAAGGCTCCCGTTACAGTTTTATTGGTATTTTTATCTCGGAGGAGTTTCGTCCACGAAGGTCAGATGAAAGTCATTTAGATTTTTGCATTAATAAGAGTGATCCAACTAAAAGCATGCAAGTATAAACCAAAATATCTCGAAATGGTTTTAAGAACTAAAAGCATGAAAGTAGGTACTATAATAGACCAAAATATCTTGAAATGGTTTACGATTCTTTTATGTGTTCGATTTGAGCTAACCTTTACATACCGACAAGGCCATGGATTTCCACATGGGCGCAGGGCAGACCCACATATTTTTTTCATATATCGTCCTATGCTTCTTGGGTAAAGTTGTTCAATTTCATTGGCTAGTTCGGCCTTTAAAACATTTGCAGCAATTTTTTTATACTGTTATAAAAAAAATTAAAAGCAATGAAAACATTTCGTCGAATTTTTTTTATTTTCCTTTTTACGTTTTTACACAAATGGATTCCTTCAATTGATAAGAATTTCTTATTATGTCCATGAATTTTATAACTACCACGTATTTTATCTTACCTAACAGAAATATATTTTATGCAAAAAGTAGGTATTAGTGTTGTATTGATTAAAATAACTGATTTTAACTAATATTTCAAATATTTACACAACAATAAGAAGTAAGTGAAGCAACATAAAATATAAAAGTATACCATCTTACTTATAAATAACAAACATTAAATACGTTAATGTTACTTCAGAACGCAAATGTTCAGAATTAAAGCTGACAAGCATAAAAGCGTCGATATTACATTATTTTATATTTAATGATAAATAATAATTCTAACATCCAATAATAATTAAATTATTTCATAATATTATACTGGCGATATTGAAAGCAATGACCTGTTCTTCCGAAGGGACCACTTAGAAATAACAAAATAAGTCTATGAGTAGGTACAACGCATAATAACAATAGGTATTTATCTACATACTTAAAACTTGGGTCTTATAATAGCGTACCTAGCAACCTAAATAAATCAAATTTGTTCGTTATTAAAATTTTCGCTACATAATTAATAGGTAATTTCACATATACCTTCCAAGCAATAATTTCCAATTTAACAATAGCATTAATTAAAAAGTAATCATATGTAAAAAAAAGTCAAAATCTTGTGAGCAGTTCTTTTTATCTACAAAATTTCCCTTGAAGTTACAAATCTGCTGTATTTTTGGTAAAAACAGCTAAATACAAACCATGTTTTCATAAAATTTGATAAAACGATTTTAAATTTTGTTTTTTTTTTACGCAGACAAACAACATCCAATATTGGTATTTACCAGTGTTGGGCGTAATTAAATAATTCTTTATTTAAAATGCATTTATTTCAAATAATGTTATTTATTTCAGAATTAATTTCTTTCAAATAGTCAATTATTATTATTATTTCAAATACTTTATTTTTTATTTGTAATTGATCAAATACGTTACGAGTTAAGTATTGTAATTGATCAAATACGTTACGAGTTAAGTATACAGAGTGTAATCGT
The DNA here is from genome assembly GCA_029255805.1 of Keiferia lycopersicella. Taxonomy (NCBI): domain Eukaryota; kingdom Metazoa; phylum Arthropoda; class Insecta; order Lepidoptera; family Gelechiidae; genus Keiferia; species Keiferia lycopersicella. Next base: position 10,894,381 of record JARACZ010000006.1, on the reverse strand, counting down.
TAAGTGTCGCTTGTGCACACTATTCCGTATGTATTGCAGATATCAAAATCCTTTAAACTGATATGAAAAGTACTTAACCTAATGAATAAAATTACATTAATAACTTTTTAAAGTAAATTTAAAAATATCCAAAATAAAAAAATCAAACTTATTAACAATAAATGATTACTTGAAAAGCGTTTAATCGTTTGTTTTTATTACAAAAGAGACATGCAAAATACAATATCTCCAACAAAAGTAAATACAAATAAAAATTACTTAATAAATAGCATTAATTAATAACTTTACAAATATCAATTACTCGCCTAAATTAATTTCAATTACAAAATACGAAATAAATGTATTTGAAATAAATTAATTACAATTGAATGTATTTGAAAATACAGTTATTTGAAATAAATTATTTCAAATGATTATTTATTTCTTTATTGTATTTCAAATAAATTTTGCCCAACACTGGTATTTACCACTGACCTCGATAGTCTTCTCTATCTATCGAGGTCAGTGGTATTAACCCAAAGGTAAAGTTGTCATGTTATGTCAATATACAGTCGTACAGGAGAGGCAGGTGCATCATCTGTCTATCTAATACCTTTAAACGAGCAAGAATTGTATATACAGGGTGCAAAAATATTAGCTGCAAATATTTTAATGGGGTGAATAAGCCCATGAAACTGAACAACTTACCCTAACAAACATGGGTATTATATGAAAAAAAATTTGGACTGCCTTTACAAAATGTAGCAGCCGAGCGAGTCAACTGTATGGAAAGCCCAAATTTTTTTAATGTTTCAGCCTATGTTTCGTTGGGACAGTGGTTCAGTTTCATGGGTTAATTCAAATTAAATTATTTGCAGCTAATGTTTTTATACCTTATATACATATACAGGGTGTAAGAGACGGTGTAACTAAAACTTTGCAGGCGTGATCAGACCATGAAACTGAACAACTTTTACTAAGGGAGCTATGGTGGGAAACGAAAAATTTTTTCCCATACAAAGTTTTTACGTTTCCCAACATAGCCCCCATAGAAAAAGTTGTTTGATCACGTCTGCAAAGTTATCGTTACACCGTCTTCGAGATGAAGTATTGACTGGTGAAGGAAATAGGCAAACCGGAATTAAATACAGAAATATACTTTTTTAAACAAATTGGAAAACCAATTTATTAAGGTTTAATTGAAAGATGATATTTCCAAGGTTTTCATCAAAAAAATCTATCAATATTTGTGAGTTTAATCAAAATCTCAAATAGAACCGATTTTTTACCCGAATTCTTTTGACTATGTTGACTGTCATGCTCGATACTAGTCATGGGGCGGGTAGTGGTTTTGCCGGGTACCCGCCAGAAAAACCAGCCAGTGTCTCTTAGTAAAAACCTGATAGTCGCAAAACTTTCTGAGCGGCCTGGTATAGACTCATTATTACGTAAAAACATACATAGAAACTAGCGGGTGCCCGCGGCTCCGACCGCGTGGAAGTAGGCTGTAGCCTATGGCATCTCCCAAAATCACCCAGGTTAATCCAAGTTACCCTCTATGTGCTAAATTTCATGAAAATAATTTCATTTGTTTTTGCGTGAAAGAGTAACAAACAAATAAAGAAACAAACATACAATCTTTCTCATTTATAATATTAATAGAAATTAGTATTTACTGATAAGTTATATTAGTAGTAGTATATAAATATTTCCAGTTGTTTTCTTAAATTTCCGATTTTTTGAAGAGCGGTATACGATAGACTTAGGCCCAACGCTGCCTTACGGCGGATCCCGCACGGTGGCGGTTTGACAGACCCACCAATATTACTCGTCTAAATTTAGAAGGCGCATAGTGCCTAGGTAGCTGTAATATGACAGGTTTCGTCGTGTTCGTGCGGGTTAAACAGGCACGCGCCCGTGCCGCGGTTTGCCGAATCCGCGACGCGGTTGACCGCAGCCCGCGTCACCTAGCGCTTACTTTGTGTTTGCCAAATCTGGCCCGCGCGGAAAACCGCGTAAGGCGCGATGGGTCTTATTAATTACTGGGGTGCAAACAATACTTTTTTGGTAAAAATACGAATCTAACAAATCTACCCAATTATTGACTCAATAGCTAGGTAGGTACCTACCGATTTCCGGTTTGGTACATATTTTTTAGGTGTAATTTAATATGAATAAAGCTAAAAAACTCTGAAAACAACAATCATTAAAAGGGTCGAGAGCTGTGAGAAATACTAAATTCTAATTATCAAGCGATTGAGGTATTCTGCCGCTATCCATCATTATTTTCCCTATTATTTCAATCAGCCCTGAAGATGGAATGTGAGGTGCCTAACGGTAGGAAAAAAAAATTTAAATGTACATTAGCGAAGATCCTGACTCTTTGAAGAAGGCTAGTATTATGTAGTCTTAGTACAAGTCAGCTTGAGTCCATATAGCCTCCTAGTCACAAGCTACCTCAGCCGGGCTTGGACAAAGCTTGGGCAAAGTTTGGAGCCTCCGGCGCTCGGAAGATAAATGCAAAGTAGATAAGATACATTTGCGGTACAAAGTCAAGCTGGGTATCGTTTATCGTCTCTTGTAACTGTTACTATCGTTTTATAAGCACCACCACGTCCCCGAGCCGTAAAGCCAACTAGGTAAGCCAATGGCTTGGTAAACTGATATTTTTGTAGCCGCTTTGAGATCAAGCGAGCGAAAGACTTTTGCGTGGAGTTTGCTGTAAGACGCAGAAGCAGCACCAATCCTGCTATTTATTGCGGCATCAAGATCACAGTGCGATGTAATTGTGCTTCCCAGGTCTTTTAACTTCTCTACACGCTTCAGGACATCTTGACCAGATTTTCCGAGGTTCGTCTGTTTGCAAGCCTGTAGTCATAACTTCTGCCTTGCTGACACTTATCTTCAGACCGAACTTGGTGCACGTCTCGTCAAGACCAATCATCAGTTCTTGTAGAGAAGCTGAGGACTGAGCTAAAAAGCATAAGTCATCCGCATACATGATCTCGGGGATCATTTTGTAGGACCTTTAGTGTGGATAAATTGAATAGCATACCATCAGTTCGGAAGCAAATATGGATGTCTGTAGGTACTTTTTGTAACGTTTCGCAGAATACAGCTGCAAAGTAGATAGCAAATAGTGTGGGTGTAAGAACACAGCCCTGCTTCACCCCACTGCTCACGGGAAAGAAATCTGACTGTTCCCCATTTGCAGATACGCAGCCAGTCATGCCATCGTGCAGGTAGTCTAACCAAACGCACAAATTTTGTTAGGCATCCCACCTTTTCCAGAACCATCCAAGAGCTTCTTGCGGTGTTCCACAATGATTTCCGACTCTGTAGTCAAAAGCCTTTTCAAGGTCGACGAAACAGTGAAACAATGGTCAACCTTGCTCACGGCTTCTCTCTTGCAGCTGCCTGGCACACAAGACAGTTTCACATGTGCTTCTCTCAGGGCGGAAGCCAAACTGGGTTTCTGGTAAAATATCTTCCGAGACTGAGGTTAGACGGTTGAGCAGAATTCTGGCGAACACTTTTCCGGGCGAAGAAAGAAGTGAGATGCCACGATAGGAATTGAAATTTGATCTGTCACCTTTGTTCTTGTATAGTGAACAGATACGCGAGATCTTTAAGTCAGACGAAACTTCCTTATCGTATCACATCTGAGTAAAAAGTTTCCATATCATGTCATGAAGCTCCTATCTTCCGTACTTCAAAAGTTCGCCAGGAATACGGTCAACGCCAACCGCCTTCTTATTTTGTTGACCCCTGATGGCTACTACCACTTCCTGCAATGTGAGTGGCTCTTCAAGTTTAGGTCTCTACGGGAGGGGTGTGATCTTCCTTATGTGCTGTATATCAGCCGAACGATCAACATTAAGTTGCTTCACAAAATACTCAGCCCAACGATCCAACACGTCCACCTTGGACATCAACAACGTTGCGCCGTCTTGTGACCTTAAAGGTACACTTATCCGCTGAGTTGTTCCAGTGAGTGATCTTAACTCGCCGAAGAACGCGCCAAGTTGGTTAGTATCTGAGAGCCACTGCAGGTGTTCCGCTTTTCGTAACCACCAGTCATCTTTGATCTTCATTATTTGTCATCTTTCGGAGGTAGATAGTACTCTTTATTATTCTATCTTAATATCTGCCTGGCCATGTTGTTGCAGCCGCAACAGGTCACGGTGTTGTTTCAGCGCTCTACCAAGGACCTCATCACTCTCGCTAAACCAGTCACACGCTTTTTTGAACCTAAGATTTGTGCTCCAGGTATGTGCTTATAAGATGTAGGTGTGTCCAAGTATGTGGCTCAATGTGCAGATGCATTAAAAGACAGCTAAAATGCATCGATATGTGAAAGCTAAGGTACGGTTCAATGGGGTAAAATAAAGCTAGCGGATAACTTGGGGTATGGTTGACACCAGCCAGCATCTATAAACCAGCAATACCGTTATAACTGGTCCATAAATGTTAGAGCCGAGTATTCCCAAGTTTTGAACCAATTGTAACGTTATACCGATTCATTGATGTTGGTGTCACCAAGTGTCAAGTTATAGCATACCATCAGTTCGGAAGTTATATCCGTTAATCTCATTTTCCCTCATGTGGGCATCTGTAGGCTAGAAGTTAACGGCGAGTAACATATTTGTACTATTTTATTTTACTTCATTACCTATTTGTAAAATTTTCATTTTTTATATAATTAAAATAACACTGATTAGTGATTTAGCATTGTTAAAAATTGTTGTTCAATCAACGAAATATTACTTTCCAAAGTAAATTTTGGTTTAGCGGGTAAAAACGCCCATTTACGGTTACGGTATAAAAAGTATTCGGTGTAATTGTTTATATAATAATCAAAAACTAGGCTTCCAGTGAGTCTTTTTAAATGTTTGGTTTCATATAAAAATCTGGAATTATAGAGGTACATTTTTTGTACACGACCAATTCATACTTTAAGGTATCACGTATTTTTTTCTATGAAACTTTGCAAAACTGAAATGACCAATGAACAGAGGCCTGATATACTGATACTTATATAATACTGATTTATCCGAAAACGATACCAAACTTGACTTTGTACCGCGAATGCATCAGATAGAATTTTTCTTTCGAGCGCCGGTCGGAGGCTCCAGGCATTTTTCCCGCAGACTATTATTCAAAACGTCTGAAAGTTTCTCGAAAATTTTGAACTACTCTAGTGACTAGTGAGCAAAACGAATGACATTTTTGCTCTGTGGTTGTTATTGTTACTATTATGTAGGTATGTCTAAGTAACTATAGTCATATGGGTTATTAACCTGTGCAACTATAGTTACTTATACGTTAAAAATATTATTGAACCTTTTTTCTATGCGTACCACATCTCGTGCAAAATGAAATTTCGTTTCAGAAGACTCAAGAACGCTTGGTCGAGAGGTATTAGATTTGACAGTGGATGTATTCAGAAATAATGACAAAATTGCCCCTATAGCCAGGAAGGTCGATTGATGGAATCGTATGGTTGGCGCACACCCAGATTTGCGGGGTAGCCGGGTGGGTACAGACCCATGATCTGAGCCCCTGTCTGCCGCAATAGCTCTTCCTGATGCTGCAGATATTGTTGGTACAGCGGCGACGATGAGTCTGGCCCTACGAAAGGGTAACCGGCTCGAACCTGTGAATGTCCCATGAACGGAAAGGATGTACTTGTATGGCTTGAGTTTTGATGAGCAGGTTTTACTAATTTCTCCGCATTCACTTCATTGCTTCTTTGTTGATGTGCCACTGCAGCTGCCATGTAGTTAGCTGCCATTAGTTGGTTAGCTGTACTATTTCGGATATTTTCAATTGAAAAGCCGCTATTATCACCGTACAATGCTCCACCGAGTGTCATATTAGCAGATGCTCCGAAAGTAAACGCACTTCCGGGCATCATACTTGTTTTAACAGAAGACAAGACATCCGTATTGCAGGAAGGCGTGTGATAAGTTTGTCCTCCGATAGGTGTCTGTTTTGTATCAGATGTCCTCTTTCGTTTAGTCTTAGTTTTATTTTCTATCTGAGAAGATGTTTGAACATTAGAGGAACTCTTGTAACTGCTGCTATCTTTGCTTACAACAGTAGCTGGCTGAGAGTAAGCGCTTACCGATCCACTTGTAGCAAGGACATCCGACGGCATACTTTTGTTAAACATTTGAGTCATTTGAAAGGTCTTGTCGTGGTAAAGAGCTGAACTACCTCCAGCAAAAGATGTTAAATATCGTTCATCGTTCGAGTACCGTTCCAACATCTGAGGAATATTTTGCAAATTTCTCAAACTCTCCAGTGGTATCGAAGAATGTGTACTGTATGGTGTTTTATATTGCATAGAACTAATGAGTGGGTGATTTGGTACATTTTTATCAGGTTTTTGTGATTTGGAGCGTCCGTCCATGCTTTTATTTATCAAACTGGTGTCAGTAATAGGCGTAGTGAGATTTAAATCACTTTTGAGAAGACCTCTCGGATTAGGTATTCGTAATTCTGACGGAAGGTTCTGCTGTAACTCTGGTGTTCTTTGCTGATGAATGCTGGTTCGAGGTACATTATAACTGCTGTACTGTTGATGTTGTAAGCTTTTATTGTAATTGATAGCAGCAGGATTTGTGACATTAATATCAGATTTTAATTTTTCTGCGTTTGTATGATATGCATTAGAATAATCAGATGGAAGAATTTCTTGTTTACGCATCTGGTTACCCATTTTCCAATTTCCATAATCAAGGGCTGTTGTAGATGACGCTGCGTTACATGAATATAGTTTCTTATTTGCTAATTCTATGTCGTTAAGCGAAAAATTACTGACGGTTTGATTACCAGATTCGTACTGGTTATGATGTGCTTGAGTTATATTTACTGAATTATTATGTGGTCTCTCGTGTGAGTGAGCTGGCGGTATGTTAGTTGGGATTTTCGGTTTGCTAATAGACTTCGAAACTTGTTGGTTATTTATACCCAGATTTATAGCCATTGAATCGACTTCATAACATTTAGAATTATGTATATAGTTATTTGTTTTATGAGCATCTCGCGTTAAAGGAAAATCAGCTTCATGAGTCTCGTTGCTACTTCTTCGGTCGATTTCTGGGTTCATGTAACCCATATTGACCATATCTACATTATCTTTTTGCATTATTCCGGTTGGTTTGTTTAAATCACTTACGGATGCTCTTTTGGCTTCATGCAATGAGTTTGCGTCAAATAAGACTTCATCTCTGTTATTTTTTGTTTGTTTTTGTCGATTGACGACTTCGTTATCCTTTTCACGTGTATTACTACTCATTTTCGCTGTTTCCGATTTTTCACTAAGGGCTAATGCAATATCATCAAACGAAGTGTTTAAAGACTGCGCGGTCTTTTGGTGGTCGTCTTTTATTGGTACTGTCGTAGAGCTCTCTTTGTTGTCTAGTGTACGTAATTCAGGCTCATTGTATGTTCGTTTTTTAACTGGAAAAAGCGCTGTTTTAGTCTCAGGCATAGATTGTACTGAAGTAACGGTGGGAAGTGTTTCACTGACAGTAGATTGAGGAGAATTCTGCGGCTGAGAGTAATTCTGTGCTTGTGAAAATGGCGAGTGGGCCGGAGGGTATGGTCCTATGTATGGATTCTGCTGGTAAGCTTCGGGGCCCAATGACGGATAATCTTCATGAAATCTTGGCGGTTTGTTGTTTACAGATGACTTCGAATTATCGTAATATGAATGCGGGTTTTGACCATAACTGGGCAAAGGGCTTTTGTTATGGTCTACCAAATAGTTAGGTGTAGTCGAACCCACTACATTATTAGAGGCGTATACATGTGGAGAGTATGGAGAATACGGGGACTGTGGGGCTTCACGAGGACTGCAGCTTTTTTCTGGACTACTTTTCATAGAAGTAGTATCTTGATAAAATCCTGCCCTCACGGTACCGTTTATAATTGGATATGTGATCTTTTGAAAATCTTCTGTTCTTGGAGAAGCAGGTGAGCAAAGAAGAGGAGAAGTGTGTGACATTTGATGCCTCGGTGAATCAAGATCTTGACTAAATGAGGATCGTTCAGAAACGGAACTCCCAGTACTGGTTCGCCTCTGCCGCGGAGTTGCGCTCGCGTTAGGAACGGGGCTCTCTCCTCCGTCGGGAATAGGAGTGTCTGGCTCAATTGGAGAATCATATTTAGTCCCACTTTTAGGACTAGCCGCTTTATTACCAATTGTTGTGTTTTCTGCAGTTTTTTCATCAGTTTCAGAGTCTTCTTTCTTTTTTATCGTTATTGTCGTTGAAGTTGTATTTTTTGGTGCACCAAACGCTTTGAACCAAGCACTGAGATTGGGTGTAGCTTTTTCTTGACATAATTTTGGAGGAGTAATAGGATCTGTTTCAATTTCAACATCTTTTTTTCCAGGTTGAACTTGTGGTGAGTCAACTTTCTTTTCAACTGCTTCTTCTTTGGGAACGGTCGTTTCAAGAACGGTAGTTTTAGAAGAATCTTTCTGATCATCAACCTTATCTTCACTGAATTTATGATCTTTTCCTAGAGTAAACTCAACAGTTGGTAAAACTGATCCCAGACTTAACTTGGGACTCGAGTCTTCACATTTGGTATCTCGGACTTTAGCGAGAGGAGCGACTTCTTCTGTTTTCTCGGTATTTTTATTACTAATGTTCGTCAGCAAGTTACCTTTACTTTTACCAGGCTGCAACCTGTCAATAGTTCTTTGAATTTCTCTGCGTTTTACCATAGGTTTTGGTTCTCGGGAAGAAAGTCTTTTGCGGGATAGTTCTTTACGAGATAGCAGTGATTTTTCACTTTGCGAGAACTCGTCATCTAGCCGGCTGTTGTCCTGCTCTTCAGTTGAAATGGTCTGCGCCGGACTGTCGCATGGCGAGCTTCCTGCCGAGCCCTTAGGAGCATCGTCAAGCCATTTACTTATATCTTTGACGGCTTGTTCTAAAGCTTCCGAAGCTGATTCGTTCTTAGCAGTATTCTTTTTCTGACCTTCTTTACCTGTCTTTTCTTTGAGATTTTCGATGCTCTCAGATTCAGAAAAGTCAGGATCATCATCATTATTTGATTCTTTGGCGGTAGACTCTGAATTCTTGTCAGTTCCTACGCGGCCTGAACTTAACAAAGTGTTAAATGGCGATCGGTCTATATACTTTTCATTTTTGGCTTTTAACTTTTCAATCGTTTCTCTTAGTTTTTGATTTTTATCTTTCTCTGGAATATTCAGGTTTTGTTTTCGTTTGTCAACAGATTTATTCCTATAATCGAATAGGGATTCCCATGCATCTTTAGCAGCGTGCCTTCGTCTCTCCTTAATTTTGTCGTATTTATCTTTGATAAAGTCGGTGGGTTCCGGCGTGGCGTCCGCCTTCAGCTCTGTGGGCGAGGGTGACAGGGTGTGTATTGATGGTAACGGACTAGCGCTACGACTCCGATTAGAGCTTTCGAGCGATTCTCGCGAATCACTACGTTTCAATTGTTCTGTCACTTCTGGCTCGAGGTGTTTATTTTTTTTCTTTTTCTGTTTAGATTTTTTACTATCTTTATTTTTTCCATGTTTCTGTTTTTTATTATGTTTGCTTTTAGAAGACTCACTATGCTCGGACTTGTGAGAATCTTTCTTATGATTCTTGGAATGTTTGCCGTGACGACGGTGACCTTTACGTTTCTTCTTTCCTTTACTTTGCATAGATTTGTGAGATTCTTTTGAATGTTTTGCATGTACTTCGCCTTTTTCTTCTTCCTTTTTGTTGCCAATTTCTTCTTCCTGGGTATGATCTGAAGCACTTGACTTAGGTTTACCTGCAAAATAAAAAAACTAATGTAAAATAATTAAAATTAAGAACATACAAATATTAAATATCCAAAAAAATAAATAAAGGATCGGAATTCACACACAAATTAATTGAGCTGGTTAATACATTTTTCATTGATATGGCTTTGGAATTGATACCGGAGGCAATGAATGGGTTATAGTAGATTACACGTAACGTAGATTCGTTACCTATAGTCTGTAAGTTTAGGTACTTATATTTTTGTAAACAAACTTTGTATGAAAGTGACACTATGATTAAAAAATATGAATTTAATACGAAAGAAAAGTATTTTTTTAGCATAAAGTAGTTTTTTTTTAATGTAATGTAATCGTAAGGATATTAGTAATTTTTACTTTTGTTATTATAATATTGAGTATTAATTCGACAAGCTCATTTGAGATGATTGTGTAGCTACTAGGCCATGTCCAGTGGCTACGGCTGTTAAGAAAAAAGTCCATTGTTTTACCCCGTTTTTCACCGCTTTCACCCTTCTGCCTTCGTTTTGGCTCATTGCCCCGTTTTTCCTTGTTATGCCCCGTTGCTCCATTCCCCTCGTTGCCTCAGTGTGCCATATCGCCCCCTACCCCCGTCTTCCCGTCATCTTGCATCCATTCACTACCCCTTTTTCTTTTTCTACCCCCTTCTCCGTAAAAAGTTTCCACCCCTTTTTTACCCCCATAGGGGTTTAACATTACAAACGCTTACACACGTCCTTAAATTGTCAAAGTTCTTTATTTGTACAAATGATAAGATTTAGCAATAAAAAGATACGTTCAAATTACGTCATTTTACTGCTTAGGGGTCTAATTTCAAAACCACTTCTTTTAGAATGCATGTTAGAAATAAGTAATCTAAATTTCAAGACTGTGGCTCTACTTTTGCGGCTTGCGTGTAGATACAAAAGTATACTCCCTCTTTTTACCCCGTTAGGGGTCGAATACCTTAAAACATGTAATTAATTATTTCCAAAGTTCTTCCTAAGCGAATATATCTAAGGAATAAAAAGTTTTATACAAAACTTCATCCACTGAGGGGATTAGGAGCATACTTTTGAAAAATGCTTTCTTACTGCTTGCCTACGTTTCTCAAAGAATAAATAATATAAGTATGCCAAATTTCACGCTTCTTGTCCCAAGGGTTTGGCTTGAGCGTTCATCTATGGACAGTCATTTTATATATTACTAGCGGCCCGCCCAACGGCTGCGCCCGCTGCCACTCATTTTCCCGTAGGAATAAAATATTTTCTCGGCAAGTATTACGCATAAAAACATTCCTCTCGAATCACTCTATCTATTAAAAACCTGCATCAAAAATGCGAATGTAACATCAATTGCAACCTCGGAAAGATACCGCCCTTGCTCCGCTCGGGCGTTCAAAAACCTCTGTTACAATTGATAGGTTACATTCCTATGGGCGTAATCTACTATTATCTACCTACACTACTTCATTAATGTTCGTATAAACATACTTTTATACTTGTCTATAAAATATACTTTTGTACTGAAAATTTACAACGTAGTAATTTATTTTAGTAAATTGAAGCATTAAAAGAACAGATGAAACGACTAAAATTTCGTTTCAGTAAATTTAAGGATTAAATGTTCCGATGAAACGACTTGTGGCGCGCAATCTGTGGCATAACTCAAATATGCCACCATTTTCCATCACACGTGCTCTGTCATTTTATTTGATAAAGTTAGTTATCCCATAGTTTATGATGAAATATCAAGAAAGTGGCAGCGATGGAAACATTTCCACGCCTCCTGATATTCAGGGTGTAAAAAAAAATGCAAAATTTCAAGGGGTGAACCAGCCCATGAAACTGTATAACTTTTCCAAGGAACATTTAAAACTGAACAACAAAAAAAGTTAGGCCCCCCATACAAAGGTACCGACCGATTAATATTGCATCACTCAATGAATTTTGTTGCAGGTACCGTGGAATATTAATCGAACATAAAGGTTAAAACTATACCAGTGTGTATCCTCTTAAAAACACTCCTGAAGGAAGATACTATGAAATATAGGTAACAATCTGTTTAATTTACGTACCACTATCTGAGTGAGATTTTCTTCTTTTGTGTCTGTCCGAAGATTCACTGGATTTTAACTTATGTTTTCGCGTAGGTGTTGGTAACTGGTATTCCACAGCTATTTCTTCGTCTGATGATGACAGTCGATGCATATACTTTTCCGTTAAACGATCGAATGCTATTTGTAAGTTATCTACCATCATCGTATATTCTGTAACACAAGGGAAAATCATTTTTGCAAGTATATAATTTATATAACAGATATGATTAAGAATTCGTTATAATATTTCGCCAAAGTACGAGTTCTGCTATCAAACATAGAACCTTTTAGTTTCAGTTACGTACCATTATCCTGTCCGTTATACAGCCTGCAGTTATTGACAATAAGTTTGAAGTCAGCTTTGAACATGGAGAAATCGGTGTAGTACCCGGTGTCGAGCCTCTCTTCCATCTTGTGGAGGTCCATGGGGCGACGAATTACTGCGTAGTAATTGGGAGCGTACTCCTCCTCGACTGGCTCCATGAAAGGCCACGCGTCCTCGTGAGCGGTCAGCTGTTCCAGCACCTTGTACATGTCCGTCTGAATGTCTTCTTCGGTCTGGCTAAATCTATTAAAACAAACATTTATTATAGAACAACCGGCAGAGTGCGAGCAGCACCTGAACTATTAAGCATTATTAGGTTAAATATCTGAGAGGCAGTAAAATGTTATAGCTCATAACACTAAATAAAATACGACAGAAAGTTATGTACCGACATGTTTTAAAAGTAGTAATCATCTGCAAAATTTTCAAATGTCTATCACAGTTTATGTCATAAAGCCCTTGCAAGAATAGGATTTGGTTTTCTTGATTCTGATAATTAAACTTTAACATTACGGATTGACAATACTAGTAACACATAAATATTCGCAGAAGCTTGGTGATTTGGAGAATATAAGTTTTTTGACACATCTAGAGATGTAAAATGTTATCCTTAACATAACAAGTATCATCCTGGTACTAGTATCTGACTAACTACCTTAGCTACTCAATAACTTAAGAACAACAACAAAATTGAGCTTGTACATACATACATATATCACGCCTTTATCCCTTGCGGGGTAGGCAGAGCGTCAACGGCCGTAAGAATACGGTCGCTATCGCCACGTCTGACATTTTTTAAGGATTGTTTTCCAAGGTTGATACACAAAACATGTGTATCACTATAGTGACAGGTTGTCAGCCTGTCGCCTAAAAATTGTAATACACCAATACCCTCGAGTCCCTTAGTCGCCTCTTACGACACCCGCAGGAAGGATGTGGGGTGATGCTATTCTAAGCCAGCATCACACGGCACTGAGCATTGAGCTTGTTGCTGTTATAATACAATTACTTCAAAAACTATACATATTTGCATAACACAAAGTGCATGAAGAGAAAATCGTGTGACGAAAAAGTGATGATGTGAATTCTTGTTTCTTCGACATGATACGACTTTACACATGAGAGGTCAAAATGGCACATTGCACATAGGAGCCTAAAAGTGTACGTCAACATCAAATGTGTAAAATGAAATGTAGTGGAATAATGCGAATGAATGATGTTGACGCGCTCGTGCGATTGATAGAGAACCCAGCATATGTAGAAGCAATTATTGTTGTGCACTGAACTTGGTGATTCCTGTATCTAAAAAAGAACTAATAGTGCCACCTAGTTCAGATTAGCATTGCTATCACTCCGAAAATTCCTAATTGTTTGAGATATTATTTGGAGACGAGTTTACGATTTTATACATGACGGGGTAAAATTACACATGGGTGTTTAAAATGTACTTCTGGCAACACTAAAATACACGGACATATAAGTTATTTGACGACACGGCGGTGAGCATCTGAGGCTACTCGCTCTATGGAGAAGCACCCATTGTCATGTCATCCATCAAAATCACCAAGCTGCGGCGAATAGATCCGTTGTCTTAATCTAAGAAAATGAGTAATAATTACATTTGCGATGTCTTGAGCTTCTTCCGAGTACTGTTAACAGGTTCATCGTTATCAGGTATCAGAATTTGTCCTGTCGCTGAAGCCAGAGAATTATTTGTTTTTCGTCCTGTTTTTATGGGCGGCTCTGGTGGTGGTTCGCCTTTTTGAGTAGCAGAGGAGTTTTTTGACCGCTTGTCTTGGCTTTTTGAACGTTTTGATAATTTCTGTGGCATTTCGACTTTTTCGGACTCGGAGCTATCTGTCGCTTCAGACGAAACTGATTTAGACCTGAAAAGTAATAATTTGATTTTTATAGCAAGTGTGAATTTTTAGTGCTTTTGCACTCTTAGTACCACACGCAATCAACGTCTGACACATTTGTAACACACAGGCGTAGGGATTGTGTGCCAGAATTTGGATTAACTTATATAGGACAGTTAGTAACCTGAAAAATAAACCTGTGGGATGCTACGGGATCAAAACCCACTTCGAGAAGCTTCTCAGACCGCTGATCGCTTCGGCGCAGAGATTCCGATTTTCTTTGCAGACAAGTATCACCCGTTGATTAACTAGTTAGGCTTGCAGAAACATTACTCTATCTGACCTTCTTTATGTGACACCGTGACAAGCGAACTAAAGTGTGCCGATTTCCGCGGTATTCTCTTTGCAGACAAGTATCATTCGTAGATTAACTGATTAGGCTTGTAGAAACATTACTCCATCTGACCTTCTTTATGTGACACCGTGACAAGCGAACTAAAGTGTGTTGACCTGACTGACCTTATCAAATTTCTCCTCTTGGCTCTGTTCTCTCGGGCGAGGTGAGGAAGCGGCTCCTTGCTTTCTTCGTCTTCCCTGGTGTCATGGGAACTCGACTTTTCTTCCTCCTCTTCCTTTTGCTTAATCTTCTGCAAAACGCGACTGGATGTCCGACGCGGAGCTAGTTCTAGTAACCTTTAATATGACAACATAAACACGATATTACAAAATCGATTATATTAAGTCATCGCTTTAATCACAACATCAAGCTCTTGCTCCTGTCTTCTTGACTATAGATATTTAACACAGCCACCTCGATTAAGTTAACTTGAGGACACGGGGCTTGTCAGGCTGATGAGAGAAGTCAGTACAAGAAATATAATAATATTCACACTACTTATGAGCTAATGGCGATTTTTGTCATTACGCTTGTCACTTTTAAGAAACTAAGTCGACAGGCATGCTGCTTCATCTGATCATCTCATTAATTCAGTCAACAAAAAATTGTTCATTTCTACTTCTTAACATTAAGAAATAACGTAATAAGTTAGTATTAACAAAGCGAAAGTACGTCAAAGTAGAGGTATAAGTTTATCGTCGTATCGAAAAGATGGTATAGTTGAAACCTATTTCGGTAAACAGTACGAAACTTTACTTCTTTTCTTATAGCAAATAGTCTGAGTGATCAGCATATTTCTACGTAAGTTCCATAGCGAAGTTCAGATTTATGAGTTCCTTGACTTCGGGGTTGTTAAACATTTTTGTTACATGCTGTATAACAACTATACATACATACTTAGCTAAACTATCACGTTCGCCGGGCACATGCAAATAATAAGACCAACTCAGAAGCTGCCTTAAAATCAGTCGGCCTACCAAAATGAGAACCTTGATTCGAAACAATTTGAGTCGCAGATAAAGTAAGAAAACTACATATTCGCAAAGCACTAAAAACTCGCAATTTTATGTTGTTTTCAAGATATTTGTAGCGATATTTGTCGAAAATGTCCTATCGCGACAAAGCGAATAGAGGAAGAGTCGGTTGTGCGTAGTAGCTACAATTACCTACTGCGATAGTAAGTTATATGGCACGTATTTATAAACCGTACTAGTTGAGTACGGTTTATAAATACAGAGTTCTGAAATGGATCTTGAGTGCGAGTTTGACAAATGTCCGTGAATTCCAATAGCATCTCAAAGTCGCACTCAAGATCGAATAGAGGAAGAGTCGGTTGTGCATAGTAGTTACAATTACCTACTGCGATAGTTAGTAATGTTATGGCTATGGCCCGTATTTATAAACCGTACTAGTTTGAGTACGGTTTATAAATACAGAGTTCTGAAATCGAACTTGAGTGCGAGCTTGACAAATGTCCGTGAATACCAACAGCATCTCAAAGTCGCACTCAAGATCGATGTCACATCTTGGTTCTCACATCAACTATCCGGTTATTTTTGTGAACTTGTAAGTATGAAAAAAACATAAGAAATAAAATAAATCGCGAATGCAGTAAAAATTCGCTGTAAGCTCGGGCGATTTAAAATTGACGTATGTTAGGTTTATTTACACAGGGTGTTAGGAAAAGTACTGAGTTCCTTAAAACCAGGGTTTCGGACGGATTCGGGGGTCGGTACACGATGCGGTTGGTTAGATAGAAACAAAGGATCATGACAACTTTTGTTTGGATGCTCGTCCTGTTTTTCATCAGTCTTGCGTCTCACTTGCAGGAATCGCATCAAAGCCAAAGTTATGTAATAATAGAGATTAAATATTGCTTATCATTTTAGCATAGGGAAGTTTTATGCAACGTACTAGTTCTGGAGTTATTGAGTGTCAAAGTCGGGCATCGAAAGACTAAAGTGCTGATGTTTGGCGCTCTTTAGAGTATTTAGTTCTATAGACGCTATTTTCGGTAAACAGTGTAAAAAAGGTTTACGCCTCAGTAATTTTTTTTGTTAGAATAGGTAAACGTAGATTTTCAATTTTATTTTTATAATTTTCCGGGTTTTGTGCAACAATTAACGTTGCTATTTTTTATTGAAATTGGCGATATTATATATTGCATTAATTTGTTTTGTTACGCAAGACACATGGTAAGCCCATGTATGGGCATTCTCCTTTGACATTGAACGTCTAAATCCAACAAAGCTGGACAGCATTGCGCCCGCGCTATGACACATCATCTGGCGCTCGTACACTACGCACCCGTACGTCGTGTGTTTTATGGACATGACCGCAGTGCGACCACCTTTCAGTATATTGCAGCTTTATCCCGGCCGTGGATTTTTACTTCTACTCGTGATTATATTTTTTTTTTTTTGTGAAAATGTAACGAATCGAATATGAATGTGTGTAGATGGATGTACGCAGAAGAGGAGGAAGGCCTAAAGACCGTAATTACTAATTAAAATACACAAATTGAATTAAAACGGATGTTAGGATAAGTACTAAGTTCCTTTTATGAACCTGTCCTTGAAACTGAACAACTTTCCCCAGGCAACATAGGTCGAAATATGAAAAAAAAATTATAGCCGCCCCGAGTCAGATTCTATAAAGTTAAAAAAGTTTGAATAGATTGTACAAAAGATTATTATGAATCAAAAAGATGTAAACAAAGATTTCAGTGCTGCAAAATTCGAAAAATTTTCTAAGTCCTAAAATTTTAGTACCAAAAGTTCAGATATATTTGCACTTCGACGTATCGTTCTCAAGATATATGCACTTTTAGTTTGCATTCGTTTTTAATATTCAAATATGATATTTTACTGAAATGTTTAATAGCGTTAGTGACAACCCGTCACTATAGTGATACACATGTTTTCTGGAACAACCTTAGAAAACAATCCTCAAAAATGTCAGACGTGGCGATAACGACCGTATTCTTACGGCCGTTAACGCTCTGCCTACCCCGCAAGGGATAAAGGCGTGATATATGTGTGTGTGTTTAATAGCGTTTTGCGTTGGAGCCCTCTGTCACGCTTACTTCTTGCTATAGGTAGGTACTTCATTGCTTTTGTTTTGTTTATGCCGCCTGCTCAAGTGCCAACATCCGTAGACTTGGGCTGTAGCCCGTGAAATACTACTGTAAGATGAAATGAATGGATAATTATACGATAAATTTTGAACGTAAGCCGAAATTCGTCTAAGAATTTCTGATCTAAGATGCTAGAACGGAAAAGCAATATAGGTGAGTAAATGAATGTGAAAGAGAGAGTGAACAGACTCTTTTCAAATAGGATCGTTGGCGATAAAAACTCGGGGTTCTCTGTGTAAAATCCGAAAATTAACTTATTACTTTTTCTACTTCTACAGCCACAGGGACCAGGACATGGGTCTAAGTTATTAAAGCGAAAATAAAACTAAGAAGCTTACAAACGACTTTTAAATAAGTGCCCCATCACAAATAAAACATAACCCTTTTCCCAAGCCAGTTGGATAACAATAAAAAAGCAATAAAGAATAGAAAAAAGTACGCATGACAGTTAACTCGAACGCAAACGCCATTATACATTTCAGAAAAAGAACTTTTTCGAATATTAAAAAAAATGCAAACTAAAAGTGCATATACCTCAAAAACGGTGCATCGAAACGCATAAATAGCTGAATTTCGGCACTCATATTTTAGGACTTGCTTGATAATCTTCAAATTAAAATCGGGCCCCTATTTAGTCCACAATTGCCCCAGGCCTGGCCTCACTCACATGCGCTTTAATGAAGGCCTATTTTTCTAGTTTGTTCTTCTTTATATTTATTTCACTTTCTCATTTGTTCCACTTTCTCATTTGGTCAACTTCATCATTTTTTCCATTCCCTCTTTTAGTCCACTTTCACGGTTGGTCCAATTTTTATTTGGTCCACTTTCTCATTTGGTCAACATCCTCATTTAAAGTATCAAAATATCTCGTCAAGCCCTACAATTACCCTAAAAACTTATAGTCTAGCGTGCATAGTTTTCGGGACAAATCAGATTTTAGTTTGACTGCTGTCGAGTCACCTTAAATGAAGAATTCGTCAAAACATACAACTATACCAACGAAAATAAAACTTGTCTCCGAATCTAAGGTTTTTTATACACTCGAGAGCGATGAATTACGGTCATGTGAAAAATAGCAAGTATCTCGGAAACTAAGAATGCCTAGCTTAATCAAATAAATTGCGTTTAGTAGACAATTTCATGCTCCTTAAATTCCGGTAGTCAAAATTTCTTAGTTAATGTAAGGATACGCCATAAAACAATAAAAACTGAATAAAGGAGACATTCGGAGATGTTACAACGAGACTAGTGCATTCGTTTAATATGCTTTTATTTCTAATCTGTTGTTCAAGTGAGTATGCAAACAATGTTAATAATGTTTAATCTTTCCTATTCAAGCTGTATGAATGTCATTTACACCTGGATATTGCACCAGAATACTCACAATGCTGTTAACCGGCGGTGGTCAGGTTAATACTACCAGGACTGTCGATATACCCTTTGCAATAGTCCAAAATGTTCTCGGATGTTATGAGGAAACCGGCTGTAACCTATACCTTCTACAAGATGTCATCTTCCTTTTTCATGAATTTTGCTTACTTCCTTTAAGCCGTCCTAACTGATAAATGGGTTCAAATCATGTAAGAATGCGACTACGACGCATAGTTTTCTACAAGTATCGGTATTTTGTTATGGTGGTCCACCTGGTTCTGCCTGTTCTTGGTCTGCATAGGTTACAGCCGTTTTCCTCATAACATCCGAGAACATTTTGGACTGTTGGAAAGGGTATATCGACAGTCCTGGTAGTATTAACTTGACCACCGCCGGTTTCCAGCATTGTGAGTATTCTGGTGCAATATCCAGGTGTAAATGACATTCATACAGCTTGAATAGGAAAGATTCAACATTATTAACATTGTTTGCATACTCACTTGAACAACAGATTAGAAATAAAAGCATATTAAACGAATGCACTAGTCTCGTAGTAACACTCCGAATGTCTCCTTTATTCAGTTTTTATTGTTTTATGGCGTATCCTTACATTAACTAAGAAATTTTAATTAAGTACTGGAATTTAAGGAGCACGAATTTGACTACTAAACGCAGGTTATTTCATTCTTAGTTTCCGAGATATTTGCTATTTTTCACATGACCGTAATTCATCGCTCTCGAATGTAGTTTGACATCTCATATTCATTCTCATGCCCATTTTCAAGCCAATTCTACTAGTTTTAATGCTTATGCTCGTATTTTCGTGCTCATGTTGATTTTATTACCCATGATTCTTTTAATACACATGCTCATTTTCATGCTCTTTCTCTCTTTTTCGTGTGGGACACCGAGTCGGCCATTATCTTCATGCTCATTCCATTTAATTTAAATACTCTTAAACATGTTGGGTCATAATTAAAATCGAGATTTAAACCCACGAGTCATATGAGCGGAGTGAGCAGCTGTAAGCGATGTGTCAAAAGCGTCATTGGGCAAAGGGTAACACAAAAATCTTGCAATTGTGAAAAGGCTCTGGTAAGATTGCTATGTGTTGTAGGTTTGTTTGTACGTCTGAATCCCGTACCAACACCCGACCACAGCACAGACTATGGGTATCACAGGCTATTCGGGACGCGGCAAAGGCTTGGCATACTTAAGCAATATCATCGTTTTCAGACTTTAAAAATATCACTACTCGCTCCGTTCGATGAGTTAAACATGAAATGTGATGAGAGCATGAGAATTTTAACATGCGCTGCTCAGAAGAAACAATGCGCCGCATGCTGCGCACGGCAGTGAGCATCTGAGGCTGCTCGTGCAATGGAGACCCAGCTGCTAGCGTGTTTTAAAATACCAGTAGCGACATCTATGGACAAGTTTTTTTACGATGTTTGGATGTTTAGATGAGGAAGCATCACGTGAAAAGGATTGAACGGGATTTGATGAAACCTGCTAATATGTCATATAAATCACCGACCAGGATATAGCCTAAAAAAGTTACCTCTAAAAGGAGGGTTGTCTGCTGCTCATACGAGTGGCGTTCAATGTATTCTCGGTATTGAGGTGATTAACAAATAATGTGGGTATTTTTATTATCGCGTTTGAAAGTAGCGTTAACTGGACCGACTTAATTTGCATGGGAGGTCCAAAAATTTTTAACAAATTTCGATGGGTCTTGGGGATAGTTGTTAATTTTCATGGGCTGATTCACCCCTTAAAATATTTGCAGCTAATATTTTTTCATCTTATATAGGCCACTAAAATTATTTCAAATGAATACAAAACTATTTGCTTGAAATCTCTTTAAGAAATACCTACAAAGTTTGCTAAGGGGAATTTGAAATCATACCCTTAGCAAAACAAAGTTGAGGTTTTGGGTTCGAAAATTATAAAAATTGTACCATATTTATTTTCCTTGAAAATGTGCTACATTTCAGTTATTTATGTATAAAAAATTATTTCCTGACATTTTTAAAATGGTTTTTCCCCTATTTTACGACATATCAAACAATTTTTATAATTTTTACGATATGTTTACACCACGGCGTCATGATCCCTACTGAGAAAAGTGGGACGAGATTTTTGTGTGCGTGACCGCGTGTACGAACGCGGTGGGACGAGATGGCGATGCCTTCGGTTGTTTCCTTTGTGGGCTCATTCCATACCATTCCTACTTCCGTGAAGTAGCCTGTGTTAATTTTAACTATCGCCGCGGTAGTCAAGAGTTAAGAATTCTGATACTTACAGGTAAGTATCAGAATTCTGATACTTATAGCAAAAGATGAGCATTAGGGACTAATACAAAAAAAACATACAGATCAAATCTTTATCAATAATTAAATTAAAGTTATTAACACTTACCGTTTGCGTTGCAGCCTTTCTTTTTCCTGGAATAATCTGGGTATTTCAGGCAGGAAATTTTGGGAGAGCGAACGATATAGCTCTTTCTCAACCTTGCTGGTAGCTTTACTAAATTTCTCTGTCAGGTGGGACCAATCTTCTTCAGTAAAACACACCACTTGCCAAACTCGCTCAGAATAGTCGTCGTCAAGCCAATCATCCCCGTAGAACCAACCTTTCTTTTTGCTCTTCTTCTTTCTGCTCTTTCCTTTTGGCTTTTTGATTATATCTTCACGATATAAACGTGTACCATAAAAATACCAATATGCACTTTCATTATCATCCCATCTGAAATCCACCCACAAGTTATAATTTAATTATAAAAAGAATAATCATTAAATTTTTAGGGTATTTACCAAAAAAATATTAATTAATTTAAATTTTTAGGGTATGCCGTGTGATGCCGGCTTAGAATAGCATCACCCCATATCCGTCCCGCGGGTGTCGTAAGAGGCGACTAAGGGACTCGGGAGTATTAGTGTATTACAATTTTTAGGCGACAGGCTGACAACCTGTCACTATAGTGATACACATGTTTTCTGGATCAATCTTGGAAAACAATCATCAAAAATGTCAGATGTGGCGATAGCGACCGTATTCTTACGGCCGTTAACGCTCTGCCTACCTCGCAAGGGATAAAGGCGTGATATGTGTGTGTATGTGTACTGTTATCCCATATTTTACGACAGAATGTCAGAAAAGTGCCAGTAATGAATACATTTCCAGACCACCTGATATATTGGATGTGGAATGAGACATGATTCATGAGTGAATTAATTCCCATAATTTCAAGAAAACAATATAATAGGGGTTTACATAAAATTATGTATGCAACTGCATTCAATTAGGCATTCTCTCTTCCAGTGAACCCTAGTGTCAAAATTTTTCAACCGCCTTCTACAAGTAGCAGGTTTATGCCATGGCAACCACCATCTATGTGATCATAGACAGCAACCAGGATCTACGGCTTAACATGCCATCCAAAACACGAAACCATCTTACTTATGGACAATCTGGTGGTTCAGCCTGCAATGTCCTAACCAGGCTGGGAACAAATTCACAAAGTGATGACCAACCGAGAATTGAACCCAGTACCTTCTGAATCAAAGGCAGTTGCACTACCACTGTGCCACATTGGTTGTCAAAGGGACGTAATCATTGGAGGCGCCGGATTAAGATTAGACATTATAACACTTGTATCAAACTATTATCATACATTCTAATGGCCTCTCTCTCTCTCTTTTAGTGTGGGACACCGAGTCATCCAACGATCCGATGAGCCCTGCTGTCAGTTTTACAACTGCCTACTACTAGTAGCAGGCCTCTGGCATGACCCCTATTATATGACAGTTTCATAAACTACAATTTTGGAAATGTTTTATGACTTTACTAATAAGCCTGTCACATGGAAACCTGTTGCATAACTAACTTATTATGGCTGAATATTTTTCACTATTTAAATTAATCATGTTTTGTTTCAGTCAATGAAAACTCAAAAAAATATAAAGTATAAAACAGGATGAGAAGAGCAAAATGAGGAAACAAAGCTACAAGTTTATGGGACCTTATACCAAAGGTGTAATCTAAGTAAGCACATAAAGAATTACAATTTCAAGTTCACAGAATGAATTAAATGGAGCACTTACCCTAGAGGTTCCACTCTTAAACTCTCGGCTTCAAGATTTTTGAATAAATCAAAAACATCATCAGCATCTAACCGAAAATCACATAATGCATAGAGAATCTCAACTTTAGTTCTTAAGGGTAAGAACTGAAAATCAATATCAGAATCGAAGGGATTGTATCTACCGGTATCTTGACATTTTCTCCGAAACAGACGCCTCAGATACATCTGCAATAAAATATAAATTGGACTAAGTAGAGATAATTCCATGTGAATCTTGTCTTCTCTTCAAGATTACTGTGTCTGTTATTGAACCTAGTTTTTGAGTTAGGATAGCAAGCTATAGCCGTTTTTTTAGCTGCTGCACACTGAATGGATAAAAACAAGATTGTTGCACAAACTTAACCAAATGCACTGTGTAAACAAATGTGCTGCAAGCAAAAATGCAGCACTACCTTGCCTACTTCCTTGAAAAACTAGCCTTGTGTAAAACTGGTTCAACTAAATTAAGTGACTAACTAACTCATTTTTATTTTTTTATTTACATAATAATAATACCTGATAATTAAAAGCGGAGATTTCATTGTTGCCCAAACAACCATTTAGTAATCGTACGATCAGCTCCGTCAGAAGCGAGCTTGCTGATTCTTCTGTACCATCAGTCAGAAGGGCTTCCTCCAATTCCTAAAAGGCACACATTGGTTGAAGTTCAGAAATGAATGATTAATTACATAATTTACAAATCGTAGAACATATGAAGCAAGAACGACGTTATGTTTTTAATAAATTAAAATATAATCACCATTAAAAACGACAAACCAATTCACTTACTTCTATATCAAAATCCAGAAGATTGAATGCAGTCCTGAACAACGAACAAAAGTAGGCAATGCTGGGTACTTCCCACCATGATTGAATATCTAAAAACCGTGAGAAATTCATAAAGATATAACTTCCAGTGGAACTGTTGAAGAGAAAAATAAATGTAATTGGTTTTTCACTAAAACCCACCTAAAATACCAATAAAAGATGGAAACATAACCTACAAACTATACACTCGCACTTTTGTATGTTTTAATAAGAAAATGTATTTATTTCCATGCTACAAGCATGATTTGGAAGAGTAACACCTAAATTGTGATACGTTTAATTTGGTTATTGAAACAGAGATACAGGTTTGCGTTGTATATTACAAGTACATCACGGACACAAACGCCATAACAGTGTACGAATAGTGGTACGAATCCTCCTATTCAATACTTACAAATATATGTTTTTTTTTAGTACACTTTATTAAAGTTTCGGCACAATTAATTAAATATATTATTTACCTTCCATTTTCTTAATTTTCAAGAATAGGCAAATGATTTCAATACGCTAAATAAAAGTATATGAGATTCGAAACGATTCATACGAACGGAAGAAACGGAAGTACATTCAATAACTTACAAATCTATGGTCACAAAATGGCCGACTAAACACAGAACACATACCTATACTTAGAATATACTAGCGTGTATAGACTGCTAGTTAGCGTGCCACGGTAAGGGACAGAAAATCGAGACATATGAATGATTAGGGTTACCCGCTACACGTTGATTTTTACCCCTAATAGTAGTAAAGTACGTACATGATTTACCGAGCCGCACTCGGACACTATCTTATAATCGCATGTTTACCTAGTAAATATTCCGGTCGTAAACTATTATAAAACTAAAATTAGGTCTTTTACAGGGTGTCAAAAATTCTCTGCAAATATTTTAAGAGGCGAACCAGTCCATGAAACTGAACAATTTCCGAAGAAATATAGGTCGAAATATGAAAAATAAACTTAGACCTCCCATACAAAATTACCAACCGACCAAGTCAATTTGTTGGTAAGGGAGGTTTAAAAAAATCTCATAATTAACCTATGTTTCTTGGGAAAAATATGTATAATCACACACTTTCATAATCGCTTAAATTGCAACTTTTAAAGAAAAATAAAAAATAAATTATAAAAATTAGCTATTTATGAATGAAAGGACAATACAGCATGTTTTTCCCACTGTCGCTTTTGCATCAAAAAACACTGCAACATACTATTATGCCCCTATGCCTAGGTTAATACTGTAAATGTTGAGCACAAAATATTGTGTAGTTCTCATGATTTGTATAGATAAATCATAAATGCATACCGGTAGGTAAGGCAAACAAAAACTGAAGAGGAGAAAGCAAAAAAAAGAAGTATAAAAATAAAATTGTTTTATTGTAGTTTTACAGTGTTGACATGTAAAAGGTTTTCAAAATTGGCGCCATTTCCGTGTCCAAAGACTCGTTAGCCAGACTCTAAGTGAAATAGAAGACATCCAGCAGTCTAGTTTTCTCTCTCTGTCTACGGCGTGACCACTTCTGATTTTTCCGTGTAGTGATGTGCATTTAAATATGAAGGGCTATCAATAAAAGCGATATTCGAGTCTCGTAACTGGAAGGACATTTACTTAGTAAAAGTTGTTTTATCTTTCATTTTTGTAAGAATTTATTAGTAATGGTATCGAAAGCTGATTGTTAGACTCACGACCATCGTTACCTATTGTGAAAAGATGTAAAATAAATATTCAAGTAAAACATCAATTTTTTTTCATGCTTTTAATTAAAGTTACTGTGAAAGCATCGGGTTGTTGGACGATTCGGTGTCCCACACGAAAAGAAAAGAAGAAGAACTGTGAAAGCAAATTATTATTAAGACTAACCTGACATATATAATAAAAATAAATGCGTGCCCAAATTTGTGTGCCGCGATGTGACAAAATGTCATACAGAACAGAACCATTCAAAGTAAAAGGAGATTCGCTATTCTTTTCTAATTTGCCATATTTCCACAAAAGATTTTCTTCGTCTATGCGCAGGCTCAAGCAAGGGAAGTGTACAGCCAAAAGAACTAGTATCCAGTCCCAGTCTTTAAAACCTTAAAAAAACATCAAATTGTAATTTACAAATTACCTATTTACCTATATTGATTTTCTGTATTTATTTGTTAGTTAGACAGTGGCAAAAATGAAAGCAGCATAAATATATTTAGATTTAGGTTGGTAAGTTATGTGTTTGCAGAAGTAGTTAGGATCTATTCATATTTATCCTACCTATTATATTATTTCGCTAATGATGCGTTTATGAAATTTTTTGCGCACAGTTGAAACTAAAATATGTAGGTAGGTATGTCTTGTATGATTTTTTTATTATACATTTTCATTTCTTCCCAAGATATATATAACCTACAACAAAAACTAGTTATTTATTCATCAGAAATGCCACGGGATATCATGAGCGATAGTCTAGCAGTCCTCAGGATAATAGAGGTGAGTTTATCCAAGGTACTGATTATTGTTATTGATTTAAGCTTTCTTCATTTATAACCTGTACAGTTATATACGATTGAAGACACATAGAATTGATTATGTTTTCCAATGAAATGAAACATTACTCAGAACTCAGAACTTTATTTGTAATCATGGGTACAAGTATAAAATACAGATGACAGGTTGGTTAAGTAATAGTCCTCCACAATTTGCTGTTATATGCATACAAATATTTTGTACTTAAAACATATTATTGTCACTTTCAAAACAAGACAGTGGGTACCTATACATATATTATTAACAAAATGAGATCCAGAATATATTTTTTTAAACTACTTAATCTACTAAATATTCATTTAAATTGTAATAGACTTTTTTGACTAGCAACATGAACAGCTGTTTTTTAAATTGCATCGGGGTCAGTGCAGTTTATATTGCAGGGGTTTATATTGCTTGGCAGCTTATTAAAAATTTTTGGTGCCATAGCGAATACACTGTCATGTAAAAGAGTCGTTTGTGTTACAACAATCGCTAAGTTATCTGTAAACCTTAAATTTAGATTATGTCTGTTTGACACTTTACCGAACAAATAAGGATTATATTTCACAAAAAGCATTTACATCATGTACTTTCGAACTTAGGAACTATACCTACTATATTTAACTTGTTTGTCCAATGTCAATTACACATTCAATACCTTGTTCTATTTTGGAAACAATATCCCTATTTATTATATAAATTTTTGGTTTTGAGTATATTTTGTTTGCTGCATCACAAATGATTTTTATGAGAAATATAGGGCTTTTCCACAGAACAAGCTATGTAAATTATTACTTTATTTTAAAGGCTGATGTATGCCAATAAGGGTCAGAGAAGCTACTAAGGGTCAGAGTATACTTTTCGGTTTAAGTGTGGAATTAAACATCATTGAAATGCCCGCCTCACTCCTTAGCTTTTTGATGACACAGATCCTAGTGGACTAGGCACACCTGAACTGAGATATAGGCCCTTTAAAGTCTAGGCCAAAAACATCAGGGGCCCACTTCTCGGCCTAGGTTCGTCCTAGCCCAAAATTGCCGAGGACAAATATATTTAAAAAACGATATTTCAAAAAAAAAAAAAAGATATCATAGGTACTTTTTTAGCTCTTCTTAAGGATTGAATATTAAAAAAGGCTGAAACACGTATTTATGTATTTGTAAGATCAAAGAAGGAATATGGAGGAAGCAACAAAGCCTCTCCCTCTCGGGAGAACCCTTCCCGCTATATTCCAACAAATGCTAGAGTATTGAATAACGTTTCTTTTAATATGAATATGTCTTATGAAATTATTAACACAAAAGTAGTATTTCGCATTAAAAAAAAATATCCCTAGACCGTGTTGATGTGTGTATTTTATATCAGGATACAAAATGCAGTAAGTTTAGCAGTGTAATTTTTGATCTTGAGTGAAGTGCAATGATTAGGGATTGCTTTTATTTGGATACCATGGATTCACAGTTTCACTCATTTCCTATTGTAAATTAGTAATTATTTAGCATAACATTCTTGTTTCTATAAATTGAACACAATGAATAACCTATTTATTATTTTTAGCACGAGGATGAAGAGAGTTGGCCTCTAGAAGATAAGCCTTCCTGCAAATCAGGAAAACAAAAACTTGGTATTGTAGGACTTGAAAGTCAAAACCCTCACATTAAGGATGATAGTTCCTGCTATTATAATTTTGCGTAAGTTACTATTTGTTAATCGAGCTCTATATTTAATTTTATTATAATATACATGGTTGTTGATTATTATAATATGCATGGTTGTTCATTACTCATTAGAATCTGTCAGTGGGTCAATTAGCTCATTAAACCTTGCCCAATATTTTTATTTTCATTCTTAAATAATGCCTAGGTGTGTGAAAGAATTACTCAAAGGGGGTAAGTTGTGTGCGTTACACTTTATGTGACGCACCCGCACCCGCTTCTTGCCGATCGCAATCGCGCCAGGTAGGGCGAGACGCACAGCTGTAACGTCACGAAATAAATACTGGCTCGCGCCATACAGAAGGCAACCTTCAGACAAACGCCCCAAGCTCACAAACACATCTACACATTGCCGTTTACGTGCAAAATGAGGATGAATCGAAATGTAAAATACTGGGTGTCAACAGGGGTACAACGCGGGCGCACGCGCCATTATTTATTTTCTTGCTGGCCTTATAGTTCTTGCTGTAAAGAATTTACTTATAAATATTTTATATTTGTTGTATTTACTACACATAATCACAAACATAATTAAAAATTAAGTAGATAGCTCCAATGTCAACTTTTCAATAGTTTATCCCAAACTAGGTATGGGTATAACAATAACACGACATTTGTATTGTTTCTATTTTATTCAAATCAATAAACATAACTAGGACTGCGCATGGGTAGGTAAGTAAAAGCCAAAATAGACGAGCACGCCAATACCTAAAGCTTACCTGCCTGCATTTATCTCGAGCGGGCCCCGCGTTCGTCTTGATAGGTAGGTACATATCTATCGTTTACCGCACTCATCGCGCAAATAGAGAGAATCGAGGTCAAAAATCAGCTGGTATGCCACTACTCATCGCCGTAAAAAGCAGCAACCCTAGCGAGTAGGAATACGTTTAGAAAAGGAGGCGAGCTGTCCTTCTGTAAATTCTCTATTTTGTGGTAATGTTCAGAGATCGAAACATGCCAGTGCGGCACACCCGCTAGGCGCGCATATTCAGTACCGTAGGCAAATGTTGTCTCTTTAAAGCTTTACAGGCGTCTTCTACGAACGGACCGCTTTTATTTAGAACTTTCTGTTATTTATTAAATGTTTTTTGGGAAATAAAACATAGCTAAATCGATTTATCGCCCTAAATCCGAATTTTCATGAAATTAACAATAAAAAAATGTTTACAGGTTAGGAGACGGAGGTGGCAATCGTCAAAATGATCCTGTATATCAGTACAAAACAAGCAGTCTACCTGCATCTTCATCCATTAATCAGACTTGGGATAATGTTGTATGCTCTGCACTACGAATAACGCCAGAAGATATAGCTAACCAGCTGACATTATTGGATTTACCCTTTTTTAAATCCATTCAACCAGAGGAACTGACTACTTGTGGATGGAATAAACTGAACAAGCTAACCGTTGCTCCAAATGTTGTAGCTTTCACAAAAAGATTCAACAGAGTAAGTTGGTTATTATTACTATTATTCTTTCCTTTCTAACATCGCCGATATTCCAATGTTCTAAGGCCTAAGGCAAGTGAGCATTTGGTTTGTTTGAATTTCTTTACAAGAAAATACGTACAAAAAGAATTCAAAAGTTTTAAGAAATATCGGATGCAGACTTTGGAGAGTCTGCATCCGATATTTCGTCAAGTGTAAAAAAAAAATTGAAACTTTTGAATTCTTTTTGTACGTATTTTTTTGTAGGTCTATTGCTTTTAAGGATTCTTTTAGCTGTTTTCGTAGTACATCAGTTGAGGAGAGCACTATTGGAATTATTAATATTTACTGAGATTGCATATTCGAGCAATATTATTTTTTAGTTTATCACATATTTGCTTTTGTTCAAAAAATGTTGTAGATTCTATCGCCTTGAGTAGCTAGTGTCACTCGAACCGTCAATGTAAGTGCGGCATAAGAAAGGTCGAAATTCTTACTGCCTAACTCAGTTTTGGCTTGACTGTACGACGGACAACATGACCTTCCTAGGAATCGAAAGATGAAACATTAATAATACCACATGACTTCTATAAATTTAAATTTATAAAACGTTTCTTATGAGCAACAAACTTCTTTTATTAATTTCAAATACTTTATTTATGTAGCCCTTATTCCATGCCATCGTTAGCCAAAGTTCTTAATATTTAAAAAGGTTAGTAACGTACTTTTGTACAAAATTGTAGCTCTCAAAAATATTAATCCGATCGCATATAAGTTTTTAAGTTGGTAAGAGCGATACATACAGCGTGTAAGGGACAGTAAAACACAAACTTTGCAGGCGTGCTCAGACCATGAACTCATGACTCTGAACAAATTTTTCTATGGGGGTATCTTGGTAAACGTAAATTTTTTTTCGACATTCTTTACAAATTTCCTGATCAGCTGAGTGACTTTGTATGGGAACTCATGGGAAACATTTTTCGTTTAACAACGTAGCCGCCATAGAAAAAAATGTTCAGTTTCATAGTCTGATCACGCCTGCAAAGTTTTCGTTACACCGTCCCTTACACCCTGTATATACCGCTGACACTCTTTATGTTTCTATAATGACTGAAATGAAATAGGTATTAATGGCGTGTGTGTAATCTGTTGCAGGTCAGCTTTTGGACAGTTCAAGAAATATTAAATGGACAATCTGCCAAAGCCAGAGCAGAGACAGTCGTACATTTCATTAAAGTTGCTAAAAAATTATACGACGTGAACAACCTTCACTCCCTTTTTGCTATTATTTCGGCATTACGCAGTGCTAGTATATACAGGCAAGTTTCTTGCAAAATATGTTATCTGTACTAGTACTACACATTATGAAAATAATACTGCATTTTCGCCCAAAAACAAAAATCACTTTGTACAGTTATAATAGGGACCAAAATAAGTAATTTGAACCGCAGCACCGCAAGTTTCCCCCATTGGGAACAGAGATGGCGCCACTTCTACATAAAAAACTTTTAAAAATTGTACAAGTCAAACGGGTCAACCGCAATTATTGTAGTGTAAATTATGGACAAACCTTTACTTATTGATGAAGGACTTTATTTATGTCATATTTTGCCGCCACTTTCCGATATAACTTAATCCTAACTAATTTTCTAAAAATACACTACAATTTATGACTAAAACTATAGCTAAGTAGGCACTTTAGCCGACGGCGACAGCGTCAGCGGCGACTCGCGTTGCACAAACGGTCGATAGCGCCTAAATACGACTCCCTGTGGCCAGAAATGACTAAAGTACCTCCCTAATTTGTCTTTCCTATTTTTGTAGGCTAACTAAAACTTGGGCAATTTTACCGAAGAAAGATAAGCAGCAATTTGATAAGCTGGCCGAGTTGTTTGCAGAAAAGGATAACTGGACTGCATTGAGGGAATTTTTGAATTCGATATCTTTGCCGTGTATTCCTTATCTCGGTAAGTAGCTAGTTACTAGAATTTGCAAGATATTACTTTGGCAAGTTGAATTCATCGCTAGCTAACTTACCAACTATAGAAAAGCGCAGAGTACACCGGCTGCTTAATGCAGCTGGTGTACACGGCGTCCCCGGCACGTACCGGTTGTCATGTAAGGGATTGTATGGGAGACGGCACACCTCTTACGTTGCGTAGGTCACGCGAGCGGTGTGCCCTCTGTCATACAATACCTTACATTACAACCGGTACGTGCCGGGTACGCCGTGTACACGTGCTACATACGAGCCACATTACGCAGACCAGTGTGCTCTGCCCTTGAGTTAGCAATTTGGGTATTTTTTTATCTTAGCGTTCAAGAAGCTTATTGTTGAGGACTGATAAGTACCTACTCCGCAGATTTTCTTCAGTAGTAGACTGTATGGACAAGGTTGAAAATACGTTGTCATCCCCTATTAAAAAAGTAAAACGTTTTAGGCGCACATTATATTACAAAAAGTGCGAATAAAATATGTAATTATTATCCTTTTTGAATTTCGAACATAAATATTTGTACGCTTTCTATTGTACCTTATAAAACGCAATTAGGGACGGGAAACGTTTTACCTGTAATACGACCTAGTATCTGCTATTTTCATAAGTATTTAACATTTACGTGGCGTTTAAGCAATACAGTATTAATCATTAACTGATTAAGTACCTTAAACAAATTCTGCACTTAATATAAAACAATATTGCCCTTTACCGCATATAGTTTAAATGAATATTTATAAAGATATTTATTTATTACAGATTTAAAATATATGCGGCGGCGGCCGGGCGGCGCGGTCGATCGATTGATCGATTCCACCTTATATTTGCATTGATCGTGTATATTGAGTTTTGGGATAGAAGGATACATTTTGAGTCGCCGTTTTTATTTTGCAAATCTAAAATAGTGATGGGCCAGTACCGGTAACTGTTCTTATCTAAATGAGAATTTTTAAATCTGTTTCTTTTAGTTCCTAGCAGCAGCTTAGCAGTGATTTTCCATAGATCGGAATAATAGTTACTTTATTATGGACTGAACTTGACAGATGATTGGCACATCACTATTTAACATCTGCAAAAAAGGCAAACCAAATTGTTAATTTACTATCTCTCAAGTAATAAAAACTTTAAAAAACGGAGCTCACCGAGCTTCACCGATTCGGATTGAATAGTCTGTATTCTTTCGTTCAAAATCACGCCCCCGCCGTCTTAAATATATAACTTTATTCCTTTGTCATAAAAACTACTATTGTTCTTTTTCAGGTATATTTCTGACTGATTTGGTGTATATTGACATGGCCCATCCCGCCGGCTCCCCTCATCGAACAACGAAAATGGCGGCGGTGCTAAAAGCCCTTGAGCGATATCAAAGTTCAGAATATGACATCCTTCCGCTACCACACGTCGCCAATTATTTAAATAGTGTTCGCTACATCGAAGAACTTCAGAAATTTCTCGAAGACGATCAATTTAAGTAAGTTCCTAAAAAGCAAGGTGCCAGTACAAGTGAGTACTTTCATCGGGTTATTAAGCTCAGCAAAAATAAATTTATAATAAGTAGGTATAAAATTTACTAAAAGATCGAATCAAAGCTTCATTCTATCCTAAATTCGTTTACAATAAATAACTCGTGGTATGGATATGGTGTGCCGGTGCTATAAAGTATAATATATTTTCAGTCCAAAAACTGCGCGCAAAATAGGTAATTTTAACTCCAAGGGACTAAAAGTGATTTGAATTTGGAACATAATAATTTGCAGCCAATCAAACGCGAATTTGCTAGCGATGGAAAGCTTTTTACTGAAATACTACCTAGTATCTGCTATTTTATTGAGAATTTAACACCTAGTATTTATCTCATTCCTACCAAAATTTGAAAATAAAAATTAATGTGTCAAATTTTAATTTTCTTTTGGCGCTATCGACCATACAGCCTCTCAATTTTGCTGCAATTATATAAACAGAATCGAATGAACGTGTTTTTGTAAATATTTGGTGTCTATAACGTAGTAAACAGAAATATATCCCTTTAGTCCCTTATCCTAAAACTACTTTTCCATCATCCTCGGAAAATGGTGTACGCTGAGTACAATACTTCCAGGTTGCTATAAAAAATGTTTGTTTGTAGATTGTCTCTGAAACTGGAGCCACCGTCACCGATAGGCAGCTGTGCCGGGTCGAAGGAGTCGGTGAAGGAGACCATGGCGGGCCCGCCGCCGGCGTCGGCGACCGCGCCGCCCGCGCCCTACTCGCTGTCGCCGTCGCACCGGCTGGGCTCGGGCTCGCTGCGTCTGCACACCTACCATCAGCCCAAGTTCATACCCACACATCGGAAATGTCGCTCGCTAGGATCCAAGTAAGTAAATAGCTTCTTTTTCTACATTGTGCTTCTGTACTATCTTCGTTAAAGACAAATTTCTTCTTATGTTCTTGTGCGACAGTTTAATAGTTAACTTGAAATGTTTGTGCTATTTATCTTTGTTCCACACGTTAATCTATGTCTTACTTGCTGTTTTTAAGCATCATACCACGGGCATAGCCAGGTTTTGGTTTTGTTGATTCAAAAAATAAAAATAGCAAAAGTACATAACTTTAATCTTTTTATTGTACTAGTTATAAGAAGGTGCAATAAAGTGTAAAGTGATTAGGTATACATACATACATACATACATACTTTGTGTTGTTTAGCATCAATGTGACTTGCTCAATGCGCGCTCGCAAGTCAGTCGTTTCGTCAGCGAGAATCTCAAGGGGGGCTACAGATATCTTGAGCAACCTCGTGGGCGTGTTCAACATGCTCAGGGGCTCTATGCGTGTTTAAGCGTTGATGTATGATTTTCGCACAAATTTTATGGTAAAATTTGGTCACAACTACGTGTGTATCGCGAGCGAACCGACTTCGACTTTTCACGCTGCAAAGGGCAAATAATACTAGCTGCATGGATAAACAGATACAGATACATTGCGAGCGAAGCGAGCTCGACTTTTCACGCCACAAAGGATGTGACTGTGGAGCCGAAACACTAGCCGCGAGAGTAAAATTTATAGAAAGAAAGCACCCATATCGCGAGCTCGACTTTTCACGCTACAAACAGATGAAGACTCTTCACTGAAGAGCACATACACTAACCGGGGGTGCAAAACAGAAACAAAAAGCACGTGTATTGCGAGCGAAGCGAGCTCGACTTATCACGCCACAAACGGGCGAGGAGCACAGACACTACGTAAATGAGTGTATAAAAGAGGCATAAAAGTATACGTGTCGCGAGCGAACCGATCTTGATTTTTCATCCTGCAAGCGTTTGCTGCTAAGCATTACGATATGTACTATATACACATGGGCTGGGCAAGGCAAGGGGAACATTTCGGGGGGGGTTTGAACCCCTAAAACTTGGCTACGCCCGTGCATCATACTATGAGTAAATTATGTTTGTAAACGACATTCTTTATATATCTAAGTTTATTGTAATATACCTCAGTCATAATCATTTTGCATTAATGTTTAAGCTGTTTTTAATCATGTACCTACAGCATCTTATTCCCTTTTGTCATTGATGCATAGGTTTCGTAGCGCCAGCTTACCAAGAAATTTTCACAAGGTTAATATTGGTGCGGGGTGAGTTGACTTCTGGTTGATTGGATATGAACGCTTGTATTGTGATGTGTAGAAGAGTATTGAGTTTCAGTATACAACCTGAATTATTTTTTTAAAAAATATCTTGGCATATTCTGTCAAGGATATAAAATTTTACGTTTTTTAAAACCTGGGTGTTATCTTATCACTTAAGTACTTGCACGTCTATTCACGAATTTCTGTGATCCTCTGATCCTCTGTAAGAGTATAAAATATTGGGAATTTTTTTGTCAGTTCGTTTAGTTCCTAGTAAGTGGCGCTTGTGCAAATGATGTAAAACTCAGCTGTGATTTCCCATTGACACGGATAGTTAATCGTTTATAATACAAAGATATACTCAAAAGACACATGAGAAATCGCGCCAAGACGAACTCGACGCTAAAACAGACAAGTTAAAAGCCAGACCGCCAGCGGCTGTAATATACCACTATAGTAGCGGCGTACTCACTTATCCGAAGTGCTTAAGGACCTTTAAGGCCAAAATTGGCTACTGCAGCCACATGCAAGAACACGATCGCGCGTACCAACGAGACGCCAGCTGCTGAGCCTGTCCAACAGTCGCTGTATCCGAAATCGGCTCGGACAGATTATTATTATTACTATACACTTAACTTGACAGATAATTCCTCAATCTAAAAAAGTGCCAACAGCGCCACCTAGTTCGGAATAGTGTTGCTGTCAGTCGAAAAAAGCGTCATTGAAATCACAACAGAGATAAATTAAAGTACACAACATGAAATCCTGATCTCTCCAATGAGGGACGTACGGTGAGTCCGACTGGTGAACCCGGTTGGACTGTAAAAAAAGCATCAGCTACATCATGTAGGTATGCTATTAAGGTCAAAAAGTTAAAAGTCAAAGTATTTTATTTGCTTGGATACATAGTATAAAAGAAATTAAATGGTACGTAGCATCTCAATATCTCATGATCCACTGCATACCTACAGCGTGCAAATTTTAAAAATAACTATATTAACAGTTGGTTGGTTTGGTAAGCATTTGAACAAAAATGTAAGAAAGTTCCTAGATCAGTTTTTTGTTTCAAACCAAATTAATACACCTATTCAGTTTGTATACTCAAATAGCTAATGTAAGCAAGCATGCTTAATTTTTATAAATTTAGAAGTTTTCAAGTGAATGAGAAGCACTGACCTCGATAGTCTTCTCTATGGCTCTGGACTGGTGGTTGCTGCAACATTTTTGAAATTCGTTGAAAATCGCCATCTTGGCGCTGAAGGCAGAAACGAAGTTCCGGGGAACTAAAGTTAGTGATGTCCTAAGTCGACTGAAATTTGAAGTCGTACCCTAGGCAATACAAAGTTGAGGTTTGGGGTACCAAGACGCTAAAAATTTTAGCATGTTTTGATTAAAATATGTAGGTACATTCTAGAATCTATGTATCAAAAAATATTTCCTGGCTATTTTTTTATTGTTTGTGCACAATATTGCGACACATCGAAGCAATTTAATATTTATTTACGATATGTTTAAGTACACGACGGCGGCGACATAGCACCTACTGATTTGGGACTAATTTGGTTGCGCATGTGGGCATGACCGCGTGTACGAACTCGGGTGGGATTAGTTGAATGCCTGTAGTTGTCTTCTTTGTGCGCTCGTTCCATACCTACTTCCGTGGTCCCAACAGAGTTAAATTTTTATTTTTACTGCACACTACGCACTCTAACATAA
The DNA here is from genome assembly GCA_029255805.1 of Keiferia lycopersicella. Classification (NCBI taxonomy): domain Eukaryota; kingdom Metazoa; phylum Arthropoda; class Insecta; order Lepidoptera; family Gelechiidae; genus Keiferia; species Keiferia lycopersicella. Next base: position 10,857,498 of record JARACZ010000006.1, on the reverse strand, counting down.
TCGGGTAATCATATTACATAATCGATCTGAACAGTATCGGCATTCAGCGAAATGATAAATACTTTGTTTATCGACAAAAAATATCACATCACTAGTAAATGTAAATAAGTTTAAAGATAACGCCAAACCGCAGACTAATAGTTGCCAAACAACACCGGAACTTTGTAGGTGGCGCTTCAAATAAACACATAAAACTAGCTGTCATTTGTATAGGACAGCAAGTCTAGTGCCATAGAGAAGACTATAGAGGTCAGTGATGAGAAGGCATCTTGGACTGTGAAACATGTACAAATTAATGCACAAAACACCTTTCACTAACTAACCATTTCAAAGTGCCTTCTTCCAACCAGTTTCCTTTTTATTTGCATATTTATTTAAATTGAAATTTTGGGTTTCTAATTCTATTGCAAAAGCTCAGCAGTGATTTCCATAGATCGGCGTAATACCTACTTATTTTTTATTATGCCCTTAACTTGACAGATGACTACATCACTATTTAAGATTTGCAAAAAAATGGCCACCCAAAATGTCAACTATATCAATATAAAACATGTTTTAGGTCTGTATTTGATAATAATATAGGGTGTTAAAAAAAGTGCTAGGTAAATTTATTTTAACTACTCATTCTATAGTTGTGACAAAGTCGTTTAAGCGTATTAAAAAAAAAAAAATTATCATCATTCTCCTTGCCTTATCCCGTGCCTCTGTCGGTGTCGGCTATAGCTTATGCAACTGTGGTAATAGCGGCCATTAGAATGCGAGTGTCTGTTTTAAAAGTTTGACACTCGCATTCTAATGTCTGTTAAAAATTTGACAAAAGTTTAAAAGTTTGACACTCGGATTCTAATTCAGTTGCATCCACTATCTTATCTACACTTGTTTCATATTGTTTTCTTGATTTTACGGGAAGTAAATTACTCACGCACGAATCATGTCGACGCTCCCTCCAATATATATACACATTATCAGCTTCTTGGAGTAAGTTGGCCTTGACGAGATCTACAGGTGACAGCTGTCAAACTAAAGACAAGTTTATATCGGCAATTATGCATGCCACCCTATTATTCTCTTTAGGGAAGTTGTGACGACCGATGTGGCGCAGTGGTAGTGCGACTGCCTTTGACGCAGAAGGTTCCGGGTTCGATTCTCGGTGGGTGACTCACAAACTTGATATTTATCACTTAGTGAATTTGTTCCCAGTAAGGTTAGGACATTGCGGGATGAACCACCCGATCACAGAGTAGATACAATAAAAGAGATGCTGTATGTCATCGTCCATAGAAAAAGTGATGAAGCCAGTGCGCGGGGGTGAAGGGAGCGGCGGGGAAGCGTTGCGCCATTACCACCACCTAGTAGCGAGTAGTAGAAGCACATGGAACTCTAGGTGACCAAACCTGATTTTAGTTCTGCTATGCGCAACTAGATCAAATGTTTTTTTGGCCAGGGACGTAACGATGCAAATATTTATCACGTCATATGACGGAAAAATTTGGCCACCTTTATCTTTAATTTTAATTAGTGTATGGCGCGTTCAACCATTGTTCACATTTCAACTTTTTTGCTATGAATTTAACAAAATCCTTTTATACGAGTATAGCAGATAATTTGACGGCGCAAATAATTTTATCGAATTCCATAAATACATCTTCAGGAATAGACTCATGATTTAGTTATCAGTTATTTATTTGCATTGCCACATGGTTACTATCTTGATCCTGTTCAAACATTCTTCATCTATCGGCTGTTGCATTGATTCTGCCTATAGATGACATATTCAGGACGTGTAAATCTTCTAACGGAATGCAGTTCCCGCTGAATAAATTTTTCAATTCAGTATCTGACGGAAATCTAGAAAAAAAATTAAACACTATGAATTTAGCCACATGTCATTGCTATTACGCCAGCTTTTGGTGGTTTCGTTTGTGCCTTCTGTCCAATTAGTGCTTACGATTTGCAGTAATGACATCGTTCCGCATATTTAAATTATTTTTAATAGTAAAAAGAGAATTTACATGGATGCAAGGTAAGTAATTGTGTAATTTATTCATTTTCCTACAATTTGGTATATAAATCTTAACCTGCACTTTCTTCAACAAAGCAAAACATCAGTTTAAATGCAACACGCGCTTTGAGCTGATTTGTAGGTTAGAATTTGCACATGTATATTTATTTGAGTTGCCTACTTTATTTTACGTATTGAATCCTATTGTTATTGATTTTTACATAGTAGAAAAACCAATTTAGTAGATAACATCGTTATTTTATCCGGATATTATTGGGCAAAGATGTTATTAGGTTCCAAGGACCAGGTCCCGGTAAGGTGAGGTTTAAATCAAATAGAGTGGCGGCGGTTGTTCCAATCTGCCACCCCTAAGGACTAATACTCTATAGGAATGACTTCTAAACTTACGTTCAACGTGTTGGTATAATCTAGGTCCTGATGTCCTGGTAAGGGTGACTTGATGAATGTACTTTTCCAATTCCCCACCGTCCAAGTCCAAATAGGTCGAATTAGGAAAAAAAATACCCCTCCCCGATACAAAATGAACCGGCCGGATAACACACTTAGTATGGGAGAACCAAACTTTTTTTTTCGTATTTAGACCTATGTTCCCTTGGGGAAAGCTGTTCAGTTTCATGGACTGGTTCACTCCTTATAATATTAGTATTTTTTTAGCAGGTAATTTTTTGACGCCTTATATGTACCTGTAGGTACCCCCAGGGTGTCAATCATGGGGTATCAGATTATTGGAATAACCATCTGTCTCTACTGCATTTCGGTTATTCCCATCGGCCTTCGTAGATCAGCCCCCGCGGTGGCCGATGGGATCTTTTTCTTCCCAACGGCCACTGATTTCAAATTGATGGACATTCGATGGCCGTTGGGAATAAAAAATCCCAACGTTCAAGGAACCTTAAATTTTAGATTTAGTGAACGTTGGGATTTTATGATCGTGTCAATCCTAGGGTGGCAGATGGGAATAATCCAAGCTGAACAGGATACTTACCTAGGATAAGGTGACTCATTTTACCTACGGTTCCCATTTACCCCCTAGGGCGGAAGATTGAAATGACCCGCCATCTTGTCCCAAACGAAGGAAAAAACTTTTTCCCTAAAGGGTCATAAGTCACATACGAAACCACCAATTTTTTTTCCTAAACGGTCATGGTTTCATATGAAACCTTTCCCTACAGGCAAACTCGAATGAAACAGCTAGTTTATTTCACCTAATTTCTGGTCCTTGTGTACCCCTAAACTCACCCTAATACCAAAAATTTAAATCTATTAAAAAAAAATCTGAGCGTTATAGTTTTGATGAGTTATAAATTATTTCTACAGCGCTGAATTGTTAGACCAAAATTATCATTAAAAATGCATTTTGTAAGAAATAACCTAATTTAATTTTTCTAAACTTTTAATAGCATATTATACAGTAAAATAATTATAGGCAATCCTATCAATATGATGAATTTTAAATCTATATTGGAAGTATTATAGATTCTTCAATTCAGTGTGTACAAAAAAATAATCATTTGTACCTACACGTCAAAATTTTAATAGTCATGCATGTATTTTATTTTTAGGCGACAGGCTGACCACCTGTCACTATATTGATACACATGTTTTCTGAAACAACTTTCGAAAACAACCTTCGAAAATGTCAGACGTGGCGATGTGGCTGACCCACAATATTATACCTATATACATAACAAATATATAAATACCTATCTATTATATTACACCACACCTACACCTACTATACAATACAACTAATACAAAAACTGTAAGTAAATAATAATTATTATATATATAATATAATACATACCACATACACGTATAGACTTAATACATACATGAAAACACAAACATAAAAACTACTCAAAATATACTTACCTGTGTCGGAACTCCCGACACGCGAAGATCGACGCGCTCCGAGTCGGACGCTGTGGTTAGCGTCCCGCAACAGTGACGTAGAAACCTGCTCCTGCGCCGGTCTGCATAGCGCGCCCCCGCGCTAGTTCTACCAAGCCTGCCGCGCGAGACGCATGTCGCTCGTCTATCGCTCGCCGCTTACGTACTTGCATATTTCGCATTGTATCGCTTCATTGCCTACTGCTTATACTGCATTGTATGAACGCTTATGCTAATAAACTGTAGTGTGGTGCATTATAAACTGTGTGTTATAATTTGGAGTCTTATAACCACCTACCTGTACCCCTACACTGGTGACTACCTCCTACTTTGGAACATTGGATTGCAACCTTCGGGATCTTATCAGCTGTTCTGGAACTGAAAACGCAGTAAGCAATACTACTTATAATGGCAAATCCGAATCCGAATCCCAAAAACACGGAAAAAACGGACGATGACGAATTTAAAGATGCCGAGAAGGAACGTTCCACAGGTTCCGACTTATATCGTGTCGGAATGAAGATTCCACCGTTTTATGGAAATGATCCTCAGCTGTGGTTTGCTCAAGTGGAAGGTCATTTTGCTCTCTCCGGGATCACAGTTGATAATACAAAATTCCATTACGCGCTTTCGTATTTAGAACCACAATACGCAAAGGAAGTACGGGATATAATTATCAAACCCCCTGTTACTGAAAAATACGAAACGCTGAAGCGTGAATTAATAAAGCGACTAGGTGACTCGAGAGAAAAAGAAGTGAAACAACTGTTAATGGATGAAGAATTGGGTGACAGAAAACCTACTCAATTTTTACGATACCTAAAGCAGCTCGCAGGCCCAGATGTACCAGAAGAATTCCTTAAATCGATCTGGACAAGCCGTCTTCCCACGAATATGCAGACGCTCATAGCATCACAACCAGAATCGTCGCTGGAGTCACTAGCTGAGTTAGCTGATCGTGTCAAGGAGCTTGTACCTACATCCCAAGTAGCAAGTATGTCCAGTCACAGTACGATGGAAGTTATGGCGAGACAAATCGCAGCGTTGACCAAACAAGTTCAAGCTCTAGCAACTGGATCCGGACACAAGTCAAGGTCAAAGACAAGGTCAACTCAACGTCGTCACAAGAGTAACCGCCATCGAAGCCAGAGTCATGCTAGATCGGAATCCAATTACAGGAAATACCCCACATGCTGGTATCATAGCAAGTTTGGAGAAAAATCGTACAAATGTGTCAAGCCCTGCGACTTCGTCCGCTCGGGAAATGCAAACGGCAGTCATTAATGGCGACAGATGATTGCCACAAAAAAGGTCGCCTGTTCGTCACTGATCGTAAAACAAAAACGCAATATTTAGTCGATACTGGAAGCGATCTCTGCGTTTTTCCAAAATCAGCACTACACGAACGTCGACCCAAAAGTAACTATCAGCTTTACGCCGCAAATGGCACTGTCATCGATACTTATGGCTCCATTCACCTGAAATTGGACTTCGGCCTACGTCGTGAATTTCATTGGGACTTTGTAGTGGCAAACGTCACGAAACCAATAATAGGCGTCGATTTCCTCTGCTACTACGACCTTTTAGTCAGCTGCAGACAACAACGACTTCTAGACAACGTGACGTCACTTTCCGTGTCAGCAGTACGAGCTAACGCAGATACGATATCTTCAATCAAGATACTATTTGGCGAATCCAAGTACTACGACATCCTCAGGGACTACCCAGAAATAGTACGACCCACCGGTATGAGAGGTGAACCACGCCATACAACCGTACATCACATCCGCACGAAGCCTGGCCCACCAATCCACTGTGCGCCTCGCAGACTAGCGCCAGATAAACTCAAAATCGCCAAGCAAGAATTTGAAGAGATGTTACGAAACGGCACAGCAAGACCTTCAGAAAGCCCATGGTCTTCACCTCTCCACTTAGCACCAAAAAAAGACAACGGCTGGAGGCCATGTGGTGATTATCGAATGCTGAACAAAATCACGGTGCCAGACCGGTACCCAATACGTCACATTCATGACTTTTCACACAACTTGGCTGGATGCACAATCTTCTCTACCATCGATTTGGTAAAAGCCTACAACCAAATACCGATTCATGTAGACGATATACCTAAAACTGCTATAACAACTCCGTTTGGTCTTTATGAGTTCCCCTTTATGACATTTGGGCTCCGAAATGCTGGCCAGACATTCCAGAGATTTGTCGACGAAGTCACAAGAGGCATGGACTTCGTGTACGCGTATTTGGACGACTTCCTCATATTCTCCAAAAACGAAACCGAGCACGAATCACATCTACGCCAACTGTTCGCCAAGTTAAAAGAATATGACATCGTCATCAATCCCTCAAAATGCGTATTTGGTGCTTCAGACGTCAAGTTTTTGGGGTACCACATCTCTGCCCAGGGAACCAAACCATTGGACGCCAAAGTGGATGCTATCAAGCAGTTTCCAGTACCTAAAAACGTTAAACAGCTGCGAAGATTCCTGGGAATGGTTAACTTTTATAGAAGATTCCTCCCAGGTGCAGCAAAGTTGCAAGCCCCTCTGAACAAGCTCACTGCAGGATGCACAAAAAGCTCCCAAGCCATTGATATTAAAGGTGACACACTTGAAGCCTTCAAACGATGTAAGCAAAGCCTCTGCGAAGCTGCACTGCTCGCCCACCCAGAATGTGATGCAAAGTTAGCCCTAGTCACAGATGCATCAGATACAGGGATTGGCGCTGTTCTTCAGCAACTGAAAGGCAATGACTGGCAACCACTTGCATTCTTTTCAAGAAAATTGAGCCCTTCACAAAAGAAATACTCACCATATGATAGAGAACTGCTTGCCATTTATGAAGCAATTAAATACTTCAGACACATGTTGGAAGCTCGCACATTCACAGTGTTCACAGACCACAAACCACTTTGCTTTGCATTCAACACCTACAAGCAAAACTGTACACCAAGACAATTTAGAAACCTTGACTATATTTCCCAATTCACGACCGACATACAGCATATCTCGGGAAGAGACAACGTCGTCGCAGACACACTGTCAAGGACTGAAGCTATTGAGAAACCAGTCGACATGACACTGATTGCCAAATCTCAACCTGAAGACATAGAATTGAAGCAACTTCTCGAAGGTGACACATCTCTTCAACTCAAGAAGATAACTCTGCCAGGAACTCACGATGAGCTATACTGTGATGTCAGCACACCAGTTCCTAGGCCATACGTCCCTAAGGAATTACGCACACAAGTCTTCAGATGCCTTCACTCACTCAGCCATCCCAGCTCGAACACTTCAGCCAAGCTAATAGCTGAGCGATTTGTATGGCCAAACATGAGAAAGGACTGTCGAGAATGGTCACGAGCTTGCATTCAATGCCAACAAGCTAAGACAACACGGCACGTGTCATCAGCTCTTGGAAGCTACAAGCTACCGAAAGCGAGATTTTTGTTCATACATATAGACCTCATCGGACCTCTGCCTCCATCCAATGGATACCGATATTGCTTGACTGCAGTTGATAGATTCACAAGATGGCCAGAGGCGATCCCAATCATGGACATGACAGCAGAAACAGTTGCCAAAGCTCTTATCTCCGGCTGGATATCGAGATTCGGATGCCCTTCCGATATTGTAACTGATCGCGGTGGCCAATTTGAGTCCGCGCTATTCAAGTATCTCAGCCAGATCGCTGGTTTCCAACATCGTCGTACTACGGCATACCACCCCGCCTGCAACGGATTGGTGGAAAGATTCCACAGACAGCTCAAAGCGGCCATCGTTTGCCATGCACAAGAGAACTGGACAGAATCACTGCCATTAGTACTATTGGGGATCAGAAGTGCCTTTAAAGAAGACCTGCAAACATCTTCAGCAGAACTTGTATATGGCGAAACGCTCAGATTGCCTGGAGAATTTTTCCACACCCAAACCGCCACAACCACTGACTTGACTGATTTTACCGCGAGATTAAGACGGATCACTCAGTCACTCCAACCCGTCCCAGCATCAAGGCACTGCAACAACAAAACCTTCGTTTTCAAGGACTTAAACAAGACAAGCCACGTTTTCCTGCGAGATGACACCATTCGTGGAGCACTTCGTCCAGCATACACTGGCCCTCACGCTGTAATAGAAAGGACAGACAAAGTTTTCAAAATAATGATCAATGGGAAAACTGTCAGCGTATCAATAGACAGGCTTAAACCTGCATATACGCTAGAACAGAAGGAAAATGATGAAACGCCCAAGAAAACTACAAAAACAAGTCGTGAAGAGCCTGTAAAAGAAAGAAATCTAGATGAGAACATAAGACGAACTAGATCAGGCAGACGAGTAAACTTCCCTGACTACTACCGCCCGTGAGACGGTCTCTGGAGGGGAGTGATGTGGCTGACCCACAATATTATACCTATATACATAACAAATATATAAATACCTATCTATTATATTACACCACACCTACACCTACTATACAATACAACTAATACAAAAACTGTAAGTAAATAATAATTATTATATATATAATATAATACATACCACATACACGTATAGACTTAATACATACATGAAAACACAAACATAAAAACTACTCAAAATATACTTACCTGTGTCGGAACTCCCGACACGCGAAGATCGACGCGCTCCGAGTCGGACGCTGTGGTTAGCGTCCCGCAACAGTGACGTAGAAACCTGCTCCTGCGCCGGTCTGCATAGCGCGCCCCCGCGCTAGTTCTACCAAGCCTGCCGCGCGAGACGCATGTCGCTCGTCTATCGCTCGCCGCTTACGTACTTGCATATTTCGCATTGTATCGCTTCATTGCCTACTGCTTATACTGCATTGTATGAACGCTTATGCTAATAAACTGTAGTGTGGTGCATTATAAACTGTGTGTTATAATTTGGAGTCTTATAACCACCTACCTGTACCCCTATAGCGATAGCCACCGTATTCTTACGGCCGTTAACGCTCTGCCTACCCCGCAACGGATAAAGACGTGATATATGTATGTATATCTATTCATATAATAAGACTGCAAAAAGCCCGTGTCCAGTGGCCATGTATAGTTTTCGAAAGAACATAACGATAGCGTGTTTTAGAAAAATAACAGCGCCATGTATTGTTATATAAGAATAGTAGTTTTTTGTTTTTCACGCTAATCTCCGAAACTATAAGACGCGGACGAATAATATAAGAAGCCTTTGCGGGACATGTATGGAGCATTGGTGCCTTTTTTAATGCCAATTATTGATGGTCAACGAACGCCACCCTGTTAGATGGGTAAAGTACTTCCATACAAACAATAATTCGAAAGACAGCTAGCTGTCAAGTGTAACCATTACGAGATATACGCTTAAAAACATTATGACTGTTTAATTTGAAAATCTTATTTTTTTATTGTTGTTTTTATGCTCGTTTAAAGATATTCGATTTAAAATCTATTGCCGAATAGTGAAACTGAATTCCTTCCTACTCGCCTAATAAAATGTTGAGAATTTCTGAAGCTCCCTGAACTTCCTTACGAGCACTGCTACCTTAAATTAACTATATATACAATATAACAGCCTCAGCCAAGATGCCAATTTCTGGTCTTGTTCACTTAGGAAGGCCTTGACTTCGTCTCGTCCTTTCAATAGATAAGTATTACTAGACCAGATATTGGTCCTGTTTTGGCTATTGCCATAATGTAGTAGTAAGTAGTGTTTTATTGCAGTATTTTCGGCAAGAGCCACGTTGACGACAAGACGTCGGAGCGGACACCGGCAGGCTCGGTCAACCTGCTGGACGACACCCTACTCGAGTCGCCCGGAGCTTTCATACCGAATAAACTGTCACAGACCTTGCCACACAGGTAAGTGCCAGCGAAACATTACATTTATTTATATTATTTATGATTGCATGTATTGCGCACGAAGATGCACAAACATTATTTATTGTGTTGTGAGTAGGTACTTATCCTGTCGATATCGTCCTTTTCGTCTTTAAAAATCAAATTATACAAAAATGTATATTCTTAATCAATTTCGACCCTTTTTTTATCCCATACAAAATTACCAAACGACCTGTTGGGCTAACATGCACGGCAAGAGAAAATTTTGTCGCGGTCGTTTGTCATGTTTTAACGTCATATGACTACTTATCGACTGTAGCTAACATGGTAGCACATTTTTATCATGTCGTTTTGTCAAATTTCGATAATTCAAAATATCTCGACGATCCCTAACTTGCGCGGCAAATTTTATCATATTTTGACATAAACGCGTGACAAATTAGTCTTAATTTATCACCCTTATTTACTAACGACGACAGTGAGACGACAAAAGTAAAAAGACGGCTATGCCGTATTACAATTACATTAATACGATTTATGAAGAGAGGTGGATAAGACAAATCGAACGGAAACGGATAAGGGACATCTGTGACCCATTGCCGTGTGATGCCGGCTTAGAATAGCATCACCCTACATCCTTCCCGTGGGTGTCGTAAGAGGCGACTAAGGGATTCGAGAGTATTGGTGTATTAAAATTTTTAGGCGACAGACTGACAACCTGTCACTATAGTGATACGCATGTTTTCTGAAAATGCCTTGGAAAACAATCCTCGAAAATGTCGGACGTGGCATAAGCGACCGCATTTTAACGGCTGTTATTGCTCTGCCTACCCCGGAAGGGATAAAGGCGTGATGTGTATGTATGTATGTATGTGACCCATTCGATTTGACGGATTCGGAGTTTCAGAGCCTGTGGCGTATAACAAAACCCATGGCAATCTAAGACAAGCTGAGGGCTGATTTAGAGCCAAGAAATAGAGATTTGACCGAGGGGGTTTGGCAGAACCTGCTTGTAGAGCTATTGCGGAGGCTTTTGAAGAAAAGTTTAATGTGCCTAACATTATCGGGTTGGTGGACTGCACCCATGTGAAAATATTTCTACCTGCAGCACCACGAGGGGCACAATACAATGTATAAAAATAGAAGAAAGTGCGCTCACACATTAAATGTTCAACTAGTAAGAATATTATTTATTTACAAAAGAAAACAAACAGCCTGTCCCTGTCATAAACCATAAATCCGAAAGAGAAAGATATGTTAATCATTCGTTCAATTTGTGTATGGGTAGTTTTGTCCTTGGTATTGTGACAATACTTCGTGAGAAGGGCGAGAGACTGTGAAATACTTGTCTCTCGTGTCGCGTATGTTACGAAATACGAGATAATTATCGAAATCGACAAATTTTGTCATCTCGATAATGAAATAAGTCGTGCCGCTCATGTTAGACATACAGTACGGCTAATTATCTCGTATTTCGTAACATACGCGACACGAGAGACACGTATTTCACAGTCTCTCGCCCTTCTCACGAAGTATTGTCACAATACCAAGGACAAAACTACCCATACACAAATTGAACGAATGATTAACATATCTTTCTCTTTCGGATTTATGGTTTATGACAGGGACAGGCTGTTTGTTTTTTTTTTGTAAATAAATAATATTCTCACAACATAGTTGAACATTTAATGTGTAATGCGCACTTTCTTCAATTTTTATATTGTGCCCCTTGTGATGCTGCAGGTGGAAATATTTTCACATGGGTGCAGTCCACCAACCCGATAATGTTAGGCACATTAAACTTTTGCTTCTTTGCCTCCGCAATAGCTCTACGAGTTTATATCATATCTTTAAATGGGCGAGCAAGCCATCTCCATTTCTTGGCTCTAAATCAGCCCTCAGCTTGACTACGACATAGATTGCCATAGGTTTTGTTATACGCCACAGGCTCTGGAACTCAGAATCACTCAAATCGAATGGGTCACAGATGTCCCTTGTCCGTTTCCGTTCGATTTGTCTAATCCACCTCTCTTCATAAATCGTATTAATGTAATTATAATACGGCACAGCCATCATTTTACTTTTGTCGACCCACTATCGTCGTTAGTAATTATGGGTGACAAAATAAGACTAATTTGTCACGCGTTTATGTCAAAATATGATAAAATTTGCCGCGTAAGTTAGGGATCGTCGAGATATTTGAATTTGTCGACATTTGACAAAACGACATGATAAAAAAGGGCTGCCATGTTAGCTACAGTCGATAAGTAGTCATATGACGTTAAAACACGACAAACGACCGTGACAAAATTTTCTCGTGCCGTGCATGTTAGCCCAACTAGTCAATTTGCATGGGAGGTCCAATACATTAGAGGAGGAAGATACATTATTTTTTATTTCATGTCATGCATTATTGATTCAAAAGTACACAATACTGGGTTTCATTAAAATCAAGAACTCAGTTTTTTTTTTAATTTAAAGGGCACCTATACCTATCAAAAAGGATAGTCGCCCCACTTTTTGTGGAGATAGTTGCCTCTATTCGTATATCATTCGCTATCAGAATCGAAACTTAGGTATAACATAGCGTGTTGGGGTAACAGTTATGAGTACAACCTCAATGATGCATTTATTACACAGAAAAGAGCTATTAGAACCATAGTAAGAGTCCCCCAAATATCTTTATGCAAAGAGCATTTTAAAAGACTAAGGATACAATTTTTTAATGACTTACTCTTTTTCTTCTTCTCGACTATTGTATTAAAATTGAATTGAACGGCATCTATCGGCATCATCTATCCTCTGCACAACTTTCACAGCTAGGCTTCTATCCCGCGCAGAAGGCGTCTATCCCACTTTAAAGAGGTAATTCAAAATACAATTTACATAAAATTAGTACAACTTGCAATAAAACATACAATTGGAACAACTTACAATGAAACAACATTCGTAGTTAAAAGATCAAGGTTTTTATGTACAGGTCGTCATTTATTAGCAAATTTTAATTATTTTAAAAGACACAGAACCATTTCAAAAAGTGGGGCATCTATCCTTACTTTACCGTACAGGTAATAAATTGAAATGACAATATTTTCATTTGCACTTATCAGATAAAGATATGTTTGACTAGATGTAAAATAAATTATTATTTTGTACGTAATTAGTTTGAAAAAAAAAACCGCTTATTTATCAAGACAATTTTCGGAAATTTGCTTCGAAAAGTTTAATGGCCTCTTAACTTAAACATTCGTGTTCGTTTACCTCGTACATTAAGCAAGCTTGTAAATTAAGGATTGACTGTACGAAATATGAGAATACTTAAAAACTGTAGAATTCCGATAATACTTTGATCAATACGTGAACGTGCTCATCATATACATAAGCCATTAATATTTAGGTCCTGAACAGATTCGCTCACTGTTACCATACAATATTTCAGTGATCCATTAAGTTCTGTTACAATGGAGGAGTGCGACTTCGAAGGGTTCGTGCGAAGAAAGACCATACTCAAAGAAGGCAGGAAGATTTCATTGTCATCGTGGCAGAGATACTGGATGCAAATAGTGGCAAATGTTTTGGTTTTTTACTCCTCGAAGTCATTTAAAGGGTAAGTTGACTAAACTGTGTGTTCCGCAGATAAATGCCGACATTAGAATAGGTTGGTGTCCACTAAAAATGATTGGATAGATAAAAAAATTCTAATTATTGACCATGACGTTGAGATTGCAAAAGACCAAGTGTTAAATTGTGAAAAATAATAATTATTATAAGAAATAAATTCAGCATAAATAGATGGTCAGTCACGTGACATTGAACGCTAATCTGGGAGGGCGTGACGTCACACCGTAACTTACGCTATAGGTTAGTGTTGGAATACCATAGAAATTCAACAGCCCAGTATAGAAGAAAAAAATGTATTTTACATATCTCATGCTCTGAAAGTAGGTCATTACTGACAAAAAACACGACCTGTAAGTTCACATTACAGGCGAGGTTTTGAAACTAAGCCTGTAAGTAATTTTAAATATAGAACTAGAAAAAGAACCAATAGAATCGCGACAATTAAAAAGTTAAAATCAATTTCTTCTAATTTTTAATAGGAGTTGCATCCAATTAGTTGCATACGATTTTAAATTTCGAACTGGCCGCTACGAATTGTGTTGCTTGAACGCAGGAATTATATTTTTAATCTGTATTTTTATAACCTCAATAAATGAGTTTGTCGAATTATTACTCAATATTACAATATAACAAAAGTAAAAATTACTAATATCCCCACGATCAAAAAAAATTTCTACTTTATGTTAGGATACTTTTCTTTCATATTAATTCAATATTTTTCAATCATAGAAAATAAAGTTTCGTGATGCAATTTGAATACCAGCCGATACAACCATCATTTATGGATCGTTTTTTTGTATTCATCGCTTTATTTTACTCACTTTTCATTCGATATGTAAAGCAGTATACGTACTTAGGTATGTAACCATCAATAACAACCGAGGTTTTTTAACGCCCGAGCGGAGCGACATATATTATAATATCTACTATTTATTTTCTCGTAAATTGTAACAGTTTTTGTTAATTTTGCTTAGAATGGCATCACACCTTTCCTATCCGTAGGTATCGCAAAAGGCGACTAAGGGATGAATCCATGGAACGGGCAGCTGCGTTCCCTGTGAATTCGAGTATCTACAAAATTCAAGAAGTCAACAGAATTCGGGAAGGAAACTACTTTTTGCTATTTCGCCTATTAACTAACATAACGAAAAGTTTGCGGCGTGCTGGAGCGAGCCTCTCTGCAGCACGGCCCATCGGGAATCACGGCACGTAGCGAGGAACTGATTGCTGGAAAATATTGCCGGGAATCAGTCGCACAAATACTGGAATTAGTCGACCCTTCGTTTAGAAGATAATCGCATATACTTAGTGGCCATAGTACAGGAGCTGACTTATGAATTATAGTAATATATGCTTTTACATATCTCATGCTCTGAAAGTAGGTCATTACTGACAAAAAACACGACCTGTAAGTTCAACTTACAGGCGAGGTTTTAAAACTAAACCTGTAAGTAATTTTAAATATGGAACTAGAAAAAGAACCAATAGAATCGCAGCAATTAAAAAGTTAAAATCAATTTCTTATTATTTTTAATAGGAGTTGCATCCAATTAGTTGTATACGATTTTAAATTTCGAACTGGCCGCTACGAATTGTGTTGCTTGAACGCAGGAATTATATTTTTAATCTGCATTTTTATAACCTCAATAAATGAGTTTGTCGAATTATTACTAAATATTACAATGACAAAAGTAAAAATTACTAATATCCCTACGATCAGAAAAATGTCTACTTTATGTTAGGATACTTTTCTTTCATATTAATTCAATATTTTTCAATCATAGAAAAAAAAAGTTTAGTAGTGCAATTTGTATAGCAGACGATACAATCATCATTTATGGATCGTTTTCTTGTATTTATCTCTTTATTTTACTCTTTTTTCATTCGATATGTAAAGCAGTATACGTACCACGGATGTAACATCAATAACAACCTCGGAAAGGTACCGCCCTCGCTCCGCTCGGGCGTTAAAAAACCTCGGTTGTTATTGCTAGCTTACATACCTCAGTACGTAATCTACTATTAATAGTTAAAGGCTTTGATATGTCGGAGGTCTTATTGAATTTTTAATTTACGTTTTATTGGAATATTAGTCTGACATTTAATTTTTTAATAGAAGTTTGTTTTCTGTGTGCACCTTTAGGAGTAATCGTTCGGACTTCCGGTCGGAACGCTGCAAGATGCTGCCATTGGAGGGGTGGCTGGCGTGCCGCGTCGACGGAGACTCTACCGACGCCTTCCAGCTCGTCAACCATCATACCGGCACGCTTTACAAATTCAAGTAAGTATAAATACATTTTTCATCCCCTCTATTAAAAAAGTACGCTTTTGGTGCAACACCCAAGACTGTTAGGCCGTCTTGAATGACGTCACGCCCTGCCTGGCTAACATGCGTGCCACGATATATTTTGTCGTTTCATATGCGTAAAATGTCAATACGGAAGAATGCGTAACTTATTCGCAGTGAAGTTAGCCGCAGAAGACTTATTGCGGTGACAAAATTTTATCGTAGCACGCATGTTAGCCATGCTGATGTCAATCAAAACAACAACGTCGAGTTAGTCGTGTCGTGTATAAACTTTATAGCGTAATTTATATGAAAATTTATGTGAAATTTATTAATTCGTATGAAAGTTTATAGCGTAATTTGGTATCTTGATTTTGGTGATTAGGATGCCTGACGTTGTGTATTTGGCGCTATTGACTATGTATTTTGTTTATCAGGGCTGGATCCGAAGTTGCGGCCAAGCAGTGGGTTTCAAAGATAGAAAAAGTAACGAACAAAGACGTGAAGCCTCTGCCCGCCAACTTGATGTCGTTCGAATAGTAGGTCGCCGAACTTTTATACTTATTCTTAATTGTGTAACAAAGCACTGATATGACAAATCTCGAACAATTTTAATCTCTGTAATGTTAATTAATTATGTCGAACAAAAATAGACGCTGACATTATGATTGTCGAATGGACAAAATAAAACAAGTTTTTATAAGTTACATCCTTGATTCTGTCAGAGCGCTTATAGCCCGTGAGCCGGTACAGATTAACTTAACGGCATATCACATCTAAATGAGACGCATGGCATCATGTCGGAAAAATTGTGCTAAGCTCAGAAGAATCAGCATCAGCCGCAAGTTGGAAAAAATCGGTGACTTCCGGTACCAAAGGAGGACTATTTACGTCATGTGACATCTTTATAAAACTGGTGGCAGCAGTTAGGGCTTTTTTAGCTAAGAAAACCGACATAAGTTTGCCCGTCCGAAAATGGTCGGAAGTACTTCTCAAACGGTGTTAAAGATGTTCACCTCAATATAAGTTCTATTATTTTAACAAATATTGGGGAATAACAATACATTATAAAAACTACTTACAAATTAAAAATACTTACCCTCCAACGCGTCCCCGCGAGGCAAGGTACCCAAAAGGCTGGCAGCATTCCCTCTTTATCTCATAGCAATGCTCTACCTTTTCGCAAAGTAGCTGCCTGACCTTGGATCGCCCGAAACCTCACGGAGACCCGCAAAGATCTCACCGAAAAGGTTTTGGCTTAATATAAGTATATATTATAATTTATCCAAACATTAAGCAACATGGGTTGGAGATTCTTCTATTACAGTGCATAGGGTATAGGAGATAATTCTTTGCTTCTGTAAAGTGAGCCTGCTCCGAAATTGCCTAGGTACGTCAAATGAGGTTACGATAAAAAGAGGTCGGTTGAGTACTAACGGTAAATGAGCAAGATTAAAAAGAAGCAGAATTTGAAATTGGCCGGTTATTGAAAAATGCCTCTTAAAAACGTTAACCATTCCGAGTTATATTGATACTTTACTAGATTAAATACATTGCCTTAAAATAAAATATTTACAATTTAGCTCAGCGCTACCTATGTCAACTTGAGGATTGGCCAGAAAGTTTTCCATTGGGGAAAGTACTTGTTCAGCAGTGGTACCTATGTGATGGTCTGGCTGTTGTGGCTAAAGTATGGCCAATGGAATATTTCTGAAAAACTCCACGTTTGAGTTGGTTGTTATTGTTATACCCTCGGAAGATTACTGAAATGCAGTCATACGAGAGGTACGAAAACTGTTGGTGATGTCTCTTTGTAGGCATGCAGAGCTGCAGGCCGAGGACTTCAACTGGGTTCAGCGTTGAATATGATGTTTGATAAGACTTACTGACGTGGAACAGTGTGTGTATAGTGTTCTAATTCTAAGGTTGCTTTGCACCTGACGATGGGCTGCCAACCCGAAACTGCCTATGGAAAAGCTGACTACGTGATGGTGACTACGCTATGCGGACTACACGATGCTGACTACGTGATACTGAGTATGTACGCTGCTATTTATAATTGTAGTGGTTGAAGTTTGCATTTGAGGGTACAGTAATCTATTCCGTATTTTATGCAGTATGCTCATTCCCGTATTCTATCAAGTCACTGATTTTTTCCAACTTCCGGCCGATTCGTGGTGCTGATTGTTCTGATTCTCGCACAGTAATCTTTGCTCCACTAATCGTTCGCTCTGATCCCAGCTGTACATCGTAATGTCATTTGCCGTAGGCAATTTCGGAGTAGGTTCAAGCCATAAAAATATTTCGGACAGGCAGACTAATGTCGGTTTTCTTAACTAAGAAAGCCGTAATTGCTGCCACCAGTTCATAAATATGTCACATGACGTAGAATAGTACACCAAATTTGCGGCCAAATTTATTTTTAATTTGTATTAACTTTGTAACATAAGTTAATTTCAATATCTGGTGTTTAATGTGTAAAAACCAAGTCTTCAAAAAATTACTGTCTTGTGGACAATTTCTACAAACTAGTAAACTAGTTGTCATTTGTAACTTGAAACCGTGAGGGTTATCCGTGATGGTTGCCTTGTTTATAACATGTGCATCTGAAAAAGCGCTCTGTTAAATCTTTTCGGGGATTAGAGTATAGAGCCGGTGCATTTGCATTATTTACAGTGTATGTTATTGTTCCATGTTATTGTAGTCATATTTAATTTATAATATTACTCAAAACGGCTCGTGTCTTATGACGCTAATGGCCTAAGATTCCGCCATACTACGACCTTCACCGAGCTGTTTAATGGAAGAAAATTATTAATTATGTAACAAAAGATGCCAATATATAATATGTAATAAAAGAATATATTTATTGCGTATAGGTTGCCTAAACAATAATCATATTCTGGACTGAAATTTTTTAGGCAACCCATACGCAATATCAATAAGGATCAAGATAGCTCGTTCTTGCAACTCACATGTAAATTAAACACCCTCACCTCATGAATTAATTAGTTATCTACGTATATATAGCGAATATAATGGAGATCTGTAATTGGCTTATGATTTGAATATATCATGTTTGTCTTGTCCATCTTATGTACAATAGCTGTAGACTTCACTTTTTAATTAACAAAATATTTATTGGCATATTTTATATCATAAAAATTAACTTTCTCCTATTAAACAGCTCGGTGAATGTATGGCGGGATCCCCAAATGTCCATAAAATAGTGCAAGTTTTACAAAACAATTAAACTTGTATTATTGAGCAGATATAGTTGAACCGTAACCACTAAGGGCCCTCTGGTTAGAGACTTCTAAAGACTCTTGAAGGTAAGATTAGCGGCCTGCGACCTCCTCTCCTGTGACAGACAACCAGCAGATGGCGCTAGTGGAGTTACCGCCAACCGGATATAGGGCTGCCGAGATTGAAAATCGGCACTGGAATCTAACAAGCTAAGTGACGCAATCTCATTTAATTACGGTTCAACAATATATTTATGCCGATAATACAGGATTGAGTAGAAACACCCTACAAAGTTTGTGTACTGAACTGACTAAAAAATAAACCTGTATAATATACCTGCGACATTAGCGATTTCATTTTAAAGATAGCTACAATAAATTTCCTGTTAAAAAATTGTTTTTCATTTTATTACACTTTTAGATATTTATTACACGATAGAACTATTAGATATTGGTAGATAATGCCATTGGCATAAAGTCCGCCCATGTACACATTTAGTGCATAAAGTTCAATAAAAAAAAAAAAAAAATAAGAACACTTTTTAAAAGGACATGATTTTATAGAGATAGTTGTAAAAACAAAGGTAATTTAAATTATTTTTAAATTGTCTTTCTATTTTTGGTTCTTAGCTTAGGTACTTATTAAAGAGCGGAATTAATTTTTACGGCTGTTATTTAAAAAAAAAACAGTTTTCATAATAAGTGGAAAAATTAAATGGGTCATTTAATTTCTCGGCAATTAGTGAAGCAGTAAAACATAAGCAATAAGTAATAAAAATATTGTTCTGTTATTTCATCATTCAATGTCATGTCAATGCAAGAAATACTCAAGTAGTTTAATAAATTAATGCGCAGTAAAACGGTTGAAATGGGCAGTTCGAAAATAAGTTTGCCAGTTCATAGGTTGAAAAGAGAGGTCAACTTTCGTTAAAAGGGCAAGCCAGACCAGCTTTTCAGGTTTTCTAGACCAGCTTTCCAGTAATGGGAAATAATATTACCTAATAATAAAGAAGAATGGATTCAAGGAACATGCACTTGCCCTGTTCAAGCTAAAAACATTCCTCTTGGGCAAAAGAGGAAGAGGGCATGCCTTCGAAAGCCAAACCTGCTGTTATTGTACAAAAAGTTTTTGTTGCCGATTCATTTGTTTTTAATCCTAATTTTAACACGATTGTATCATAATTCGAAATTAAAATACTCACGAATTGTGGTAATGCTCTTTATTTTTACTTTCCGACCATAGCGGAAATGTGTTATGTTCAGCATATACCTAATGTGAAAAAGAATATATATGGTTATGCTTCATATTTTTTCCCTTGACATTAAATACTGAAATACATTTTACATATCTCATGCTCTGAAAGTAGGTCATTACTGACAAAAAACACGACCTGTAAGTTCAACTTACAGGCGAGGTTTTGAAACTAAGCCTGTAAGTAATTTTAAATATGGAACTAGAAAAAGAACCAATAGAATCGCGGCAATTAAAAAGTTAAAATAAATTTTAGGAGTTGCATCCAATTAGTTGTATACGATTTTAAATTTCGAACTGGCCGCTACGAATTGTGTTGCTTGAACGCAGGAATTATATTTTTAATCTGTATTTTTATAACCTCAATAAATGAGTTTGTCGAATTATTACTCAATATTACAATAACAAAAGTAAAAATAACTAATATCTCTACGATCAGAAAAATGTGTACTTTATGTTAGGATACTTTTCTCTCATATTAATTCAATATTTTTCAATCATAGAAAAAAAAGTTTTGTGGTGCAATTTGAATACCAGACGATACAATTATCATTTATGGATCGTTTTTTGTATTTATCGCTTTATTTTACTCACTTTTTATTCGATATGTAAAGCAGTATACGTACCACGGATGTAACATCAATAACAACCTCGGAAAGGTACCGCCCTCGCTCCGCTCGGGCGTTAAAAAACCTCGGTTGTTATTGATAGCTTACATACCTCAGTACGTAATCTACTATTACCGCCTCATTGTTTAAAGAACTGCTACAAATAATAGTAGATTACGTACTGAGGCATGTAACCTATCAATAACAACCGAGGTTTTTTAACGCCCGAGCGGAGCGAGGGCGGTACCTTTCCGAGGTTGTTATTGATGTTACATCCGTGGTACGTATACTGCTTTACATATCGAATGAAAAGTGAGTAAAATAAAGCGATAAATACAAGAAAACGATCCATAAATGATGATTGTATCGTCTGGTATTGAAATTTCACCACTAAGCTTTTTTTTCTATGATTGGAAAATATTGAATTAATCTGAAAGAAAACTATCCTAACATAAAATAGCAATTTTTTGATCGTAGGAATATAAGTAATTTTTACTTTTGTTATTGTAATATTGAGTAATAATTCGACAAACTCATTTATTGAGGTTATAAAAATACAGATTAAAAATATAACTCCTGCGTTCAAGCAACACAATATTCTTAGCGGCCAGTTCGAAATTTAAAATCGTATACAACTAATTGGACGCAACTCCTATTAAAAATAAGAAGAAATTGATTTTAACTTTTTAATTGTCGCGATTATATTGGTTCTTTTTCTAGTTCTATATTTAAAATTACTAACAGGCTAAGTTTTAAAACCTCGCCTGTAAGTTGAACTTACAGGTCGTGTTTTTTGTCACTAATGACCTATTTTCAGAGCATGAGATATGTAAAATTTATTATTAACCAATTACGATTATTTAACTATACGCACCGAACTGTCCAGTTCAATCATTCCACTGCTCAGTATTTGCTAAACTGCTCGTTTTAATTATTTTATGACTCATGTTTATTTAGTTAACTGCTCAGTTTTTACTGCTAAACTAGTTTATAAACATGCGCTTTTTAATTTTTTACTCACCATTATTCTCATATTAAATTGTCGCTATAACTCTATGCCAATAAGAAGTAGTTTTTAATGGGCCACTTTTTTTTGTTCGTTAATTTCCTAATAGGTGGCACCCAGGGATGAGGGAAATGCTTAGTATGGATTTCCCATAAGTAGGGGTAATGAAATTGCGTTAAAAATTGTATTTTAATATTTTGTAGACATATGTTATAATTTAGGATAATAAACTCATAATTTATAAAACTGCTTACTTTCCGTACCTCATATCGAAAATATACGCCAGTAAACTTACTTTTGAAGGACTTGCGATTTAGAAAGCGGCAACATTATTGTTTATGGTATTCATGCATGATGGTGCAAGTTGTTATTATTAAGGTTATTATCTGTCCTTCTCCTTCCTGTCTGTCTTCAGTTCAGTCATCGCTTGTCCGCCCATCAGTCGAGATCGTTTTTACGTACTGCTGTAAGCCTGACAACGTTGACTACCTACCGAGAACTCATCATTACCTATTGAATAACTTTAGGAAGAAAGTTACCAAACAAAACCACAACACAACAAAGTTTTTGTTTTGACGTCACGGGCGTCTCGGCTCATAGATAATACCGTAGTTTATTGTCAATTGACAGCTTTTCCTCAGTTTAGGAGCGCCATCTAGTTCCACCCAAGGAAGCTACCAGTCCAAAAAATCCTCATTGTTAACGATCGCCGTCTTGACAGATGTGTATATCTCGTAATGGTTACACTTGACAGCTGAGCTGTCATACGATTTATTGTTTGTATGGAAGAACTTAACACGACTAACAGGGTGGCGTTCGTTGATCATCAATAATTGGCATTTTAAAAAAAGACATTGGTGTTTTTTTTTTACATTTCCCAAAAAGTTCTTTGCTACAACTAGAACTAGTTTGTTAGAAGGTTTTAGTCCGAATAAGTACAACAGCCATTCTATAAAGAAAAACGGACCGTTGTGCGTCAAGTGCGAGGAGCACACTTGACGCACAACGGTCCGCTTTTCTGACCTCTGTCAAACGGACGCTAAAATATCGCAGGCACAGCGGATAATGGTGCGTGGGAGAACGATTTTGATGCGGAGAAGTGCAAAAGAGATTGGTTTATTACATCTACATTAAAGAGTAACTGAGACAGAAAAAATCTCAACGATAAAATTTACAGATGCGACGTGCGATATATGGGTCTTTGTAGGTATGTAGTGTTTTTTCAATCTAGTAAAAAAACGTGGTTGTTATTTAACAATCTACTTATGTACTTGATGAAGGTACGCTCTGACAACAGTGCTGATTATTACGGGTTGTAAAATTATACAAACAAGGAAACTGAGCTTCTTTGACATGTTGCCAACTGGTCCTAAATACAAGGCTGAGCCCATGTCTAGCAGTGAACATGTCTTTATTAGTATTAGACCTACAAAAAAAAAGCAAGCCGGACATTTCGCCACATTGATCGTCGTGCAAACACTCTAGACTAAAAATGAATACACCAACATCTACATTCGTAGAATTATTTAGGTAACACTTCTCCTACAGTATATAGGATCAATTAAGCTCTTTTTCTCAAAGAGTTATTAAGGATAATAAAATAAAGTAATACCATTCTGAGTCAACATCATACGGCCTAGGTATTTGTTAGGACCCGACGGTTTTATATTAGATGACGGACTAATAAAAACCTGTCAATATAACTAGTAATAGTAACACATGTTTTTTTTTCTGACACAGTCCGAAACATTATACAAACGTAGCGACTATTTTCACGGCTGTTGAAGCGCTTCCTACCCTAAAGGGCATGAAGACGTGATATGTGTAGGTACTTAACAGCAACACTTACAGCATCTCTCATTCTGACGCAGAAAACCACATCACCGTCAGTGTCGTCCTTCGTGAAAGTGACAGCATTTCCAGCCTCGGTTCTTTACATGTGGACGAAGTAGCAATTAGTTATGAAAAGTACATTCCAAATTCCTCTGAAAGCAGTCGAATACATTATGAACACAAGAAAAATGCGTTTCTCTTGGTATTGAACAGTAGCTATGAGTAGGTACCAAATAATTACTCTTTAGTTTTGGTAATTATTATTCTGTGATCAATTATGTGTTTTTATTGAAAAAGGTAGAAGTAGGTACGTAAGTAATTTATAGAAATGTAACAAAAGTCTTAACATTTTCATATCATGGTACGTATTGGTAACATAACCTACTTAATGTACCTAATGTTTGACTGTTCCGATGGCGTAGCGGATAGTATGCCTGCCTTCTACGCCGAGGGTCGTGGGTTCGATCCCCACCGGACACAAATATTTGTTAAGTCAATTTTCAAATATTTGTGTTGAGTCTGGGTGTTTTCTATGTATAATATGTATTTATTTAAAAAAAAAGTATATATGTATTTAGTATCAGCTATTTACGTAGTTCCCATAGTACAAGCTTTGCTTAGTTTGGGGCTAGATGGCGCTGTGTAAATTGTCCAGGATATTTATTTATTATTATTATTATTATTATTATAATGTAGGTTATCTTTACCATAATGTTACCAAATTGCGGGGCAATTTGAATAATTTAATGTTAATCAAATAATATATTATGTATATCAGTAATTCAGAACATTAAGTACAAGATTGTTGTTATATAGCCAATTTTAAAAAAAGATAGATGGTTAAAATACAAAAGGAAATGCCAAGTGTTATCACGAAGGGGAGACAAGGGCCCTCCTGCGATCACCTCCGTCATTAGTCAATTGAGAGATTGGCGCGGCAGGATTGCAGAGGACCCGGTGGACTTCAGTAGTACCCAGGCCCCTGCCAAGAACGAACCAGCATTCATGCTAACAGATTTTCATGGGTTGTGAGAATCTTAAAGTACCCTGATAAGTTTAAATAAATACATTCTAAATGTTCATCTTAAAGGTTAAGGTCCTGCTGGGACTCCTCATCCTTTACTGGTTTTTGATTGATTCTACAGAGGCGAGACGCGGTCGAGCTAGAAGCAGGACTAAATCTAAGGTACCTATTCCAAATATAGCGATATAAATGTTAAGTTATTCCATTAATAGTGATTAATTTTATTGGAAATCTTCAGGTCCAAATTGGTTTGCCAATCACAGGAAAATACAGAGACCCGGAATCTGATCAATACTACAACAACAACGACGTAAGTACAGACGCTACGCATATTTTATATTACAAATGAGTTACTTCGCATAGGAAAGGAGCTTTGCGCAGACATAACAAGCTAATAATTTGCGAGAGCTGAAATTTATATGATGATTGTTTGGCAGGGGGCAAAGATCCTGCTAGCGTCACACTTCGACCTCGAGTACGTTCTAGGGCACAAGATCGCGTTTCTGTGTATCGCCAAGGGGTCGCCCCGTCCTCATATCACTTGGTTCAAAGATGGTGTAGAGATCTTCGCTCACCACTATTTACATGTGAGTGAATAATAATTAACCAGCCAGCCTATTTTACCATACTACTAACCGGCCAGGAGCTCGATTACTGAAACGTTCAGTTTTGTTTTATGCTACTTATTATGCCTCTATCACACGTTTTTCGAGTATACATACATACACGCAGAAAATACTCTTTATAAAATTAGTGCTACTCTACTGATACATAGTACTAATTAGGCTATAATATAAGTATTTTAAACTTGACAGGTCAACAAATTAACTACTTTCTAAAGACATTTTGTATGGCTGCAAAACATTGACGTTTATATTATTTTTCTATACAGGGTGTAAAAAAAATTGCTGCAAATGAAACATGAAATGAAACTAAACAACTTTCCCCAAGGAACATAGGTCGAAATATGAAAAAAAAATTTGGACCTCCCATGCAAAGTTACCGACCGACCAAGTCAACAGTTTCATGGCTTGGTTCACCCCATAAAAAATTTGCAGCAATTTTTTTTTACACCCTGTATATGTCATAGACTTATAATATACAAGAGATATATGTATTTTTAATATTTCTTGTTATCTATCTATCTAAAACCTTTAAACGAGCAAGAATTGTTATATGTATTCGGGATCTCCAACAATTTTCTTGAAAATTCGTATATAGGGGTATTCGGGGGCGATAAATCGATCTAGCTAGGTTTTATAATCCAGAAATCACTCTGAATGGCAAAATAAGCCGAAGAAAAACACTTTGCATTTGTTGTGGAGAAACAGCCGCTATTTCGTCACTCAGCTGTCATCGAATGTAGCTCAGTAGGTAAGACTGCTTGCTTTAAAACAATGGAGCTCGAGTTGGAATCCGAACCTAAACACTTCTTTGTATTTTTGCTGGTTTATTTTTACAATAATATTTTAATTTTTTATTTTTTACTAGCCGGTGCCCTAACTAAACAAATATGGCCCAACCACGTTATCCAAAACATGGCCCGTATTGTTGTTGTCTTCGCATTTTCCGGCAGTGGGTGTAATACATAATTATGACTTTATCGGCTATAGGTACGCGTGGAATAATAACTAGCTGAATATGCGTATATTAGGTGTAGATAGGTAGTGAAAGAAACAAAATTCGTTTTTAGGGGCGACATACCCGAGCTTGGCTCTTGGGCTTGGCTAGGTGAACCGGGTACTGTACTCGTATTTAAAAGCTGTTAAATATTTCGAAAAATTATAAAGGGAGTTTTTTTGGACAATACTTTTAAGAGTAGGTACAACTTCTGTATTTTATTAATGACCCAGTCATCTAGAGAATTCATAAGAATGCTTCTACATTTGAGAAAGGGCCTAATTCCCACGGGAAACCAGATAACAGTGTAGTGGATGTAACCGATGGGCGCACAGCTATTAAATATTTATGATCGTTTTTTTTTATTACAAATAATGCCTACTTTACAATGAGATATAAAAATCGCAGATAGTTAAAAATAATAAACAAAACATTTTTATGTATGTAAGACTATTGTTAAGTATCACGTTCACTCAACATAATTCAAAGAATAAAATGCTTATAAACGGTGTGTTCCCGTTATCTCCGGTGACAGTGTCCCCGGTGAGAGCGCGGCGTGGTTGGCAAGGTGAAGCAAGGTGTGGCGTGGTAAGTAAGACATTGGCCCACCCTTAGCCACGACTTGCCCCACCTTAACCGCCTTACTCTGCCCTATACACTTTTTTATCCCTGGTAAATGGGATGAGGTTTAACTCGGTTGGGCAAAGTGGGCTATGCTATGTTAGGCAAGTTTTATAAAGGGTGAGGCAATGTTTTACCAAGCCACACCTTGCCCCGCTTTGCACATCAACCTACTTATTTAAGAGATCATCTTATCCAGGTTTTTCTCTGTATATGTACGAAAAACCAGTAAAAGTTGGTCTGTAAATGTGTAAGTTGATGTGCTGGCGATAGTAGATACTTATTCACCGTACTGAGGTGATTATTTTCCTTTAACACAATTAGGAATATTATTCATTAGGTATGCCAAATCGCTTGCAATTTTGTGTCACTAAAGCCTGTATGTATACTAATACACTAGTTTTTATTGCAGTCAAAAATACTTAGTAGTTTTGATTTTATAGGCATTTAAAGTTTAGTCGAGTCCTAAATATCGAGAGCTTGACTGTGACGTCATATCACAACACAACGCGCCGCGTGGGCTGCTTTTGTACCAATATGCCTGCCGTTATCCAAACTTCCATTCTAATATTATTAATTCGAAAGTAACTCTGTCTTTCTGCTTTGCTTTCACGGCCAAACCACTCATCCGACCATCATGAAATTTCACACAGATATTAGTAAGATACCAAGAACGGACAAAGGCTACTTTTTGTCACCACTCGTAGATCTGAAAGTATCTAAAGTAGACCGCGAGATGCACCACAGGAGTCCTCCTAGAGTATTGGAGATACAGATATGGCACTGAAGCAAAAGTTGTTCGGCTTGATGGGTAGCTTCTGCTGGCATATAGACTTCGAAGGCTTGGAGTACCTGATGTAGACCACCAGGTGCACCACCAAGAGCCCACCTAAACTATTGGAGATAAAACAAGAAACAAGTGCACCACCAGTGCCTCGTTTTTCGAAACTACATACTACAATTGTACAGGTGAAATTCGATGTACATTGCGTAGTGGGTCAAAAATCCTGATTTTGTAATGTCCCACCGGCTGCGCAATGTACATCGAATTTCACCTGTAGAATTGTAGCCTGTAGCTTCGTTGCATAGGCCACAGGAACCTACCTAAACTATTGGAGATATAGATATGGCGCCAAAGGAAAAGTTACCCATGCTGACCAACTTTTGCTTTGGTGCCATATCTGTATCTCGAACCAATAGTTTAGATGGGCTCCTGGTGGTGCACAAAGTCTATATGCCAGCATAAGCTACCCATCCAGCTGAACAACTTTTGCTTTGGTGCTATATCTGTATCTCCAATGGTTTCGGTGAGCTCCTGGTGATGCACCTGGTGGTCTACATCAGGTACTCCAAACCTTCGAAGTGTACATGCCAGCAGAAGCTACCCATCCGGCTGAACAACTTTTGCTTTGGTGCCAAATCTGTATCTCGTATAGTTGAGGTGGGCTCCTGGCTGTACACCTGTGGCCTATGCAACGAAACTACAAGCAACAATTCTACCTGTGAAATTTGATGTACATTGCGTAGCCGGTAAGACATTATAAAACCAGGATTTTTGACCCGCTGCGTGATGTACATCGAATTTCACCTGTAGAATTGTAGCCTGTAGTTTCGAAAAACGAGGCACTGGTGGTCTACATCAGGTACCTACTCCAGATCCTCGAATGGTGACAAAAAGTAGCCTATGTACTTTCTCGGTATCTTACTTATATCTGTGTTAAATTGCATGAAGATATAAACATCAATGCAAAACAATACACAGTGTACCTTTATTTTCAAATGGGTCTAAACTCTTTATAGCTTTTAGCTTTTTTTCCGCATTTTAACGTTATTTTAAAATATAAAATTAAATTTTTCCAGTTAATAAGTAATTGTATTTTTACATTTAGACAGTACAAATGATTTTCTATTATTAGCATTGGACATTTTTAAAATAATATAGGTATAAATTCAACGGCACAGGCGCGCTCAATGAGTGAGTGTTGTGCGATGACGTCACAGCGGCACCGCAGCCCACGTGTGCGTTTACGAGTTGTTTTATTTCTAAATCGGAAACTATTTAACGTATTGGAAGTAATTCTTTCACTAGTATTTTTGACAAAGAATATGGAGTGCTAGTAATTAAAATTAGTGAACAAAACTAATTATCATATCAGATTCACGAGTGGCCGATCGGCGACGACCGCGTCAAGTCCAAGATCGAGATCGATCCGGCGACGCAGATGGACGCCGGCGTGTACGAGTGCACCGCCGACAACATGTACTCCATCGACCGACGCTCCTTCAAGACCGATTTCTCCATCGCTTTCGACTGATTTACATTGCACTGTATCATTTTAGTTAACACATTATGACATCAACCCACAAACACAACCAGGGGCGTGCGATCCATAATGACATAAAACCACTGCCTACCCCTGCGATTTTCATCCGCTTACAAGAATTAAATTCATCTTAGAACAACATTTAATGAATCGCAATAAATATCGTCTATACGTACTTTCGCACCATTTTTGTTTCGCGCCACTATTCGCTGAATAACTCTCAAGTACCTACGAAATGTCAACCAAAGAAAGCGGACTCGCCCGACCCTTAGCCCTTAAAGCATAAATGTGTGAAGTTAACGTAATTACACTGTAGGTGTGACCTTTCTACACACACAAATGTTGCAATGGTTAAGTAGTGTAACACTTTATGTGTGTGTGTGTGGCAGAGTATGAAAGCTCCAAAGGCAGTGCTTTGTCAACATTTTACGCCAAAAGTGCAAAAACCAAACGCAATTTAAAAAGTATAATCACCATAGACAACCGCTCGCGGTGCGTGGGGAGGTTTTAGTGCATATAATCCGATGTCCATATATTCAGAAATTGCAGGATAGAAAAATTGTAGTAAAATTTAGTTTGTATGGTACTGACGTAAGTTTAAATGTGTTTGACAAAATAAAAGTGAGCTCTGTGTTGAAACAAGTTTAAACTGAAGACAAGACAGTGTTTACAAAAAGGGCACCGGTTTTTGTAAAAAGTTTTATTATAATGTGATCTGTGTGTGATAGAAGCAGAAAAGGATGTGTACGCAATTTGGAAATGACACTCACAAGAAAGGTAACACTAGAGTCTGGCTAACGAATCTTTGGACGTCAAAAAATTTAAATATTTTATATGACAACACTACAAGTAAGTCAATACAGCCAAAACATGTTGATACTTACCTCATTCAAATTAACTAGAAAATGGTTATTACGGCCTTTGAGTACCTACATATCCTTAGGTTAATTTTGTTTAGTTCTCATGATTTGTATAGATACATCATATATGCATACCAGTAGGCAAGGCAAACAAAAACTAAAGAGGACAAAACAAATAAAAGAAGTATCAAAAATAATTTTGATAATAATATTGAAGTTTTTCAGTGTTGACAGGTTTTTAAAATTGGCGCTATTTTCATGTCCAAAGACGCGTTAGCCAGACTCTAATTATTGTAAATTGGCTCGCGATTTTTTTTGCACAGGTACTAATATAGTGAGCTCATTAGTTTGTTTATTGATGTGACCTCGTTAGCCATGATAAAATCATGGTTAATGTTTGTTTTTGTGAGTTTCGGAAACTCCTTCCAAAATACCTACAATAATAATTCGAAAGCACCTTTGTTTTACTTACTGCCTACCTGGTGATGAAACCCTGTGCATGCCACTGAACACAGCAATAGTTTTCTGTTAATACAAATAATGCACAGCTTTTTCAACAAATAATGTTTATTTATTATTAAATATGAACAAGTATGACTCATGAAGGGAAGAATTACAACTTACTTGTTTTAAATTTGGTTGAGGGCTCGGGCAATGACCAGTTTCGGCTGACTAAGACAACCTTCTTCACAGATGGTAAAATGGTGATGGTACGTATCGGTGTCAGCAAATGAAGAGAAAAGTGACGATATGGTTAGTGTATTTTGTTAAGACTTTTCGGTGTTAGACTGTACCATTCAAACACAACCACCACTAGAGCCACCATCTGCGGCGACTGCAGCGCCACCTACTGTGTCGGCGCGAGCGCAACGCGTCGCGGCCCGCAACAGTGCTCGGCAATCACAGCCGTGCTGACGGGCGGGTGTGATCTGTCGACCTCTTGAGGAAGGCTGTCTTAATCAGCCGAAACTGGTCATTGACCGAGCCTTCATCCAAATTTAAAACAAGTAAGTTGTAATTCTTCCCATAAATAATGTGTAGTTTTGTATCACGAGCTTCAAATAAATATGGGCTTTAAACATTAATATTTTCATTTCATGATGACTATAACGTACCTACCTACCTTATAACATGGTAAAAAAGAACCATGTAGGTAGTCAGTAGACATGGCGTATAATCCAGCGGAGTTAAGTGCCTCCTAGAAGTAAGACCACGCCTGGCCAGATCGCACCAGCATCGGCGCAACGACGTCGTAACCTGACGAGATCAGATGCCGAAGTGTCTCTTGCTGTATTCTGGATACACGGTCTATCGAGAACTGATGTCTCAATTGCTATTTATGCATCTGTATCTGAAAATTTTTAACAAGATCAAATATAAACTAGCAAGAATTTTATATATATTAGATATTGAGCAAGAATTGTATATACAGGGTGTGAGGGACGGTGTAACGAAAACTTTGCAGGCGTGCTCAGACCATGAAACTGAACAACTTTTATATCAGGGCTATGTTGGGTGGGAAACGAGAAATTTCTTTCGACCTTCCATACATAATACCCGATTAGCTGAGTGACTTTGCCGAAGGCCCCATAGAAAAAGCTGTTCAGTTTCATGGTCTGATCACGCTTGCAAAGTTGGGGAGCGGGAGATGGATCAAGAGCGGGAGATGAAAAGGTACAGGAAGAGGGAGTGGGAGATGGAACAGAAGCAAGAGCAGGAGAGGCAGCGGGAGAGAAAAGGAGCGGAATCGGGAGAGGGAGCGGGAGCAGGAGAAAGAGAGAGAGCAGGAGCAGGAGACTGAGGAGGGGAGGGAGCAGGAGATAGAGCGGGAGAGGGAGTGGTAAAATAATTCGCACAACTTTAAGTATAATTATTTACGTGTCCCAATGTTTTTCACTATTCATCCCTAAAAAGATGTAAGAACTGGCATTTCAAGAGTAAGAGCAAGAACCTTTGTATTTATGCAGACATAGTAGGCACACAACCATCTCATAGACCCTATGAGAACGCGAGCGAAGCCGCGGATTACAGCTAGTCTAATAATATTAAGGCCTGTGTAAAAATAATACTATGCATCATAGAACTATGGAGCTGTGCAAGACAATCGTTACCCCATCGTTAAGGCCGGCTAGTCAGTCAAGTCACGGCACAAGTAGGTACCTATGAAGGCTTCACAAAGTTTGCCTATTTTTTTGATTAGGTAGGTATGCCGTGTGATGCCGGCTTAGAATAGCATCACCCCACATCCTTCCCGTGGGTGTCGTAAGAGGCGACTAAGGGACTCGAGAGTATTGGTGTATTACAATTTTTAGGCGACAGGCTGACAACCTGTCATTATAGTGATACACATGTTTTCCGAAACAACCTTAGAAAACAATACTCAAAAATGTCAGACTTGGCGATAGCGACCGTATTCTTACAGCTGTTAACGCTCTGCCTACCCCGTAAGGAATAAAGGCGTGATATGCGTATGTATGTATGTATGTAGGTACTTTGTTCAAGAGCACGAAATTTAGTTATTAAAGTCATACCTAGATATATGAAAGAAATGTAATGGAAACAATGAGGTGCGTAGAACGTATTAAATTGAAAGTGGAATGAATGCACATGTAAAGCTTCAGAAGAACAGTAGCAGGTAGGTATATACTATTATGTTAGAATCCAATTTACGTTATTAGATTAGGGCCGGAGCCTTAGTGACAGCCAGTGCAGACACCGCAAAGGAGCCTCGGAGGCAGCTTGTTTTGGTCATTAGGGGTACAGTGCTTGTTTTCTTTGAAAGCCATGCCAAAGGAGGACCCTGAAACTACAGCTCTCAAGAAGGAGCTGACTGATCTGATTGCAAAAGTGAAGGTAAGTCAGACAATAGTATCATCATAAAAATGAAATAGGTATACGTACCTACCGAACACATACGAAACTCGTTAACATACTCAGTCCTCCTAGTAAGAATATTTACATCCTGTTCTACTGATACAGGCTGATCAAGAAAAGTTGGCTGATACGAAGCTAAGCGAAAAATGTGCTGATTTGGGAGCCGTTCCAAAAATTCGATTCGTCACCAAAAAAGTGCTGAAGGGGCACATCAATAAAGTGAACTCCGTACATTATAGTGGAGACTCAAGGTAAACCTAATTATTCTTTCAATGTAACTAATAATATTTATACTCTTTGGCTATGTGATTGTAACGTATTTAATTTTATTTATAGTTAATTTGTTGTAGGTACTTAGGTAATTCATTTAAATAGATACATATTCATACATCATCAAGTAAGTAAGGTGCACACGTAAATTTCTTCAACACTTACAGATTTTCAGTAACATTCACACGAAAGAATGTTTAATTGACTATTCGGATAGTAAAACTCCATTCACAAATTATGAATTATGTTTAACTAAAACTTAATCTGTAACCTAAAATGGGGACCAAAACACGCGTTCTTCGCGTGTCACACTTAGCTGTTGCGAAATTCAAACACGTATAAAGTTTTATCTAGCTGCATACAACTTTTCACCCATCATAATAATCCTTCTATCATATAGAAATATAGCAAATTATTAATTGGACATAATGGTTCATCAGGTCGTTGGACGACTTGGTGTCCCACACGAAAAGCAAGCATTAATTGGACAATACTTAACTGCGTACATACCGATAAAAAATGGCAATTTGTGTTGGTCACACGTTCTTGTGTTTTCTGAATACATGGTCTAAAACGACTCGCACGCTGAAAATAATAGAACTATGAGCTAGGTCTCGTTTATGCCTTCTGCCAGGATTGCTTCTTCATCCCTGGAGAGGGGAGCATATGGCTCCTTGGCACTCTTAGAATAAAATAGGAGTTGTTAAATGTTAAGGTCCTATTTTCGCACCTGCGCCAGGTCACTTTTTTCCTGTGTATGTTTTCTTCTCGAAAGAGTTATAACACAGGAATTGTTCTGAACAAATAATGTCACATAATAAAGCGAGATTTAAGATTCGTTTACAAATTTTGATTACATTCAAGCGTTTACCAACAAATCGTTAAAGACATAGAAAATTGTCACTTGACAGGTTTTATTTGGGGTACAGGGGTACATATTTTTATACCTTATATAGCTTTATCAACTTTTTCTGTAGGCACTGTGTGACGGGTTCTTTGGATGGGAAGCTCATCATCTGGGACACCTGGAGTGGTAACAAGGTGCAAGTCATTCCCTTGCGATCAGCCTGGGTCATGAGCGTCGCCTTCGCACCGTCTGGTAACTTCGTGGGTATGACGTTACTTTTATTACGGTTACTGTAAATCAGTCAGGGGTATCCATACCAGCTTTTTAGGCTGAACGTTGTGGTGTTGTGATACACGGGTACGCGACCCCGGCTTACCTCATTGCCTTCATCTAAGCTAGTAGCATCCCTATTCCTTTATGTCCTCTCTCACATTCATCAAATTCCTTTGAATTCCCATTCCTTTTCCCTTTCTTTCCTAGGTCTAACAAATGCGGACGCCTCCCGCATATTCCTTAAAGTTTGTTCGGGCTTTGACGGCAATCCAAGACAGTTGCAAACAAACGGTTTTTGGCTGATTTGGCGGTACAACAAGGCAATGCAGCACGCCAAGGGCGACAGCTGAGGTCAAAAGCGCATTCGGCCAGATGCTGTATCTAAGCTCTAAGGAGAACTCACTTATCGGATGAAAGCGAGCTCATAGAACACGGCGGCGAGTAGAAGTTCTCCTGGAGATGAACCCCGGCCACTCCTACAACCTACTCGAGAGTTCAAGTCGCATAGGAGAAGAATCTGCTCTCTCGGGCAGATTTTGGCGAGCTAGTGTAAAATTTTGCTTTAGTTTCGTCATTACGTTGATAATGTTCAAATAGTTGTCATTGTCAAGAAATAGACGTAATGCTAACCTGAAAAATTTATGGCACCGAAGATTGGCACATTTTAGACAAAATTATATAAACATGTTATTAAAATGGTTAATATGGTTATGGGTATAAATATCAAGAAAACTGATAAAATTGTCATTAGGCTATATAATCTGTTAATATCCTGAACTTATGGGATGTTGTAGTTCGAGGTAAATATTACGTAACCTGCCTCTTGGTATAACAATTTCCTACCAGCCTCTCGACGGGTTAAGAACAAATCTAATGAATTTTAACCATCAAAATTTTATATCCGTTTGATACGGATATGTGGATAATATAAAATAAATTACCTATTTTGATGTATCCGGATAGTATAAATCAACGGATAATGCAAACCCTTGTTACACGACAGCTTGTGGTGGTATGGACAACATGTGCACTGTGTACGACGTGAACAACCGCGACGCTACCGGTGCCGCCAAGATGGTGCGCGAGCTGGCCGGCTACGAGGGGTTCCTCAGCTCCTGCCGCTTCCTCGACGACAACCACCTGCTTACCGGATCTGGCGACATGAAGATGTAAGGATGTTTGTCAGTATTGAAAGACCGTAGGTACCGACATAATTTGAAGTTGATCCTGACTGAAATCTTGAAACCCGGAAAACTCTTCCTAAGTACTTTAGTTGCGTATTCATCGATTTATTCCTAGCTGGTGCCCATGACGTCGTTCGTGCGGTGTAAATTCGATTTAAGGGTAGTTACATTTATAACGGTTTGTGAAGTCATTGGACGACTCAGTGTCCTACACGAAAAAAGAGGCATACCTACCTTGCGAGTCATTGCCTTACGAAGCATTCTCAAGAAGTTATATATTATAATAAATACAATAGCATAAAACTCTAGGAAACATGACTAATAAATAACCCAGTCATACTTCTTACACTTTGTGTTTGTTATTGGTTCCTATTTTGTTGCCGGTTGCAGACCTATATATCTACAAAGCTAGAACAACCAATGACTGACGATTTGATAAACAGGGTGTAAGAGACGGTGTAACGAAAACTTTGCTCAGATCATGAAACTGAACAGTTTTTTGCTATGGTGGCAATGTTGGTTAACGTTAAATTTTTTTCGACCTACCATACAAAATTTCCGATCAGCTGAATGGCTTTACGTATGGCAACTTGAAAATTTTTGTTCGTTTTCTGACATAAAAAAAATGGTTCATTTTCATGGTCTGATTACGCCTGCAACGTTTTCGTTACACCGTCTCTTACACTCTGTATGTGAAGTGGTAAGTCACCTTATTCCCCGGTATCGAAGTAATCAGCTCAGTTGCTGTTTATAATTTTTTCTGTGGTCTCTGCAACTAAGAAGTTTGCCCATATCGATGGTTAATGCCGCGACCATTGCGAGAAGAGAACTGATGTTTACTTGTATTTCCCGTACAAAACAGTTCTATACCCGTTATTTGGTTGACCTATCTCTCACATACCGTTGATCCATTACATCATTACGAGATACCCTGTATAATCGGACTGTATAAGACGGAGTAAAGCAGTTTTTTATGTCGTCAATTTTCTTAATGTGAAAAGTTAGAGAGGTAGCGAGCGGAGCTTGAGCGGAGGGACAGTTCCTGGTTGAATCCGCAAACTTTTCGTAAACATGTAGGTACCTAGGTAGGTTCTTTATAGTGGAGGGAATTACGGATCGCTCCCATACTAAACCCATTTTTTTTTTGTGGAGCGATGAGCTTCATCTAATATGTTCCTTGAGTAATTCTAAGCATTTCTAGTCCGGGAGACAATAAAAAAATTTAGTCTGGTCGGGGAGGGGGGGGTACAAAGATGGCCGCCACCCGTCATCTTAAAAAAAAGTCTTTTTTCGTTCCGGTGGCTACTATGGCAAGATTGGTATCATTTTCGTATAAACCAAAGACGTAGAATTCATTTCTGATATAAGGATTTTAAAATTCCATAGTAATATACAAATAAAACGTAAAAAGGTGAAAATTTAGGTTGCAGATTTTTGCTTTGAGAGCTAATAACTTTTGTATTGTAACAAAAAACTCCTAATAAAAAATACTATAATAAAGCGTAATTCATGCAGATTTTATAAATATATAGTTTATGCTACATCTTCATACAAAAAGATGCTGAAAAAAATTATAACCGCAGCGGTGTATGCGCGCGTACTCATGTCGCATTCGCGGAGGGAATTACGGATTTAACAAATTTTTTTTTTGGCGCTATGAATTTCATCTCATATGTTTCTTGAGTAATTCTAAACATTTCTAGTCCGGGAAATAATAAAAAAGTTCAGTCTGGTCAGGTAGAGGGGGGTACCAAGATGGCCGACACCCGTCATCTTAAAAAAAAATCTTTACTTGTCTTGTTGGCTACTAGGGCAAGATTGGTATCATTTTCGTATAATCCAAAGACGTAAAATTCATTTCTGATATTAGGGTTTTTAAAATTCCATAGTAATATTATCAATAAGACGTAAAAAAGGTTCTTAATTATTTAGGTTGCAGATTTTTGCTTTGAGAGCTCATAACTTTTGTATAGTGACTTAAATGTCCAAATAATAAATACTGTAATAATGCGTAGTTTATGCAGATTTCGAGAATATTCACATGTAATAATGTTCTATTGTAAAAATATTGTGAAATAAATAAATTACTGCAACCCAGAAGGGTAACTTTACTTGCGTTAGGCGGAATTTATCTTGCAAAATGGTCGAGTAGGTTCATAATACTCGTGTATCTTATGTTAAAGTGATGATGATGATGATGATGATGATCTCTCCGACCGATTCCGGTCATGGCGACCACTTTGACTCCTAATCAGATCGGCGCTGATGCGCCCGGAGATGGCTATTGTAGCCAATTTTGGCAGTAAACTCCCGTGCACAGTGTGGACACGTGAGTTTGCCACTTACATAATTATAGTTAATGGCGACGGGTGGACGGGCCTTCAGCTCATCGCGCTTAGCGTCGAGGTCTGCTTTACGCTGTTCCTCAAACTCGCGGACTTGCCTCTTAACCATCCCGCGCCATTCGGGACGCTGTACTGCCAGACCCTCCCATTGCGTGGGCTCAATGTTGCATCTTTTCATGTGTCGTTTCTGAACATCTTTATATATGAGGAGTTGTCCGCTATGCTTTCGCTTGCCCTCCTCTAGCTCAGAGTAAAGGATGCGCTTCGCCACTCTCTCCTCCGACATCCGGGATACATGAACGCACCACCGAAGCTGACGACGCATTAGATAGGCCTCAATGCCACCAACATTGGCTCGTCTCAGAACTTCGGTATTGCGCACTCGGTCGGACCATCTGATCTTCATGATGGTGCGAATGCATTTTAGGTGGAAGCGATCCAGAGTGCGTATGTGGTGACGATACATACACCAAGTCTCGGAGGAGTGTAGAAGGTTTGGCAGCACAATCGCCATATATACAGAGATTTTTGTGGCTAGCTTTAGGTCGTGCGAGCAGAAAACCTTGGAACACAACTTCCCAAATGCTGCAGCTGCAGCACTGATTCTGCTGTTGATCTCAGCATCAAGGTTACACTTAGATGTTATAGTGTTCCCCAGATAACGAAACTTATCAACCTGTTTCAGCATATCCTCATTAAGCATAATCACCAGTGTCTCGCGACTATGCGAGCCTAAAGACATCACTTCCGTCTTTTTGACACTGATCTTCAGGCCGAATTTACAGCATGCTTGGTGAAAAACGGACATAAGCTGTTGCAGGCCGTCTGGGGATTCTGCAAGAAAGCACAAGTCATCAGCATAGATGATCTCAGTAATCAATGCAAACGAGACTTTAGTGCGCGCCTTAAGTCTGGCCAGGTTAAAAGACTGCCATCTGATGAAACGGATGCGGACTCCTTGGGAAACAGTATTTAGGACTTCTTTGACTACAACTGCAAAGTATAAGGCGAACAGTGTGGGCGCTAGAACACACCATTGTTTCACCCCACAGGTGACGGGGAAGAAATCAGACTGTTCACCGTCTACGGAGACGCAGCACTGCCAGTCGTCATGAAAATTAAAGAAAATTAAAGTGCACAGAATTATGCCTGTGTGCCGGAAACTGCGCTCATTAAATTAAATTATAATAATGTATAGAAAGTGTTTTACTTGCCATCATCAAATGAATTATTAAGTAAGTAATACTTAAACATACGTAGATACACGAGTATTATGAACCTACTCGACCATTTTGTAAGATAAATTCCACCTAACGCAAGTAAAGTTACCCTTCTGGGTTGCAGTAATTTATTTATTTCACAATATTTTTACAATAGAACATTATTACATGTGAATATTCTCGAAATCTGCATAAACTACGCATTATTACGGTATTTTTTATTTGGACATTTTTGTCACTATACAAAAGTTATGAGCTCTCAAAGCAAAAATCTGCAACCTAAATTTTTACCTTTTTTACGTTTTATTAATAATATTACTATGGAATTTTAAAAACCTAATATCAGAAATGAATTTTACGTCTTTGGATTATACGAAAATGATACCAATCTTGCCCTAGTAGCCAACAAGACGAGTAGAGATTTTTTTTAAAGATGACGGGTATCGGCCATCTTGGTACCCCCCCTACCCGACCAGACTGAACTTTTTTATTGTCTCCCGGACTAGAAATGTTTAGAATTACTCAAGGAACATTATAAGATGAAATTCATAGCGCCAAAAAAAAAATAGTTAAATCCGTAATTCCCTCCGCGAATGAGACATGAGTACGCGCGCATACACCACTGCGGTCATAATTTTTTTTAGCATCTTTTTGTATGAAGATGTAGCATAAACTATATATTTATATAGTCTGCATGAGTTACGCTTTATTCTAATATTTTTTATTAGGAGTTTTTTGTTACTATACAAAAGTTATTAGCTCTCAAAGCAAAAATCTGCAACCTAAATTTTCACGTTTTTACGTTTTATTTGTAATATTACTATGGAATTTTAAAATCCTTATATCAGAAATGAATTCTACGTCTTTGGTTTATACGAAAATGATACCAATCTTGCCACAGTAGCCACCGGAACGAAAAAAGATTTTTTTTAAAGATGACGGGTGGCGGCCATCTTTGTACCCCCCCCTCCCCGACCAGACCGCACTTTTTTATTGTCTCCCGGACTAGAAATGCTTAGAATTACTCAAGGAACATATAAGATGAAGCTCATTGCTCCACAAAAAATTTTTTAGTTAAATCCGTAATTCCCTCCACTATTAATTATTTTTATAAGAACATCAAATCCTGCTGAATTATTCGGCCGAATATTCGGTTCGGGAAATTTTTTACCGATTATTCGGCCGAACATTCGGTTTCGGTGATACCTATGCTCGGTCCGTCACTATTTATTATGTTTGTGTTTTATTATTATAGTTGTGTTTGGGACCTCGAGACCGGCCGGAGGGAAATGGACTTCAACGCTCATGCTGGAGATGTTGTTACCATCTCTTTGGCGCCAGGTAAAAGATTTGTTATTTTTGTCAATAGAACCGAGAGAATTTGTGCAATTTTTAATAGCAAGTTACCTACTTACTTGCTGCTAGCTAGGGCGGCTGCGTTATCTCTCATTTAGGGTGATATCGACGTCTCTTGAACTGACTGCGATGTCTTTTAAGGTGACTGCGATGTATCTCAGGGTGGTTGTGTCATATGTCACTCAGGCTCATTGCGACGTCTCTTCGCACATGAAAACTAAATCCTTGGAGACGCACCTATTCAAAACGTATTGCGAATGAAGCGAGCCCGACTTCTCACTTTCGAACAAGCAGGTCACGCCAACACAATACGTAATGCGAGTGAACACGGATTTTTCGTGGCAGAGGTTCTAAAATGTCACCATAGCCATACCAACTTAGTTACAACAGTTAATCTAAGCTATTTTCAGATATGAAAACATACGTAACGGGCTCTGTGGACAAAACGTGCAAGTTATGGGACATTCGAGACGAGAAAGCCAAACAAACGTTCTTCGGCCACGATGCTGACGTCAACAGTGTTTGCGTAAGCGTTCTTTTTTATTTTGGAGTTATTTTTAATGTATTTTCTCCTAAAATTGTCACTAAATAAATTCAGAATAAAAAAATAAAAAACAAAATTTGCCGCTTGATAATGCAAAGAAGAGGGACTATGAGTATTAAAAAAGTTATTTTACTGCTTTTGGACAGCCAATTACTGAATATTACCTATAGCTAATAAACTGAAACGAAATAAGTACTTACAACCACGGCAACTTTTTCTAGCATAATAATTGGCACCTATTATGTACATGGCACGTCTCGTTTTTATTCTATTGGTACCCACTTCGGGTATGTACCTGTTTCCCCGAGCACAATCAATGGTGTTCTTGGCGTTTTTACTATAATTATATAGGTATTACCTCAGGTATTACCCATATTAAGAATTTGTTTCTAAAAATATAAACAAAGCGAAATCTGACAATAGGAGCGTCTGACAGAAATTAGAATGAATGTTTTTAGCACTGCTTATAATTTCAAACCTGCCCAAAAATAAATCATATCTAAATCGAGGGCCTAAAATATTTTTTGTAATAACACTGATGTTTATTGGTTAACATACAGTGTTACACAAATATTTGTTTTGTTTATGTAAACGTAGTAACGTTAGAGCGCTTTCCTTGCTCGCGCAGCCTATGCTATGTGATTTGGTTGCCATGGAGATGGAGTTGTTGATTTTGTGACTTTTGTTCTTCCATTTTATGAAATCCTTTCACATCTTTTTCTATGAGATTTACGCGACTTGCTTACATATTTCATGTGTAACAGCCAACCCCCCTTTTTGGGGTAATTTTTTAATAGCCTATATAACCTGGTCGGTGAATTTCTTGACATATTGATAAAATTTGCATTAAAATCTGTTTAAGTAGTCATTTTCGCGTGATGCTGTCTCATATTTATTATACACAACACAACGTAAGGAACTTGTTCTTAGATGTCGCTGTAGGTGTTTTAAAACACGGTATCGAAATGTTTTTTGAAAATTATATAGGATCACTGGATCCCGGGTCGGAACTGTCTTTTAATATGTACAGATAGATAAATACATAGAATGGATAAAATATAGATGTACGAGTATGTACAGATAAAAAGGATTCTGCCGAACTTAGCACCCAGTTAGATATCAATTCTTTTATCGACGGACATATAAAACTTGTCTATTAACTTTCTCATTAATATTTTTGGTGGGATAACATAATCAATAACCAGTTGTTTGTGTCTTCTATATATAACAGTTCCACAACAGCGGGCAAGCTTTCGCGACAGCGTCCGAAGACAAGACGGCGCGGCTGTTCGACATCCGCAGCGACCAGCAGCTGGGCCACTACACCCCGCCAGGAAACAGCGGGTTCACCAGCTGTGGTCCGTATCTATATCTTGCACGGCCCTTCAACTCTTCCTACGGACAAAAGTATCAAAATACATTTTTACGCAGACGGCACACACCTCACGTTATTTTTTTTTTGACTGATGATAATTACCTACTGGCCCCCACAGATGTTCCCGTTTGCAGTTTGACCCTGGAAGAATACGGAATACCGCGCATATGCTGTATCTAGCGTCTGCAAGACTTGTTCAACAAAATCATTTACAGTTTCAAGTTATAAAAAAAGTACCCGGTTAACCGAGCCTAGCTCGCATGGGCTACCACACATATCTGCGAATTCGCATCGCATCGCAAATATCTACGAGCGCGCACGAATGCAACGCAAGAACATCCGATCTAATTCACATCGCGCATTCTCACGATATTACATCACACTTGGAGACCCCATTTTAGTTCGCTCTGAGACAGCGTGGGAGAAAGAC
The DNA here is from genome assembly GCA_029255805.1 of Keiferia lycopersicella. Classification (NCBI taxonomy): domain Eukaryota; kingdom Metazoa; phylum Arthropoda; class Insecta; order Lepidoptera; family Gelechiidae; genus Keiferia; species Keiferia lycopersicella. The sequence continues at coordinate 10,814,721 of JARACZ010000006.1, read as the reverse complement.
GCCGGCGCAAAATGGCGGATTACGACGTGGATTTTTATTTCTTCCCCTGTAGGATCGTTTTTGTAGACATGGTGATAATAAACTCAAAATCTCATCAAATGAAGATATGCTCATTCGAAAAAAATCAAAAAATGTATCTTGATCTGTTCTCAAAGCATAGTATTTTCGAGTAAAATAATTTCCATCGGGGTTCATAATCGTGATAAATGGATTTACCCAAAATCTTATTTTTCTTCTATATCTTTTTAAGAATAATAGCAGCGCAACAATTTTTTTGCGATCCATCGAGTCACTATTTCTAAAAACACGTCCAATACGACTGACTACCGTTGAAGTTATGGTCACCTCAACTAACGCTTTGCCGCACGAAATCGTATTGCAGTAATTCGCATCGCAAATTCCTGCAATGCGTCGTCGCATCGCAACGTATCGCAATTATGTGTGGGAGCCCTAAGGGTTTCATTGGGTGGCTAGACGACTTGGTGTACCACACGAAAAGAAAGAATAGCTAGCTATAAATACGTGAATGAAAACTGTTTTTTTGTTTTGTTTACAGCGTTATCGTTGAGTGGCAGATATTTACTCGCAGGATCTGATGACAACACTGTCCATTCTTGGGACACTCTAAAAGTAGCACACACAGGTCAGTTGATATCTCTGGATGATATGCATATCTCCTAATATGATACTCACAGTTACAAATAGTTTCACTGAACGAGTCATCTTCAAATTAATCCAAAATATACGGCCCAACATCCAAGTTTAACCTTAACTTATCTATCATTGGTAAGCTATTGACTTTTGCTCTGTTTATCTATTGGGAAAAGTTTGGGAAGAGGATAGATTTGTATCTTCGACTCTACATTAGGTACCTACGTAGGTATTTGAAAAATACGCTAACACGTAGGTACGAGTAAGTAGGTAAGTGGGTATCGAACTCTAAGGTCCGTATTTATAAACCGCTCTCAACTCTGAGAGCGACTTAAGAGCGATCTGGAGATGCTGTTTTGATTAAAAGACCGAACTTGAGTACGATATCTCAAGTGAGTGACGCTATTAATAAATGTGGTTCTCCCCAGCACGGCCCATGTGGAATTCCATGACTAATCTGAGTGCTGTCAGACCAGCACTTGAGATAGGTACAGATTCTTGTTGAGTACTGTGTTGTTTTTGGAAATTAAAATGGATTTTGAAGATATTGTGAGATAAATTAACTACTATAGCCATACAGGATGTTAGGAAAAGTACTGAGTTCTTTTCAAGGGATGAACCAGCCCATGAAACTGAACAATTTCCCAAAGAATCATAGGTCGAAATATGAATTTTTTTCTTGGACCTCACATACTAATTGACTCGGCCGGCTCATACATGTATGGGGGGTACAAATATTTTTTTCTTAACTCGACCTATATTCCTTAGGGAAAGTTGTTCAGTTTGTTTCATTAAAGAAACTCGGTACTTTTCCTAACAACCTGTATAAGGTTTAAAAATATTAGCTGCAAATATTGTAAGGGGTGAATCAGTCCATTCTTTCTTTTTGTGTGGGACACTGGGTCGTCCGACATAAAACTGAACAACTTTCCCCACGAAACAAGTCGAAATATGAGAAATTTGGAAGTTATATTTTGAAATACGTTGAATTATGTCATTAATATTTATTAACACTTTCACGGACACTAAGTCACACGACTTTGACACAACTTTTTTGTATGAAAAGCTATAGCAGTTCTGTCGCATATGTTACAATACGCGAAGTTAAATTGTGACACTAACTGCTAAAGCATTCGACTGTTACCTCAGTTCTGTCTTCTGCAATAGTAAGTAATCACTGATTCCAGTTCAAAATCTAACAAATTTTATCCCTGAATGCAAGCCACGAGATTGTAAAGAAGCAACAAGTACACAAACACAGTCAAACACTTATAATATTACTTCATCTTGTACTAGCGGAAGGCCCAGCAGTCCCTACTGCTTCGCTTTTTCCTGTAGGAATAAGATGTTTTCCGTGGTAACAAATAAATCGTATTACTCGAGGATAGAGTAGCTTTCTAATAGTGAAAGAATTTTTGAAATCGGTTAGTAATTTCGGAGATTATCGATAACATACACACAAAAAAAATATCGAGTATCTTCCCGCTAAGATTTAGGCCGATTTATTACCATTTGAAGTGTTTTAGAATATAAATATCAAATTACGGGTACAGTATTTGAGATTTCACTACTAATTGAATGTTATTACATTATAATAAAGCTAAAAACATGCTAATTACATCGATTAGAAGTCCTTGAAATTTGGCGCGAAAACGGTCATGTGGACGCGTGTGCTAGATACGACACTCGCCGGCCGCCTGAGGAAAGTTCCATAGAGTCGCGAATGGTATACCCGCTCTGGCGTTTTAAGGGAGGAGTGGGGGGGGACGGGTAAGTCAAAACTTTGAAGAGATAGAAATACTGTTCTAATTGACACTGACAATATTGGAAAAAGTTGCCCAGTGACACTAAAAAACGCTCTTCTTATTTTTGTATGAATCGAGCGCATGTCTTGACAGCTCTGGCTAGAAAGTGACCATCACTGTGGAATGGTATACCAGTTCTGTCACTGGACCAAGTGCAAAAGCGAATGTTATGACAGTTCTGTCCGTGAAAGTGTTAAAGTTTTTCCAAAATACGAAATTTTAAGCAAAAATATCGAATGAATACAAGTTTCATACCAACTTTCATCTCCTGTTTTACCACCTTTAAACTTCCTAAAGATATCGTAAAATCCTTTCTTGGTACACCCTTATGTTGCGTAATAAATACTTATGCCACAAGCTTCTAGCTCCAAGGGTTTAGCCTGTGTGTTTATCTTCAGTCGATCAGTTTCTCATTTTTATAACATGTATAAAACATTTATTGGTTAATAAATACCTGTTTTATTGATTTCCAGGCGCGCTCACAGCTCATGAGAATCGAGTGACATCCATATCAATGGCACCGAACGGCGTAGCCATGTCCAGCTGCTCCTGGGACCAAAGCGTGAAAGTCTGGGGCTAAATGACATTTATTTCTGCTAATGCTCTTGTAAATCTAGCGCAGTTTGACGCGAACTGTTTTCAACAGTCACAACAATCCACCGGTAGCTCTACGACTGCTAGACATAGGCCTATTTCTATAGGAGGGTGTGTGTTTCTACTTCTGTACGACTTTATCTATCATGAATCACGATTGAGTCGACAGTCAGAGCCATTTGCTATGCAGGGTGTTAAAAACATGCTGCAAATATTTTAAGAGGTGAACCAGACCATGAAACTGAACTACTTGCTCCAAGGTCGAAATATGTCGACTCGATCCACCACCAAACCAGCACCACCACTAAAACCACTTAGGTCAACACAATATGTGTCGACTCGATCCTTCGACAAATGACGTGACACCCTTGCCAGCGCATAATGCACTCAATGCTCCTCCCAAAAAATTTATCCGAAATGCATTTTACTCCGTTTCTTAGTTTAAAATACTTCACGCCCCGTCATATTTATTAGTATCAACTCCGTGGTCCACCTATTAGTCCACCTGGCTATTAGGTGGACCCAAGACAGACTTTTTTTATCGACCGACCAAGTAAGTCAGTTTGTATGGGAGGCCCAAGATTTTTTTCATATTTTGACCTATGTTTCTTCGGGAAAGTTGTTCAGTTTCATGGGCTGATTCACCCTTTAAAATATTTGCAGCTAATATTTCTACACCTTTTAACATTCTAGTTCCTCACTCTCACTTTGCGGCAAATTGCGCTAGTCTTACCGTACGACAGCTCTAAAAATGTAATGATCCCGAGCCTGGCAAGACTTTTCTAAGCGAATTATTAGCATTTAGGCAAAAGATTTTCACTAGATGTAATTCACGATCTATGGCCTTGGTCAGAAAAAAGTAAAGTGATGTGAGAAATAGTAGATTACGTACCTAGGTATGTAAACTATCAATAGCAACTGAGGTTCTTTTAACGCCCGAGCGGAGCGAATGAGTTAATATGAAAGAAAAGTATCCTAACATAAAGTAGATTTTTTTTATCGTAGGTATATTAGTAATTATTATTTTTATTATTGCAATATTGAGTAAGAATTCGACAAACTCATTTACTGAGGTTATAAAATACAGACAGACAAACTACTAATATCCTTATTACAATATTTTTCAATCATAGACAAAAAGGTTTAGTGTTGCAATTTGAATACCAGACTTGTATTTATCGCTTTATTTTAGTCACTTTCCATTCGATATTTAAAGCAGTATACCTAGGTACCGCGGATGTAACATCAATAGCGACCTCGGAAAGTTACCGCTCTCTCGCTCCGCTCAGGCATTAACAAACCTTGGTTGTTATTGATACATTACGTACCTCGATGACAGGAGATTTCCCCGTTCTTTTACCTACTACTTAATCTATTAAAAGAGGTGCTCTATTCTTGAAATATTGTCATGATTGGATTCAGTAGACGGAAGTACGCAGCCATTGAGTCATTAAACGCGTGATTAGACCAGTCGTTGCGAACTTTCCTGCACGGAATCGAATTACGATATTTCAGAAATTTAACTCCCGCTCTTGTCAGGAACTGGGCCATCATATATTATGTATGCATTACTATGCACCTAGTTATTTCAAAAGCAAACTAAACACCTAAACTTATTCCTTACATAGATCTTTTTGGCAGTTCAATAAATATATACCATCTGCATACTTTTATTAAACGCATACTCGTTCCGCGGAAGACCAGCGTTTTTAAAATGCTTTTAAAGATACTTTTTAGTTACCCTCCTTGTTTAATTTTTAATGTCTAATGTATCGCTGTATTGGTTTTGGTAACAAATAAAAAAAATTCTTGCTTTCTTTAGATAATTATGTTCTGACTGCCGTCTTAAGATAGTATGTGTATCACTCTCACTCCATGTGATCGTTGAGCTAATAAAATACTGAACCACTTTATGTTACTCTTATTCGCGGAATATAATTTACAATAAATGTGGTTCTACCCGGTGATATTCTTGACATAACAGAATTTTTTAAGAGGTACCTAGCCTCAGTCACCAACTCAGTAGTCTAATAGATACTAGCGAGTAGCTATAGAATATTCTTTGATATTTTTAGGGTTGATACGTGCGTTAAAAAGCGCCAAAGAAAGGGCGTCTTTAGTTTTCAATATCTACTTACCTTACAGCCTTCCTCCATGAGTCGTTATCCTCATTACTGAGGGTCATAATCCTATGGGCAAGTAGTTTTTCCCTGATGACGCTTTATGTGGCTTGGTGTTCAGCGGTGAACGGATTAGGTCAGACCACCTTGTTGGACTGCGTCCCCTAGGCCGTTTACCATCGACGTTACCAGTGATGATTAAGAGTTCAAGGTTATGACCATCCTTCCATGTTGTATAGCCAAAAAAATCCACAAGCCTTTGCAAGCAGATAGTCGAGAGTCTTGTTTTGATGTTAAGTTGCCAAGTACTTCGACCAATATAAGTAGGTATGGATGGGCCGTACCGAGCAAGTGTTTCGATCCGCTCCAAGTGAGCTTTAGGTGTGACACCTCGCTCAGTCGGTCTTCGCGCCACAAGAAACACGTGCGACACGTCGTTTACAGTTCGCAAAACTTTCAGCAGGATGCCGTCTTATGCTTTGTTACAATGTGTCAACAATTCAACAAACATAAATAAAGTATCAGGCATTACTTATTAGGTTAGAGAGTTATAAAATATAAATACTTAGATTAGTCAGTCTACTCGTGAACATGGAGCGTGTAACCGCTTCGAAATATCAAGGTAAAAACAAACATAATCGTGGTGATAATCCCGTTAATACCTACTAGTAATTTAAGACCGTTGCGATATTTTAGCGATTTGTCGTGCGTCAAGTGTGTGATCCGTCTATACAGGTGTAAAAAAAATAGCTTAAAAAATTTTAAAGGGTAAACCAGCCCATGAAACTGAACAACTTTCCCCAAGAAACATGGGTCGAAATATGAGAAATTTTTTTGGACTTCCTACACAAATTGGTCGGTCGGGAATTCTGTATGGGAGGTCCAAAATTTTTTTTCATATTTCGACCTATGTTTATGGAGTTTCATGAGCTGATTCATCCCTTAAAATATTTGCAGCTAATATTTTTACACCCTGTATTGTTCTATTTCTTGACTTTTTTATTTCTCGTAATGGCGAAAAATAAAATAAAAGGCATGAAAATAATCAGAATAGCTTTTATTTATTAATTAAAATATTTGCCATAAACTGATATCGCACTTCGACCGTGCGCCACGAGTCCACGACCCGCACTCCGATTCTAACCTGAGGGCGCGCCTGCCGGCATTGCGACGCGTTATCGGCAGACGCGGTAGAGTAAGATAGCTATATAGTGATAATGGCACTATAATTTTGTAGTTAGTAGTTAGGTAGTGTGTAGGTTCACAACATGATGTGTGCTCTGGACTGAAGCAAACTAGTTTCCTTTTCAATTTCGCCGTAAGGCGTTTCATCTCACCAATTCCTCAGATTATAAGACATCTTAATGAAATTTAAAGAGCACCTAGATTAGTACGCGCCAAGCCTTATGATATACCTAACTCAAAAACGATCCAAAGTCACTTGGATCGTTACGGCAAAACTACGTCCATTAAAGCTCATAATCATAACATAACTTATATAGAAGTTATTGATTTTACGAAGCTTTTTTTTAATGAATACGAGTAGAAGCAGAAAAGCTATGGTTTGCATGCCTCATTTCAAATTTTTCCTTTTTTAAATTGTAAAGTTATAGAAATCGTGTTACGCGAGGTCATGTATCTATCTATATACCTAATACCTTTAAACGAGCAAGAATTGTGTATATACTATATACATACATACATATATTACGCCTTTATCTCTTGCGGGGTAGGCAGAGCGTTAACGGCCGTAAGAATACGGTCGCTACTGCCACGTCTGACATTTTTGAGGATTGTTTTCCAAGATTGTTCCAGAAAACATGTGTATGACAGGTTGTCAGCCTGTCGCCTAAAAATTCTAATACGCCAATACCCTCGAGTCCCTTAACCCGCGGGAAGGATGTGGGGTGATGCTATCCTAAGCCGGCATCACACGGCGTATATATATATATATATATATACGTAGTTGGTCCCAAAGTTCTGTCACTGGCATATTATTTTTGAATTTAGAACATGAATTTGGAAAAGTTTTATTGCATTCCGTTTTTGAATGTTTGACAATTATTTTAAAACAATAAATGATCATTTGGCGCGATTTTTTACGATGGACTGGACTTTGAAAGAAAACCGAATAGCAGTTTTGGCGTTGCATCGCTGTGGGCACTCGCCGAGTACCATTTTCAAGTTGCTCAAAAAATTGAAAATAACGCTTAGGTTTGTGTATCGTACTATAAGTAGGTACACTGAAGTCTCTAGTGTTGAGGACAAGAAAAGAACTGGCCGGCGTCGCTCCGCAAGAACACCAGCAGTGATCAAAGCGATCAAGGAGCGCATACGAAGAAATCCTGTCCGAAAACAGAAACTTATGGCTTTGCAGATGAAGGTTAGTAGAAAAACAGTCAAAAAGGTTTTAAACGAAGACCTTAAGCTGCGAGCATACAAAAAAAAGAGTGGGCACTTACTTAATGCCCGTTTAAAAGAAATTAGACTCAAAAGATCCCGGGTGTTGTTAAAACGGTACGCGAAAAACCGGCACCGCGATATACTTTTTACAGACGAAAAAATTTTTGATATAGAAGAAAAGTATAATAAACAAAACGATAGAGTGTACGCTACCAGCTCTGAAGAAGCAGGAAACAAAGTTCCGCGGGTGCAGCGTGGGCATCATCCCTCTTCAGTCATGGTCTGGTTAGGAGTCTCCTACTATGGGCCAACTGAGGTTCATTTTTGCGAAAAGGGGGTCAAAACCAGTGCAAAAGTGTACCAAGAGACGGTTTTGGATCGGTACGTCAAAGACCTGCCCAACACACTATTTTCAGGACATCACTTTGTGTTCCAGCAGGATTCTGCGCCCGCTCACAAAGCCAAGACCACTCAAGCCTGGTTTGAACGTCAAAACATTGAGTTTATAAGACACGAAGATTGGCCTTCCTCCAGTCCGGACCTTAATCCTCTGGACTATAAAATTTGGCAGGTCTTAGAGAGCAAGGTCTGTGCTAAGCCCCATAAAAATTTGGAGAGTCTGAAGTCAGCCATAGTTAAAGCAGTCGCTGAAATCGACATGGATATGGTGCGTGCTGCGATAGACGACTGGCCGCCGCGGTTGATGGCCGTTATTAAAAGCAAGGGAGGTAATTTCGAATAGTTTTATGTTATTTTGATACCTCGATAATTGTATTTTTAATTGATATATAAATTTTTAAAAACGGATTGGTACTTTTTATTTTATCAGTATTTTCATATATGACAGAACTTTGGGACCGACTACGTATATATATATATATATATAATATATCGGGATCTCGGAAACGGCTGCAACGATTTTCTTGCAAACTCGTATATAGGGGAATTCGGGGGCGATAAATCGATCTAGCTAGGTTTTATTTTCCAGAAATCACTCTGAACGGCATAAAAAGCCGAATTAAAACATGTTATATTTTGTGTGGAGACAGGTGTCCCGCTATTTCGTCACTCGACTATCAACAGACTTAGCTCAGTTGGTGAAGCCGCTTGCCTATAAATCACGTGAGCTCGAGTTCGAATCCAAGTCTCAGTTTCCCTATTTTGATACTTTTTTTCTCTTTTATTTTTACAAATATTTTCTTTTTTTACTATTTTTTATAATATAATTTTTATTCTTTGTATGCTACACAAATTGAACAACTTTCATCAGAAACATTTTACCGAAATATGAAAAGACCTTTCATATATACGTATATGTTTATAAGTTGTCTTAGTTATAGTTGTAAGTTGTTTAGTATGATTTAGTTATTAATTACTTTTAAGAAGAATGTGCAGCACACAGATAAAGTTTTGTGTAGTTTAAGTGTGTTAAGAATGTAAGAATTATGTATATGTTTAAATAAAGGGATTTATAATAATAATAATAATGTACTAGCTGGTGCCCGCGACGTCGTCCGCGTGGAGTTAATTCTTTTATTTTTATGAATCACCTAGGTAACTCACAAATTAGAATATCTACTTTATTATTATACATAGGTATAAAGTAACTAAAACAGTAATTAGGTACATAACATGGAGTAAAAAGTAAAATATGAGACAGGTAAAAGGTTAAGTAAGTACCTACAGAGTTGTATCAAAATATTGCTTCACCATATACCACATTGGATGTGCTGCCGTCGGGTAGTAAAGACTTTATACGTATGAACTTTCTGGAAGGATAATTCCAAGGGAGAAAATACAGGATGTAAAAAATTTAATACAAATATTTTAAGGGGTGAACCAGCCCATGAAACTGAACAACTTTCCTCTCTGCTGCCTCTTAAATACACCCGTGTGCTGCAAATGTTTGTGCCATATTAGGTATATTTTTATTTTTAATAAATAATGGCGTGTGATGCCGGTTCAGAATAGCATCACCCCATTTCTACCCGTGGGAGTCATAAAAGGCGACTATGGGTTGAATCCAGGGAATGGACAACAGCGTTCCCTGTGAACATCTACAAAACTTTCTACTGTTCTAGCCAATTTGCCGGGCAAGCGTAGTGAGTATGGTAAATACACCCAAAAGGACGTCCATGTCCAGCAGTGGACTGTTATGGCTGAATGTATGTATAGCTGCCGGTTATGTATGACAGGTTCAATCTACTTACATTGATATCGGAGTTATGAATTATCGATACTTATCGATACGAAACACGATAACACAACAGAATATTCCATAATATGTTTGGAAACATTAATATTACCAGTACCTAGGTACCTACCAGGCTCAGTACCTGGGCACCCAATGTTTTCAAGTTAGGTGTACGAGTATAGCCTCTCTGCTGACTGTGTCGAAGGCCTTATTCAAATCAAGGAACGCCATGAACAGAAAATGTTTTACTCCCTGCACTTTTCTTGTAGCTGTCGGAGCGTAAACACCATGTCAACTGCAGAACGCTGGAACCGAAAGCCGCACGAGTCCGGATACACGCGATCAACCAGCTTTTGGATTCGTCCCAACACCACTCGACCGAAAAGCTTGCCCACTATGCTGAACATCAGTTCTCACAATGTTAACCATTGATATCGACAAACTTCTTCGTTGCAAACATCACAGGAAAAAATAATTATACAGCAACTGAGTGAAGTTGACTTACCATTTCACATATAACAAATCGGCAGTAGGTCGGAATTTCCCTAGCTTTGTAGGTATACAGGGTGTAAAAAAAAATTGCTGCAAAGATTTTAACGGGTGAACCAGCCCATGAAACTGAACTACTTTCCCTAAGGACCGATACGACCTATATCGAAATATGAAAAAACATTTTGGGCCTCTCATACAAAACTACCGACCGACCAAGTCAATTTGTATGAGAGGTCCAAAAAAAATTCTCATATTTCGACCTATATTTCTAGGGGAAAGTTGTTCAGGTTCATGGGCTGATTCACCCCATAAAGTATTTGTAGCTAATATTTTTACAACCTGTATAGTTAGGTCTTATCATTTATTTATTTCAAAACTTACATTTACAGTCTAGCCAAACGTGTAAGCCTTAACCTAGTTAACAAATTTAATATCTAAGTACTTAGTAAAATCTATATCTATTTAGCTACTTTTTGTGAAAGTAATGTCTAGGTAATGTCCTCCAACCCAATCCGTAGGTAAGTACCTACACGAAAGACCACCAACTAAGAGTCATATTATAATTTAGGGACAAACAACAAACACCAAGTGTACAGGGTATGGCTGAGTTGTAATTATGTTGTTATTACAGCTTTTTGCTATTACATAATACAACGCATTGTCTTTTGTCGTGTGGGACACCGCATCGAGTCGTCCAATGACCCGATGAACCGTTATAAATGTAACTAACCTTGAATCGAATTTTCACCGCGCGAACAAAGTCGCGAGTTTATAAATATGCCAATTTATAATTATGCGAAATGAGTACTATGCCAAATAATGTCATTCGCAAATAGGAATATAATGTTGTGCGTTCAAAAGGGCACCCAAGTAAATAGTAGACTATACAACTGTGGTATAATGTGGTATAATATAATATAATATTAGAAATTTAGAGTGTCTATGATAATAGTTTGGCCAGAGCATTCTAATGAGTAGGTAATTAACAGTTTCATACACTATTTATCGTGGCGTGGAAATGTCTCCATCGCTGCCACTTTTTTATATTCAGTCGTAAAATATGGGATAAACTAACTTTACATATCTCATGCTCTGAAAGTAGGTCATTACTGACAAAAAACACGACCTGTAAGTTCAACTTACAGGCGAGGTTTTAAAACTAAGCCTGTAAGTAATTTTAAATATGGAACTAGAAAAAGAACCAATAGAATCGCGGCAATTAAAAAGTTAAAATCAATTTCTTCTTATTTTTAATAGGAGTTGCATCCAATTAGTTGTATACGATTTTAAATTTCGAACTGGCCGCTACGAATTGTGTTGTTTGAACGCAGGAATTATATTGTAATCTGTATTTTTATAACCTCAATAAATGAGTTTGTCGAATTATTACTCAATATTACAATGACAAAAGTAAAAATTACTAATATCCCTACGATCAGAAAAATGTCTACTTTATGTTAGGATACTTTTCTTTCATATTAATTCAACATTTTTGAATCATAGACAAAAAAGTTGTGTGGTGCAATTTGTATACCAGACGATACAATCATCATTTATGGATTTATGGTTAAAAAACCTCGGTTGTTATTGATCACTTACATACCTAAGTACGTAATCTACTATTACATAATATGTCATGCTCTGAAAGTAGGTCATTACTGACAAAAAACTCGCCCTGTAAGTAATTTTAAATAAAGAACTAGAAAAAAGGCCAATAGAATCACGACAATTAAAAATTGAAAATCAATTTCTTCTTATTTATAATAGGAGTGCATCCAATTAGTTGTATACGATTTAAATTTCGAACTGGTCGCTATTGCGTTGATTGAACGCAGGAATTATATTTTTAATCTGTATTTTTATAACCTTGGAAAACAATCCTCAAAAATGTCAGACTTCTGTCAGTATTCTCACGGCCGTTAACGCTCTGCCTACCCCGCAAGGGATAAAGGCGTGATATATGTATGTATGTATTTTTATGTATTCAATAAATGAGTTTGTCGAATTATTACTCAATATTACAATAACAAAAGTAAAAATGACTAATATCCCTACGATCAAAAAAATGACTAATTTATGTTAGGATACTTTTATTTCATATTAATTTAATATTTTTCAATCATAGAAAAAAAGTTTAGTGGTGTAATTTGAATACCAGACGATACAATAATCATTTATGGATCGTTTTCTTGTATTTATCGCTTTATTTTACTCACTTTTCATTCGATATGTAAAGCATTATACGTACCGCGGATGTAACATCAATAGCAACCTCGGAAAGTTACCGTTAAAAAACCTCGGCTGTTGTTGGTAGGTTATATACCCAAGTAGGTACGTAATCCACTATTACCAAATAAAATAACAAAAAGAACGATAATTTGCACAAAACACACGACAAATGTGATGGAAAATGGCGGCATATTTGAGTTTCGGCACAGATTATAATAATACGCGCGACAAGTCCTTTCATTGGGTAATCCTTAAATTTGCTGAAGAAAAATATTTCGTTATCGGTTTTCAGTACAAAAGTCTTCAAGAAGAGGAGTACAAAAGTAAATTTTATAGGCTGTATGTTTCTAAAGCAGAACTTTTTGCAACTGGGTTTGAATTTGTAATACGAACATAATACAAACGAGTGTAGAATATAAATATAAAAGGTTGATTGCATGAAACTAGAATAAGCAAGATTTAACCACACAAAATGGCTGGAAGCTAAAAAGGACATCAAGTGCGCGAAATGTTAGCTAGTAGGAACACTGCTGGCACGCGTTATTATGAAAATGTCATTTTTGCTCTGTGGGGCGGTCGCACTGACCTCAATAAACTCCCTATGTGGCGGTCGGAACGTTGGAATAAAAATTATTTAGTCATTAGAGTTTGTGTTAGTTTATTTGGTAATTGTACAAAATTTTAAAATATGTATAATTATGTAATTCATACAATATGTACCATGTATATACCCCTAATTTGTTATAATAATATAAGCACCATCGTCCTTGCCCAAAGAAATTTACAGGTTAGCATGGTATTTTTTGTATGGAGCCAATCCAGCTGCCACTTTGCTTCCCAGGTCTGGATGAACTTGAGTGAAAATTTTGATCGCCCGTTCTTGTATAAATGCAGCAGCGTCCTTGAGGTTGCCAACAATGTTGTCAACGCAACGTTGCTTCTCTGCGTCTGAAAACACTTGCTTGTAGAGGACTGTCGCTTGCGAGAAATTGTCCTCGGTCTGGCCGCTGTCGTAACGGTCGACGTCACCGCTTACATTGTATCTTGGCTGCAAGCGCTGGGCGCGCGGACACTCTTGTGGCCCGGAGAACGAGTTAGGGAAGTAGTTCGGGCAGCCCTCTTGGTTGGCGATGTTCTGAGGACCATCACGTTGGTAGTTTGAAACGGTAACGCGGTAGGGGCAGTTCACAGGTATTTGCAAGTAGTTCGCCCCAAGTCTGTGGCGATGTGTGTCGCTGTAGGAGAACAAACGACCCTGCAACATCTTATCAGGGGATGGTTCAATTCCGGGAACTAGATTAGCAGGGCTGAACGCGATTTGCTCTACTTCCGCAAAATAGTTTTTAGGGTTCCTGTCAAGCACCAATTTACCCACTGGGATCAGTGGGTATTCAGAATGAGGCCAAACTTTGGTCAAATCGAATGGATTGAACTTGCAGCTCTCAGCTTGAGCCATTGCCATAACCTGTATGTAAAGCGTCCATGTAGGGAAGTCGCCTTTAGCAATAGCATTGTAGAGGTCTCTGATTGAATAGTCTGGGTCGGATGAAGCTAGTTCACCAGCCTTGTCAACAGGCAAATTCTTAATTCCTTTGTCAGTCTTGTAATGGAATTTGCACCAATGTGCAACACCTTGTGAATTAACAAGTTTGAATGTGTGCGATCCGTATCCGTTCATGTGTCTGTACCCATCAGGAATACCTCTATCACCGAAAAGATAAAGAACTTGGTGAATTGTTTCGGGCCTCAAGGTCAAGAAATCCCAAAACATGTCAGCGTCTTTTAAGTGAGTGGCAGGATTTCGTTTCTGTGTATGGATAAAGCTTGGGAATAAAGTTGGGTCCCGAATAAAGAAAATAGGAGTGTTGTTTCCAACAATATCCCAATTGCCATCATCTGTGTAGAACTTAACAGCAAATCCGCGAGGATCGCGAACAGTGTCAGCAGAACCGCTTTCTCCTCCAACAGTGGAAAACCGGACCGCAATGGGAGTTTTCTTTCCTATGGTTTCAAATACCTTGGCAGCACAATATTTGGTGATGTCATGGGTTACTTCAAAGTAACCAAATGCACCAGCACCCTTAGCGTGTACCACACGTTCTGGGATGCGCTCTCTGTCAAAAGCTGACATCTCATCTAGGAAGTTCACATCCTGCAGTAAAGCCGGACCATTTTTACCAACAGTTTGGATTGCAGTCTTAACACCGACAGGAGCCCCGGTCTTGGTGGTGATGAATCCGGGTGAGTCCTGAAACAAAGCATAGCTACTGTTATTTTGATTTCAGCTTTTATTGATTATATTTAATTGTATTAGATAATACTTAATTGTAATCTCGCAGGAAAACATTAGATCAATCACACAAAATATCACATATTTATTGATTATATTTAATTGTATTAGATAATACTTAATTGTAATCTCGCAGGAAAACATTAGATCAATCACACAGATCAATATCACACAAAATTAATAGCCAAGTTCAATATGACTGCCGACAAAAGAATTGATATCTAACTGGGAGCCAAGTTCGGAAGACAATCCTAAATTTTATTTGTTCTTCAAATTGTTTAACATTATTTGGTAAAATAATGCAAACAACCTAAAAACTACAGCATCTTAAGGTTAAACGTCAGAGTAGATTTCCATACAAACTAAAGTCCCGTTAGAATGAGAAACTGCGGCATTTCATATATTGAACATAGTATTATAATCTAAATTAGACAACTATAATGTCGCCAATTTCATTAAAATATGGTGCTTAAGTCATTTATGAGGTTATTTCAGCCTTAAAAAATACGCATTATCAAAACCCCTGAACCTTAGAAATCAGCTACAGCACAATAACAGTAGGAAACTCAATTCAATTCCATTTCTTGTTTTATGGCGCTGCACAGTGTTTTTTTAGAACATGGTGGAACTGATTGCATATATCGATAACACAAATTGTAAAAGAAAGCCCACAGTCAATTCTTCTTAGTTTCCGAGAAAAAAAAAGTCAAAGTAGTTGTTGTGGAGTAGGTATGCCTGAAATAGGAAAAACGTTTATATTTCTTCCAGTGTTCAAGTTTTCACAAATTTATGCTAACGGCGGTTTAGCACGTAAAATTGATTGTCATTTAAGCTTTCAAACATCTGTGAGTTGGAAGTTTATTCAAAGATATTAGCGAAAAACCGATTTTTTTATTTTAAAAAGTTTTATTTTATTTTTAAATACCACCATTTCCGCACACAATTTTTATCAAACGTGGTAGTGCTTCCATAAATCTATCCACAAATAATATCAGCCACATAACACACGGTATTGCAAAGTCATTAACGATTGAAAAACAAGTCGAAGTGCCTGTCATAATACATATAGCAGAAGCTTTGTGTAATGCATTGCTATTTAAAATTATAATTATCATTACTAGTATGGATGTTACTCGCAGAATTCGAGATTTCTCTACTGCTATTCCATTGCGGGATCAGTGGACGACAAAAACTAACGTTTTTGCAGTACCAGTCGGACAACAATAACATTTTGAAACAGCCCATAAGATTAAAATTGATGATGCAATATACAGACCGCAAACTTTGCGGTTGTTTGGGGTTGTTCAGTTTCATGGGCTCCCATTATTACCAGGTGGGAGTAGGTTGGCAAGTGGTTTGTGGCTTGAGATGTAAGGTTTGGTGTATGTGTACTAACAACAAAAAAATTACAGTCGTCTTGTTTTAAAAACTCCCACATAGGACGCCTTGACTTTGCAGGATTGAAAACAAAGAAACTCACTAGCGACAACTTATTTCACGAAACTTCTAACAGCAAACAGCAACGGAAAAATCCTTATTGATAAAATCGGACAAGAAAAGCTCCGACGAGAAAATAAATACCTCTTTCGGGCGTCCATGCTGTAAAGTAACCTGGCTAACGAAAACGAAGGCCTCACAAATCGACCACATTCTCACCTCAGCAAAGCAAATTTCTTTTCTCCCAAAAATCTCAGAATATCTCTACGCAGGGGTATCTGACTACAAGATAATACCAGCTGAAAAGTAATTCAATCAGAAACATCAAATTAGACTGATTTTAAGTACAAACAACTAAATTACGAAAGCCTAAAAGAGATAGACACTCGCACAAAATACATAATAGTCTGGCCAAACTCAACTTGTCAAGCGATTAACTGCTTCCATGGGATTTATTTCTTCGAATTATTAAATTAGCTGGTAAAACCACCCTAACACAGGAACCTACTAGATCAAGAGAGCATAGAAAAGCCCTAGCCGCCCAAAATTAATAGCCCTCCAACAAGCAGAATTCAAGATACACAAAAACCCTTCAAACTATTCATAAATAAAGAAGAAGAGGACCAATTTAAGGATTGCCTGAAGAACAACAATGATCCTAAAGCAAAGTTTTATCCCAATGTCAAAATGGGAGGATGAACTCGAGAAAAGTAGAGGCATATCTATTCAACTACATCCTGCACCCGTATGACCCGTCTGAGGACGACATCAGGAAAATTATCTCTAGGATGCGTTACAGCACAGCCCCAGGTGTAGACCAAATCGTCATCAACCTGATCAAAAGGATACCGGACGAGCTATTCGAACATCTCTACAAGCATGTCTGCCTGGCATGGCGAAAAAATATCATTCCCTCATCTTGGACACAAACCATCCAAGTTCCATTACCCAAAGTAAAGTCGCCTAAAACAACTAGCGACTACATAAGAATTTCAATATGCTGCACCGCCTACAGGATATATGCAAATATCTTACTAGAAAAACTTGACGACTCATTGGAATCCATAGGCAGCTACCAGGCCGCATTCCTAAACAGTAGATCCACCGATAATCACATTTATACGATTCGCAGAATCATCGACGAAAATTGGAGAGAAGGAACCACGACATACGCAATGGCACTAGACATTGAGAAAACCTTTGATACAGTGAACCTAAATGCCCTCAAAGATATTCTGACCACCAGGACTCTACAAATAGAATAATCAAAGCATGTATGAATGAATCTACGTGCATAAAATGGTTCGGCCAACAGAGTGGTTTTATAACAAAGGGTAAAGGAGTAAAACAAGGTTTTTTTTGTGTTGGACTATTCGATTATAGCCATGTAGCTTTTAAATCTACGCCTGTCGGCTTGGTGGGGAGCACGTGCTCACCCGAAAATATTTGATTGGTTATTCAAACAACCAGCCCAATCACGCCCTTGGGGCGAGACTGGGCTTAGGTGTTGTTCTGGGAAGAACGGATCGGACTGGACTGTGCCGGTAATTGCCAAAATGAGGCGTAAATGAGGGATGAATCTACATGCATAAAATGGACCTCCGCGACCCCGCCGGCGGGGACGCCGGTTGCTTGAAGAACTTGTGGAGTGTGATCTACTCGCAATGACTGCAGTGGCGGCTTTGGTGATCTTGTCATCATCATCCGAAAGGACGAACCTGGGACGGCGTTTGAAACGCGAGGTTGGATAAGAGAAGTAGTTGGACGCGGCAACTATTAGGGGATTTTTATGACGGAGAGCGTTGTCGAAGAAGCGACGGGACGCTTGTTTCATATAAAAGATAAAGATAAAGATAATTTATTTCAAAATAAAATAGTGCTTACAAATAGTAAATTTACAGATATTAAAATAAAGTAGTGCATAAATTTATCAATTATACCTAAACTAAGTAAATATATAAAAATATTTACTTGTATCTCAGGTAATATCAGGTATAATCTTTTATGGTGGGGTTAAAACATTTGTTCGAAGCAGTCGGCCTTAAAATAAATAGCACCAAAACAAAAATTCTAATTAGAGACCCATCTAACGCCCAACAAAGGCCATTCATACAAATGACTGGAATAAATATAGCACCATCCTCAGAAATGAAATACCTACACCTCTGCTGGACACAGCAGGAAAAGTACAATCGACGCCCGTTGCAAACAAGTCATGAAGAATTCCAAAGCTCTGCTACCATTCATTAAAATGACCAAAATGGAATGGCATACAGTAACCCTACACTAACATCTTATTTAAAAACTGGGACAGAATAGGACAGAGGCCCTCGCGCGTTGTTCGGCAGATTCGTTATAGGACAGAAATTTGATAAGGCAGAAACTGGATTGGGTAGAATCGTGTTTGGCAGTTGTGGTACACTCAAAACAAAAAATAAAACTTACTTAAATATTTAAAGACATGTATATAATATTGCATATTATTTAGGGTGCTTCACAGGGTGCTTCTTAAACAGGCAGCCACATAAATCCGAGCTAGGCTCGGTCAACCAGGTACTTAGTTTGTATTTATGTAAATTAGATTTGTGTTGAGATGCTTGTCTCCCATCTATGCAATTCAGTTTTCATGATGATAAATGTACCCCTACACTAACACCTTATTTTACAACTGGGATAGAACAGGACAGAAGACTGCATTGCTAGAAGGTTAAAGTGGTGAAAAAACAATCAATACTTTCATTCTGTCAGATTTTTATTTTGTTAGAGCAGCTTAGTGATATATTTTAAATTCAGTATCAGTAGGTACAGAGATAGGTAAAGTACTTGAAGAGATAAAATTTTTTAAATCAACATTCTTTTAAATTTATTAGGCTTAGTGGTATAAAAAAAACATTGCTAATACCTAGTTATCTCAGTAGGTATAACAAGACAACATTGTATGATATATAAGATCAAAGTTCAAATAATTAGTATTTAAGTGGGTAGGTAAGATAAAGATTACATTGCTAATTATTTATACAGTTGACTGGGAATATAATAATATACATCCAAAAAAATATATTAATATGTAATTAGGTTTATAGGGCGTAAGACACGGTCTAACGAAAACTTTGCAGGCGTGATCAAACCATGAATCTGAACAACTTTTTGTATGGGGCCTATGTTGCAAAACGATTTTTTTTTCGAGTTTCCATACAAAGTCAGTCAGCTGATTGGGAATTTTGTATGGAAACTCGCAAAATTTTTTTCATTTCCCGACATGGCCCCCATAGAAAAAGTTGTTCAGTTTCATGGTCTGATCATGCCTACAAAGTTTTTGTAACACTGTCTCTTACACCCTGTATACATGCCATTAGACACAGACTATGTTACAGGGCACTAACTAGTTTATTTATTCTCTAAATTTATACAGTCTATCAGTTAGTACCCTACAGAGATCAAAGTTCGGTATTTCCAAGGCCCAGACTTATTATAATAGCACATGGGCTGATCCATGATTAACCTATGTCACATGACATCAAAATGAGACCAATGGCAGCAGGTTGGAGAAGTTGTACTGAGCAAGAGTTGTAATAACCACAACCCAGGAATTTATTGGAAGCTGGAAAAAATGGGTTCTTTCCGGTTTTCCAATTCCGAGGTACTTTTTACATCATGTGGTATCGTAACTAAATTGATGACGATTTAGCACTTTACTAGTACTTAAAGGAAATTAAAATAAGTCGGCCTATCCTAAATAGTCAGAAGTACTTGTTAGACAATGTTAAAGATGACCATCACAGTACACATGCACATGTAGGTACTTGCGGTCAGTTTAGGACAGGCACACTTATGTTTATTTTCATTACTATAAAGCGCAAAATTTTGCCATCAGTTTTATTACGATACCACATAATGTAAAAAGTACCACAGTATTGGAAACCGGAAACCAATTTTTGCCAACTTCTGGCCAAATTTCTGGGTGGTAATTCTTACAACCCTTGCTTAGCACAACTTCTCCGACCTGCTGCCATCAGTCTCATTTAGATTGCATGTGACATAGGTTAATTATACCATAACTAACTAAAAGATCCATAACTAACCTATGTACTATCACGCCAGGCCACAGCCCGGTCATAAACTCAATTTTCTAAGTAAAAAGAAGAGATGAATGATATAAAAGAACATGAATGCATAGAGGCCAGCACACAGTCAATACCACAAATGTAATACCATACCATAATAGTATGACAAATCACAGAACATGACTCTACAAATTCAAAAATAACTATGCTAATTAACAGGTTTACAGTATGTAGGTAAGGTCCAAACTTCAATTCACATAAGCCAAGCTTCTTGAAGGTACTTAGCTTCTAAAACTGAGCGATTACAACAATAGTGGTGTTCTTTACTATCATGGATAGCTGACTTACCTTGACGGATTTCTTGAAGTTGACCAGTTGGTCGGATGCAGGATCCCTGGAGGCCATTCTGCACAAATTTCCGCCGACACACTGGACGCGCACCGTGCAACTAAATACTGGTAGGCGGATCGCAACAGCCTTTATATAGAGTTGGTGACGATAAACAACTATCGCGCAAAACAAGTGCAAGTAGCCGGTCGCAGCAGCGGCGGCGGCGGCGGAGGGGGCGCGTGCGATACGACGAGCCCTACCTAAACAATCAATAGCTTCTCTGATAAGCTCGAGGATCAACCAGATAAATTAGTTGTGAAAAACAAAAGAAAGATTAGTCGTTACGAAGATGCAATATTAGAATATTTAATTGAAAAACAAATCACAATCAAGCAAGATCAAAAAAGAATAGGTAGTAGCAGGCTGGTGGCGAGCAGGGGCCCGTACTATAAAACCGACAGGTGATAGGTGACAGGTGACAATTTACTTACAATAGTTTACAATTTTCTGTCCTATAAAAATTACAGGTGACAAAGAGCTATGAGTAAAATTGGTGCCTTTCAACAAATCCAAATTTTTTAATTGTCAACGAACGCCGTCTTGATAGATATGTAGAGTACTTCCATACAAACAATATTTTGTAACCATTACGAGTTATCGCTTCAAAAGGTTACAACTGTTACACTTGACAGCTGAGCTGTCATACAATATATTGTTAGTATGGAAGTACTTTACATGTCTAATGGGTTGGCGCTAGTTGACAGTTATAACCAAAGAAGTTTTTCATATAAAATAGTTGTAACTTTTTGAAACGACAACTCGTAATGGTTACACTTGACAGCTGAGCTGTCATAGAAAATATTGTTTTTTTTGGAAGTACCTACTCTACACAACTAGTAGGGTGATGTTCGTTGACAGTTTAAAAATATAAGTTATTCATATATTATAACTGACGTAATGTTTTGAAGCGTATATCTCGTAATGGTTCCAATTGACAGCTGAGCTGTATACAAAATATTGTTTGTATGGAAGTACTGTACACAACTAATAGGGTGGTATTCAATGACAGTTTAAATAAAGAAGTTTTTCATATAAACCTGTCGTAATGTTTTGTAGGGAAGTACTTTACACATCTAACAGGGTGGCGTTCGTTGACAGTCAATAATTGGCATAAAAAAGGCACCAATGCTCCATACATTTCTCGCAAAGCCCTTTGTCATGGTAGAAAATTTACAAAATTGTCGGATTGTCATGATAATTTTACATATTTCTGTCCTATAAACATTTTCTCGTGACAGGTGACAGGTGACAATTTGTCATGGAAAACTTGTAGAATTTGCTATAAAGGACAACAAATTGTAATTACAAATCTACAAATTTCTAAATATGTCGTGACTAGGTGACATTGGTTATAGGGCAATGTCAACAATCGAAACAGTAAAATAATTGTTGGACTCGGCATCACGCATCTCTTAAGTTTACTAATAATTACTTTATCAATTAGTACAAAATGCCTGGTGATGAATATTATGCAGCTAACATCTAGTAAGAGTAGCAGTGAAGATGAGTATGTAAATACATAATTTTTGGGGGCGTCGTTCGCGGGTCTTTACCGAAAGAATTACTTTTCGTCAACCTTATCAGATTTTGAATTTTGCCAAGTACCTAGTCTCTCAAATACTTCAATCTTCATTAAAAATGCCTAAGGCCCGCAAAGTCTCTGGATATTTTTGTATATTTGTTTTTAAGACGAAAAACTAAAAACCAAGTAAATAATTTAAAGTGATTTCCCACCTCTACTCTTAACACAGAAAAATAATTACAAAATTGTAATGATATTCTACATATAAGAGTAAAAATTCTACAAATTACTTTGTCAATCTACAACAGGCATTTCAAAAATATTGTAAAGTTTTATAGGACAGATTTACAAGTTCAAAATGTGACACCTATTTAGCAGTAACCTTTTTAAAAATTTGTCGCGTTTATAGTACAGCACTTGTAGTGACAATGCGACAATATTGTCAAATAATGATAAATTTGTCAAATTGACACGGTTATGGGATAGGGCCCGGAGCTATACGCCTTTAGAAACTCCTTATAGCCAGTTTTACCAGTGTTGCCAGATTTTTGAAGACAATAACTATACAGTTTTTTTTTAAACTATATGAAATCTGTATGGAGCAAATTAAAAAAAATCCGTAGAAATCTGTATGCAGCATTTGTTTTCTGTATAATTTTATCAGTTATAAAATGGTTATAAACTAATTTTAAGTCGTTTTATGGGAGCGATTTGGCAGGTGTCACATCCATGCTAGAAATGATGTCAACAAAGGAAAAAGGGACGAAGTCCATAGGCAAAGTATTTCGAGAAGGAGGGGCGCTTGAGAAAGAAGATACTTAAACTCTTGTGGCCAATTGGCCATAGCCGTCAAGATTGATCGGTGTTGCCATTTCGATCCAAAAATTACCATTTCAAGGAAATATGTATAAAAAATCTGTAGGGTTCTCAAAATCTGTATATAAATTTGCCCCGACTTTTATATCGGTATGACATTCCGAAAATATCTATGGATACCGAGAAATCTGAATATCTGGCAACGCTGAGTTTTACTCAATAGCCAGCAAAAAGAGGTACGCTATTTGTTGGCTAAAATAAATTATTGACATATAATATATTGCATTTTTTTGCACATTTTTGTTTTTTCTGTAAGTGCACTAAATACAAGCTTTAAAATTTAATTTGTACTACAACCGCTTTTATTACACAGCGTCATTCATTAACACAAACTGCTTTAATAAACTAAACAAACGTTAAAACATGACAGAAGATTCTTCAGTTACGCTTTTTTTTACAAGTTGATAATGGCAACACTGCCAAAGTATCATGTCTGCCGGTCGCTTTGTTTGTTTTCTTTTCTTGGTATTTTTGTCAATGGGATGGGAGGGATTTGCCGTGTGATGCCGGCTTAGAATAGCATCATCCCATTTCTTCCCGTGGGTGTTGTAAAAGGCAACTAAGGGACTCGAGGGTTTCATGTGTATTACAATTTTAGGCGACAACCTGTCACTACAGTGACTGATGATACATACATGTACCATCGAAAATATCCTTCAATACTTGACAGACGTGGCGATAATGACCGTAATTTTACGATTGTTAACGCTCTGCCTACCCCGGAAGGGATAAAGGCGTGATTTGTGTGTGTACACACACACATGGGTGTGGATGGGAGGGTACTGCCAGAGTACAGCGCCCCGAATGGCGCGGGATGGTTAAGTCAGGCAAGTCCGAGAGTTTGAGGAACAGCGTAAAGCAGACCTCGACGCTAAGCGCGATGAGTTAAAGGCCCGTCCACCCGTTGCCATTAACTATAATTATGTAAATTGCAAACTCACGTGTCCACACTGTGCACGGGAGTTTACTGCCAAAATTAGCAACAATCCATCAGCGCATCAGCGCCGATCTGATTAAGAGTCGAAGTGGTCGCTATGGCCGAAATCGGTCGGATCATCATCATCATTTTTGTTATTCCTACTTATTTCTCAAATAATAACGCAGCATTTGAGCCTTTGCTCTGCCGTTATATTTTAGAGGTTTGAGGTAAGATAAGTCTGAGATAGGACTAAATTTTCTTGTGAGACTTTGACTCTGGTTCGTGTTCGTGTTTTTAATTTTTCTCCAAAAAATACGCAGCATCGAGACTTTGCTCTGCCGTATTGTTGTTGAACAATCATTTCGAGACAAGACTATTTATTTTTGAATAGTGCATCATCACATTCACCATGGTAGATCGCCACAAAAAACACCGGGCTTGCGAAATTTGTGGCATTCAAGAAAAGGTGCGCCTGCCGCGCGCGTCGGTGAGCACCTGAGGCTGACATGAGTACAGTGTGATCTAGTTTTTGTCTAAGTACTTTATGGTGCTGGCCCTAATATGTTTCTTACACGAACTATACTTTTCTTCAAGGGCGGAGCACGTCGCCTCCGTATGCAGCGCGTGTACACGTTCTGCGTATGAGCTGCATACGCAGGCCGCCGGTGTGCTATGTGTTTCAGTCTTCAAAATTACAACAGGTACCAGCTTTACAACCGCACTAAAGGTATCAATCCATAATAAAGAACAAAGTCATTTTTTGCGTCTGTTCTTATGTCTTTATGTATGTAAGCTTTATCTTTAAAACTATACAATGAATTTTGATGTAGTTTTCCTTAAAAGTATAAATAGAGTGATTCAAGAGGAAGGTTTATATAATTAATACCTACTTGCCGGTAAAACAAGTAATTTCCAAAAAGAGTTGTAGCGGGCGCAGCTGCTGGATGGGCCGCTATAGTAGGACAATATTTTTGAGTTATGTTATCTACTTATAAATGGTCACTGTATGTATTATTTTCATTTGATTACATACATAAATCACGAATTATGTATGCCTTGCGGGACAGGCAGGGCGTTAACGATCGTAAAATTACGGTCATTCATTATCGCCACGTCTGACTAGTATTGAGGGCCCCTTCAGATGATTCGTGTATCACTGTAGTAAGTAACAGGTTGTCAGCCTGTCGCATAAAGTTGTACAACGTGGTAATATTTACTACTAATAACTCGTAGTAAATTTCAACGAGTAGCGGGTAACTCTAATGATTTATATGTCTCGATTTTCTGTCCCTATCGTGACACGCTAACTGGTAGTCTATACTGCCCACAGAATTTTTTTTTGGTGATTTGGGTTATATACATATTCGGAATGAGCGTAATGAGATCTATTAGGATCACCGACTCTTTTTTTTTTCAATCTTTATCGTAACCTTTATTTCTATTAAGCATAAATGAAGCTATCGGCATAAAAAATTGAATGCCTAGTGATAACCATCGTAATGGCTATTACAGCTTATGTCATCACACAAAAACACATATATTACCCAGTCATTAACATCGTAAGATCACTTACGATCATTAAAATTAGGTTCAGGTTCTTTAAATCAACATAACCACTAATAAGCAAAACCAACGCATTCTACATACACGATGCATTCAAAAAATTAACTTTTTTGAAGCAATCCGTTGAGACATAAACAACACAATATCATTTATGAGTAATGGAATGAGAATAGGATTATTCCACTTTAGTCACACAGTCCAAAAAAATTAAGCATAACCAACGCACTTGCAGGGCTACGTTGCTTATAGTTACAATATGCGCAAATATTTTTATGGTTTACCAAGCATAAGCAACGTATTGATTGATTAGGTATTGTTACTTACATAACTTCTTATCCTACAAAGAAGTTCCTGATAATAGATATAGATTTGGTTACTATTAATGTAAAGTCTTTTTGAATAAAAGTTAAATTTTGCATGAAGTTTGGCTTTTTATATAAACCCATGCACCCAACTATAAGAAAAAGAATAAGATTTTTTTTATTCAGTCACCACCTTAGATACCTACATCACAATTTATGTCCACGTGGGACCAAACAGTTTGTATTGACATTTATGTATCAAATCTATAGCAGTACAGTAGTAGGTAAATGTACACATAAAAGATACAAGACTTATAGGTAGTCCGTTTGTTAATGAGGACACTGAAAAGGCACTTCGTTCAGCGTATGCTACAACAGTAGTATTTACTACTGCGTAGAAAGTAAAAGCCCACAACAATGGCCCCAGGTCCTACAATTATGATCCACATAAACCTGTTACTTAACTATTTTTTTAAATATAGCAGCGAGTCAAAGGAAAGAAGGTGCTATTGAAATTTGTTACCCTATCGAAATTCGTTAAGGCCGCCTTATTCCTCAAATGCCGTTTTTCAAATGAATTTTATTTAAGGAGTGAAAATATAGTCTTAAAATTCTGAAAAAAATATGTGTTATAAATGAGGATCTATCAAAGTGCCATTCGCTATCAGTAACACAATCAGACGAACTTTACTCGAGAGAAAAAAAATCCTAAGTTGCCTATTATTAATTTCTATTTTGGATTTTATGTCTAAAATAATGAACTAATTGCCCTAATTTTTATAGCAACTTTTCGACAAATTAATTATCTAGTGAAATTCGGTGATTTAGGTGTTGTCAAACTATTTCCGTACTTGTGATGTCAAAATACCTACAAATCACGCGAGCGGCGTCAGCTCGTCAGTCGCGCGAAGACGCTTATGGACGACGGACCTGTGCCAGTTCCCTTCCCAAAGTGCGACGTGGAGACATTTTTAGTAAAACAAATAGTATATAGATCACGGAGGTTGAGATGGGTAATAAACGACAAAAAAAACATCACTAGTGATATCAAAAATAAACCGGGCTAATGTTTAAAAATAAATTTAATGTAAGTACCTACCGTACGAGTTATCTATTTTATTCATTTCAGTTGTTTTGGTTGTGTCTTATTTTTGGAGTAGGAACTTTTGTTTTCACAATTTATTACCATGATACTTCTGTACGTTCGTATCTGAGAACCAACTACCTACCTCCTCTTTTTTACCGAGTTCAAATTTTGTTCAAATAGATTTTAATCTTCCTATATGTGTGCCTACCCTCAGTTGTCGTAAAAAATACTAAGGGCTTAGTCTAGTCATCTAGTGTCACAGTTAAATGAATGCAGTAGGTATAACCACTGTTTAAAAATTAAACGATGTGACGACTTCTTTTAAAATATGCTTTTAAAAGATAATGCACACAACATTTAGTAGGACTAAAACATTTTTTAATACTAATAGTTCGTAGGTACTAAGATTCATTTACTTTGAAACGGTTTCATGTTTAACGTTGCTAGCACTTATAGTGATCATTATGGTTTTAGGACTACCTACCTATACAGTTTTTTTTTTTTTACTTTTTTTAGCACTTTTATATCGAGTACGGAAAAGGACGCTTTGACGTCAAATAAACACATCCACGAGCAGGTATGGTTAGGTATGGTAGGTACATACCTACTATTCCATACCATACCTGCTTATTTATTACATTATATATGTCCATACTTTATCTCCAAATATCAACCATTCTTACCACAAATTAAAAAATAAGTGCCACGTAACTGATTGTCATACACACACATATCACTTTATACCTTGCGGGGTAGGCAGAGCGTGAACGACCGTAAAAATACGTTCGCTATCGCCACGTCAGACAAATATTGAGGGCCTTTTTAGATGATTCGTGTATCACCATAGTGACAGGTTGTCAACCTGTCGCCTTAAGTTGCAATACACATGAAACCCTAATGTCCCTTAGTCGCCTCTTACGACACCTACGGGAAGGCAATGATGTGATGCTATTCAAGCCGGTATGACGTGGCAACTGATTCTCTTCCCATCTAAAAGTAATATTAGCACAGAATGGCAAAATAATAATGTTTTTTTCTAGAGAAATGAAACACTGCGATGAATCAAATTCTGTAGTGAATCATGATATCGTCAACCAAGCAAGTGAATCGAAGAATACTGAGTAAGTTTTGTGTGCGCTGGGCCCGTAGGGTTGGACTTAGTTAACTTAAGTGGTAAATACCTAAAATCACTTATTTTTGCAGGACAACTAATGAAGATCTGTCTCTTCTCATAGAGCCTGAAAATCCAAAACAAGAGTTTCAACCAGTGTCAGGAAAACGCATCGTTGATTTGAATTATGTGTTTAGTCAGTTACAAGAAAAAGCACGCCACAGCAATTTATTTGACTGCAAATTGGAAAACTTCCAGCTAATTAGTAAAAAAAGGATGGGTCTTGTGTCCATATTTAAATTTGAATGCAATATGTGTAAACAACAATGCCTTATATTATAAAATCTGAAAGTGCTGACACAGCGAACTTAAATACAAATATTGCCGCTACAACGGGCATGGTTGCATCAGGTATTGGTTACTCGCAATTTGAAGAGCTTTTCTCGGCCATGAATGTTCATATATTTTTTAGTAACCTTTACAACAAACTACAGGAACAAGTTTTCAATAGTTTTGAAATCACTGCAGCCGAATCCATGAAAGCTGCAGCCGAAGAAAAAAAAGTGTTGGCTTTCGCAGAAGGTCGCACCAAAAATGGCATAACAGTGATTGATGTTTATGTTGACGCTTCTTGGTGTGCTCGATCTTATGGATCCAACTATAAAGCTGCATCTGGAACAGCAGCAAGTATTGGAAGACGAACTGGCAAAGCGGTCTTTTTTTAGCGGTCAAAAATAAATATTGCCTTGTGAGCGCTCGTGCAGAAGCCCAAAATTCTCCACCTAATAAACATAAATGTTACAGGAATTTTAATGGTTCATCATGTTCTATGGAAGGCGAAATAATCACTGAAGGATTTCAACAATCTATTTCAATATATGGCATTATTTACAAAAGAATGATTGCAGATGAAGATGCCTCGACATATGCAAAGGTGCTGAAAGCAGATCCATATAAATCTCAAAACATAACTGTCGAAAAAATAGAATGCAAAAATCACATTTTGAGAAATTTGTGCAAAAAGCTGCGAAATCTAGGAACATAGAAAAACTTATATAAACAAACCTTAAAATAATGTCCAAAAGCAATTATCAGGTCAATTAAACATCACAATACGTCAAAAAATACCAAAGATGTTGCGATAAATCTTTATCGCAACATCTTTGATATTTTTAGAAGCATCAGCTATGATATCATCAATTCCTTATCACATGCATACGGAGATCATAGAATGTGTCAGAATTATAACTGCGATAAAGAGAATGTTTATAGTGACGGGTTGAAATCTATTCAAAATTCAACATTTGTCTTCCGACTTAAGTCTATCATTTCAAATATAGCTACAAAATCACGAAGTTTAATTGAAAACGTAAATACGAACATTGTTTACTGCTTCAACAATGCCATATCAAAACATACAGGAGGAAAACGCATAAATTTTTCCTTGAAACAAGGCTACCAAGGGAGAGTCGCCGCTGCAGTGGTATCATTTAATGAGAAGGCAGCAATATCGCATGTGTTTAAAACATTGGTGAATAAAAATCTGACAGCAGCAGGCGAAATGGCGAAAATGACAGAATCAAACCTTGTGGCAGCAGCAGGTTCAACAGGATTGGCGGAAGTTGTTATAGCAGCAAACCCTATGGCAGCAATAGACCCAGTAAGATTGGCTGAAGTTATAGAAAGGAAAACAGAAAAAGAGAGGGCTCAGAAAAGAAAAAGAAGTATATACAATTTTAAGCAATGTAAAAAGTTAAGAGGAGGGGTAGAATCAAAACAAAAATAAAATGACTACGGACCTGCTTGTAAAAGAAAAACGTCGAAAGACACCGCAACACTAGTAAAAAATATCTTATATAAATCAAACATAAGCCATGTTGCATCTATTTCCCATGGTATTGAAAATGAATAGCAAGCTTTGCAAAAAATACAACAACAAGAAAATGTGTCCATTGAGCCATGTGGACTGTTTATAGATAAAGATTTCCCATTTATTGGTGCTACGCCAGAAGGGCTCATTGGAAACGATGTTTTAGTTAAAGTTAAATGTCTTTTTTCGGCGTCAAAAATTGGCTTGAAAAAAGCTATAGAAGAAAATAAAATCCAGATATTAAAATAGGTATAATAAAAAGACACGTACTGTCACAATTAATAAAAATAGTAATTGGTACTTTCAAGTGCAAGGACAACTACAGGTGACAGGGTGGCGACAATGTTTATTTTGTATTTGGGAAGGTGAAAAGGAACCAGTTCACATTGAAAGAATTGAAAGAAATGAAGAATTCTGGAAATCAAAAATGGAGTGCAAGCTAATACATTTTTACCACAAATGCCTGTTGCCTGAAATTGTTAATCCCAGATATACCCGTGGTATGCCTATACGGAATCTCACGCTTGAAGAAGACAAATCTACCGAAGATAAAGAGAATGTGAAACCTTCATCGCAAAACATTCTACAAACAAGTCCTATTCCTTCGCCCGCGGAGCAGAGCCGTAAGGACCCCGACCTTATTACTACCAAAGATTTTTATGAAACTGTAGGTCGAAACATTCTACAATCAAGTCCTATTCCTTTACCCGCGGGGCAGACCCATAAAGGCCCCGACTTTATTACTACCAAAAACTTATATGAAACTGTAGGTCATAATCTTAGTGACATGAATTTATTGATCGATGAAAATGAGCCTGGACCTAGCACCAGAAATCAATTTTTTTATGAATACTAAATTAAAAGAAAGCATTTCTACCTCTTAATGAATAAACATGTTCCACGAATGAATCAGAATAAATGTAATATTGTTCAAAACAATTATGTTTGTTTTTAATAATTGTTTAGGTAGGTACCATAAAATCTCCTATCACAATCGTTACCTCTCACTTCGCATATTAGTACAAAGTTAATTCTGCAACAATCGCGTTGCTGTTAGGCCCATCGCAATCTTGTGGCTCCATCCAGCATCATCGAGGCCTATACTTTCTATGAGTTTTGACCTTGTTTTGACTAGCTTCAAGTAACTTTTAAAATCTTTTGACTGACTTTCGTAGACAAAATGGATTTTGTCCAGTTATTTTATGAGTAATTGTTACATTTAAAGTAAATAAATAGCTTACATAATCATTATCATCATCGTTATTTTATGGATAATTGTTACATTTACAGTAAATAAATAGCTTACATAACTTTCGTTTCAATGTAAAAAAGAAAAGCAGTAAAAAGTTAAGGTTCATTTGCCTACTGCAATATTTTATACTGTGGCGCTCTCACGCGCTGGCTGGCAAAGGTCACCGGAGTTCAAATCAAAACGGCCCGCGCGCGCGTAATACGGAGGCAAGTCGCCTGGGCGCGCAAAATACCTAAACCTTCAGGATAAGGAACCCTTAAAGCTAAATAAGAACTTACAGGTTTGTTCCGACCACAGCTGTACAATTTCACGGTACCCAAAGATTCAAAAATAAGCACTAAGTAGGTAAGTAAATTTAATATATGTAGGAAGGAACCAGATGTGATGTTTAAATTATTACATGATACAACCACCTACACCATTGACTTTTGTTCTTTTCCGTCTCGATATTACATGACGTTGTTGTACATTAAAACAAATTTTCGTGACATGAATTACTTTAGCTACCATAATAAGAAATTCTAAAAAGCAGAATGCTTTTTAGAATTTCTGCTTTTTACACTCTGTATACTTTTACGTACCTTTGAATTCTACTACAGGAAAATAATGAAACCGGGGTTCGGAGCAGAGGTAAGTTTTTCTTCTTGGGTTCTTGGTCAGGACAGGACCCCTGTGTCCGCGCCTGTGCATATAAGTATTTGGGACTATCTAAACGAACGGTGGACTAGTTCTAGTTTTTGTGCGACTGATTCCCGACATTTTTCCCAAAAACCGGATCCTCGCTACGTGCCGTGGTTCACGATGAGCCATGCCATGCTGCTGACTGCAGAGTCTCTCCTGCACGCCACACACTTTTCGTTATATCTTTTAAACATCGAGGTAATAGTACGCTAGTACATATTACCTCGATGCTTTTAAACGGCTTATCGGATCTTCCTGAATTTTTGCATGTGGGATTGAATATTTCACGATTTGTTTTAAGAATAAACTGATCTTCGCTATGTGGTTCGGTTCTGGTAGGTGTGTAGAGGATCTCTTTTAAACGGTGACCTGACTAATTCTGGTTTTTGTCCGACTAATTATCGACACTCATTCTACATATGATTTCGACATGGGCCGTGCTGGGGACCACCTCACGCTCTATTTGCAAGTTGTTACTTGCAGACAATGCAGAGTTAGGCCACAAGTAGGTACCTACCTACAGTGTTGGGCACAATCAATTACTTTTGTAATTTGATTAATAATTTAACTACTTTTAATTCAATTTCATTCAATCCAAATTACATGTAATTGAAATTACCAGTAATCGCGATTATTTTTCCAATTATGTAATTATGTAATTATAATACGTAATTCAATTACTCAATTACATTTTGTACTATGATAGAATGGATCTTTGCTATAGTAATACGGAATGCATGGAACAGCCTTCCACATATTCATAGGGGACAACTTTTCCCTAGGAACATATTATTATGTCAGGCAACAACAGAAAATATTCAATCTCCCATACAAAATGAAATATATTAAGTAGGTACTAGGGGAAATTTGTTCAGTTCATGGTCTGAATGCACCCTATCAATATTCAGAGGACTGGCCTGATGGCGTAGTGGACTGGATAGAAGCCCTGCCTGCTACGCCGAGGGTCGTGGGTTCGATTATTTATATGGCCCTTGTTCATATGTAATTGAGTAATTTAGTAATTTTAATTACAATTACATCAAAATAATTGTTAATCTAAATTACTTTCAAGATTTATAATCAGTAATTCGTAATTTTAATTACATACAATAATTGTAATTTTGTAATTAGTAGTTAATTACAATTTGCCCAACACTGCCTACCTACTTATATGTTAGTTATTTATCATTATCACAGAGACTTTATATTCAGCTAATAGAATGGGTAAAAATACCCATATTTATTTTCTTTCCCTCCGGTCGGTTAAGTCTGAATGTATTAATGTACTGATCGCCACAATGCACACCGAAAAAATCTTTTCCCAAAATGACTTGTTACCCCTTATAGTAGTAAAGTATGTACGTGGTTTACCGAGCTGCACTCGGATTTATAGCCCCAAAAACATATTTTGTTCTTACCCTATCAAATATCCGCATGTTTACCTAGTAAATATTCCGGTCATAAACCATTATAAAACTAAAATTAGGTATTTAAAGGGTGTAAAAAAATTCGCTGCAAATATTTTAAGAAGCGAACCAGTCCATGAAACTGAACAGTTCCCCAAGAAACATTTGAAGAGTTGTTCAGTTTCATGGACTGGTTCACCCCTAAAAATATTTGCAGCTAATATTTTACACCTTGTATATGAATTTTCATGAAAATTCTTGGAGTTGTTTCCAAGATCACGAGTATAATATTAATAATAATACATAATCGAGATCCTAATATAAATTTAATCGTGACAAATGTACATACTAATATATATGTATAATGGGGATTAGATCTCGGGATCGTGTCC
Organism: Keiferia lycopersicella; assembly: GCA_029255805.1. Taxonomy (NCBI): domain Eukaryota; kingdom Metazoa; phylum Arthropoda; class Insecta; order Lepidoptera; family Gelechiidae; genus Keiferia; species Keiferia lycopersicella. The sequence goes on along the minus strand of JARACZ010000006.1, from coordinate 10,781,071 downwards.
AAAACCACTGCTTTGACGAAGTTCCTGTTATCTACCTTTACTTGCTATCCACTAGGCCAACTGCGCCTATAGTCAACTTGGTGAAATTATGGATGTTACTCGGTTTGCACATTGGTCAGTTAGCTACGTAATATTTTGTAAATGTGTGAGTGTATTGTGGGATGCGCAAGCAACTAGTTTTCTGAGAACTGACTCCACTTTTGTCCCTGACCGTACAAGGTGAATTTGCAGTTGCTTTTAGGAACAGGTTGGCAAAGCCACAAAGTAAAACACAATCAAAACATTAAAATATTATAATATTAGTTTCTAAATCACAGTTATTGCTTATCAGACCAGTTTTATCATTCGAAACTTGCTGCAATATCTACCATTTGTAAGAGGTAACATGCATGATCAGGCAATGAAATGAACAACTTGATCTTCTTGGCATGACTCTTACGTCAGGTCTAAACTTTGGACGCTACATAGAATCTTTGGCCACGACTGCAGCAAAAAAGCTTGGTATTCTCTCAAAGGTTAGGCGCTACTTTGCACCAGAACCGCTTCTACAACTCTATCAAGCTCAAGTTCGATCTTGCATGGAGTATTGCTGCTATCTTTGGGATGGATCTGCCAAATACCAACTGGCCGCCTTAGACTCCATTGAAAAACGTGCCAAGAAGCTCATAGCAGACGAAGCACTGGTTGAGGCTAAGTTGCAGAGCCTTGAACACCGTCGTAAAGTTGCATGCATGTCGGTATTCTATAGGATGCATTTCGAAGAGTGTGCTCAAACACTCCATGACCTGATAACCCTTTCCCCATTCCATCTCCGAGGATCGAGGCGCCGACTAGGGTTCCACCCTTATGATGTAGATATACCAACGGACCGTTTATTGAAAAGAATCAATCTTGATATTTTGTTTCCAACAAAATAGACTTGCCGACAAAATGGACTTGCCCTCAAAATAGACTTGACGCTAGTTTAGCGAATAAAAAAGAAATTGCAACTACGTAAGTTCCCAAAACTTGTGAACTATGCACATACAGAAAAACATCACGCTGCGAGGATAAAACACACAGCTTAAGATAGTTCTAATTAATTTGTTTTATAAAAAATGTAATGGTATTTCTTACCTTTTCTTAGCGCCTACATAGTTTTTTTTTAATTAGCCTGAATATAGAAAAAAAAACTATCACTATAAAGTTCGAAGGTAAGTAAGTAGGTTCAGTGCTGCCAATATTATTATTCTTAAAAGTAATGGATGGCGCGCACGGGTGACTTTGCCATACGATAATAGGGAATATTCATGTTTTTTTTTCTTAAATTTTAGGCCATTTCAAATTTTATGCATATTCCCTATTCGAATGGATCTCGTGTGGTTCTCCCCAGCACGGCCCATGTGGAATTCCATGACCTTGAATATGCAGAATAATTGTCGATAATTTGTCGAAATTTGTCGCACAAAAACCAGAATTTGTCGAGACACCGTTTAAAAGATATAACGAAAAGAAGGTGGCGTGCTGGAGAGAGGCTTTTTCACCGAATATGAATGAGACTTTCGGTTAGTCGCATGCAATGAAATCCCTTACTTTTAACAAGCGTTTACACATCCCAATACGGATATGTATGACATTTAGGTAGTTGGTTACTTATTTGAAAATGGTACAATAAAGGTTGTTTAGTTTCACAAGTAGATCGAAACATTTGCAATGAATTTAAATTGTCCTTAAATAATTACCAGAAATGTATGTCAAATCCGGCTCTGTTTTTAGAGTAATGTAATATTTTAAAACCACTTTAATGAGGATTTTTTTGGCTTATAGCAACACTTGTCCAGACTTGGTGACGCTATTTCAAATTGACAAATTATTATCAAGTTAAGTTCAGTGCCCAATAAAAACTATTACCTCTATTTAATGGGATTGTTATACGTTCAGTGCTTTATTATTCTCTTATATAAAATATGATTTTATATATACATTTCACAAGTTAATTTATTACCCCTATTTATAGGAAATTGCACCGCATAATTCACTACGAGTGAAACTGAGATCAAGAAGTCAATACATATATTTGATATTTAACAAAAAAAAAAACAAAGAAAAAAGAAAAAAAAAATTATAAGTATAAGCAGATATATATCCTATACATCACTTTACTCTTTGAAGCAGATATTATTGTTGGTCAGCTCCTATACTATAGTCACACAATAAGTATTTGCGCCTTATCTTTTTAACTAAAGGTCGACAAATTCTGTGCTTTTGCATACGTGTTCGACAAATTCCCGACAATTTTTTCCAGAAATCAGTTCCTCGCTACGTGCCGTGGTTCTCGAGATCCATCGATGGGCCGTGCTGCAGAGAGGCTCTCTCCAGCACGCCACTTTGTTTTCGTTATATCTTTTAAACGGCTCACCGGATCTTTCTGAGTTTTTGCATGTCGGGTCGACAAATTCACGACATTTTTTTCTTATATTCAGCTCTCCACAAAGTGGTGCGGTTCTCGAGATTCACGATGGGCCGTGCTGCAGAGAGCCTCTCTCCAGCACGCCACCTTATTTTCGTTATATCTTTTAAACGGTGTCTCGACAAATTCTGGTTTGTGTGCGACAAATTATCGACAATTATTCTGCATACTCAAGGTCATGGAATTCCACATGTGCCGTGCTGGGGAGAACCACACGCTGGAGGGAGGGAATAAGGTGGTGCTGGGAATGCATTATGTACCGGAATATATTTTTTTACCATATAGTGCCACGGCCATTTCCATTAACATCATTAGTTCTTTTGGGAAATAGACCAAATGGTACAGTTGTCCTAATGGTCTTTGAGGGCTCATTTCCTTTATTCCCGTTCGTCACCCCCCTGTCGACCACCGGGGTGGTCATTGTTCCCGATCGTCACCCCGGTGACCAACGGGAATAGTTCGTCACCCCATTCGCGGGTGATTCTACTACAGGTTTACTTACACAGGGAAATAATATACTGGTAATTAAGTAGAAATCTGATTATACTATTGATTATGTCTTGTTATTATTGAATATAAGATGATTTTTATAGTGACGTCCAGTATTTTTACTAGGTATATAACTACCTAGTCAATTATTGTAAAAAAATGTGATTTGTTGTATCTCTTTAAGTTTAAGTGATTATGTTTCAAATTTAATACAATAAATTGTAAATTTGTGATTTTAGGTTAGGTAGTTTTAAAGTTTTTTTTAATCTAGAACGTTTAAAGTTTTACATGTTGTTGTTATTGTAAAAATATGATTTTTATCGTACAATCTTCTTACATCATAATAGCCTATAATCAAAGTAATTAAATTTCAATGATAAACAATTTATCTACTTAATTACCAGTATAATTTCTCTGTGTAAGTAAAATCACCCGCGGATATGGGGTGAGGAACTAATCCCGTTGGTCACCGGGGTGACGATCGGGAATAGTTCGCTCATTTCCCCTATTCCAAGTATCCCTACTAACGTATCCCTACTGGTTGGGATAGATGGACTTTTCTTCCAAGCATCCCTACCGGTAGGGATACTTTTCCACCTATCCCTACTAGAAAGATAAATGTACATTCGCGAATTAAATTGAGCAAACATACAACCGGTCAGAAATGACTTAACCTTTTGAACGCCAATGACCACTATAGTTGCCAAACGCTCGCGTACATACGACGCCACTGACGACTAAAGTAGTCCAAATTTACCTATTTTTATAACTTAAATTCTGTCTTGTTTAAGACACCGGGCTGCTTGCCGATAAGTTTTTACCATCTTCACATTTTTCTATGCTTGGCGTCGGGGGTGTGCCGACGTAAAAAAACTCTGGCGTGCAAAAGGTTAAAAGCTCCAACACCTCGACAAAAAGAATATGTCCTACGTGACTATGTTATTCAGAACGCTCAGATGCAGCTTGTTACGGGCGAAATAACCGTAGGACATTTCTTGGATATCGAGGTGTGATAAAGTTTTGCATTTTTTTTATGTGCCAGTTCAGCCTGTTGTTTTGATTAATTTGGAAGTTTAATTTTTTCTTTTAGTCTGTTATTGTAAATGATACGTTAAATTTTTTCAAATTTTGGTTTTAATTGTACACATGTACAATTTTTCATGTCATAAACGCAGCAGGGATAAGTGGACATAAAAATTCCAGCTATCCCTACCGGTAGGGATAGCTGGAAGAAAAGTCCATCTATCCCAATCAGGAGGGATACGTTAGTAGGGATACTTGGAATAGGGGGCTCATTTTGCGTGTTGTGCTCATTTGGTTAATTTCATTTTGGGATTAGCACATTTTGCGTGTTGTGCTCATTTTGCGTTTCGTGCATTTTGCTCCGAAGGGATTTATAATTTCCCTTATGCACACGATAATTAAAATATGAATGTATTTTTATTTTCGAAATGTGTGAGGATTGAGTGAGTACATTCAAACAAATATTATTGAAACATTTATCATGATAGCGGGTTGTAATGTTTTACAAAATTCTGCTTTACTTTAACTATACATACAGGGTGTAAAAAAAATTGCTGCAAATATTTGAAGGGGTAAACCAGTCCATGAAACTGAACAACTTTTTCCAAGAAACACAGGTGGAAATATTAAAAATATTTTGGCCCCCCTATACCGACCGACTAGTCAATTTGTATGGGAGACCCAAAAAACTTTCTCATATTTAGACCTGTTTCTTGGAGAAAGTTGTTGGATTTCATGATCTCTGTTTCACCCCTTAAAATATTTTGCAAATTTTTACACCTTATATAGTTATTCTAATTTTGATTCGTGAAAAATACGGTCGTTTGAAAGTGTGTGGATTAAGTGAGCACAAGAAAGTATTTGTAAATTTTTGAAAACTACCTACTATACGGTCTGTAATTAAAATTACTACTTGTCTTGGGTTTTTACTAAAAACTTGAATAAAAACCTTTTATAAACTTAGTACATTTGCAGACCAGGGTTCTCCGTGAGAACTGAGTGAGCACACTTTACATCATTTAGTATTTGTTGTAGCTTTTTACAATGAGAGATTGATTTTACAATTGTTTTAGAACTTTTACTAAATAACTGTGACAGTAAAATATATTTTTTTAATTACTCACTCAATCCACACGCACACGCTAATGCCATGCTAAAGCCAAGCCACGCTGGAGCTGTAGACCAGCCGCGGCCCACAAAATAAGCCCTTATTCTGTGTGCCGCCAGATTAGCTTTCGCGCCTTTTTTATGATTTTAAATTCGGAACACATTGAAATCAATACACGGTAGAGTACTTTTTGCTTGCACTTCCTTGACAACATTGAAATAAAATAATTGTGTTCCGAAATAAGTGTTTCATTTTCAACTTACTATACAATTAAACAACAATTATATACAGACATCTCTAATAGAGATTTATTTTTTAAAATTTAATAATAAATAACGTATTGTAACTAAACTCCTTGTTGGATACATACATTTTAGTGGAATATAAAAGCTCAACTATTTTGTGGGAACAAATGGGAACATAGGTATAGTAAAATGAACGGCATTGCCGTAAAGATCTCACAAATCGGCCTGATTGACAAAGTGTGGATGTTCAATTTAGGATAATTCAGTAAAGATTTCTTTTTTCATAAAAAGTATATTTACATAACATACATAACTGACAAGATTTCTACAGTTATAAAAAATCTCAGTACCGGACACAGAACAGAAGTGTTTGGAGGATATAAGTGACACACTACGCCGAAGTTACGCGACCGAAGTTCGGAGGCAGATTTTACGTTCCGACGTATTCGGCTGATATGACACACCATTAGAGCTAAACTTACGCAGCATAAATCATCAAATATCAGCTCCGCAACTTCGTGTGTGTATTTCATGTATCCTCGTCGGCAATCGATCGGTCGCGTATAATGTGTATTGCCGTATCGCCGAATAGCCGCCGAATTTCCGCCCGATTGAAGTTCGGCTGTACGCTGTAACGGGACGTAATTTCGGCTTAGTGTGTCATCCTTGATTCAAATAACATTGCAAGCGCAATTGTGCCAAACATCAGCAGCGTAACTTCGGGCGGCGCAGCTCACCCGCAATGATTCACGGTAGATTTGAGACAATCAACACTGCGTACTGAGATACTAATATAATAATTAAAACTAAACAATAAAATATCTATTCAATCAAAATGATTATAAAGAAAGTACTAAGGTAGTGCAATCCAGATTTAGACGATGCTCGCAATTCAATTTTACTTTAATCAATAAATGGAAACAGAAAACAATTTTCGTAGCTCATTTTAACATCATTATGAAGATCAACATTTACTCAATAGAGCTTTTCATTCATCCTATATTTTTACATTTAAGTTGCTTTATCAGTTCGAAATAGCTGTCTATATCTATTATTGAAAACAAAGTGATATAAATACATATTAAATATAATATCTTTCAACATTTATCAGGGTTCTCATTGTGTATAAATGATCTACTGCAAGTTACCAAATATTACACATGATTATTGCTTAAAATAACTCGTATTGGATCCCACAAGCCGCTATTACAGAATGCTAATCGGTCATCACAAATGCTTACTAATATTTGTTACGTTGACTTCGTAATAAACTATAAGCATCAGCATCTCTTCGCACTGTAAGAAACTGGTTTAACAATAATTAACGAACATTTTGTGTGATATTTTTTGTGTACTAATGTGTTGCTATCGATCAATAGATACCTGTCTCATAAATTAGTAAAATCCTATGATTCCACACACCTGTGTGTGTGACCTGTATGAAAAGAGATATACTCTAAAGGAAGTAAAATAAATAAAAAAATTAAGAAATGGGCATTGACATTATTTACAAGACCTGACGCAACCACATGCTATTTTAAAAATGGCTTACGTATCTTTCATCTAGAAACCATAAGTATTGACATGCGTCTGGTAGACAAAATAGAAACTGTCCTATTAGTGGGAAATATCTTTAGACTAGCAATGAGTCACTCTAGGCTAGTAAAATAATGAAGGCAGTTAAATACTTTAGGAAACACTAAACTTTAGTATGTAATGCAATAAAGTCAGTCGTCGGTTTGTAAACCTATTTTCTCACCCCTTGATACTGTCATAAAAAGGTAGAAAGAGACATAACGAGTCAAGAAAACAGTAGTAACAAATAATAAATTTACACATAAGTTTAAGTTCATTTCAGAATGAAACAATTTTGAAAGTGAAAGTCACTTATACTTTATAAAATTTAGCTTGATTCCTGTGACGTTTGTGACCTTGCACCAAAGGCTATGGCATAAGGTACATTTTACTTTGTTTACTACGAAAATGGACCTTATGTCATTGAATTTGTTCTAAGGTCACAAACGTCGCAGGTATCAAGCTATATTTTGTTAACTATAGTAACAACGGCGGCGCGGAAAAAATATTATAGATGGTGATTTAAAGTAATTAGAGGTGATAAATTAATCACTCTTTTTCACGTTTCTATTACGCATAAAATTTTAAGCAAATTTAATTTAGATTCTTGATAAATAACTATCGTATTAAAAAATATTATACAACTTTTTTTCTAGCTTCTGTTAGGTTAAGCATTATCATAATAATAATATAATCTATGAGTTCCGTTTAGGATGATTCTAATATATAAAAATATAGAAGACGTTATATGCAGGTGTTGGCGGCACGGGCGGCGGCGCAGGGGGCGCTTGCGGCGCGGCGCGCAAGCGTCAGTCCTCGCTGCAAGAGTCCTCGTTGTCCGCCTCCTTGATGTTAGTGAAGAACGACGTCAGCGCCTTCATCATCACACCTGGATTCAGACAAATATAAACTGTTACTATAGTACTTAATTCGTACATAATTTTCTAAGAATGTGGTCTACAGTTTAATTACGTACAATATTTAAATTTACAACGAGTAAGTATTTAAAAATGCATGATAGCAGGAGTTGAATGTGCGAGTCGTTTAATGCCCTTCAACCCTGTGGTCCAACCTAGTCCAGCTGCTATGTGGACCACGAGCACGCATAATATCAAATCAATCCTTTTTTGGAAAACACGACCCAGCACTTTCATATTAAATAATTCCAGAAGAGAGCATATCCCTTTTTTTGAGAATTGTTGAAAGGTCTGAAAGATCTAAAATTTTTCATTACACCACAGAAGTGCGTAGTCCGAAATATGGCAATTTTTGTTTCACTTCCTGAACGGTAGCAGACATTGCCATCTGCCCTGGGTATATGGTAAGGTTTCCTTCCACTTGTTACGATACTGGCATATTTCTTTCGCTTCCACTAGATTCATAAGATTTTTATGCATGCTCGTCGCGTTAGGATAAGTAATTCTGACCTGACCTATCGTCAACCGACAATTTAAATGGGGGCCCACAATTTTTATCATAATTCAACCGATGTCCCTTAAGGAAAGTTGTTCAGTTTCATGAGCTTATTCTTCAAATATTTGCAGCAATTTTTTTTTTCACATTACATAAAATTGAGTTTTCTGTTTTTAATCATACTCTGGACTGATTTTTTTCAAGGCAACCCATACGCAATATAAGTTATATAGTAATACAACGTTAACAAAATAAGCCGGGCCGCCATTCCGTCGTCGTCTTTGTGACGTCATAAGTATCCCTTCCACCACTTTAAAAGTTTACTACTTCTGGTGATCCACTGGTACACTTGATGGTCAAGAAATCATACCTACCATATAGGTAGCAGCCGCGTCGGAAACCCGGTTAAACGGAAATGGCTCCGGAACCTCTAGGGGTTTCTACTATATTGTATATTTAAACAAGTGATTCTCACCTTTGCCTTCAGGTTCTAGTTCCGACTCTTCCCACGCAATAAATCCTTCAGCAGATATAATGTACTGCTCATGCAAATATTGGAATATTTCTAATGAAAGCCCTGCAAAAAATAATTATAAAGTGTTAGCTTTGAGATATTGAATATTTATAAGATACCTATGAGCATCAGAATAGCACAGGTAGCTGTCCAAATTTAAAACGTACACATAGCCCAAGCAGCCTCAGGTGTTCTCCGCTGCAGGCGGAATGCATTTATGAAAAGGTCAGTTATGGTGGCGGTTCATGGATGGTTTGGGAAGGAATCAGCGCCCACGGGAAGACAGAGCTTGCCTTCGTGTCTGGGCCACGTCTACCTGCATTAGACTGTCATCGGTACGTCGAACAGTGTCTTGAGCCTCATGTCATGCCCTGTGCTTACTTTATTGGCAGAGATTTCATATTCATGCATGACAATGCTAGAGCCCATAGTGGAGGTCGGTATCTCCACTATGGAATGGCCAGCAAGAAGTCCAGACATGAATCCTATTGAACATGTATGGGACGAATTAAAGAGACGAAATCGAGCAAGGAATCCCACCCAGAAACGCTTAGCCAGCTGCAAAATGTAATCCAAGGAGAATGGGACAACATACCGCAACATGTGACCGTAATTTACATCCGACCGATGAAGAACCGTATGGAAGCAGTGATAAGAGCTCGGGGATGGAATACAAGCTATTGAATAAACTTGTTAAGCTTATTTTTAAATTTACGTGTGCATATTTATCAATTTTCCATACAGGGTAAAATGTCCTCAATTAAGAAAACACGAAACCTATTTTGACATTTGTTTGACGTTTGACATTTGTTTCTAAATGTACTTATTTTTCTGATAATCCTTATGAAACATAAGCTTGCAAGGTGTCCCGGAATTTTTTGATGAGAAGTAAATAATAATAAATAAATAATAAAGGCATTTATTCAATAAAAACTTAACCTAATTTACATTGTTTAAATGCGCCAAACTGTAGGCACAGTTTGTTGGCGCTTGTTAATGTGTAATTGTTAGGTGTAAGAGCAGACTCACTCGTACTGATATTGCGGCAGCGGCAGGAGCCGAAGCAGGAGCAGGAACAGGACGGGAATGTAAACGTGGCATAACATTTTATTTCAATATTTGTGTCATAAGGGAGTTTTACGGACACTATATGCTGACGAGTAAACAAAATAAAAAGAGGATACCTTCCAGTTTTCTTGTTGTGAGTTCGTGTTTTAATGTGCAATAAAGTGTTTTTACTTCTTACTTACCTTTAGGATGTTCTAGCCTGTGGATGAGCTGCTGTATTCCAAAAAGGCAGCTGGCTTCCCTTGCCTGCTGCGACTCGCCGAAGTCGTTGATGAGCCGCGAGTACTTGTTCATGCGCTCCTGGTTGAAGTGCGCCAGATCACGCCCGTCCGCGCCGAAAAGCGCGTGCTCGCATATCGCTTGGATCAGAGCGCGCATGAACCAATCCTCTTTGGATGCCTCTCCAACATTATCCTTAAAAATAATATATTGCGTGAAATTTTAGGTGTGGTAGCTGGTTCAATTCTCTTTTACCATGTTTTGATTTGTGTTCCTTGGATAAAGTTGTTCCTAGCCACTACCATTCTCTTTCACTTTATAAATGGCATCAGTTAAGATACAGGAAACCAGCACCAAATGAATGATGTGTCCTGTGACAAGATTATTCAATTTCGTATAATGGAAGTAATAGTAAAAAGGCTCGCGAACAGAAAAAAAATTATAATATTTAAAACTTTGGACAAAACTGCCTCAACTGAACCATCCTCAAACCAGTAGGAGCAATTCATTTTTCACATCACTAATAGATCATCACTACTGTCTGCAGGAATTCATTAAAATAATCAAATAAATGTCATTAAAATAGTCAATTACTCTTGTTCCAGCCTCCATAAGGGGTGGTGTAGTACCATTGGTCTGGAAATCGGCCTTTATTACACCTATTCATAAAAAGGGTCCAAAAAATTTCGAAAATTACAGACCAATATCTAAATTATGTATCTTAGGAAAGGTTTTAGAACAATTGGGGTTTGATCAGCTATATAATGAAGTCAAGTCTGTCATTATTCCTCAGCAACATCGTCTTGTTAGAGGCACGTCAACTGTGTCTAATTTAGTTTTATTTAGCGAACATCTAACGCACAGTATGATTAAAGGCATGCAGGTCGATGTGATTTACACAGATTACAGTAAAGCGTTCGATCGCATCGACCACAGTATCTTGTTGTCAAAATTATATTCACATGGTGACTTCTATCGTTGGTTCTCTTCGTACGTTGCCTATAAATCTCAAGCAGTGGTGCTAAATGGTTTTACTTCATCTTGGTCAAGAATTCCATCCGGTGTCCCACAAGGATCTTTGTTAGGTCCATTATTATTTGTTTTATTTATTAATGTTATTCATTCATGCTTTTTAAATTCTAATTTTCTCTTGTTTGCTAATGATATGAACATTTTAAAGAAGATTAACAACAATATTTCTGATGCTTTGTTTTACAAGAGGATCTTTTAAGACTGGACTATTACCGCAAGTTAAATAAATTAGATTTTTAAATGTTTTTGCATAAATTTCACACCTAAAAAAATTAATATAAAATCAAAGATCAAAATCTGCTATTTGTTGACTCTTGTGGGTATCTTGGTGTTATTCACGACAGAAAATTAATTTTCTGTGTAAGAACCTTTTCTATGAAAATGTACTGAATATATTTGCTTAGAAGATTGCTTATAGAAATTAAATTCATTCACAAATCTGGAGCATGTAACACGTTATTCATTCATATCATAAGCGAGATACCAAGACCTTTTTATAGCTCTCTGAATGACACGTAACAGGTTGACCTGTTGTAGACAGCAATTATGCCGGGGTTGTTAATTATCAAAATATAATAGAAAAAATATTTTTATAATCAGATTTTAATTAAAAAAACTGATGATCTTGCAAAAAGATCTTTTTTGCGTTACTCTGCATCTACACATTTTATTATTAATTACCTGAATCCATCCCTTTATGCAGTCGCAATTTTCATCGGAGTTCATAAGCTGAATAAGCCTACTCTGGGTTTCAGCAGGAGACAGTTTCTTCTTAGCATCTTCACAAGCCTTAGCACCTTCTAAGAATTCAAATTTGTTATCCTCTATCCACTTTGAAACCTGATCTTCACTCATCCAATCCTCGAACTTAAGACCAGATTCTTGCCATTTGCTCTTGACAAAAGAGGGTCCCATGTTTTCTTTAATGTTCTTTAAAATTGCTTTTAGTAATAGGTGGCCATGATTGGAAGAAATTGCAGTTTTACTGTTCCTATGTATCTGTACAAGGGTGATATGCTAAAAAAATAAAATTAAGAGTTAAACGTTATCATAGAGCTCAACAAGCCATACACAACTAGAAATTTGCAACTACCTTTTTCTCAATTTGGGGAGCTATGAACTGTCCTAAATATTCGTATAGCATAGGAATATCAATAAACAAATCTGGCGCTATCTCCAGAATTTCTGCCATGCCTGCTAAGAAATTTTCTGGAGAGATAGTATGCGTATTTATTAGGTGCATCATGGATTTCACAACCGATGCCACTGCTTTGACGGACCTGAAATAAATTTAATAAAATGTATGTATTCGTGCCCATAAATAAAATTTTGTATAATAAATAAGTGCCTGCCTGGTCATAATGCTGTAATTGTGTATTACGCCATATGTCGTAAAATGTGAAGACTACTACAATACGGGCCATGTCTTGGATAACGAGGCTTGATCTTATTAGTTAAGAACAATTCTTGCTCGTTTAAAGGTATTAGATTAATAATTTTAAATTTTACATACTTTTCTAAGACAACATTTAGAATTTCAGTAACAACATCAGCGTGGTACTGCGGCGGGAACCGCTGTTTGATTTCAGCAACCATTTCCTCGTCGTCGGGATTGATGAGGCACAGCTCGATCATGGACTTGACAATTTTCCTCTTGTCTTCAGGAAGACGCTCTTGCGGCACGTTGACGGGCGCAGCGGTGGGCGCTGCGGCGGCGGGTGCGGCAGCAGGTCCGGCGGACACCTCGGTACTGGCCGGGGCCGCGGCAGGCGCAGCTGGCGGGTTCCGGCTGCTCGAATTCGAGCGAGCTACACCCATCGAGCCAGATTTCCCTCCACTACCGCTATCTAAAATACGAAAGCTTTTTGTAAGACAAGTTCTGCTAGCTAGTAGGCTCGGCAACTAGGTATAAGAATGAATCTCTTTACGTTAATTTCATAAAGGGCCCTAGGAAAAAATACGCTAAATAGATTAAAATTTAAATCTTGTTAGGGTGGTTATGTTACAATTGAATCCTTGCATTTTACGTCAAAAATAATTTGACGGCGTCAAATCACGTAAACAACGTCTTACTTCGTTGTTATATTACTCAAAAGGTATTAGCGTATTAGTTTATTTATATAACGCTCATTTTTCATACTACAATTTACATTATAACTCGAGGTTAAGATTAAAACCGTAAAATACTTATCATACTTTAGGACCAAATTATATTAGAGGCATATCAAAATGGAAACAGACATAAAGAGGGAATAGTCCCGAAATGAATGTCTATTTCGGAACTATTCCCTCTTTATGTCTGTTTCGGGACCGCATAAAATGATATTACATTAAACTTACTAAAGTCACCTCTAGAATTGAATGTTGATCGCTCAATAGAAGCACCTTTGGAATGATAGGTAGGTGACATATCCTTGTTTGCTGAAAAAGTTAACCTATGTATAGACACTGCTTGTATTTATTGTAATAAGGGCCCTTTCCCTGTCATGTACATGTTGTATGTATTTTGGGTGTAGACTGCTTGCGGATCATTGCTCGCTACTGAACAGAACACAGGCGTGTTTTACAGATGACAGGAAAGCTTGTCTGAAAGCTTAGGATGCGCAAAGCCTCCACGCGATCAAACACGCATGACAGAAAAACGGCCCTCATGTATTGAAAAGCATTTTTTAAAAGTTGATTTCATATTTACCTCTTAAAGACGTAGGATCAGTTTGCACATTTTCTAATACACTATACATATTTTTAGAAAGACTAATCATAGAATTACTTCCCGTCTGAGCGGTCGTTTTAGTGCCCGAGCCATGGTTCCAGCCAGAATTATGTGGAGCCAGTTTTATATTTGTCAGGTTCTGAAAAAAGTCAAATAAGTCAGATAGATATTAAGAGTCTTTTTTAAAGTAAGGAATATAAGCATACCTTCTGAGGGGTGACGGCTTTGAGTTTAGAAGTATCAACTGTGTAGTTGTTCTTAGCCGTTTTCCAGTTATTGCTGTCCATAAACATGTTGTTCTGCCGGCGGCTGTCACCACCTCGCTTGCCACGGCCGCCCTCGTCGCGACCGCGGAAACCACCAGGGTTTGCGTTCATCAGCTGCATAATAACACCAAATATAAAAAAAATGTGTTAAGAAACAGCTTATCATATTGAACTCATCTCATCTATCATCATGATGTTGATTCTGGGTTAGTATTTTACTGTAATTGATCATACCTCAATATGACGTTGTTGCTGTTCAGCTTCCTTTTGGATTTGGTCCATCATCTTAGGCTGAGAATCAACCACGCTCTTGGACACCCACCGTCTGCGACGCAATTCAATCACGTCCTGGATCATAAACCTAGGAAATAAGATTAAGATTTGTACATTGATCACGTGTTAAGAAAGGGATCGATAGTTAACGAGGGAGTAATTCACACGAGTTTACTTCTTGGACTTCTTTTCAAATGGTACGTAGTGCCTAAAACTAAATCTGCGAGAATAAAAACCAGGACTACTACTAATAGTAGAACAGTTCATTAAACTTAAAAAAATACATAAAAACCAAAACGAATTCGCGCGGTATTGCCATTTTTTAAATACTATCGTACATAGCTGAAGCAATAAGTCAAATTATCCATTTTGCCTGCAAAAATGCATAAGATTTACGATCCGTTGCATCTTTGCTTCCCAGGTTAGGAACGTAATTTGTGTGAAGTTTTGTCTTCCGCTTATTCGAAATATGAACAATAACTAATAACTTCCTATGTACGGTCCGTATTTATAAATCGCCCTCAACTCTGAGATCGATCTCAAGAGCGATTTTGACAAATGTCAGTCAATAAATACAACATCTCAAACTCTCACTCAAGATCTATCTCAGAGTTGAGTGAGGTTCATAAATACGTTTCTTTAAGCTATGGGACATTTTTAACAGGCTTCAAAAAAAGGAGAATCTCAAGTCAACCCTTCACTCACACATGCTCACGTAAAAATGACAGTTGTGTAGTAAAGAGGTCCGTGGTGTTTTTTTGTGTTGACTCTACGATTTCGGCCCCGGGTCCATCAAATCTACGCCTGTCAGCTTGGTGTGGAGCACGAGCTCACCCGGAAATAATTGATTAGTTGTTCGGACAACCAGCTCAATCGCGCCCTCAGGACGAGGCTGGGCTTACGAGTTGTTCTGGGAAGAACGGATTGGGCTAAATCCGAGGTGTGATGTGACTATGTAGTTTGGTAATATTTGATGTTGTTCCACCCAACGTACGTCTTAGCTTTCTACAATTTTCTGGGATATTAATATGGTGAAAATAAGGAGAATTTACCTGACTCGACTGCTGATTTTGTTCTTCTGTCGCTCGACGATGTCCGACATTTTCTTGAACACGCTGTCGAGGGGTTCTTTTACCTCGCTCTCGACTTGTTCACCGATGGTGGTAAGCAATTTACAAAGACATTCCAGTTTCTCTTCCTCTAGCTTATCAATCAAATAGTTCATACAATAAACCATGATTTTGGCAGTTAACATTTTTAATTTGTATAATTCACCTGTAACAAATAAAAGTAGTAACTTAGTAGTGTAATGTGTCAGACTACTTCTGTAGATGTATTCTGAGAAGTGTCAGCGGCAATTCGGTCGTAGGCTGGGTCATTATCATTTTCATCAATCTCCTTGCCTTATCCCGTTCTCTGTCGGGGTCGGCTACCTAACCTAGGGGAGTTGACATGAAACCAAGATTTTACACAGAGCGACTGCCACCTGGCCTCTGCATCCCGAAGGCTAACCGGGCCCGAATTCTAGGTTAAGTCACATTCAAATAGTATCTGATTTAAAATTTTAATGAATTTCGGTTTCATCACGATGTTTCTCCTTCACTGTAAGAGTTTAAAGATATATGTATGTATGGTGTATTTCAATTTTTAGGCGACAGGCTGACAACCTGTCACTATAGTGATACACATGGTTTCTGAAACTACCTTCACTTGGAAAACAATCCTCAACAATGTCAGACGTGGCGAAAGCGACCGTATTCTTACGGCCGTTAACGCTCTGCCTACCCCGCAAGGGATAAAGGCGTGATATATGTATTTTCCAGATTGGTAGTTATGGATGTCCAGAATTTTTATTTTGACCACTTAAAAGAATGACACCCTATATGTTTAACGCAATTTGTTAGGTGAAGTGTAATATTAAAGAAACGATAATTAATGGACAACACCACGGTATTTGTTTGATAATACTAATGAGATTTAAATTTAGAACATGAATGTTTGCATCCAATGAAACGCAATTTTACTAGGGATGCGAAACTTTTTTCTGTAATACTACCTAGTATCTGTTATTTTATTGAGTATTTAACACCTAATACGTAACCTCATTTCTACTTAAATTTTAATTACTAATAATACTACTTCAAAAGAATCTAATGCCAGCATCAGCATCATTATAAGCTGTTTTGAGGAGGTAAACATAATAAAAACGTTTGTCTGACGGGGTCGGCTAGCATAACGTAATTTATAAATGGCGTGTTGTACAAGACAATTAGGAATGAAACCAGGGAACGGGCAGCAGCGGCGGCCCCTGTGAATATCCATGGCTCATTTCTGGCTGATTTTTTTTTGCATTGTAACCGCCACAACCAACTACACAGGTATAGGAGGGCTGACAAAAATCACTGAAATTAGAGTTCTCTTCTCACAATGGTCCCAGTTCATTAGTTCTCTAGTCACAATATGCCCAGCATTAGCCATAGATAGGGCAAACTTCTTCATTACAAAAATCACAGAATAATTATGAACAGCAACTAAAGTGATTACTGCGACACAGAGAATAGAAGTTGACTTACAACTTCCAATACAACAACAAATCGGCAGTAGTTCGTGGTTGCTCTAGCATAAAAGACCACCAACCACGAGTCTTATTACGAAATAGGGACAATGAACAAACGCAAAGTGAAGAGGGTAGGGCTGAGTTGTTATGTTTCCTAGAGCTTTTTGCTAATATAAAAATAATACAAGGCATTCCCTTTTGCCGTGACACCGAGTCGTCCGACAACCCGAAATAAATGTAACTAACCTTAAATCGAATTATCACCGCGCGAACGACGTCGCGGGCACCAGCTAGTATGACATATTTCGTAAGAAAGGTTTGTTCATAGTGTTATACTCAATAAAATAAAGTGGATAATTACTTCTAAACGAAGGGCTTTTGTAAACTTGGCCCAATAATGAAAATTGTTGAGTATGATGGTCTAGACAACATCTTCAATTTAATGTATTTCCTCCACAATACGGTGTATATAGCAGCTCTATTGAAATCGGCAAAAATTGGACCACATGAATACACTTTTGCGTACTACATTGTCGTGTTTTGACTATTATCTCATAAATCTTCTAAACCTACAGAAAAAGAAAGAAAATTTCGATACCAATAACACAATACCGAAAATATATAAGTACATATTCAGATTACTCACCAATAAATCTAACATTCCCCACAGACCTCATTCTGACCCTCCTATTCTCTTCTGCTAACATCAATTGCAATTCCTTCTTTTTAGCCTGAAAAAAAAGCACATTTATGTACTTCATGACATGACCTAATGAAAATATCAACAAAGAGGTTACTTAAAATCGTAAAGTGCTTACAGGATCTGTAGCTTCAGCAAGTTCCTTCTCTAATGCACAAACTTTTTCATTAGTTTTGTCAGTCACAAATTGAGTCTGGCACTTTGAAATGATTAGTGCCCTGAAATTGACATATTGGTCAGGAGAGGTGGCATTGTCAGCCGGCACCTTCAGCGTGGAGAGCTTGTTGCACATAGCCGCATAAGCTTCTGAGAAATTAGGTTCATCAATTGCCTTCTCAAAAACCAGGTCAATGACACCCCTAAGTCGTTTTTGATTGTTGATTTCAAGATGCTTCACTTTATCAATTAGCGTGTCGAATTTTTGTGGAGTCAACTTATTCAGGATGCCTCTGAATTTCTTGTATAATTCCTATAAAGAATAATAAAGTAATTAATTATTATTACAACGACAAAACAAGAACTTTATTTGAAAATTCAATCTAGATACTTACCTGGGTTTTAAATTCTTCTTCATCAATATCTTCCTTTTTGAACCTTAGTGGTTTCCAAGGATCTTTAGTTTCATTGAGCTTCACTTCTTCCCTCAGAGACAGTGAAACATGAATTACGTGCTGTTTGTGAGGTCCACTGCTACTAGGAGTTGATGGCAATTTCGCACTACCTTTGCCTAAAAACGTCAAAAAGCGCTACATATAGTAAAGATAGAAGTAGAGGAACCTTTACAATCAATGGCGAAGAATGGTACATTATGGCAGTAGTCAAAAAGGACGAGACGAAGTCGAGGCCTTCCCAAATGAACAATACCAGTAATTGGCATTTTGGCTGAGGCTAGTATAATGCTTTTCTTCCATTTGCGAGGAAATATCATAAAATCCACAAATGGAAGAAAAATACATAATTTTCGTCTTAATGCGTCTTGAAATTACCGATATGCGTTGTATCTTAAAATGCCGAGCGACGTAACATCATCTAAGGGAATAATCATTTTAAACGTTATAGTATTCTAGCAGTAAAAAAACTACTATAATATTTTACTATTATAACTACGTATATTATAACATTTTATATTAAACTTTATAAGAAAAAGATTAAATTGAATATTTTGATGAGTACTCACCACCAGGAGCCATATTCCGGCCATCTTTTTTGGGATCTCTTGGAGCATTGCTCCTAGAGCCCATACCAGAGCCTTTTGCAAATTGAGGGAAAAGCGAATCATTCATAGGCCGAGATAGTGTTGCAAATTGAAGAGACTCCAACATTGGTGCAGTCTGTAAAATTAAAATAATAACTCATGAATAATACAAACTAGATTCTTACAACATACAAAATATCATATGTTGTCATAAAAATAAGCAGGAGCACCATACCCTCATAACATTGCAAACTTCCAACAAGGGCACATCTGGCTTATTCTTGGATAGGGGATCATCCTTCATCTGCTTAAGCAATCCGATGTCATAGCACTTCTTGCCTGACTTGTTGAATGGAGACCATTGATCTGAAATGTTAATGAAATGAATGTCTACATTCTAAGATTCGAATAAAGTTATGCAAGTGTAGTTTGTGATAAACCAAACGTGTACTATGCAATAATTTATAACAACATTACGCACCAGGGCCATAGTTGTATTTAGGAACAGCAACAGCAGGTTCAGCGGGACCTTCAATCTTCTCCGTCGACTCCACTGCCTCCTTGTCTTTAAACAGGTGTTCTTGTTCTACATTACTAATTTTATCAGTCTCATCTTTACCATTTTCAACAGACTCTACTCCCTTTATTTCGTTGGTCATCTTGTTTCCTGATTTTTTGTTAGAAATCTTAGTAGTCTTCACAACTTTCTCATTTTTATCCACATCATCATTAGCAGTCTCTCCTTTTGCAACGTCAGCAGTGCTATCATTACCATTGGCAGTGTCAGGATCTAATAGAATAAAAAAAAATACATGATAGAATTAAGTAAAACATAGGGTCAATAAAAAATATGCATCCTTTAATAATGAATTTAATATCCAACCTGTAGTCTTATTGTTGAGGTTAATATCTTTCATCTTAGCTTCAGGTTGATTCGACCGAATGCAACTAGCTAGACTTTGAGTTAGTTTGGCTTGTGCTTTTATCGCAGCAGAACTCTCACTCTCAGCTGCGTACTCTGACACAGGAGGCAAATCCTTTGAAGCAAACTTCTCAATGCTTGCTTCCAACAGCTGTGTAGCAGTGGGTGCTAAAGCTGATATCAGTTCAGTTTTCTTTACACTTGGTATTTTAGATTCAGTTATTGGAGGGGTGTCACCCTCTAGTGGCGATGATTGTTTTATTGGCCCTTGCGTTTTAGTTGAATCTACACTTGTAGGTTGGCTGATTTGACTAGTTTTCAGGTTGATACTTTCATGTAAACTATCAACTGAACCAATCACTGTAAAAAAAAGGATAACAACATTATCTTATAATGCTACACTTCATTATTTCAAAAATTATAATACTGGTTTTCCCATTTTAAGTGGTCCAAGGCAAAATCCCAAGATGTGGGCATCACTAGCAATCGAAAAATTTTCTAATTCTTTTCTGGCGTATTTTTTTTAAAGATTTTTTTCCAAAAACAATAACGTAATTTACATTTTACAGAAATGTTAAAGCAAGATACGGTGTACAGACAAATTCTTGCAACTTTTGCTAATGTCGTCGCTAAAAACACATGAGAAATATTTATTGTTTTAATTACATTTGATGTTTTTTAGACTATTTTTCTTCATCGATTCGATGGTAACATAATATGATGGATGGTTAAAAAAAAGAAACGTGGCTAAGAGCATGTCTACTACGCATAGTTTTGGTTTCCGTAGTTGTAAGGAGAAGAAATAACTCGTTTCTTACAAAAAAGAGAAATCAAAAGTGACCGTGTGAAACCCTAAAATGTACGCAGTGGAAATGTTGCTGGCTTTATTATTATTATTATTTTTTTTTATTAAGTGGTATAGTCCTCCTAGCAACTTCAGTACTCTAAACCATAATAATTTGTTTCTCCTCTTCATAATCTAAAAATACCTCAGATGTAATTTTTATAAAAAAATATTTTCTTATAACTAAGTTTTTAGCGATGATAGCAAACAATATAAGCAAAAGTTGCAAGAACTTTTCCGCACATCGTATTTTGAACATTTCGGTAAAATCTAAAATTGTGTTAATTTGTCTTTTTGTTAATTTTGTCTGGAACAAAATCATTTAAAAAGAAACTAAAATTTTACACAATGATTAGCACATACTAAGGCATTTTTTAAGTTAATGTGCGTGCACAATCACTTAAGTACTTTTTTTTTCATCAGAGCTCTTTGAATGTAGGTCATTAGTAGGGCTTCCAATACCGGTATTGGCTAAGACCGGAACACCAGAGTTTTTTGGTCTAATATCAATACCGGTATTGAAAATGTTACACCGGAATTAGGGTATTGATGATTTTTATATGATTCAAATAATATATATAGTTATGCGCTCTTATTTCGTTACCTTTTCGTACTTGCGTCCCTACGCTGTCAATATTTATTTGATTTTCGGTAATTTTAAAGTTAAAATAAATCTTTGCATTACATAATCTTTTAATGTTATATGTTATTTTCGCAAAATAAGACAAAAAGGCCAATACCGGAATACCAGAATTAAAAAAAAAAAACAATCCGTCATTCAATACCGGTATTGAAAAAAAGCGATATTCGAAAGCACATTAGAAAGAAATACAGTATTTCTGTAATAATTTCACTCAGCTTTAACTTTAAAACATTTATTGCAAGAACAGGTATGTTCTATCATTCAAATTACTAGGATTGTAATGCCCTTGTACCTCGTAACGTCTAGGCTGCAGATGATTTTGGTATGTATCTCTATGGTGGAATGGGCTCAAGCCCAAGCAAACATAACACTAAAATGCCACAATAAAATACAATTATTTTGGACATAATTGTGTTTTTCTGGGACCACTACCGTTCGCCACCGCCAAAGCGAAAAACGCGAAACGCGAGGGCACTACCTACCTTTTCTCCCTCGCGGTGCAAATGGTCCATTTTCCATAATGTCTACTCGAAATCTATTACCCTAAGTGTCAACTACTTCCTTGAACATCCATTTCCTTTAATGTCCATTTCCCTTAATGTCCACTTCCCTGAAAGTCCATGCGCCGTCGTGCGTCCAAAGCGCCGGCATCAACGCACATGCTAGTGAAGTGATAGTGATAGAGGCATCAATGCACATGAAGTGAACGTTCGGGGAAATGAACGAAGTGGACTTTCAAGGAATAGTCGTATAGGGAAATAGACTTAATGGACACAGTAGACAATTCGGAAAATGGGCTTTCCGCACCGCGAGTCTTTTCTAGAAGAGCTTCGTCGTTTTTTTGTACCCTCACAAAATTGGTATCCGATTTACTGACTGATCAAATTCTTAGGATATATTGTGCATAGTCATCTTATTATTTAACATGCAAAGTTCCAATTTTATAGCTTAAATACTTTTAATTTTAAGGTCTACTCGCAAAATAACATAATTCCGAAGGACTTGTTGCAAAATGGACCTAAACGCATTATGTTTTAAACACATAATGACCAAAACGCAAAATGTCTTCAAAATAATTCTACACTTAATTTATAAGCGCTAGAATGGTTTTGCCCAGCCGCATTTTGGGTATTTTGACAT
Organism: Keiferia lycopersicella; assembly: GCA_029255805.1. NCBI lineage: Eukaryota > Metazoa > Arthropoda > Insecta > Lepidoptera > Gelechiidae > Keiferia > Keiferia lycopersicella. Next base: position 10,758,683 of record JARACZ010000006.1, on the reverse strand, counting down.
CAAGATGACGCTCCCTCGATCAAGCCCTTCGGGTTCAGAATGACCAAAGTATCAAAATGTCCATCGTATTAAAATGTCCAAAGTATCAAAATGTCCAAATCAAAATGACCAAAGTATCAAAATGACCAAAATATCGAAATGTCCAAAGTATCAAAATATACAAAATGAAAGTATCACAATGATAGTGAGGAGGTGGATGGCGGGTATACAGTTCCAGTTTCTTAATGTAAAAAGAAAAGATTATTATTATTATTCTTATTATACTAAGTTATTAGATGTAGGTACCTAACAAGGAATCACCCCTCACATATGTTATTTTTTATTATAAACACTTCTCCTTAAAACAAAAAAAACTGTCCTCTTATGAATAAGAAATTAATAAGATATCCTTCCTTAAAATCGAAACAGAATACATACAACAGAATAATACAAAAATTGTATAAAACCCTACCTACCTGAACCGATTTCAAAACTTATTTCGAATATATGAAGGAGGGGAAGGGGAGGGAAGGGGAGAAGGGCAGAATATTGAATATTTGGTCATTTTGATACTATGGTCATTTTGCATAGTTGGTCATATTGATACTATGGTCTTTTTGATAATATAGTCATTTTGATACTTTGGTCATTCTGAACCCGAAGGGATCGAGCGACCGGAGCGACCATAACCATCTTATTTTGACCCGCTGGCGTTTGCCGCGCCGCCGCGCTTTCTTTGTGGTTTATATTAGTGTTTTTAAAAGTCTTTTCTATTTTTTAAACTAATTGGGTCACAATTTTTATTTAGTGTTCCTGCCTGTACTACTATAGCAAAATAAATTACTCCATAAAAACACCTACCATTGTCAAATACAACATTTTTAAAATAAATTAAAAACAAAAAAATTATTAAAAAACATAAAAAATATTTACAACAAATAAAAATGGATGCTATTTAAACGTATCTCAATTTATACTTGTTTTCTGCATCTAAATAGTCTTTTTTTCTATAAAAATACTGAATGTGCGACAAAATATGTTCTCCGTATATATTCTACAGGGTGTAAAAACATTAGCTGCAAATATTTTAACGATTAAACCAGCCCATGACACTGAACAACTTTTCTCATAGAACATAGGTCGAAATATGAAAAAACTTTGGACCTATCATACGAAGCTACCGACTGACCTGACTGATTGTATGGGAGGTCCAAAAAATTTTCTCATAAAATTTTGGAGCTCCCGTACAAAATTACCGACCTACCAAGTCAATTTGTATAGGACGTCCAAAAAATTTTCTCATATTTCGACCTTTGTTTCTTGGGGAAAGTTGTTCAGTTTCATGGGCGGATTCCCCCCCTTAAAATATTTGCAGCTAATATATTTACACCTTATATATTTTTGAACTTATACTATGATTAGTTTTTCATACAGAAGCCATTCAAATAGCATGATATTTAGCTGAAGTGCCGATATGAAAACGTAATTTTAAACTATAGGTATCATTGAATGAAATTAAAAAATGTACAAAACACACCCTATTACGTATTGTATTGCTATTATATATATTGTATTGTATTCTCTATTTATGAGTAAAATCAAAATATTGTTACAATGTACCTAAGCTTTGAAAAAACGCTTATTTGAGGTCTTTTCGTGCATTTTAAGTTAATTGCTATAGATTTCGCTTTTTTATTGCAGGTTGGAAACGAAAAAGTCAATATTTACACAATACACCTTTCAAATAAAGATATGTTTGACAAGATGTAAAAGAAATTTTTATTTTTTATTTAACAGTTTTTTGAGAATTGCGTGTTTATAAAGGCAATTTTTATAAATTTGCTTATAAAACATAAATGCGCTCTTAACCAGGTGACTTTCCACACTTTTCCTATTATCAGTCTACGTAATACGGTTAAATGTAGGTGTGGTGCTTACCTGCTGTCTTTAAACACTCAAATCGCTTGCAACAGTTCATTCGCTTTGTAATCAATAGTGGATTCAAAAAATACAGAGCAAGCAATTTTCGACCGTCTTAAAACTTTGTTAAATTTGAACACAAAGGGATTAATGGATGTATTAACATATTTATTCAAGAATTTCGACATACCAAGGCATTTTGAAAACTGTCAACAAGGTTGATAATCGCTTGCAGCACTTCATTCGCTTTGTAATCGATAGTAGAGTAAATAAATATATGTACACAATTTTCGATCTTATTGACATTTTGTCATATTTGAATACTAAAGGCACAAACTGATACTAACTGCAATTCTAAACTTTGAAAAAAAAACTCTTTCTGTCAACCAATGTCGTGAAAAATTATAAACGCAATTAAAATTAAAAGTTAATCAGAAATCAAACGAGAAACGAATGAATCTGAATGGCCACTTTCACCTATTTATTCAAAAATTTAAAAGTCTAAGGCATTCTAAAAAATGGTAAGAAAGTCTAAAATCGCTTGCACCATTTGCTTTGAAATCGATAGTGGAGTCAAAAAATATGGTGCACGAAGGACCAGCAATAGCAACTTACGCACATCAGCAACCGGAATACATCAACCTACGACAACAATACCTCGACAACAAAAAAATATATCCCCCAATCCGGACAGCGTTGTCCGTGAGGGCTAACGACCGCATCTCTCTAATGTATCAAAAAGAAAAAAGAAAAAATAACACAAAGGAACCTACACATAAAGTATTAACACGCTTACATTAAGAATCGAAGAGAGAATTCTGGAATTAGAAAACAGCCTCGAAAAAATCAAATGAGATGTGATTAGACTTTCTTAAACAAGAGGACTAGGTGACACAATTGAAGAAGTAAGGAATGAGACCCCATGACGAAACTACGGTAAACATAATCGTTACAACTAGAGATGGGTAGCGGGTAAAAACCCATTCAACCCACCCGGGTAAAAACCGGGTTTTTACCCAAATCACCCGGTTTTAACCCATTATTACCCAAATCGATGGGTGAAAACAGCACAAGTAAAAAATAATTAAAAAATGGTTTTTATTCCAAGCAAATCTAAAAGAATACAATGAGTATTTCACAGCTTTCTAATTATTTCTTTCTTTATAGTAAAAATGGCTAATAACAATCATAATAAAAATCACCCGCTTGATTAAATAAGCTTTAGGCGCTGGGCACGTGCGTGAAAAAATCATTTTGGCTACTAAAAATTATTTTCATTTAGAACATGTTATATTTGCAGTCATTCAAACATACATAAGTTTACTAGGGATGGGTCATTTTAGCTAAGGTACCACATAACCTAGTATCTGCTTTTTTATTATGATTTTATTTAATAGCGAGATTGCGACCATAGACCTTTCCAAAGCTCTCTGAGTGACATGTTTTATTGCTCGTTTCTCAACTCCGTATGTCATGACCACGATTGGTAGAACGCACTGCTCGAACAACATTGTCTTGAAACATAGTGGCAATGCTTTTTAAAGGTACCTACCGCTTAAGTCAAAAATACAACAATACAAAAGCATATCAATTGTTAAAAGGCTTGCGCTGATGACTTTTACCTGGAAAACAATTGTAGGTTCTTCTTAGCGTGTCGATGGCAGACACTACACAGTCGCAGTCCAGAACTTGGCCGCATTGACAGCGCTGGCAGACGCTGTCATAAGATCGTCCTTTGTGCAGGTGTTGGGGCACGCTGGACACGATATTAGGTGGTGCATTGTTTGTACCGCACCACACAAACACCTTTCGTCGGCACCCTCCAAGAAGCTCCACTTGGCCATGTTTTCCTTGCTCCGGCCAGTTTGGGTCCGAAGTCTATTCAGGGACTTCCAAACCGGCAAGCTTTCAGCGATAGGGACGAAAGGAGCTGGTAGGGTTACCTTTTCCTGCCAAAGTTTGCACCTCGCTTGTTTGGGGTCGGTGCAAAGAGGAGACACGCACTTCACAAAGTTATTGCGACTTTTCAACCGTTGTGGCACTGGGATGTGGTCGTGTAAAGGGTGCCGTGCATCTGATTCCATCCTTGCTTTTTCAAGGGAGCTAGCCACAGTCCTGCGAACAGGGGGGGGGGGGGGGGGGGCATACCAGCCAGTGGGTATAGCTGGCTAACCGGGGTCGGTTTCAAGCAACCAGTTATGATCCGGCAAGTCTCATTTAAGGCTGTATCCACTAGCTTTGCATGGGCTGAACGACTCCACACTGGGCTTGCGTACTCACCTGCAGAAAAGGATAACGCCAGCCCAGTAGTTCGCAGAATATGAGGTGTTGCTCCCCATCCAGTAGAAGTAAGGCGCTGTAAAAGGTTATTCCGAGCGAACACCTTCTTTTTTATATTTTGGCAGTTCTTACTGAAGGTAAGTGACCTATCCAGAGTAATGCCCAGATATCTCGGATGTTTATTGTGAGCTACAGGCAAACCTTGCCACTCAATATTGAGCCTACGATCTGCTTGACTGTTGCGAAGATGGAAAACGCAGGACTCAGTTTTTGATGGGTTGGGTTTCAGTGAATTTTCTCTATAGTATTTGCTTAAGTCTTTCAAAGCGTCAGATAAGTTCACCTCGACCTCCTCAAAACTGGTCGCCTGGGAAGTCAGTGCAAGGTCGTCGGCGTATAGAAAGCGGCACGTGTTGGGACAGGATGGTTGGTCGTTAGTGTATATGTTGAAGAGCAACGGGGCAAGAACGCTGCCTTGAGGCAGTCCGTTCTTTTGCGACCTCCAACGACTTTTGTCCTGAAGAAGATGCACCTGAAAACGGCGGTTATGGAGAAGTTCTCGAAGAATTGAGACGAAATTAAGATCGCCTGTCATCGTCTCCACTTTCCATAACAGCCGCTTAAGATTTACTGTATCGTAGGCTGCGGACAGATCTACAAATACAGCACCGGTTATCTTCCTCAGTTCAAAACCATCCTCGATGTGTTGCGTCAGTTTCAGTGTCTGGCTGCTGCAAGACTTGGCCGGTCTGAAACCCGCTTGTTCTGGGATCATTTTGGGGTCAATGAAGCCTGTTAAGCGGGACAACAGTAGTCTCTCAAAAAGTTTATATGTGTGGCACAAGAGTGAGATAGGCCTGAAGTTTTTGGGACTGTCTGTTGGTTTTCCGGGCTTTGGAATGGCTATGACCTTTGATTTCCTCCAGACACGGGGGATCGAAGCAATTGTAGGTGAAAAACAAGTTTGCGAATCGTCAAAATCTCCCGATAAAACCAAATGCAAACAAAGCAAGTAATAAATCATCCGAATTATAAGAAATTGGACTTGTGCTAGGTACTATTTTTTATTATGTGCTTGTACATACCTATTTACGCCTTTCTTCGAGGCGTTAATAACCTATTCTAAGAACATGTTGCATTTTAAAGAAGTATCTATAAATATTTTGATAAATATAAAAGGTCAACAAGAAAGCAAAAATCAACCGATCACTTAATATTATTTTGGATACTAAGCTATTCTTTCTTTCTTTCTTTTCATGTGGGACACTAAGGCGTCCAACGACCCAGTGAACCCTAGTGTCAGAATTTTTCAACCGCCTTCTACAAGTAGCAGACTTCTGACATGGTTGTGTAACGACCGCCGTCTAAGTGATACTAAGCTATAACTGACTGTAACATCACTAGGCCTTAAAGGTTCACCGATGTGCCTAACATTTAAATGTCGGTTTTATATTAATTTTTAATTATAATGGCTGATTCCAAGTCAATATTTTTATATTCTTGAAAAATAATTTCGACTAAAGTGTAGCAGCGGGACAAATTTATTCGAAGCAAACTCACCTTTATTACATGTTTTATGTCATTAGGAATAATAAAAACAGGTATTGTGTTATTATCATACTTAAACTATGATTATATTTAACATTTGCCCTTGCATCTTTTTATTTTTCATCTCATTTTGGTAATAAATCATTTAAAATTTTACGTCGGTTTTTACCCAGTCATCGGGTGCTTTGGGTGGATTGAAATGGGTAAAAACCGGGTTATTACCCAAGCGTGGGTTTTTACCCGGGTGGTTACCCATCTCTAGTTACAACTCGCCATATAAGGAAATGGTAAAGGGAAAAAAACAGCAAAGGTAGTCTAAATGAAATCCAAAAACAATACAATAAAGATATAAATGACACGTACAATATAAAGACAACAACTAAACAAAAAATAAGAAACAGATCTACTGAGCGCAAATACCAAGGAACTGATAGAGATGAGGAAGGCTTTGCTAGTATACAAAAAAATACAAAAATATATTAAAAGAAATTACTAAATTTAGTAAAAAAAGACAGAAACAGGAAAAGAATGGCGACCATTAACTACCACATAACCAAAACAGTATTAAGAAAGCTTGAATTAAGAGAAGCCAAAGTATGAATTCCTAAGCTAAGAAGCAAAAAGAAAGTTACCGAAACAAATAGACAAAAGCATTCTCGATATAGCCACTAGTTTTTAAAAGGATCTATACTCAACCAAAGACCCAGAAGCAATAGAGCAATCAACTAGTAACAGCATAAAGCTAACATAAAACAAAGTGCAACTTCCCGTCATACTAGAAGGGAAGTAGCCCATGCGGTTATGTCTCAGAAGAACGATAAGTCACCTGTACAGGATAACATCACAAACGAGATGATTTAGATAACTCTACAAGAGAACCTACAGACTCACCAACCTGTATAATGCCATATTACAGACTGAATATATATATACCATCCCAGTGGACAATTAGCACAATCATCCTAATACAAAAAGTCTATTAGTCTTCTGTCAAACACATAAAAAGTCTTTTCTAAACTTATTCTTAACCGAATTAGTAAAACCTTGAGAGTTTCACCAACCTCCAGAACAAGCAGGATTTAAGGCAGGATTTTCAACTACAGATCATATGCATAGTCTGAAACAAATAATAGAGAAATCAGGTATATGGATGTACACTGTACCTAGCAAGCATAAGTAGGCTTTTGACTGTTTGGTACATTGGCATATTTGGAGAGTCCTAGAAAACCAAGAAGAAGAATCGAGTTACACTAGACTTATGAAAAATAATATGTACTCCAAGAGATCTGTGGAGAAAGCTTCGCAATCCAAAGAGGACTACGGCGGCAAAGAGATCCACTGTCCCCTAAGTTGTTCTCTGCTGTACTGTATAGGAAGAAATAATAAGGAAGCTGCCGTGGGTTGATATGATGTTGGAATCAATATTGATGGCCGCAAACTCAACCGTCTCAGATTTGCAGATGACCTGGTGTTACTGACAGAAGACCCAAGGATACTACAATCAATGCTTCAGGATCTTAGTAGCAGAAGTGAGGTGAGTATAGTATGAACAAGTCAATAACAAAAATATTGAGTAATAGCATTACAGCGAAAATCTTTGGACGACTCGGAATCCCACACGAAAAGAGAGAAAAGATGCAAAAATCTGTGTTGATAACGAAGAAATAGAGTATGTAGACCACTATATATACCTGGGACAGCTCATCGCATTCGAAAATCAGATGCGTAACAAATGCACGGAGGAGATATTGGGATGTCAAAGATATCATGAAGAACAAAATGTACAAGATGGATATAAAGGGAAAATTGTTCAACACATGTCTATTACCAATAATGACCTACGGTTGCCAAACTTGGGCCCAAAAATTACAAATTAACTAAGGCCCAGAGAGGCATGGAAAGGAGCAGCTTTGGATATAAAATATTAGATAGGAAACGGGCTTTTGACCTAAGCGAAATCACTAAATTCCAGGACGTCAACAAGAAATGCAAAATACTCAAATGGCGCTGGACTGGTGATTTGTTAGGGCTGCCACCCGAAAAATGGGCGAAAACACTTACTGAATGGCTCCCAAGGTATAATACCAAACGTAAAAAGGGCAGACAGCTTAAAAGGGCCGACGAATCGCTGGCTCACTCTGGTTAAGGACAGCCAGGAACAGACAGGAATGGAAGGCGTTAGAGGACGTGTCATTAGGACACGCTGATAAACCGGTATGATGTGCAAAAAGGGAAAAAAAGTTCAGGCAGGCCTATGTTCAACAGTGGACATCTTCGGCTAAAATTATGATGATGATGTGCAAAAAAGTACTAGATAGAATTAACAGAATTGTATTTTATCAGCAATAAAGGCTTTTATATTTGTAAATGTAATTGAGTTACCTTAATATAATATGATTTCTTCTATCAGTTGATTTAATTTAATATACCTCATGAGTTGTACAAATATTTTAAGGGGTAATTCAGCCCACGAAACTAAACTATTTTTTTAAGTAACACGGCATGACTTCATTTTTTTTAATTGGTGGAATTTGGATGGACGTTCATAAGCTTCCAGATTCTGCCTCCGCGTACCTTTAGTACCAAGAATGAGGAGAAATTCCCGGTACTAAAGGTATGTGGAGGCAGAATCAGGAAATATGCTCATAAACGTCCATCCAAATGTCCACAGAAATTGGACCCCCCTTAAAAATAATAATTGTAACATTGGATTACAGTGTATTCCGTATTGTTTGGCTGGCACATTTTATATGGGAGTTCCAAAATTTTTGGACTTGTTCACCCCTAAAAGATTTGCATTTGGATTTTTTTACATCCTGTATAGCTTTTATGTCGTGTGATGCCAGTTTAGAATAGCATCACCCCACATTCTTCCCGCAGGTGTCGTAAGAGGCGACTAAGGGACTCGAGAGTATAGGTGTATTACAATTTTTAGGCGACAGGGTGACAACCTGTCACTATAGTGATACATTTTCTGAAACAACTGTGGAAAGCAATCCTCAAAATGTCAGACGTGGCGATAGCGAACGTATTCTTACGACCGTTAACGCTCTGCCTACCCCGCAAGGGATAAAGGCGTGACGTATGTATGTATGTATAGCTTTTTATCTAGCTATATAATTTGATCTTAAGGTTGTAAAAAGGAAAGATAGAATGTGTATAAAATTAAATATTACATACACAAATCACGGCTTCATCCCTTCTGGGGTAGGCAGAGCATTAACAATCATACAATTATGGTCATTATCGCTATGTCTGATAAGTATTGGGGGCGATGATACATGTATCACTGTAGTGACAGGTTGTCAGCCTGTCGCTTAAAATTGTAATACGCATGAAACCCTCAAGTCCCTTAGTCGCCTATTACAACACCCATGGGAAGAAATGGGGTGATGCTATTCTAAGCCGGCATCACACAGCAATTAGTATATTTCTAATAAATATGCTTTAAGAAACTCTGCAACCAGTTTTAAGAAATCATACAATATTAGAAAGCTAGGTTATAGAGGCTAGACAATTTTTACTTATTCTCCCACGTGACTGTTAGCTACCAAAATCGTACCTGATACTCGGGTATGTGAATAGGGCGGGTATTTATATACCCTACACTCTACCCTAGGGGCGGAAGTGGTATGAGATCCCCCTTCCCCTACAAATAATAAAATGAAATCCCAACAAAAACATTTTCATGTTTAGATATAGCCAAAGCGAGAAAAAGACATCAGATCACAAATAGAGTCAAGCTTCTCAATCTACACAACTTAGGTTCACCACCTCTTTCATAAACTTTACATCTTAGTTAACATTGTATGGCTTGGCTTATTCGGCAAATGACTAGATTATCTTCTTCAGAAAAAAATTGTATAACACATAAGAAACTAGATATTAGTATAAGACAAAATTAATTAATTCGCCTTCTGGACAGAAGCGAAACAGCCAAGCCATTCATTTTAACTAGGGCTTTGAAATACCAGCTTTTTTCAATACCAGTATAATACCTGATTATTTTTTTTAATACCAAGATCCAGGTATTACAGTATTGGAACAAATTTTTTATATTATATTTTGGGGGAGATGCGACCCATCAAAAAACTATTTATAATGAAATATTTTATACTAGGTATAAAAAATAAAAATAAAAATATACTAGGTATGTAATAAGGCCAAGATTCAATCAAGCTTAGACCAAGCTGGTCGCAATTTTGTATGGGAAGTTAAAAAAATATTTGTTGTTTCCTGACGCATGACACCCTATCGCTGACTTGACGCTGTCCCTAACACCCTCTATCATACATAACTTAACCCCCCTCCCTCCCCCCCTCCAAAGAAAATATGCCCCCTTTGAGAAAAAATGCCCTAGGGGGTTCCTTTTCGATAACCTAGCTGAGTCAGGGTGCCCGGAAGTCGGTTCTCATTTACTAGTCTCTTCGGTGGCAAAAAAAAAACTAACATCGCAAAGGCAACCTTCAGAACCTAATCTAACCGAGTCAGGGTGTCCTGAAGTTGGTTCTCATTTTTAATTCTGTCAATACTGTACTTTTTGAAGCAGAAGTTGTTTCCCAGTCAAAGGAAATTTCTACAAATGACGTCGAAATCATTCACTGTTTCTTTCAAATTATTTTCTTTCAATCATTTTATTCACTCTTTCATTAAATTTATTCAATATTGAAAGCAAAATGTGTCAACATCAAAATGGTGGAAATTGGTGCAAAACTATGTAAACTTGTTTATTTTTTTATAAAAATAACTTCGCTTATCTGCAGTCTCAAATTATACTCCTTATAGTCCCATCTTATCGCCATAAAAGTTTCATTAGTCAACTCGACGGTCCAAGATCTAAAGTTTAGCCTTAAATATGATGTAGAGTTTAAGAAAGAGTTGGTGGATGTGTAGCATGTAGATTGAGAACATGAAATTGCTTTATGTTAGTAGACCTTAGCTACTGGCTATAAATTCCCAAGACAAGGGAATGCAATTCAAGTTTTATTTTAATTTGAAGAATAATACCTTTTCAAAAGAATCGGGGCAGCTATCTGTAAAAATCTTAAGCCTGGGCGTTACGAGGTTATACCTACGTAAAGATTATCACAAGGACAGAAAATGTGAGACTGTCTTAGACTACAAATTATGTATGGCGTACGAAACTACATAAGGAAATAAATAAGTGCCAAGACTTCGGTCAGAGTACACTTTCGCTTTGAATGGAATAATCCAGAGGAAACACTAAAATATGGTGGCATAATGGCTAGACGGTAAGTTACTACACACATAACAAAATGACGAAAATGAGCGTAAGGGCCACCTTGATTATCAAATACGTAAGTATAAAATGAAATCGAATTAGCAAGTGCAAGGGATGACGCATTTGCAGTCGCATATATTCAATCTAGCCCATCACTTTTTGTGAACCAAGTTCGCATTCTATAAATAGAGACGTGAGTTATTTCCACGTGGGAGTTTTCTCGCACTGTACCTGGACACCGATCTTCAAAATGTGGCACTGATATTATATCACAGTTTCTAAAATCCACAAAACTGTGTAATATAAGTATTTCACAGAACGTCAGTAACAAAAACGTAGCAATATGGTAAGGATAAGAAAATCTACCGAAAGGTCACTCAAGGATCTAGAATGTCTGAATTTTACCACTTTTATCACTATAACCACATAACTTATCTTTAAATCTTAAATAAAAGTTTGTATTACAAAATGCTAAATTTAGTCAATTAAGGCGTAAAAAAGACAAGAGTAATAAAGATTTATAAATAGTTAAAATGCAGCCATGCTCCAAGTGACTGTGAAGTAAAAGCCGCCATATTGGATCGTTCGAGACATGCGGCCTTGTGAAACTAGTGTTGTGCGCAGGTACAGAGAATCGATCGATTTGAGTATTGTCATTGAAAAATATAATGGTGCGTTCAGAGGTTCGCGTTCAAAGCGAAACTTAACGAGCACAAACACGGGCACACACAAACATGTAAACCAGGCTGTTTGTGCATGCGCTCGTGTTTGTGCTCGCGCTTGCCGGGCAGTGTTGCCAACTTAGTGCATTTACCACTAAATCTGGTGATTTTGAGTCGCTATTTAGCGGACATATTTTTATCTTTATTTATTGAGATCAGAGTTGTATCAATTGAAAGATTCACGATGACGGGTCGCACATAAACTAGTCATCTAAAGACGACTTTCGAAGTTCGAAAATTTTTATGTTATTTTTCTACAATAAAATATGTAAATGTGTCTTTAAAATATTGTTTATTTATTTTCGCGATGCCACGCGAGGCAAAGTGAACACAATATTTTTTGTTAATGGCTGAAATAAATTGAATTTATTGAATTGATGAACAAAAATTAGCCAAAAATTATTTTTAGTGGAAAATTTTGCGATTTTTTTACTGAGGCGTATTTTTTGTGGATTTCTGGTGGTTTAAGTGGGACACTTCAGGCTCATAATAATAATAATAATAAAAAAAGAGGTCGCTCCTGGTGGGGAGCTTGATACTTCCTTGCCAGCACTGCCCTTAGGAATACGGTCGGATTTTTGACCAAGATCAAAGGCTGAATGTGCATACATGCACATGTGCCTGTTCACACGTCGATGTGTGGTAGGTAAAAATGATGTATTTTCTTAGAACACACTGAATTTAAAAAAGTGCTATAATTCTTCCAATGTACATTTAAATTTCTTCATGTTGTAATGATTGTCTACAATTGTTTTACTGTATATGCTATCAAAAGTGTAGAAAAAATAAATTTGGTGTTTCTTACAAATTGCGTTTTTTTTTCTAATTTAATTTCGGTCTAAAATAGAATTCAACATTGTAGAAATAATTTACGTTTCATCAAAATTATAAGGATAATCACTACCCAAAAGTGTAGAAACATAACCTCATAGGAAGTTACCGTTCTTAATTCGGACACTAGCACTTGGAAACACAGCATAGGTACCTAACCTACCCAACCCACTAACGCCGCCCGCACGTGACCGACGACCGCAAATCTGTGCGTTTCGATAATGTATCAGTTAGATGCCGACATACTACCTGAGGATTTATTTTTATACTTTGATTCAAATTGTTGTTTGAATAGCTTATTGGCAATAACTATCTTTGATGTGACATGGAATCCTCATAACTACCTACTTACTTACATGAAAGGAAATACAATTATTATGAATCTTCATAAGTTCATAAGAGGAAAATTGTTGCTTGCGTGAATAAAAGCATAAAACAAAAGCGAGCCATCAAAATCTAAAAGGTAATAAAAGGTCAACTCTAGTGATAGCGATAGCGACATACGACGGCAGTTCGACAAGTACTTAGCCTTACCACCGGATGGCGCCATTATTAAATGAGTAATTGACTGTCGTCTAGAATATTCTTTTAGACGGCTCGAAATTTCAGCCAAAAAAAATGTGTCTGCGGATTTTAGATATAAATGAAAAAGAGCCATAGTGGTCGGTGATCAGATTCTTGTTTTTGGAAGGGAAGTCAGAAATCAAAGAACCCGGAAGGTGCGGAAGGTAAAGTTTACCGGAAAGTTTTGGATGCGCTAAGTCTATTTCCCTGAATGACTACTTCTTTGAGCATCCATTTCCCTGAAAGTCCAATTCCTTGAAAGTCAATTTCTTTCAAAGTCCAATCTCAAGACATTCTTGTCTTGATAGTGTCAATCTGTATGCGAAATAAGACTATATCAGTGTTGCCAGGACATTTCACAAACTTGAAATACTTTTTTAAGCTAAATGTAATGTGTATTTTTACAATTTCATGTAGGTATAACAATTACTATGAAGTCGTGCGAAAGCCAGTCGTTTATCATTTTTACAACATCCCTCTCTCTGATTAGAAAATGAGTTCATAAATTAACACGAAATATTTTTCGACTACTATCGATTTCAAAGCGAAATAAGCGATACAAACGATTATCGGCTTTATTCACAGTTCTCAAAATGCCTTAGATTTTTGAAACTGGAATATTATGTATTAGATCCTAATCAAACCTGAGCAGTATCCACGCAGTATGTGGGTAGCGGTATCCTGGTTGGTACAAGGTACAGAAACCTATGAAATAAAAAAAATGGGCATTTAAGGATGTGGTCATTCGGGGAAGTAGACGCTAAGTGAAGTGGACTGTCGAGGAATGGACGTTAAGGGAAATAGACTTAGCGCACCCACTGGACTTTACGGGAAATGGACCTTCCGCACCGCGAGGCAAAGAACGCTTGGATGCTGTGTACGGTGACTCCTATCCTATCCTTCAATGGCGACCGTCAAAAGGTGGTATATCGGGTTTCAATGTTAGTCTTGGCCAAGACTAACAAAAGTTGCTCTTATTGTGGCTTATATAGCCAAAAATAATATACTTATACAAGCCGTATTATCGCTAATAAGGGTGTGTTTGGGCACAATTTATAAAGGTTATATCCTTGTACCCCCCTTATAGTTACCTTATTGATCGCTTTTTTCCCCTTATACGTGTTATATTATGGCAAGGGACAAGGAAGATAAACTTATAATGGCAAAGAAATAACTTCTATATAACCAATACACATATAAAAATCATATGAGAAACGTTAATAAGGGCGACCACCCTTATATGTGTTTTATCATAATCCGATACAAAGGAGTTAAACCCATTGTGGCAAATCAAAGGCTCTTAAAAATCCGTAGGCCCTTATAGCCGTCTGTTTATGATTCTGCAACAAGTGTTTTGGCGTGGAAAGTAGGTACATGAACGATTTAACTGAAAAGAGAACGGTAAGTATAATTATTTTAAGTAGTTAATATATTTCTGATTTGTGTGCTCATATATAGTGAAAAGTAACTGGGAATTCAAATTCACGGTAAAATGTGGTACGCTGTGTGTTGTGGTGTCAACCCGCCCTCGAATTTATGCTTTTTGAGTGCTAAAAACGTAATAAATTATTTACTCATGTTCTATACAGTGCCATTAAGAGAGCAAAACGATAAGCACATTGTCTACAAGGGGTCAATGAGAGTGGAAACCTTATTATGGCCACATTTGTTGCTTATATTCTATCGCCATTTTGTGTTATCGCCATTTAACATATTTTTAGGGTTCCTTTGACACGAACAAAATCCCATTATGTACTACTTAAGTTTTTAATTTTTAAATTTATTTATTTTTTATTTGAAGCCATTTTTTAATGTAAATTCCACTCCGTAATAAATCCACACAACCTGCTATGCTTTCAAAATGGCAATCTTAGTTATGTAAACCATTTTAATATAACCATAAAGAGAACAGTTCTTTTAAAATCGCTGTATTAGGGAATATGGAATGCTTTCATCCTTGTAAAGATTATATAAAATGTCAAAATTTGTTTGCTGGATAGACGTCCTATCAAATGCTCCTATAAGTTGACAAGCATCATAATTACCTTATGCATGTCTTTTATAAGAATAATTTATCATATTAAAAGCCTTTATATATCTTTGAATATTATAAGGCTGAAAAGCAATGTAGTTAGCCTCTATAAGAAGAACACATTTCGAGCCCTTATACTAGTAGCCATATAATTTGGATTTATTGACGTTTAACCAGCCAAATTATAAGAGTAAAGGTAATATTAACTAAATCTTCTTATAATGTGCCATTATAAGGAACATTGACATTATTAATGCTATTTTATGACAAGTATAAGAGTATAGATCTTATAGACTTAATTTTATAAGTTTAATTTGTTTGTTGGGGGTGCTTATCATTTACACACTTGATTACTGGCATACTTTATATCGCTTTGCTCAGTGATACAAGGGATCATTGAGAATGATTCTACCTGAAGATGTCAAAATTTAATCTACTAGAAGATGGCGGGCCCTCGATTTTATTTAATGGCGCAAATAAAAATCTTCTTTGGCCCATCTTGTGAAAGATGAAAGAGCTACACGAGACGATTTCAAGAATATGTATGTTGCATTAATACATTTTCAAATGCAAATAACATTACAAAAGCAATTTAGAGACGAATCGCACCATAAATTGTTTTGGAGGCGTACAAGCAACTACACTGTGGCCCGTGCAACTACGTACAAGTACAATCATACAATTACAGGCGAAAATCTGCCTGTCGCGTACTTCTAGGGGGGCGTCCATAAATTACGTGAGGTGTTTTTTTTTTTTAATTTTCTGCCCCTCCCTCCCCCCCTGGTGAGATGTCGTGAGATTTTATTCAACCCCCTCCCCCATCTCCCAATCTCACGTGAGATTTTTCAAAATGTGAGTTCTTATTGTGTGTGAGTGCTATTTGGTATGAAACAAATATGGTGGTTTGACAGTAAGTAAATGTATAACGTCGAAGTATGAATGAAATTATTTTCTATTGAACGAATTAGTGAATGAACTTTATCGTATTACGATTACGCTTAAGATTAAATCTTATGCATGTACAATCTGGATTGTATGGACCAAAATAGTATAATTTTCTTTTTGTTTCAATCAGAAAAAAAATTGCGTGATATTTGCCGAGACCCGCCCTCTCTCCAACGTAAGATTAGATGAGATTTGACTCGACCCCCTCCCCCCTTAAACACCTCACGTAATTTATGGACGCCCCCCAAGTTACAATTTAAAGGTTACAGGCGTTTTATGAAGACACTTGCAAAGTTACCTTTGCCAGTACCGCTTCAAAATCTCGATTACAAGTAAACCTCACAAGTCCCTAGTCCTTAGTTTAGTTCCTAGTAGTTGGCGCTAGGTGCGAATGATGGAAAAGCTCAGCAGCCGTTTCCAGCAGGGATGAAATAAAAATAAGAAATTGAACAATTTCTGCTTAATGTTTTTGGCTATTATGATTTACTTTTCTGTGTCTTCGTTTTATTTCTTTATTTTATGAGTCAGAACTCCAACTTCGTATCATATTAAAAGCTTTCTGAGTACTCTGTTACTTTTTATCACAGAGATTAATAGGTAATAAATACTTAACTTGTAACTAAACTTGTGAAATTGTAGACCGGTAGCTTTATAAAATGCCTGTAGTTGTAATTTTCATTCGTGTTGCTATCTAATTATTAATTTTGGCGCGATGTTGCCACTTTTTTGCCTGTAGGATTGTAGTTATACTTTCGTTGCATAGGCCACAGGTCTTACTAATGACTTATGATTAAAAATATACATCAAACCAATCTAGTTTTGGAATTTCTTTTGATAAGTTAGTATTGAGGATATGATGAACATAGCGTACTCTCAACAAAATATATTTCAGCCATTTTGTAGCTAGAGGATCCCAAGCATAGCATGTTTTGAGAGGTTTTAAAAATATAATTTCATTATTTTCCTAACAGGAAGCTGAAATGTATTAATGCAATATATTCTTGAAATTCTCTCTTGTAGTTCATTCATTTGACATCATATCATGCGCCGGCAGACCCACATTTCAAACGCATCAATACGTTTTCTGCGTACAATGCAGGAAAATCACCATTAGATTTGAAATTTAGTAAAACAGTTACATTAAAGGCGTGATATATGTATATGTATGTTACATTACTATTAAAAATAAATACACTTAATGAGAGGAAAATAGAACATTAAGCTTAATTTCTCAAGCATCTAAGGTGTAGTCTTAAAAAATATCCAAAATCGCGTAAGAACCATTCCTGAAAACACAGTTGGACACAATCGGTATGGATTTAGGCAGAATAAAAAGGCACTACGGAAGCGATCTTAACCTTAAGACTAGTCAAATATAGAAAGAAGAATGACACCCACAATCCCTTATAGCTTTTATAGATCTAGAAAAAGATTTCGACAAAATCGATTGAAAGATAATGATGAAAGTGATGTAAGAAGCTGGACTAGGTTCCAGAGATAGGCGTATGATTTTTAAACCGTATAAGAAACAATAATAGAACCGTTTTTCCCCCGAAGGGTAAAAAACGGATATTTAGGTTTCTGCCGTAGCTTGAACCACATTGAGACTACGTCCTTTGTAACTCAGTCAATTTCATTCAATTTAGGTCAATCTCCGTGGCTTTCAGCGCCATCTATCGTTTGTATTGGTACTAGCGATTTCCCGGCACCAGCGCCCGGCTGTTGCTTTCTCAGTACCCAAGCTAAAGCCGGCAAGGCCTTTAGGTGTGGTTCAAGCTACGGCAGAAACCTAAATATCCGTTTTTTACCCTTCGGGGGAAAAACGGTTCTATTTAGGTGTTCGTGCCTACGCTTGAACCACATTGAGACGTGTTTAACTTCTGCCGGCGTGGTGTCGGGCGTACTGTGATGATATGAATGTGAAAAGTGTATAATGGCATACAGAACGCAATATTCACAAAAATACGTTTTATTTTATAACTTGACATTATTAAATGATCATTTTTAACCGATATATCACATAAATTGACAAAATCAATATCATAATATGAAAGAAAATTAAACAAAAACATAACAATTATTCTTTATCTTATAATAATACCTAGGTAAATCAATTACTCCACAGGATGGAAATAATGATTAAGATCTATATCATTTGAGGTAGGTCTGGCAACTTGTACTTCTCTGAAATAATGATTAAAGAATGTATTCTTTGACCTCCAATTCCCGCGTTTTAAAACTTCATCTATATCCATATTTTTATTTGTCCAATTAGAGGTTGCTACAGCCGCTCTTATACTTCCTGCTGAAGCATTAATATCAGCATCTTTGAATATAGTTTTAATCCAGCCAGCGATTACTGCGCGAGAAGCTTTTCTAACAGGTCCCCTGGTCGTGATAAATAAACTATCTAGTTGTCTCGCTCCACGACGAGACCGGGATAAAGATATAGTTTGTCTAATCCAGTAAACTATATTGAATTGAGTATTAGTCGTTGATTTTATACACCATCCTGATTGCCTGTATGTGAAACTATCTGTTTTTGAGCCAAATTGTGGCCATAAGACGATTTCTTCGCCGTTATCTTGGAAATTCTCAGGATTGACGCTTAGTAGAGTTAAGTCGTGAACTCTCCTACTTGACGCTAATAGAAGTAGGATGGCCGTGTGGCGAGATACTGAGAACAAACTTTCGATGTCAACATCATAATTTTCAATGAACCTCAGAAGATGATCGACACTCCAAGTAAGAGGCTTCTTAACTGTTGGTTTCTTTGATAGAATGCATTTGATAGTATGTGTGACAATTGGATGAGAACTAAGTGTAGAACTATTTTGTGGGTTGGTAAAAGTAGCAACAACAGACTTGTGAAGTAATATGGTTTTAGGAGCTAACTTTACAACATCAAACAAGTAACAAAGAAATCGAGCAAGATCTGAAGGTTTAGGGTCGTCTACTTTAATGTCATTTTCTGAGGCCCATTTACACCACTTTTGCCATGCTGGGCGGTAAGTATTTAAAGTAGACTTTCTCCAGCCGCTTGAGAGAAGATCTATTTCGTGATCGTTCCGGTTTGATATTTCATTGGCCCAGCCCGTACTTTCCAAACCTGCAAATTTAGGTTGCTTATTCCTGCAGGTGGATGGTTTGTCTGTAGGTCCACAAGATGGCGAGGCAAGTCCGGAATCTTCCAGGGTGCTTGTACAGCTCGTCTTTTCAGTTCTGGAGCCCAGAATGCTTTGTCCCACTCCGGGGCTATCAGGAGATAGAAACCCGTCGAACGTTCTAGATGGTGCAGAACTCTCGGGATTAATGCTGGAGGGGGGAAAATCCACCCGAGCTTGTAAGACCAGATTTGGCTGAATGCGTCCACAAACTGACTGTTTTCGTCTGCAGCATTTTCGCTGACGTATGTCGAGATCACCGCGGATCGGTGTGAAGCAAATAAGTCTATTTCCGGACGACCGTTTCGCTGAAAGATCACCTTTGTTATTGTGGGTTTTAGATGCCATTCCGGAAACTGCTTCGTTCTGGAAAGGCTGTCTGCTAAGCCGTTGTAAGGTCCGGGAATGTAACGCGCTACTAGATGGCAATTCAACGTCTCGCATAGGTGTAAAACCTTCGTTGCAGTATCCAGAAGACGTTTTGATCTTGTGCCTCCTTGTTTTGTTATGTAGGCAGCGGCTGTTCGGTTGTCCGTTTGCCATACAGTCGTTGTGCACTGTAACTTCGGGCCCAGGCGCTTTAACGTTTCGTAAAGGGCCCACAATTCCTTTTGGTTGCAATGCCATCTGAGTTGGTGATTTGCCTACGGTCCCCAAAACTTTTGGCTGTTTGCAATTGCACCCCAACCTGAATCTGCTGCATCGGTAGTTATAAACATCGTGGGATCGGGGTAATGAATCTTTGAGCTTGTGCTTATGTTTTTCGACCACCATTTCAGCTCTATAAGAGCTAGATCTGATATTTGACATTTCCTGTGACGATTCTTTTTTCTCGAGTTTGTTGGATTCTATCTGTAGCCTTCGGCAATGGAGTCTGCCTAGAGGGACTACAAAAGATGCAAAGTTTAATTTTCCTAAAAGGATCTTTGCATCTAGCCAGCTCCATTGTTTTCTTTGAAGGAACAACTCTGTCATTACTTTGGTTTTCTGAACTTTTGAGTCTGACAACATTTTCCGATTTGCTTGAATGTTCCATGTAATGCCTAGATATTCTAGGCACTTCGAAGGTTCCACTAGTGACTTTTTCTTGTTTACGCACCATCCTAATTCCTCTAGTTTCTGCATCACAACTAATACCTGTTCTTTTAATACCTCTGGACTTTGATGCATTAACAGGAAATCGTCCAGATAGACCACCATTCTCACCCCGACAGTTTGTCTGAACCAATGCGCTAACCAGTTTGTTACCTTCGCAAAGGCGTACGGGGCGCTTGCTAGCCCGAAGGGAAGGCATGTCATTTCGAAAACGTTGCCTCCGAAGGCAAGAGACAAGAATCTGCAATGCGTTGGTACTATCGGTACGTGATAGTAGGCTTGCGAGATATCTATTTTTGTCAAGAAATCGTCCGGAGTCAGCATTGAAGGAATATTTTGGTGATTTATCAGTCTGAATGGAGGTGCAGAGACGTAATGGTTTAACTTTTTTAAGTTGAAGATCGGCCTGTTTGTTCTATCTGATTTTTTCTTGAGGAACATTGTTGATAGGAATCCCGTCTCGTGATTGCTGTAGCGAATTGCACCGTTCTCCAGCATTGTCGATAACTCGGTTTCCATTTCTTTTGATCGATGAGTCTCGAATGAAGAACTTCGGTTTGACAGATTCACTAACGGTGGTTTGACTCGAAAGGGTATTCGATATCCTGATATGATTTTTAGTATTGTGGATGGTGCTCCGATGGAAGACCATTCTTTTAGATGGAACAACAATTGGCCTGCCTTGAAGTCAGAATTTTTTTAGGACCTTTCCACTTGTTTTGTCCTCTTGGGTTTTTGTCGTGCTTGTAATTTGCCCCCTGGATTTTTCTGCTGCTATTGTAATTGTTGGCTGATGATTGGGAAGGATAGGTCGTAGTTCTGACTGAACTTCGTTTATGGGTGTAATTTCTTTCTCTGTTATCAGCTCTCGGAAACGTCTTTGACGTTCGAGGTTGCGACTTTTTAAACGGAAAAAACTTGTGTACACCACCTTGGTCTTTTACTGCTTGAGAAAGATCAGGCTCTCTGAATAGATGGGAATCAGAAGGTGGTATACTGTGAATAATTTCGTGTAAAGCCTTGTTTTTGATTTTGTAAGTGTTACGCCTTTGCTGAATAATCTCAGCTCTGCGGCCACAAGTGTATTGTAAAAGAGCATTACAGTCGTCCCTAAATTTCGAATTCAAGAATTCTTGATTAGCTTCTTGTTTCGACTCTCGAGGTAATTTGTCCCAAAGTTCTATAAAGGTTTTCCTTTGCTGAAGGAGTCCATTTGTTATTGCTCCTAGAGTCAAGTCAAATTTCTCTAATAATGCAATAGAAGTCCAATTAGGTGAAATACCGGCAAAACTGTTATTAACTTTCAATGCTGAAAATACCGGCTGTGCTTGGAATTGTTTTTGAACATCTCCGTAGCGTATATTTTTCCATTCTTCAGTTCCTAGCCGCTGACAGTGTATCCCTTGTTGAGCTAAGATAGGATCCGCCTTAGAGAATTTTGACTCGGATTCTTTAGTGTAAGGCGCAAAGTCAATTGGGGATGGAGATTTGACCTTCTTTGTTGATTGAATTTTCTTCAAACGTTGCTCTAGCTTGGCGATCCCCTCTTTTAGTACTAATTCTTCTGTGTCTGTTTCGATCGAGACGTCACGCGATCTAGATCTACTGAAATCACTCCTCTCATTTATGACAGGGGAACGAGAAGGGGTCATCATTCCTTCTTCATTGTGCGTGCTGTCTGGTACAGACTCGAAGGATGCATTTAAGTCAGGATCTGGATCTTTTGAACTGCTAGGCATCTGTTGAAGCTTATCAATTCTCTTACTTTGTTCGTTCTGCATTTCTACAAGCTTGTGAAAAAGGGCCATTTGTTGTTGTAGCATAGCAGCCATAAGGTGTTCACTACTACCTTGATCCAGAGAACTTCGCTTAGGAGGAGGTGAATTGCCTCGTTCTGTGGATGGCATTGGGCGCTTCTCACCCGCTGACATTACTTCTTTCGCTCCCCCCTTTTTCTTGTTTCTACGTAGTCGGTCCCAAAGTTCTGTCATATATGAAAATACTGATAAAATAAAAAGTACCAATCCGTTTTTAAAAATTTATATATCAATTAAAAATACAATCATCGAAGAATCAAAATAACATAAAACTATTCGAAATGACCTCCCTTGCTTTTAACAACGGCCTTCAACCGCGGCGGCCAGTCGTCTATCGCAGCACGCACCATATCCATGTCGATTTCAGCGACTGCTTTAACTATGGCTGACTTCAGACTCTCCAAATTTTTATGGGGCTTAGCACAGACCTTGCTCTCTAAGACCTGCCAAATTTTATAGTCCAGAGGATTAAGGTCCGGACTGGAGGAAGGCCAATCTTCGTGTCTTATAAACTCAATGTTTTGACGTTCAAACCAGGCTTGAGTGGTCCTGGCTTTGTGAGCGGGCGCAGAATCCTGCTGGAGTACAAAGTGATGTCCTGAAAATAGTGTGTTGGGCAGGTCTTTGACGTACCGATCCAAAACCGTCTCTTGGTACACTTTTGCGCTGGTTTTGACCCCCTTTTCGCAAAAATGAACCTCAGTTGGCCCATAGTAGGAGACTCCTAACCAGACCATGACTGAAGAGGGATGATGCCCATGTTGCACCCGCGGAACTTTGTTTCCTGCTTCTTCAGAGCTGGTAGCGTACACTCTATCGTTTTGTTTATTATACTTTTCTTCTATATCAAAAATTTTTTCGTCTGTAAAAAGTATATCGCGGTGCCGGTTTTTCGCGTACCGTTTTAACAACACCCGAGATCTTTTGAGTCTAATTTCTTTTAAACGGGCATTAAGTAAGTGCCCACTCTTTTTTTTGTATGCTCGCAGCTTAAGGTCGTCGTTTAAAACCTTTTTGACTGTTTTTCTACTAACCTTCATCTGCAAAGCCATAAGTTTCTGTTTTCGGACAGGATTTCTTCGTATGCGCTCCTTGATCGCTTTGATCACTGCTGGTGTTCTGGCGGAGCGAGGCCGGCCAGTTCTTTTCTTGTCCTCAACACTAGAGACTTCAGTGTACCTAGTTATAGTACGATACCCAAACCTAAGCGTTATTTTTAATTTTTTGAGCAACTTGAAAATGGTACTCGGCGAGTGCCCACAGCGATGCAACGCCAAAACTGCTATTCGGTTTTCTTTCAAAGTCCACTCCATCGTGAAAAATCGCGCCAAATGATTATTTATTATTTTAAAATAATTGTTAAACATTCAAAAACGGAATGCAATAAAACTTTTCAAATCCGTGTTCTAAATTCAAAAATAATATGCCAGTGACAGAACTTTGGGACCGACTACGTAGGTGCTGTCGTCCGTGGTGTGCTGTGAGCAGTTTGAATCTGGTCAGATTCGTCAGACAGGATTTTGGAGGTTCTTTCAGATCACGGATAGTCTCCATAAATTTCGCAAAGGAAGGGGCATGAACTTTCTCGACGATGTTGTGAGGAGAGTATACTAAAGCTCTTCCTAGCGGCCACGACAGAACCATCCTCCGGATGTGTCGGTAAACTCTCTCTGATAAGTCCACACAATTGGGATAGAAAGCTCGCACTATTTCGGAAGTGGGTAGTCCGAATCTCAATTTGCTGTCTGTGCCTGGAGATATTTGAGCTCCAAACAAGTCTTCATATGAATAGTTTACTACCAGCCATTGATCCCAGTCATCTGGATAGTTATTTCGGATTGAAGCAAGAATGGCTTGGAAAGCTTCTTTTTCTTCAGCTTCCTCTGGAATGAGTTGGGCAAGTTCACCCATCCTCACGGTTGGAGAGCCCGTCATGGTCTGTAAAGATTTTTAAGACGGTTATACATCGCGTCTTGGTAGTAATCGGTCAAATGTAGCTCTTAAAATAACAGAATTCATAAATGATATGACATGTTTCGATCGTCGATATGTCACCGGATAGGGCGACCCATGGCGTCTAAAGAGACGACGAGTACGGCGCTTAAAGAAGGCTACCGAATGAGGCGACACGACATGGCGTGTCGGACAATGAGACGACCAAGCGGTGTCGATTAATAAGGCGACATGGCGCCGGCGAGCACGGAAACTGGACGTCGTCTAATGAGACGACATGACGTCGGCCAGTAACACGACAATTTGTGACGGTGCCTAATGGAGGCAACTGCGTCTCGTCGCTGGACCGTAGGCCCGAGCGGAATTAATGTCGTCGAACGAGAAGATATTTCACACTTACCCGCATAAATATTATTTTTTACACCAATGTTCACTGTACTGCGCACGTGTTGCTCGGCTGAGTTACAAAAGCGTACTGAGAAAGCAACAGCCGGGCGCTGGTGCCGGGAAATCGCTAGTACCAATACAAACGATAGATGGCGCTGAAAGCCACGGAGATTGACCTAAATTGAATGAAATTGACTGAGTTACAAAGGACGTAGTCTCAATGTGGTTCAAGCGTAGGCACGAACACCTAAATAGAAGATGGAGATGGGGACAGCAAAGATAAGGCGAGGCATATTAATTTTCACCCTTAATATTCAATATTTTTACATATCCCATGAAAATAGGTCATTATTGTCCAAAACCCGCTCTGTAAGTTCAACTTACAGGTCAGGTTTTGAGACTAAGCCTGTAAGTAATTTAAAATGTAAAATAAGAAAAAAAATAAAAGAATCGGGACAGTTAAAAAGTTCAAATCAGTTTCGTCTTCATTTTAATAGGAGTTGCATCTAATTAGTTGTATACGATTTCAAATTTCGAACTGGCCGCTACGAATTGTGTTGTTTGAACGCAGGAATTATATTTTTAATCTGTATTTTTATATCCTCAATGAATGAGTTTGTCGAATTAATACTCAACATTACAATAACAAAAGTAAAAATTACTTATATCCTTACGATCAAAAATCTACTTTACGGGTATGTTAGGATTTTCTTTCACAATAATTTAATATTTTCCAATCATAGAAAAAAGTTTAGTGGTGCAATTTGAATACCATATGATTTAATCGTCATTTATGGATTGTTTTCTTGTATTTATCGCTTTATTAAACTCACTTTTTATTCGATATGTAAAGCAGTACACATACCGCGGGCGTAACATGAATAGCAACCTCGGAAAGTTCCCGCCCGAGCGAGTGCGTTAAAAAACCTCGGTGGCTATTGTTAGGTTACATACGTAGGTACGTACCTACTATTATACCACCACACCCTTCGCATCATAATTATAGAGGCGCAGACCATAGCAAAAATGACATTTGACATTGGCACACATTTTAGATTTGACATGGCATTTCAGATTGTTTTTTATTTTTATGCAAATGATAGGTGAATGGCCTCAGTAGGCCTTAATGTAATAAAAAATAAAACTCTAAAGGCATTACTCGGGGAGAAAACAGGGGAATACGTTTGTATAAAAATCCAACTCTAGGGAACGCTCGATTGCTTGATTGCAAATATAATTTCACGACCAAAAAAAACATCACGCGACTTCGGCTATTCTCTATGTACGAGGGGAGGTCAAAAAGTTCGCGGAATGACAAGGAAGAAGGGTGAAATTAAACATGAAATTATTTTTCCTTTTCAATATATTCTCCCTTAACTCGAATAGATTTATGGGATCTATCAAATAACTTATTAATACCGTCTAAAAAAAATTGTTTATCTTGTGCGTCAAAATAAGCCGAAATCGCTGACTTAACCTCATCATCGTCGTTAAATTTTCTTCCACGCAGCTCTTTTTTCATCTTTGGAAATAAATAATAGTCGCTGGGGGCCAGGTCTGGACTGTAGGGTGGATGGCGCAGTAGTTCAAAACCACATCGGTGAATGGCAGCGGTCGCAACACGACTGGTGTGCACGGGCGCGTTGTCATGCAAAAGCAGCACTCCTTTGGTCAGTTTTCCTCTCCTTTTTTCTTTAATCGCTTCCTTCAATCGATCTAACAAGGAAGCGTAGTACTCTCCCGTTATGGAAAGGCCACGATCTTTATAATCCA
This sequence comes from Keiferia lycopersicella, assembly GCA_029255805.1. NCBI lineage: Eukaryota > Metazoa > Arthropoda > Insecta > Lepidoptera > Gelechiidae > Keiferia > Keiferia lycopersicella. Next base: position 10,732,431 of record JARACZ010000006.1, on the reverse strand, counting down.
CCAGAAGAATGCCTTCAGAATCCCAAAATATTGTCGCCATGATCTTTCCGGCCGATTGAGACACCTTAAACTTCTTAGGAGGGGGAGTGCCCTTTTTCTGCCATTGCATTGACTCTTGCTTTGACTCAGGTTCATAATGATGAACCCAAGTTTCATCCCCAGTCACAATACGGGACATAATTTCTTCCTTTTGATCTCCACAGCGGTCCAAAAACTCGCGGCAACAGTCGACGCGCTCTCGCTTTTGAAACGGCGTGAGCATTCTCGGGACCCATCTTGCGCAGACTTTACTCATACCAAGATGTTGATGAAGGATATTCAAAATGGTAGTTTCTGATACACCAACTAATGCTGCAAGCTGTTTCTTCTTCAAACGGCCATCCTCCAATACAAGTTTCTCAACTTTATCGATGATTTCCGGCGTGGTGGCCTCGATCGGCCGCCCAGAACGGGGATCGTCTTCAATTGACTCCCTTCCTTGCTTGAAAAGATTATGCCACTTGTAAATCATAGTTTTTCCAGGAGCAGAGTCCCCGTAAACAGATAACATATCTTGAAAAACAGTTTGCGGCGTTTTTCCCTGTTTGGTGAGGAACTTTATGACGGCGCGATGTTCAATTTTTTCCATACTGCCAACTTTCTTCCCGATTCACTTGTTTAATCGTTGATAACTCAAAGACTAGTGACCCAATTAGGCTAAAACTTGGTATTTATAGTAATAATGAGTTACTCAATTAGCGAGTACCTGGACAAGCATCCCTACCCCCGCCAACCCCTCCATTCCGCGAACTTTTTGACCTCCCCTCGTAACGTCAGCTCCTATGACACGAACCGCCCATTCCGGGCCTTTGAATATAGCTTAGACTTTATTTTTATGTAGAGTGATACGGAAGAAAATATGACTTTGACCTGAACCTTAATTTCTTAAATTTTGCTCTTCGGAAAGAATCATTTTAATGAAAAAAAAAATTGACTTACTTATCCCAGATATAATACAAAATGTACTTACCATTCGGTTGCGGTGGGCCATTTCGTGTATCCTTTTCACGATAAATGTCTTTGTGTTTTTCCCTTTCTTTTTCTTCGGAGCGAAGCCGTTCCCTCGGCACTCTCTGAGGCTGGGGAGAAGGCACGGCAGGCGCGGGCGCGGGGGCAGGTGCGGCCGCGGAAACGGGAGCGGGCGCCATCGCCGTCACCACCGGGACTACGTTTACTGTCGCTACGCCATGTAATGACGCGTAACTTTCCATAGACTTATCTACTTCTTCCACTTGAGGCACAACAGGTTTATTTTTATTTTGTTTGTGTTGTTTACTAGAGGGCATTTCCTTATCTATAACTAAAGACTGAACAATCTGATCACTATTTTTTTGGAGTTGCTTAATATTCATAGGCATTTTAGGCACTATAACAGGGCTATCTGAAATTGCAGATACTACTGGTGTCTCATTCGATTCCACAGCAACATCAGGCCCTAAATTTTTACTCTCATTAACTGTTAACATATCAGACTTTACTATATTATTATTAAAAGTTGCTAGAGAATTTGGTTGAGTATGAACTATGCTCGTTATGGAGGATATAGACGAATTTTTTATGACATAGTTCGATTTTTCGCACGTAGTCGGTTGATTGGCTACTTCGTTGACCATTCTCGTAAACTCTTCTGCGATGCTATGCGTTTGCTCCTGAATGATATATAAGAAAAGTCAGTTACTCCAAGGAATAATATATACATATATATCTTTCGTAATAATTGAAGGGGCTTTGGATCTGTTATGATATGAAGCTCACTTAATTACTGGCATACTTTATGTCGTTTTGCTCAGTGACACTAGGGACCCTTGTGAATGATTCTATCCGAAGATGTCAAAAATCCATCCACTAGATTTCAAGATGGCGGACCCTCGGTTTTTTGTATGACACAAAAAAATCTTCATGGGCTTATCGTATAGTGTTAGCAAATGAAAGAGCTACACGAAGCAATTTGAAATAAATATCGCATTAATAAATTTCAGTTGTATGTTTGGAAAAAAAAGAATAGCATTTTTTAACTTCTCAAAACGTACTGTTTAGGGTCAAATACAAAATGGCTGACATATATTTTGTTAAAAGTACGCCAAATATTAATTCATATCTCCAATACTATCGTGACGAAAGGAATTCCAAAAATCAATAGGTTAGGCAGGCATCTAAAACTATTTAAGATTTTACTCGTTAAAAATGATTAAGTATGTGTCAAATCATATGAAATTTGGGCCCACGGCTGTGCTCTCGTCATGTCTACTAACAAGCGGCATTGCCGTACCATTACGTTGTCTAAGCAGTTAAGGCCATTTTGACTTCCTTATATCGCTCTCTAGCATGTAAATTTGTGTGCACTATGTCTTAATTTAGGAAAATTGCCACAGTATAATTTTTTGAGATAGTATAAGTAGGTATACACTTCTCATGAAAAAATCGGGACACTTAGGTACGTTTTTATGATACCACGAAACCTATAATATAAATACTATTTTGAATTTGGGACATTTAATTAAGATCTATAAACTTCATTTTACACACAGGCGTTTATTCTATATTGTTATACAATAGCTGGTGCCCGCAACTTCGTTGGCGCGGTGGAAATTCGATTTAAGGTTAGTAATATTGATAACGGTTCATCGGGTCATTAGACGACTCGGTGCGGTGTCCCACATGACAAAAGAGTAAGACTCGATAGTAGACTTGTAGTATGTAATAGCAAAAAGCTGTAGTGAACATAATTGTACCCTCTGCCATACCCTTTATACTTTGTGCTTGTTGTTGGTCCCTACATCTTAGTCCCCTTACGTTAAATCGCGACTTTTTATATCTAAGATGTTACACCAGCCTGTAGCCAACAAAAATCATTTGCTTACTACGCATTCCCATATCCCTTTTAGTTAAAAGGTTTCTGTTAGTCAAAATACCCGCTTTTCCCGTAGGAAAAAGCAATTTTCATCCAAAAAAGTATCCTATATGTTAAGTTGGCTTATTGGCTATACATCATGAGGGTTTTTATTCAAATCCATCCTGTAGATTCGGCGATTAGCGTGGACAAACACACAGACAAAAAACATACAGTTCTGATTACATGCCGCTGGTCTGATCGTATTCTCTCGTAGGTGATTATCCTCGGATAAAAAGTAACCTAGATGTTGATCAGTGCTAGTAGCTATACATACACCACAAAAAGTTTCATTCAAATCCGTCCAGTTGTTTTGAAGATAAGCTTGAATATAAAACAGGAAAGGGTTGTTGATCGATAATAATATTTATATAGTTAGTTTGTTAGTCTGTTTCTTTTCTAATGCACGCTATCGGTCTTGAAACTATAAAGGTTTACTGGACATCATCTTTCTAAAGTCTTTTTATATGTATAGATTATATTATAATATGTACACACACTCACACGTACACACACACACACACACACGCACACACACACACACACACACACACACACACACACACACACACACACACACACACACACACCATCACACTCACACAAATACGCCTATATCCCTGGTGGGGTAGGCAGAGCGTTAAGTAATGTATCACTATAGTGACAGGTTGTCAGCCTGTCGCCTAAAATTATTTATTAATAAATTACACATGAAACCCTCGAGTCCCTTAGTTGTGTTCTACGACACCCACGGGAAAGAAATGGGATGATTCTATTCTAAGATGGCATCACGCGGCACGGCATATTATATGTAGGTAAAGATAAATAAATACTCATTCACACACACTTACCCACACGACCATACAGAGATATATCGAATTTTATTTAATACTTCAACATTCTTGTCTGTTTCCTGGCAACGTTTTGACCTCCAGAAACCTGCTCTACAATTTTGATGATCGAGTGAGCCAATAACGAAATTACGAAAATTCGGTTAGCCATGATTCCTAAACTACTGAATGGAATTTTATAAAAAGACCGTGTCCGTACAATGAATGCTTTCAGATTTCAAAAAACATGCTAAAGAGCGTTATATGGAGGTCAAAAATGGCCTAAACTGCTTAGACAAAATAATAGTACAGCAATGCAGCTTGTTAGTGCACTTAGCGAGAGCACAACCATGCCCCCCAATATCAGATTATCCGAAACAATAATTTTTAACGTCACAAAAGTAATTCTAGCTTTAGATGTGAACAAGTTGTTTTTGCTAACATACTGTAATCTTATATGACTTTGATGATTGAAAATATACATTAAACCTATCCTTTTTTTGAATTCCTTTCGTCACGTTACTATTGAGGATATGATGGACCATTTGGCCTACTTTGTACCTAGAGGACACCAAACATAGCATGTTATGCGAAGTTTAGAATTGTAACTTCATCTTTTTCCAAACTTGCAGCTGAAATGTATTAATGCAATATATTTTTAAAATCGTCTCGTGTAGCTCTTTCATTTGATATCCCGCACGATTGGCCCAGGCAGATCTTTTTTTGTGCCTTACAAAACCCGAGGGTCCGGGTTTGAGTCTAATTATTTTATTTCAGCACCAGTGTGTGGCGGCTTGCGGGTGAATGAAGGAGAAGGTAGGGATGGGGGTCATGTGAATATATTTATATTCTTTATTATTTATTGTGTACAATTAAAATTAAGTGTGAACTTAGAAACTAGATTACAATAGGTGAACTCATCTCTTTAAAGAGATCTCCAGTCAACCTATACAGTAGAATTATATATAAGAATGTGGACGGGAACAAGACCGCACACATATACCATAACATATTAATACACAAATAAATATTATATGAATAATATATTTATATATATATATATGTTCTACACAAACAACTACCTAACATACTTATATATATATTAATCTATTTGTGGTTTGTGAATATGCGCTGCCTGTTTTGCCAACTTAGCAGATTTTACACAAAATCCGGTGGATTTGGTTCGCCTTTAAGCGGAAAAAGCAATTGGTTAGTGGCTAGTGAATTTGTTTAGTGGAGTAGATTAGATTTTTTTTTTATCTGTTCCTTTATTTCTTGTAAACCTTGTTTTTAAAAGCTGAGCAGCGAGATTGCATTCCCTAGTCATCATCCATCTCCCAACTCGTCGCAGACGTATTTACAAAACACTTACGATAGCGGTTATTGTGGTAAATAAAAAACGGTACCTAAACCGTGATGTCGTTATATTTAGTCGTACCGAAATATAAGACTACAGATATATTTCGGTAGTACGATCCCCGATACCTAGTATCACTGAGCAACATGGCATAAAGTATGCCAGTAATTAAGTGTATAAAACCACAAAGCAGATACATAGAAGAGATGGCGTATGAGGGCGCGTGAGGAGGGCCGCCACTAGTAGCGCCATCTAGTACCGAGTAGTACAAACACACCAAACTCCTAAGTGTACTTATTATGTGTAACTTATTTCAATACTATTCAATACCACTTTGGAGAGCGATGAATTAGGATCACGTGAAAAATAGCATACATCTCCGAATGTCTCTCTTTTTCAGTTTTATTGTTTTATGGCATATCCTTACATTAACTAAGAAATTTTATTACAGCCATTTGAGGAGCAATTAATTGTTTACTTAACGCAATTTATTTCATTTAGCTAGCAAGATTCTTAGTTTTAGAGATATTTGCTATTTTTCACATGACTCTAATTCATCGCTCTCCAGTGTACATGACAGTACTGTTCCGTACTGTAAAAAATGATTTTTATTTTTCATACTAAAGGATGAGCTACTAATAATAAAATCAGTTTTAATACGGAAAAATATTGGTAGTAATTTTCTCAACTAATGGTATATAAAAATAACAATTCTAGCTTCTTGCAAAAAAAACTGTCTTGTTGAGGCGCGGTTTTAGGCTTTAGTTTTTTGAAGTGGCAGTATATTTAAAGCAGATTAAATTGATTTGATATATCCCTTGCTTGTGTACAAAAAGTCGTGTCGTGGTAATCGACATGCAGAGAATATAATTTTAGGTAGGTATAATTATATTGTGTTCCATCTGTCACAGTTTGTTTGATTTTAATCTATTATCTGACGAATATAAAAAAAATGCTACACTGCCTTTTACTTTATTTTATTTCTGAGTACGCCCCTTCGACAAGATAGTTCTTCTATTTGTCACATGAGGCGGTAGTTTGTATAAATGGAATGTTGAGTGCAACAATACCTTGTACTTGATTTTTATATTACGTTCATCCATGTAGTTTGTACAACCAATACCCAGTACTTCATTTGGCGTTGGAAACAATTAATAAAAATTAAAATGTCTCTGCAAATTGGTCCTCATTTCACAACAACTAGACTACTGATACCAGTGCCCTTAGCGTGGAGGAGCTTGAACTAAAATGTGTGTCGTAATTGCTTAATTGATTGTACCTGGGCCTAATTGCTCAGGCCTAGTCTTCTTTGTATCTGGTTTGTGGTGTAAACGCTAAGCCCCAAGACTATAAAAAACAGCTCCTCGATGAATTAATACTTACGGGTTGAGGGGTATGCCTCTCGCTAGAATCGCCGCTCAGATATTGACTATCATTTGTGAACATTTCTGAGAAAATGTCTTGCTCTATAATAAAAAAAACAATAATATATTACTTTAACTTTATCCTAAAAAACCAATATCTGTATAAGGTGTAAAAATATTAGCTGCAAATATTTAGAGGCGTGAATCAGCCCATTAAACTGAACAACTTTCCCCAAGACTTATAAGTCGAAATATCAGAAAATTTTTTGGACCTCCCGTAGAAATTGACTTGATCGGTCGGTAATTTTGTATGTGAAGTCCAAAATTTTTTGGACCTATGTTCCTTGGGGAAAGTTGTTCAGTTTCATGGGCTGGTTCAGTCCTTAAAGTATTTGCAGCTATTTTTTTAACATCCTGTATAGAGCACATATTTTATAGTTAATAACTGAATACTCCTGGTATTTCTTTCTTAACCAACCCTAATTACTTTCCCTTATTCTTTGTTCTTATTTCAGAAATTTCACTTATCAAATGATTCGTAAGTAAGCGCCAGCCAGTAAATTTTTTTGTAAAGTGTATGCGTATGTATAGAATAACACTCACGTGTAACAGGATCGATGATCGGAACTCTGTGGCTCGGGCGCTTTGGCTGAGCTGGACGGATACCTGCAATAAAACAAAATATTTAAATTCTCCAGAATCTATATAGCTTACGGTCTCCTTACTATGGAGCTCTTTTACTTACTGGCATAGTGTATGCTGGTTTGCTCAGTGGTACTGGGGACAAGTGTGAAAATTTCTATTCGAGCAAGTCTAAATTCAATCCACTAGATTTCAAGATGGCGGATCTTTGAATTTTTTTTTGTATGGCACAAAAAAAACTTCTTGGGCCTATCGTGTGTATACGATTTAAAACATGTAGCATTAAAACATTTTAGCTGCCAGTTTGAAAAAAATATTTTTAATATTAGCTTTAGAATGAGGAATGAACCAATAGGTGTGTAGCATTATTATTCCCGGCAACCCGCAAACTCAGTACGCTGAAAGATTCTTTCACGGCGGATGCATTGTGCGTGCTGCGCGAGAGCTTTGTATTTTTTTAGTGTGTTTCGAGAGTTGTGAGAGAACTTGGGATAAAATCCACGAGAAAGCAAGTGTTTCATCCTAATATTATGGTTTTATCATGTGTTATTAATACTTTATTCAGTTTTTATAGTTAAGTTGACAACTTTCGTTCAGGACGCCCCAGTAAACGGGTCATATTTCAGGCCCATTTCCCGCTTCAAGAGAAGTAGGTAATTTGAACAAAAAGCGACCTGTACTCTTAGTAGAACTATTTTCACTGTGAAGTAATCCATATTTTTTATATTTCACAATTTATAAATCATAATGAACCTTTTTCGCTGAATTTCGGCTTGAAATTCCTCCATTTTGTCAAAATATGTACAAAGTTTAATTTGCGGGTGGTGAAAAGAGGAACTATTTTTTTGCCTTACTTTTTGACCAATTTGTATGACAGTCGTGCCACAACCACAACTCAAAATGCAAATGACTGGTATTTCAAATGGGCCTAAGGAGTTCCGACTAACGACATTGCTTATCGATAGTTGTAATTGTAATTCATTTCGACGAAAAAAAAACCGTATGTTGTTAGCATGTAATAAAATAAAAATGTATAGAAAATCAGTTTAGATTTTAATGTAACATTTTTAACTTTTTTTCTTTATTATTTTCAACATATAGGTGTTTTCCATTCGAGGCGCTATGGTAAAAGACATATCAATAAAATAAAATTAAAATTATAGTCTATACAGGGTGTTAAGGACAGCGTCCTGAATACTGATCAGGTGCAAGCAGACCATGAAACTGAACAACTTTCCCCTAGGAACATATGTCAGGAAACGACAAAAGATTTTCGACCTCCCATATAAAATTGCGAGCTGACTGCATTTATCATGGGAAACCAATTTTTGACGATTCCTGACATATGTTCCAAGGGGAAAGTTGCTCAGTTTCATGGTCTGCTTGCACCTTACCAGTATCTGGGACGCTGTCCCTTACACTTAGATGCCATGCCTACTCGTAGATTAACCATGATTTTGGCCAAAGCGCTGGGTGCGTTTTGACTGCTATCCTATTGCATGATGTTACTTGTATGGTGGGTGGTGCACACGATGGTGGTTTACCTGGCATGGTCTGGTGAATGTGAGCGGGAGCTTGAGGCTGGGGGATGGTGACGGCGGGCGCGGGCGGCGTCGCGGTCGATCCCTGTGGACCCACCATGTTGGAGGGATTACTCCTGCCCCCTGGCGCGTTCGTTTGGATATTTGGCGTGGGAAGCTGCTGACTGTTTGACGTATAATAATCTATAACAAAAAAATCTAATGCAAAATCCGTGTTGAAGAAAGTAGTACAATAATTAACAATGAATATTAACAACATGAATTAAAAAAAATACGGCTCAGAGCGTATCATTAATTGAATTGAAAAAAAAAAAAACATTAATTGAATCTAATTTCAATGCTTAAAATATGTAGTAGCTTCATCCCTTGTGTTAAAAAAACTACGTTTTATATGTGTAAACAAAATAAAGTCATTTTAACCCGGAGGCACACCTCGGACACTCCCACACCGCTGTATGCCCGCTGGCTTGTTTTGAACAACTATAATTTTTACTTATAAAAATAATGTGCGTGTGTGTGTAGGCGAGCTAGGGTTGTACAGTACTTTGTCAATGTTGTGAGTATTAGCGTAAAATATACTAAAATCAGTTGTCATCTAGACTGTCTTTATATTGCATCACCACATGGTGGCAGCGGTGTTAAAAATTAAGAATTAAGAATTATTGCATAAATTCTGGTGTTTACTTTACAATAAAATCAGTGCCGTTTATTGTTAAAAAGTGATTGTACATTTGGTTCTTTACAATGGAGCACGCTCGACCACGGTCGGAGCTCAGTCTAGAGGCAGCCCCGTCAGCCGGGCTGACGCTTGGAGGCGGTGGAAAATTCAGCTCCAACTGTTTTTAAAGGCATCAGGGGTGCATATAGAGGACAAGGATGTCCAGTCAAGCTTGCTCATCAACTTAATCGGTCCCGATGTTTTCGATGTTTACCAAACCTTTTGTGTTCGCAAATGATACCGACAACGACAAGGATGACGTCAGCAAGGTTATAAAGAAATCCGATGACTATTTTGGTGTAAAACCGAATATTACCCTTGCTAGATACAACTTCTTTACGCGAAACTAGGAGATAGGAGAAATGTATGTAGCTGCATTGAAACTCATAGCTAAAAAATGCAATTAATTGGCGTTCGAAGAGGAGTTGATTCGCAACCGCATAGTCTGTCGCATTCTAAGTAGTGCGGTACGTGAGAGATTGTTACGAGCAGAAGACTTGACGTTGGACAAAGCGATCAAAACTTGTGAAGCGGATGAGGTGTCGTTGGACGGCAATCATTTTCATGAGGGCGCTGAAGCAGCGTCGCGGGGACTTCGCGGATGCGCAGCTGCGCCGTGGCGGCGCCGCCGGCGGTTGGCGCGGCCCACTACCATCGCTAGCGGGGCCACGGCGGCATCCGGGATGCCACAGGCAGCCGTACTAAGTACCATTGCGCCACATCGGTCAACGAATTCTATCAGTAAATAAGATACACTAGTATATTTCATTACAAGTGCGGAAAGGCTGTCATTGCAACGAGATGCGACAAATGTCTACCCGAGGCGAAGGCGAGGATTGACAGTCGGAACGAGTTGGAATGATGGTTTCGCACGTGTACTGAACGACTATTTTTAATACAGTTGTGAGAAAATGAAGCGATTTAATAAAATAATAAAAACACAATACTCATTTTGTGCCACAAACAACAAAACTAGCACAGACAATTTCTGGAAAATGGCGCCATTTTGTCTTCACCCATTCTGGTTGACAAAGGGAACTAGGCCCATACAGCCAAGACTTCAGTAGAATTTTCTTTGTGATGTGTATGAAATGAAACCTAACGTCACTAATTCAATCAAATCATTAAATGTGATATTATGATCGCTGAGAATCAAATTAGTAGGTAGATTTTTTAGAAATATACCTACACTACGAATTTTCATGAATCATAAAAAATTCTTTGTTTTTTTTTGTAAAAATTTCATGATTGGTTTTTCGAGTAGTTCCCATTTGTTCTATAGAACTGACGTCACTGGGACATAATTGGACAATTTTGTCGTATTTTGTTCCGTAGAACTATATACAAGTGTTTTCTCGCTGATTCACTCATTATTATGGATTGGGAATCAATATTTCCAAAAAAGTTCTATGCAATGTTTTTCACAAATTTCTGTCATTCTTTTGAACGCCATTTCCAGTGGCCAGTTGGTAATCAAATCACTAAGGAGTCTTGTTATCTTGTTCTATAGAACTGTTTGAGATAGCGAGATATTAATATATCTATGGAAGACTTGAGAGTTATTTTTCCCTATTTGTCCCAGTGACGTCAGTTCTATAGAACAAATGGGAGTTACTCGGTTTTTCTTTTAGACATTATTTTGACAGTTGGTAAAGAAAACGCACGAGTGCGGGAAAGGTAAAGAAAAAGCACGCGTGTGTTATATATAGCCAACATCCCGAACGCTATACGGCCCTGCAATACGCCATTTTTTGAGCAACTGTATTGAGAAGTAGTATTTATTGTTTATTTTTGGCGTAGGAATTGAGTTATGCGACTAATGTCTATGATGAAAAATACTCAGAATATTTATGTCCACTAATAATAATGACTTTAAATATTTGACAATTTGACAACATAGAAAAATGACAATGTATAATAATGTCTACTTCAAATCTTTCTCCTTAGTATAATAATGACAAGCTATAAAAACATCCAGTCAAAATACAGCGCACCCCTGGCACAGAATAACCAAAAGTGCATACAGGGTGTTAATTTAAATGCGTGCCATAGCTTCAGGGCAGTTCTAGTATAGATAAAGAAATCAAAAATATATTTTTAAAAAAATCCTTTAAAAAATATATAAATATGGAAATCTACTGCAAGAGCAAGGTCGATCTCATTCAATCCATAACAAATATATATATATATTAAAAATCCTTTAAAAAAATGGAAATCTACTGCAAGAGCAAGATCGATCTCATTCAATCATCAATAAAAATTCAAACTGATTTAAAAACTTCTTAAAATTAATTTAATTTTAAGATTATTTTATAAATTACGTACGACCGAACGCAACTAAATACCTACGCTCCGCCCGTACGCTTCAATACCTCCGCGCACCGGGCGGCGAATACGTAAAACTAGATCAATGGCCGACGATAACAGCAGCGGCCCGCACTCAGGCGCATTACTTATTAAGTTTGTAGTCATGTAATTCCAATTTTCCCTTCGTACTTAAGCGGGCTTAGGACCGTCAGAATACAAAACCTACAAAAAGCATCTATCTTCTAGTAGGTATTCAACACAAATACAATGTAGGTATTGTATTAAGGCGTACTTAAAAAATTGGAATCTGATTATTAAATCCTAGACCGTTATTTGAAGCTTACCTGTTTGAGATAGGCTTTATCTTTTTTTCCGCTTAGACTGTCCTTCTCTTTTACCCTCATACATCTATCTCGCTCGCTTTGCACTTCCGATCACCCCACCACCCCCACCAGGCAGCCACAATCGCGTGAGCCGATACGGTGGCAGTCTCGAGTCATTGGCGTCCTTTTTTCCGCCGTGAACGGTTGTCTACGGAGAACCGAGTAGTTTTTTCCGTTGCGTTAAAATATTTTTTAAATATCAAATTTTAAAGTAATTTTGTTTCGTAGTCCGGCTTGCCGGCAACGTAATAACTTATATTCTGCTATTTTACCAAAGTGTGGTGAGTGAAATTATTTTAAGGAATAATTCTGGTAAGTGTTTTAAAATATTTTATAACGGAAATAACGGTGTTACCGTTCGTATTTTATTTAAAATTTGTCCTTTGCAAATTTTTCACGTGTATTGCAACATGTAAGAAAAATTTCACTACATACCCTCGATTAAATTCTTATTCACTTTGCGTAACGAATATTCGGGGGGGTATTTTCGTAATCGAGATACTTTTTTACACGTGCAATAAATTTTAACGTACAATTCATAACGATAAATTGTCTTTTCTTAGTGAGTTTCTATTTTTCACGAAACTACGCAAATATATGGAGTCATTTCAGTATTTTAAACGAATTTGTCTATTTTTAGATCGATCTTATTGAGTGTACGGTTGAAGTTTCTTGGAACGATGAGCGAGAATGAGGCAGGACGGTCGCCTGATACCCGGGACGAGCCGGCCAAGCAGCCTTCTCCACCGACCACTCAACCCTCTGCATCGAACGCTAAGGCGCCAAAACGAGCCAGGTCAGTGAGCCAGAAGAGAACTGTGAGTAAAAAGTCCAAACCTCCTAGACGTGAATCAAGGTCACCTAACCGTAAAACCAAGTCACCTATACGTAAGGCTAGATCACGGTCACGTAAACGAAAGGCTAGGTCACCAAAGCGTAGATCGAGTTCGTCGAGTTCAAGCTCGAGCTCGAGTTCGAGGTCTACCTCGTCGACGTCATCTTCGTCGAGTTCATCTTCTGATTCACGTAGACGTAAACAAAAGAAATCGAAACATTCTCGGCGCCGGCGCCGTAGCCGTAGCCGCCGCCGTCATTGCAAGAAAAAGGAGAACGTTAGCCGTCGTAGTCGTCGTAAACAAGAGCGCCGCCTTGCAGAACTAACCCGCGAGGTTAATCAGATTAAAAAACAGCAAAATGCTCCCATTTCTTGCAATGACGAACCGAAGCGTCCCAGTTATCACTGTGAAGATGATGCTATTTCTATCGATGATAATGTTAGTGGCATTTTGTATACCGAATCTGACACCGAACTAAACGAAGCCGACAAGTCTGATTTACAGTTGAATTTTGATCTGAAAACTAAATTAAAGGATCCGCCGGTTCCTAAAGCGTCGGAAGAAATGGTAAACCTTCTACAAGGTATACAATATTTTGGAAAAAGTGATTGGTGTGAGGTTCGCTATGCAGAAGTCCAGAAATTGTATAATCAAACTCCAGGTTTTATAGAATTGGAAGCTAATGAGGAAATTCGAGCATATGATCAGCTGCGTCACCTCACTTATGCTGACAAGGCATATGCAGCCCTCACGCTTTGTGTGCTTCAGCAAAGAGAAGCCTTGAAGAAAAACTTGCAAGAGTTTCTGGTTTGGGCTCGTGGCTCTAATGACCTAAATATTGACACACTGCATGAAAAAATTAATGAACTGTTTTCGCAAGGTGACTATTCGAAAGTTTCGGCAGACTTGTTACAGTTAGTTTGCGGCCACAGGGCAGAGGTGATACAGATGCGCCGCGATGGGATCATCAATTTTGTGCGTGATCCTTTGGTCAAATCTGCTCTACGCAAAGTTCCGCCGTCTAATCAATGCTTATTTTCTGCGGACTCCCTGACTGCTGCGCTGGAGAAAGCCGGAGGTGTCAAAAAAAGCCTTTTTGCCGCCATCCAAACCTGCCACTGGTTCCACTTCACAAGTGGCAACCTCTAAGGCAGTACGTCACCCCCCGCAGGGGTCGACTTGTGCTCATGGGCCCTCGCAGGGTACCAGCCATAGTTGCTGTGCAAGTACGCACCAAGGCTCCAATAGCAAACCCCCGCAGGGTTGCCATGCTCATAGCCGTCCCTCGCAGGGATACGGCGCACGCCATCATAGTGCTGCTGCTGACCGTCGCACGGGACAAAGCACGAGGGGGTCTTTTCGCTCACAACGAGGCCGGCAAAATTACAAGCCTCAGTACCAAACCAAGGGGAACAGAAAGCGTGGCGGACCCCCTACAGCCCCCAACTCGGATAATAAGAAAAGGAAGTACTGACTCGAGGGATTTCAAAGCGGGCCGTTTGAAACATTACCACAAGGTGTGGGAAAAATTGGGAGCACCGAACTTTTTGCTGCGAATAATAAACGGGTACCGCATACCCTTTGTCCAAAAACCTCCTCTCGTATGGCCTCATTTGAAGGAAGGTCCTCATCAAACAATAGAGTCCGAGGCAATGACTGCTATTGTAACGCAGATGAGGAGACAAGGTGTGCTGGAAGAGGTTCGGCGCTCCCCGAGTTTCATATCCACAATGTTTCTTGTAGCAAAAAGCGACGGCACACACCGCCCGATATTCAACTTGAAGGCTCTAAACGATTATGTCTACATAGAAAAGTTCAGGCTCATAAATGTCTTTCGTGTCCCCGAATTCCTGCAACCAGGGGATTGGCTGTGCAAGGTAGATCTATCTCAGGCGTATTTCCATCTACCAGTTGCGAAAAGTCACCGTCGTTTCCTTCGACTAATCTACAAGGGGCAGTTGCTGCAGATGACGTGCCTTCCTTTCGGACTCAGCACCGCGCCCAAGGTGTTTGCGTCCTTGACCAACTGGGTTGCGCAAATGTTAAGAGATCAGGGTCTGCGCATAATTGTCTACCTAGACGATTTTTTGATAGTCCACCAGGACCATCAGGTGCTGCAAAACCATGTTCGCTTACTGTTGAACCAATTGCAGTCCCTAGGGTGGCAAATAAATTTCGAAAAGTCGATCATCACCCCGCAGAAAAGCCTTGCATTTCTGGGAATTATCTGGGACCCTTGGACAAACCGAAAGTTCCTCCCAGAGGACAAGATTGGCCATGTTGTAGACAAAATTTCGAGCATGCTGGCAGAGGGCGAAACATGTCTCACAAGTCTACAGAGCTTAGTAGGCCTTCTGAATTTCGTATGTTTTGTGGTTCCAAGGGGCAGGTTACACTACCGAGCCCTGCTACGATTTGTGAATCACATCTTGAAACTACCCGGTCTGTTGACGTACAGCCTTCCCTTAGAGACCCTAGACGAATTGAGATGGTGGCTTCAAAATTGCCACCTATCATCTCCTATCCATCTGTCATCGCCCAGCCACTTTCTGACGACAGATGCTTCCGATTTGGCGTGGGGAGCACAGTTAGACGGCCTAGCCCTATCAGGAACATGGTCAGATCAGGAGAAGCACCTCCATTGCAATATGAAAGAAATGCTTGCAATCTTGAAAGTCCTTCAAGGCCACGCTCACCTCTTGAGTCAATCGACGACTCTAGCACAGTGCGACAATCGGACCGTAGTAGCCCACTTAAGGAACGAAGGGGGAACAAAATCCCTTCCTCTGATGGAGCTGACGTTGAAGGTCTTTCAAATACTAGACAGGCATCAGATAAATCTGTCGATTCAGTATTTGCCCGGAGTTTACAATGGTCACGCCGACCATCTATCGCGACACAGAACCCTTCCAGAATGGCATCTGTTGCCGCAGGCAATGCAAGTGATTTTTCAGAAATTCGGCATCCCGGTAGTGGATCTGTTTGCCTCGGAACGAGCGCATGTAGTTGCGAACTATGTGTCACTAGACTTAAACGACCCACAAGCTTTATTTCACGACGCTTTCTCCCGTCCGTGGACTTATCACCTAGCTTGGGTCTTCCCCCCGCCATATCTGATTCCCAAGGTATTGGCTCATCTCAACCTAGCAATGGGGAGATATCTGATAGCAGTTCCTCGATGGAACCGGGTATTTTGGCGGGCGGACCTGAAATCTCGGGCTCTAGGAGCCCCCTTTACGGTTCGCAACCTCTCTCGGAACCTGATAGACATTGCGACCGGACTTCCACCGCCCAAAGTACAGCAAATGACGCTGGAGATCTGGATATGTGGGGGTGGTCAAGGAATTTGACCGGTTGGAATCTCTGTCAAAAGAGCCTATTACATTCTTCATGGCGTCAGTCTACTATTAGAACCTATGAGGTAGCATGGAAAAGGTGGCTTAATTGGTGTCGAAAATCCTCATTAGATCCTTTGCTTCCGTCTGGATCCCATTTGGCTCAGTTTCTCGCAGATTTGTATTTGATTGAGAGATTGTCATATAATACGATTTTACTTCACAAATCTGTTGTTTCAACTTTGTGTAATGCCGATGGTGCAGGTATTTTAAGTTCTCACGTCCTTGTGAAACATATATTAAAGTCTATAGCGCTAAAAACACCGGTTTCCCGAAAAGCTCCTGTATGGGACATAGACGTTCTGGCTGCGCACCTTGCTTCTAAGTCTGTTGACGAACACAACATGTTTGCTGTTTCTAGTCATACAGCTACTTTGTTACTCCTATGCTCTGGACGACGCGTCCACGATTTAACACTTTTGGCAATTGACTCGCAGCATTTAGTTCAATGTGATGATTATTTAATTTTATGGCCTATGTTCGGTTCAAAAACTGACAATGCTAATTATAGACAGTCAGGTTGGAAACTTTTGGCTAACCCCGAAAACAAAAATTTGGATCCTGTTTTTTGGGTTAATCAGATGGTTGATTTGTTGAGAGATAGACGTAATTTAGCTCATAGTCCTAATCTATTTATGACGATCAGGGGCGAACCTAAATCAGCTTCGCGGTCCGTTATTGCGGGCTGGATAAAATCATTACTGAAAGAGGCGGGCGTAACATCCACTCCTGGAAGTTTACGATCCGCAGTAGCATCCAAGAATTGGATAATGTCCATAAATTCTCACAGTCTGTCTAACACTCTCATTTGCTTCGTCATAGTAAAAACGAACCATTTCGAGGTACTCAATGCCACAAACCCGGCTAGCCATTTCAAAATACGACACTACACGACCAATAACGCAAAACGATGCATCGCCTTGACCTAATTACGACTGTGGTACGTCACCGAGTTCGGCTGCGTGATCCGCACGAGTGCTTTGGTAAGGATAGCGATATGTAGAGCGTTACTAACCGAAAGAGATGCAGCAAGGCGCGTTGGCTCTCTGTTATCGACGATCTTTAACGAGGCACAAAAATATAGTCTAAGTAAATGAACATTAACAGAAACAGCCTGTATGTATGGCCGTGGCTTGTATTACCTAACATGTGTTTTTGTTGAATAAGGAACTAGAACACTTATTTGGTAAAGATAGTTTTGTAGGTTTTGTATTTTGACGGTCTTAGTCCGTTTAAGAAAATTGGAAGTACATACAAACTTCTTCTGTTTACGGCAATGCGCCTGAGTGCGGGCCGCTGCTGTTATCGTCGGTCGTTGACCTAGTTTTACGTATTCGCCGCCCGGAGGTATTGAAGCGTACGGGCGGAGCGTAGGTATTTTGTTGCGTTCGGTCTTACGTAATTACTAAAATAATCTTAAAAAATTAAAAATACTTTTAAGAAGTTTTTAAATCAGTTTGGATTGTTATTGATTGAGTGAGATCGACCTTGCTCTTGCAGTAGGTTTCTATTTTATTTTTTTAAGGATTTTTTATATAAAGATAAAGATAATTTATTTCAAAATAAAGTAGTGCTTACAAATAGTAAATTTACAGATATAAAAGTAAAGTAGTGCATAAATTTATCAATTATACCTAAACTAAGTAAGTAAATAAACTTGTATCTTGTATATATATTTGATTTCTTTATCGATACTGGAACTGCCCTGAAGCTATTAAATTAACACCCTGTATGTGCTGTGTTATTCCGTGCCAGGGGTGCGCTGTATTTTGACTGTGGACGTTTTTATAGCTTGCCATTATTATACTAAGGAGAACGATTTAAAGTAGACAATTATTATACATTGTCATTTTTCAATGTTGTCAAATTTTATCTTGGTCATTGTATAAGTGGACATAATTAATATTCAAGTGGACGTTATTATGCGTGAGTATTTTTCATCATAGACCTTAGTCGCATAACTCAACTCTTACGCCAAAATTTAACAATAAATACCACTTTGTATCTAATTTACTGATAGAATTCGTTGACCGATGTGGCGCAATGGTACTTAGTGACGCAAAAGGTTCCAGGTTGCGTTAGTACAATCCGGTCTACAGCACAGACAAGGCACTGTCTATGGACAAATTGTCTATAGCAGCCTTAAGAGGTCCTCAGCTAGTCCTACCGTTTGAATCATTCATAATTCAGAGAAACGGTATGAGATCACTTATGGTATTGTAAATCAGAGCTAAACCAACATCACTAATCTGAACGATTGATTGCCCCACACCTTTCCATGCACGCCAATCATCAAATACATAACACATTAACAAACATATACATACAGATTTTTAAATTCTATAGAATTGAACTATTATGTTTTTGTGCATGGCATACATATGGTATGGATTAACACTGGAAAAAGTTTAAGATATGTATGTAAGTATACTTACAAGATTGTGGATGACTTGGAGGTGTACTGTAACTTAAGTACGGTGACATATACTGGTAGTACCTGAAATTAATTTGATTAGATATAGAAATTGTTAAGTGTCGAGTCGCATATTAAGCACTGGATGATTCAGTAGGATTATTTTAATGTTCATTCAAAGAAAGGCATTGCACTATTGTGTATATAAATTTGAGCGACGTCCTAATGGTCCCCTTCGCAAATTTTAGCCACGTGATTTTTACCTGCGACAACCAAGACGCATAATTTAGTAGTTAACATCCGATGAATACCTACATTTCCGGGGGGGGAGGTCGTAGCCAGAGACTACTTCCCCCACTTGCTACGATCCTGACCTGACACACTTTTTTCGCCTCTTCAACATTCATCAACCTTTTCATACATACTATCATATAAAATGTTAAGAAAATGTATCTTTTGTGTAACATACAGGGTTCTTTTTTAGGCATTACACAGACGAGTTGGCTGAAATCTGCCTACGTGATGGACACGCAAAATGAGTGTACAGCTTACTGATAAATGTCATTCAATTCAGAAAAATATGCAAGTAATTATGGCATTTCGTATTTTTCATGACAATTCTTTGGGATGTCGTATAATACATTCATATAAATAGTGGACAGCATGCCCTCAGAATGCAAAATCTTGCACTTTTTCTTCTTTTCCAGTAGGACACCGAATCGTCCAATGATCCGATGAACCCTGTTGCAAAAGTTTTTCAATCGCCTACTAAATAGTAGCAGGCCTCTAACACCGTCGTCTAAGTAATCAGACAGTAACTGGCACCGACGTCTAAACGTGTCCTTTCTAAAGCAGGGAGCCACATCTTTCTTACGGACAATTAGGTAGTTCAGCCTGAAATGTCCTAACCAGACTGGGATTAAATTCAGAAAGTGATAGATATCAACTTTGTCACATAATCGAATCCGGAACTTTTGCGTGCATTGCACTCACCTATCCATTTGTGAGCGTCATCCATAGAAAAATTCGTACCTATTCGGCAAAAATGTATGGAACACCCAATATTTTTCGCATTTTCGCAGGTGGCCCCATAGCAAAAGTTGTTCATAAACATGGGTAGAAACACACTACAAAGTGTGTGTACTGACTAAAAAATGAGCCTGTATAAGCGCTTTGGATTATCTGTTAGCTTAAACTGTTACTAGTGGACGCCCGCGGCTCCGCTCGCGTGAAAGTCAGTTTTAATCTCGTAGCATCCCACAGGATATTTTTTTCGGGATAACAATCTGCCCTATGGGTTAATCAAAGTTACCCACTATCTTTGCACTAAACTTCATGAAAATAAGTTCAGTAGTTTTAGCGTCAAGGAGTAACAAACTTTATTAGTATTATTAGTTTTTACAGTATATTGTGTACAAAGCGCAAAACTCTTAAACAAATGTAAAAAATAAATAAAGAACGATCCCGATCTGTTCTAGGTAACTACCTTCCAACGTAAGTCTTCCCCTTCCAACGTTACCATCCACACTCGCCATATATACTTCTTTAGTTAATTTTCTTTCATTCATCCTCTCAACGTGTCCAAAGTTTTTTGAAGTCCGTTATTAGTAGATAAATAAGAGACGAGGCGTCGTTATTCAACATGCGGTAAATTACAAAGGAACACAAACCCAGGCGTGCTCGAACGCGGTTGCTGATAGGAGGGCGGGATGCCCATGTGTGTTGGTCCCAGCACGAACGTCGGGTGGTACATCACCGGGCCGGTGGCGGTCGCGGGAGCACCCGGAATGAACGGCTGCTGTTGTCTGTAAGCAAAACATTCCTAATAATAATATGTTCCTGATTTGAAGGATTAGTTTTTGTAAAAAAAACCACATCCGTCTCCAGTAGGGTTTCTCATCGGGAAGGCTCGAGGCAGAAATTCCCGGGAAACCCTATCGGGCATTTTAGTATGAAGGTTGGAATTCCAATGACCTTGAAACCAAAAAAACATATCAAAATATGTCCCAACGTAAGTATTGTACAAGCGGACATGTTGTTCGTTGACAATGTTCTAAATTAAAATTAGATTTTCATAGGTTTCGTGTTTTCTTTATTGAGTACGTTTTACACTGTATGAAGTATAAAGAAAAATGATAAATCAACACAAGTAAATTAAAAACTAAGCTAAAAAAAGTTTATTCAATAGCTTGAATTCCCTCCCCGAGCTCATATCACTGCTTCCATACGGTTCTTCATCGTTCAGATGTAAATTACGATCACATGTTGCCTTATGTTGTAAAATTTTCTTGGATTGCATTTTGCAGCTGGCTAAATGTTTCTGGGGCGGGATTTCTTGCTCGAATTCGTTTTTTTAATTTGTCCCATACATGTTCAATAGGATTTATGTCTGGACTTCTTGCTGGCCATTTCATAGTGGAGATACAGACTTCCGTAATGTATTCTTGTACGTCCGCGGTATGGGCTCATAAAGAAATGCATTCCTTGTATTCGTTTTTCGTGAAAATGGCATCACACTTGCTCTCCTGCTCTCCATTAATGAAGCCGTAAAAAATATCATCAAAACCGTTAGTTACCCCTTCCCCCGCGCACTGGGGCCGAATTTTTATGCCGTCCACATTTTAAAATGATCATCATAGGCCATTCAATCAATGGTAAACCTTTGGCTAACTCTAGTCAAAATGAAACAAAACGGCAATTTTTCGGACTACGGTACGATAATGGTTGATTGATTGAGTGACTGTCATCTTTTGTTTTAGAAATAAGCCGTTGGATATGATTTTTCGTCAATGAAAAATCTGAGAAATAATGTTATTTTTCTCAATATTCCGGAGATGGATTTTGCTGAGA
The DNA here is from genome assembly GCA_029255805.1 of Keiferia lycopersicella. Lineage (NCBI taxonomy): Eukaryota > Metazoa > Arthropoda > Insecta > Lepidoptera > Gelechiidae > Keiferia > Keiferia lycopersicella. The sequence goes on along the minus strand of JARACZ010000006.1, from coordinate 10,710,866 downwards.
TTTGGGGTTCAGACTGGTATTAGTCTTAGAAACACTATGCACAGTGAGTCAATTCGGGTCTGCACTTGGTTCATGGTTCTAAGGAAAACGGTCTATCTCTTTTATTTTGTAATTCGAAATTAAGCGGACAAAAATATAAACACGCATTCTTTTTGTGAGGCTACAGCAGAACGTGGTGTATGTAATCGCTAATCTGATTCACTATAGAACCCTTGATACAAAAGTCAGATAAAAAAATAGTAAGCATATAAAATCATACTATGTTATTTACCTTGGATGTGTGTTAGGCCTCTGCTGAGCCGCTCTGTACTGGAAGTTGGGGTACTGCGGTCGAGCTTGCGGCGTCTGATTCGGCTGAGACACGTAGTTGTGGCCCGCCTGAAAATAAACAATTTGATATGAATAGCATACAAAATCATTACAAGAAAAAGTAGTCAAGTGCGAGGCGAACTCGCGCATGAAGTTTTTTCTCCATGCCATTATGTAATAAAATGGCATAAAAAACTTGTTTGTTGTATGGGAGCCACTTTACATTTTATTTTATTCTGTTTTAAGCATTTTTTATTATAGCGACAATAGAAATACATGTTCCGGGAAAATTTCAACTGTCTAAATAATGCGAGCAAAAATACCACGTTTTTTGTAGGAAAGCACCCTGAGATTGGCCAAACATCCGGTCATTCAACGACCTTCACCGAGCTGTTTAATGGAAGAAAGTTATTTTATCATATTAAATATGCCAATAAATAAGTATTGAGTATGGGTTGCCTAAAAAAAAATCCGTCCAGAGTATGATTTAAAAAAGGGACAAAGGCTTGATCTGTGCATGTATGTATGTAGTATGGTTACAGAATGGTCTAAGACTCGAAAGTCGAACAAAGATGTAGTGGGTCGTAGCGTTGACAAATGACCCAAAAGTCAAATACAAGTTTAAGATTTAACGCACTCAACGTGTGACTAAGAAATCAATACCTATTCAACTCTTGGGGCGTTATGACCCACTTGGAAATTTGATGAATATATATTTTATGTCAAATCGTATAAGCCACTGTCAAGAACTCGCATTATTGACAAAATACTGTACTGTCAACCCTAGCTCGCCTACACACACGCACATTTTTTATAAGTAAAAATAACAGTTAGGAATATTAAATGGGCGTGTCCGAGGTGTGACCACAGTAATTATTGCAAATTTAAACAGAATTGCATGGGTTATTGTCACATAGGCTAACGATGTCCAATATTGCTTGTTGTACTTACCATGGTTGTTTTGGACATGTCTTGTTGCGGTGCGGGCGGGGCCGAGGGCTGCGGCGCGGGTTGCACTCTCAGAGCCGCTTGCGCCGACGACTGAGCTCCGCCAGCCGTGCTCGCCATGTAGGCTGCTCCACTACTGCCCGATGGATGATAGCATTCCGGTCCTGCAAACACAACAGCTTCATTACCAACAAATTCAATCAACTAATTGACTCTTTATCTAACTAATTAGAAAATTAGAATCCTTCGTTTCTGTTATCAACTCGTATCGTAGGTACTTACTGTGTGGTGTTGACGCCCGTGGATAACTGAGCTGGGCTAAGGAAATATATTTTTTTATATATTATGGCCATATTTGGTTCAAAACCTGCACTTCCGCGCAAAAGCAAAACGATTTGTACAGTCATAGTAGGGACCAGTGTTGGGCAAAATTTATTTGAAATACAAATAAAGAAAAAATTATTTGAAATAATTTATTTCAAATAACTGTATTTTGAAATACATTCAATTGTAATTACTTTATTTCAAATACATTTATTTCAAATAATTATTTCGTATTTTGTAATTGAAATAAATTTAGGACGTGTAATTGATATTCGTAAAGTTATTAATAGTATTAATTAAGTAATTTTTATTTGTATTTACTTTTGTTGGAGATATTGTATTTTGCATGTCTCTTCCGTAATAAAAACAAACGATTTAACGCTTTTCAAATAATCATTTTTTGTTGATAATTTTCAGTACGGTATTTTTAATTATTTAAGAAAGATAATATTCCTAACAATTCACAATCTTAAAAACACAATGTTTGGGAGTGTTTAACGTATTATTTTGGATATTTTTCATTTCATTTAAAAAAGTTAATAATTTCATTTAAAATTGTAGGTATTCATTAGGTTAAGTACTTTCAATATCAATTTAAAGGGTTTTGATACGATTACACTCTGTATCGTAACTTAACTCGTAACGTATTTGATCAATTACAAATAAAAAATAAAGTATTTGAAATAATAATAATAATTGACTATTTGAAATAAATTAATTCTGAAATAAATCAATTACAAATTACGTTATTTGAAATAAATTTATTTGAATTATTATTTGAAATAAAGAATTATTTAATTACGCCCAACACTGGTAGGGACAAAATAAGCAAATTGAGTCGCAGCACCGAAAGTTTTCTCCATTGGAAACAGAGATGGCGCCACCTATACTAAAAAAACTTTGAAAAACTATACTAGTCAAACGGGTTGAAACGGTCAAAACAAGGTGCTCTCACAATAAATAAATTTATTTTAAAAATCACGTATAAATTAGGTCTTAGTAGTTTGGCTTTTTTCTTGGTCAGCCAAGTCCACGTTTGTCTCATCTGTCTGTCAGGGTCCATCAACCTCGTCGTCAGTGCTGTCCTAGTCGTGTCTCGTCAGCTACCCTAACAAGTCAGTCGCGTCCTGGGTAGGTCTGGGTCAGGACACCCCGTAACCAAAGGTTACGAGGCGCCTAGTCGTCAGCAGTCACAACCATTTCACCTACAGTCATAGGTCAGGGTCTGGTCAGTTAGCAAGTCATGCAGTAAGGCCATGTCAGGTTAGTCAGAAGGTGGGGTAATGTCGGGCCCGTCATGTAACTGAGCCCACGTCAGGTGAAGGCTTTGGCCTGTCTTGCCATGCCTTACCCAGTAACATGACAGTCGTTGGGCGGCCGGTCGAGCTGGTCAGTCGGGTCAGCTCAGTCAGGTCAGTAGATAGTCAGTCATCAATTTCGTCCAGACCTTCAAGAGTCAGCCTGGTCATGCCTGCCGCGGTCAGTGCGGTAATGTAATGTAATGTAATGTAATTTTTATTCACGTAAACATTTCTTAATACAACAATGTCGGTATACGCAGCTCGTTAAGTTAGTCGGGCAAGCTAAGACTCCACCCGGTCAAGGACGGTACCTAAGTCAAGAAATTCTTAATAATAATGTCAACTCTCAAAAATGTTAAGTGTGATAATGTCTAACTAACGGTCTTATTATGTCATGTCAGCATCTGATAACCGCCTTTAAAAATTCAAACTAATGTGCATAATACATCCAATTTAGGGAATCCCAGCACTGGTAGGACCAAGCCTCGGTCGCTAAAGTTAGGCTAATTCAATGCCGATGGCTTTAGCTCCCAGAAGACGGAAGTTAAAAAGAGCAGGCTCAAACCGGCTGGACGTCCCTGCCGTAAAGCTTTTCGGCCGACTCATCTTAAATAGTTTTGGAGGCGCCAAGCAGGTCTTACTAAAAAACTATAATTCTTTATGACTTATGATTAAAAATACACATTAAATCTATTGATTTTTGGAATTCCTTTCGTCACGTTAGTATTGAGGATATGATGGGCCATTTGGCGTAGGTATTTTGTGTTCTTATTTATTCAATGATTATGTAAATAAATAATTATAAAACTAACGCCATACGTTGATAACACATAATATATTAAGAAAGAAGAGGACATAAAATACAGTACAAATATTAACGATTCAGGCCAAAAAACTCGTTTTTCGGGTTTTTTTTTCAATTTTTATCAATTGACAATTTTGTTACAAATCGTGTTTTGGCTACCATACTTTTGTAACATATATCTTGAAGAAACTTTGGGAAAAATTGTATCTCGTCTTTTTGAGTTTTGAAGAAGTAATTTAGAAAATTCTCAACACTTCTCCATACTTGCGCGGTAGATTTTTAAGAGGACGTCACTTGAGTTATTATTCCTGACCTTTTCGAAATTCTTCCCCCGACGGGTTTTAAATTGGGGATGAAAGTTATGTATGGTCGCTAAGGCCAATCCCTTGAGGCTAATAGATTGAAATTCGGTATGCGTATAGTTTATCTATTGTGAAAATCCGTCGATAATTCAACCCCTAAGGGAGTAACACTGGGGATGAAAGTTTGCATGAAACTTATTATCTGTTTGGTATAATTGTACGAATAAAGTTATTTCCAAACATGTGAGCCATGTGATGTCGGCTTTGAATAGCACCACCTATTTCTACGCATGGGTGTCGTAGAAGGTGACTAAGGAATCAATAAATCCTGAGAATGGGCAGCAGCATTCCCTGTGAAAACAATATCTTACCATGCGCCTACCAAGCATGGTAAGTATGGCAAATAACCCCCATTATGGGGGATCCCATGTCCAACAGTGGACTGTTGTGGTTTGTTTCAGAATGTTCCGAGTCCGACACTCTACTCTAAGGGCACAATTTGTCCAGACCAAACCGTTGCATTGGTAACCCTATTTCACGAACTCTGTTATGATTTTTCAAAACAAATATTTCAAAATCCAAAATCAGAATGTTGAAGCAGTTGATGAAAGAAAACTACGATTTCACGCACATGTCCTACCTTTGGAGCTAGGAACTCTAAATATGCCGCAGTAATTCGGTATTTTTTGTACATACCAAATGAAACCAAAAGGATGTAAGTTTTGTGCAAAAACAGTCAAGTTGCATTTTTAAATTAGGCACACTATTTCTTCTATTATGATTTTATGACGTAGGCAATGTATATAGAGTAGGTTTTAGAACATTCAACTCGGTTGAAATGTTACTTAACCAGCCGTTATGTCGATGCACATCTTTCAGTTTGCATCGAATAAGTAGTGTTCTACTCTTTGCCAACGCAGGCGAAGCCGCGGGCGACAGCTAGTAACTATACAAAGCGGTTTTCTGTTGCACGAAAATGTTTTATTATTTTTATAATGTGTAAGTACCTAATATCTCTGAAACTAGTCATAGCCGCTCGCTCATATTTATACATTTTGATACAACTATTACACTCACCCAAATTTTCAGCCAATTTGACCGGATGGCTTTTGTAGAACACTGTGTGAGGGGTTCTTTGAAAAATTTATGCATTTTTGGTTGAGCAAGCCGAGCGAATGCTTGGAAATATATGTCCTTTCTTTTATCAGAATAGAAAACAATAGCACATAAAACACAATCTTCGTATCGAGATTACGAAAGCGAAACAAAACCGCCTTGATGACGACACAGATGATGACGGAAAAGTCTAGCAGAAAAGTACAAAAACCACATTATTAGACTGAAAACAGACAATGATATCACCGACTTACTAGCTTGTGTTAGCAGCCGGTAGTGGTGCGACGGCAGCATGCAGTTCGAGTTGGAATATCGCGACGAGGTCTGTTCGTGTTTCAGAGAGCTCGGGTTGTTCTGCTGCGGTATAAACTGCAGCGAAACATTATTCAAGGGTGGAAAATTGATTTGATTTGCGTTCATATGCTGCGCTGCTGCCGACTGGGGCGTATTCAACGATGTTTGTAAACTTTGCGCCACATCAATCGCACTTTGTTGTGATTGATTTCCATGGTTGACACACGCGTGTGACAAAGAATTGATTGAGTTACTTCCTCCTCTTAGGGCCACCATTTTAATTTCATGATACAAATCTTTTAGAAATTGTACAAGCCAAATGTTAAACCATTCCCAGAATAATGAAGACTGAATCATCGGCATAGGGCAAAAATTATCATATTATCATCTCAGTACGTTTGTAACATTAATGAGTATTAGATTATTTTTGCTTCATTGATTAGACCAGACAGCGTGCGTACTGCGTACCTCTTCTGGCCATGCTTTCGTATAGGATTATAAACTATGCTTAAAAAGCACTAGACATCATAATTCCATCCTGAAACATTACTTTATAATCATACATAACGCATGTTGGTAAAATAATTGCAGTCCGCATTCACAAATTAAATAGTAATTTAATGCAGCATACAGAAAATCGATAAGGAAACAGCGTGCTACATGGGTCTACACTAGCATACTCAAATAATGCCACTGCAACACTTTCGCGTTCACGCTGACGATAGTCACCAGGTTAGAACTATTATTTTACACGTTTATTCCAACAAAATACACAATTATACTAAATTTATCCCGTTTTATACGGAAAACCATCTTGGATACGGACACGCCGCTCAACGTTAGGCGACATAGGAGCAAGAAAACTGGAATGCAAGAAAGGGACGAGTATACAACAAAGCTACCTCTTCTACTATTTGGGGCGTTCCCCTATGTTCACGGCCACCCTCATCGAGTGGAGCGATTCCGATATGAAGGGCGAAAACCAGGGCGAAAAAAGTGTGGTTACTTATGCATTGCTGTGTCAATGCTGGTATAGAGGGTAATATTCTTCCGAAAGCAGCGATGGATGTTAAGTAACCCTTGAATTAAATAAGTCTTATTTTCGCGGTTAGGGTTGCTACAGTAAAATAAAAAAGAATCGAACGAACATCAGACAACAGAGCCAAGTAGTACGATAGAATGGGAATTTTCGAAACCTATTCCTACATATTCCTAGCAGCATTAGTTGCCAGTGGCTTAGCAGTACAACGTAGTGCTGTAATAAACTATAATAAATTTCTTAGGTTAAATAAATAAAATTTGGACCTAATTAAAAATACTACGTACTTAGGTATTGTAAAAATGATTCAAGGTACCTAGTCGAGATGAATTAAACAAACAAGTAAAATAACAAGACAACATACGAGTCCATACGTGCAACGAAAGCTCCATCTTGCGAGATCTCGAAATACATAATAGCAATTTTTCGAGATCGCCATCTCGTTTCAGAAAAATCTCGAAAATATCCATCGACACTGTAAACGAGAATTCGAGATTTCAAGAACGTGCTTGCATAAGGCTTCAACATTGACGTGTTAATTAATGCGGCGCATAAGCGCAGATAGACACTAGATACTAGAGTACCAGCCGGATGCCAGCCGGAGCGAGTGACCGAAGACCATTGAGTGGGTGCTGTGCGGGAGGTACGGGAGAATCTCGGCTCGAAATTGCATTCAGTTACTTATTTGCATTGCCACATGGTTACATAAGGTCTTAAACTATTGCAGAGTTCAGCATGTGGTACCCCGTAGAGGCGCCGCTGATGGTTTTGGTAGCAACAATCTTATAATTAATTATAATAAACTTAAATATCTACCTCTATGAAAAGGATCTTGCCTAGATTGGGCCCAGCTTGCGCCCGTTGCGCTTATGCAAATGCTACCCTTATTTAGAGCCTCCTTGCTGATAAGCTACCTTGCCTCAAATGTATGAGTAAAGGTAGCTTTTCGGTAGTCAAACGAGAGATATGTCACCCAAAAACCTACCAGAATTAAGAAATATGACGCCATTTTAAAAATGACGTGCTAATATGTGAGTATATATTGTACAAAGTTGAATGATGTCAAATAAGTTCATAAAAGACATTTATGTCTCTATCTATTGAAAAATAGGAAAAAGATGTTTGATTCAAAGATAAAAAATATTATAGAAATATCTTTGATGTGAACATAAATTGACTGTATCTTTAAGTTGCATCCAAGAACTACGATGAAGTCCTCTCAAAATATATACAATTACACTTCTCCACCGATTTATAAGATCAAATTAACTGTCTTTTTCTTCAAATAGTTTTAAGGATAATGAAATAGAGTGATGCCGGCCTTCAAAGTAATTATCTGCGTGATTATGAGACTAAACAAAGTACTCTACTCGCGGTTTCTCTTTATTATAAATTACATTTAGGTATACCAGAAAAGACTAGAATACTGATATAAATTGTTCAAATCATTATAATAAATAAATCTGTATTGCGCTATGGTATAGCGGTAGGTTATAAAGAGTTCAAATCTGGAAAGACACAAAGAAATTGCAACCACTGTACAGATAGGTGTCGCTCTGAATATCGGTAGCATTCCACATGCGCCCCCGTTACATTATTTTTTTCATTTTAGAGTCATTTAGGAATTAATTATACGTAGGGAGCACTAAGTTCCCATTCTATGAAAAGTTGATTTGAATTTTTGTGGTCTTTGCTTTAAATAATTGCTTTTAAAAATCTGCCTGCCGGTATAATACGTTGATAATAAAAGTATTGTGCTCGTACATATCCCGCATCAAAAAACATCCAGTCGATATGACTTTTTCTTTCAGAGAAGGTTGCATGATAAAGCATTAGATACACTTCGAAATAACCTTCTTTGAAACTGGTGATCATACGATAGCGTCAAAATAATAATGTAGGTCCGTAGCGTAGGTCAAAGCATAGAGGTCAAAGTGTTTGAGTATACAGGGTAATAGGGAGAGCGCGCGTCCCGAATACAGTTAGAGTGCAAGCAAAGCGTGAAACTAAACAATTTTCCCCTAGGAAAATATGTCAGGAAACGACAAAAAATCCACCATCACACGCACCATCTATGGGTTCTCAACGGAACTAAATTATTTCTGCCATCTTTGACACCACTTCAGATCGAACCTTTTGTTGTACTTTTAACATAACTTAAAAACTCTATTATTCCTGGGCTCAGCCCGATATAAAATATTTTAGCTGTACATGTAGATAATTAGATAAAGGTCTATCTTCTCTCTCTCTCTCTCTCTCTTTTCGTGTGGGACACCGAGCCGTCCAACGACCCGATGAACCCTAATGTCAGAATTTAAGGTTTAAGTAGTGTAGAGGTTAAGGTATTGTTAAAGTATTGTTTTTTCATTCGACGATGCGTAAAACAGGATACTGATAAGTATGGCAAAAACTCAAGATCCTTTAGATATAATACTCTTAATTCATACATAACATAAAATAAATTATTCTTTGGCCCTATCGCTGTCACTATAGAACTCTTCCGAATCATAAAATGCTTTTTCCATTAGGTATTTTTTCAGTAGGTTTTCATAAGTAGTTTGTTTTTCTTGATTTTTAATGTAGTTGGGGATTTTATTATAAATTTGTATTGCCATTGAATGAGGTCCTCTTCTATACAGCGTGTAAGGGACGGTGTAACGAAAACTTTGCAGGCGTGATCAGACCATAAAACTGAACAACTTTTGCTATGGGGGTTATGTTGGTAACGCGAAATTTTTTTCGACCTTCCATACAAAATTGCCAATCCTGATTGCCAATGCTGACTGACTTTGTATGGGAACTCGAAAATTTTTTTTCGTTTCCCACCATAGTAAAAGTTGTTCAGTTTCATGGTCTGATCACGCCTGCAAAGTATTCATTACGCCGTCTCTTACACCCTGTATAAGCTTAAACTAGTGGTGAAGTTTTAGTTGGTTTATTTAGGTAGCGGTTATTTCTTTTCATTAACTTATGTGGGGAACTTTCATTAACAAATGCATATTTTTACGAACTAATTTGGAGCACTGAAGTATATAAGTAACTGTTATTATTTTAAATTTCTGAAAGTAAGGTTTACATGATTCTGTCTGCTAATGTTTTGCTAGTATACGAATAAATACTTCTTGTTTTATAAAGATATCTTCAACAACACAGCTATTTCCCCATAGCAATATCCCGTATGTTATTCTGGAGTGCACGTATGGAGGGAAAGCCACCCGTGAAAGGCTGCCCCGCCACCTGACAAAAAATCCCGGGAGGCTCCACCTTGCCGGTTGGCAACCGGATGGGAGGAAAAGGTGGCGACCCCGGGGGGGTTCGGGCGTCCCCGCGGTCTCCAAGTCAACCAACTTAGCGTGTGGTCGTGATCAGCTCTCTTCCCTAGCGTAAAGCATTGCAGTACCTCGTACAACTGCCTTCCTCCTGCCTATTCCCCTACACCATTAACAGTAAATGAAAAGTACGAAACGGAAAAAGGTAAAACAGCGGTTGCACGTCCTCCCACTGAAAGTGCACTTCTCAAATATTCGAGGTCTGCACTCAAATATCAATCCTGTCCACCATCATCTTGAGACCGATAAACCGCATCTGCTGTTCCTCACTGAGACGCAGATCAGATGTCCGACTGACGCGGCATACCTCTGCTATCCTGGCTACACACTGGAACACAAGTTTATGTCCCGGGCTGCGTAAATACAAACCCGACTACAACACAGACATCCATACTCTGTGTTGTAGTCTGGTTGGTACAGAGTTCGGACGTACAAACCCGACTACAACACAGAGCACTCATACCAGCCTCTTCGCAATTACATTAGTTTTGAAATGCCCTGTGTCGGTTCTGGCACATCGCCGGCCCCTGCCGGGGCACGCTCGCTCCGCTCGCTCGGCTCGTGCGTTGTGGACGCAGTTCTAACCTAACCTAACCTAACCTGGCGTTGACGCCAGGTTAGGATAGGTTGTGTCTAACAAACCTATGTTTGAGCTTGAGTTGCTTTTGTATTTATCATTAAAATATCATTAATCATTAAAATATCAGTAATCATTAAAATATCATTAATCATTAAAATATCATTAATCATTAAAATATCCTTAATCATTGAAATATCATTAACCATTAAAATATCATTAATCATTAAAATATCATAAATCATTACAAAGCCATTAATCATTAAAATGTCATTAATCATTAAAATGCCATTATTCATTAAAATTTCGTTAAGCATTTACGTATGATTAATCATTAAAATTATCATTAATCATTAAAATATCATTAATCATTAAAATATCATTATACATTAAAATATCATTAATCATTAAAATATCATTAATCATTAAAATATCATTAATCATTACAAAGCCATTAATCATTAAAATGCCATTATTCATTAAAATTTCGTTAAGCATTTACGTATGATTAATCATTAAAATTATCATTAATCGTTTCAGTAATTATTCATTATGATTGGTTATTCATCATTTAAAATATCATTAAGCTACAATTTATCATTAAAACATCATTAGGTAATCGCTAAAATAATAACAATCACAATCGTTAACTCGGCATTGATCATTTATCGATGATGTCTGTGTTGTAGTCGCCTTTGTAGCATAATTTAATGTTCCAACCCGACTACAGCACAGACAGTCCCCTGTCTGTGCTGTAGTCCGGTTTGTACTAACGCTCCCGGGCTGGAGTCTGCGTTCGCGACGACATCTGCGTCAAGCGCCTCAAAAATCTCGAGGCACCTAGTTTTTCCGTTTTGTGGGTACTGGTCGACACTGGAGTAGCCAAAAACATTTACGCATGTGTCTATCGTTCACATAGTGGAGATACGGAAACAACCAAACTTTTTCAACACCTTAGTGAAGCTGCTGATGAGGCTCTGCAAAGATACCCGTCGGCGCAGCTAGTCATCCTGGGGGATTTTAATGCCCACCACAAAGAGTGGTTATTCCCATTCCAGGAGACCGATCATGCTGGGCGAGAAGCACGCAAATTTGCACTATCTCTTAATCTCTCCCAGCTTGTCAACTGTGCGACTAGGGTTCCAGATGTGGAGTCACATACAGCCAACTGCTTAGACCTTCTGCTGACAACCGATCCAGACCGATGCTCAGTGTCAATTGTTGCTCCACTAGGCTCATCTGATCACTGTCTGGTGAAATCCGTATCCGTATATTCCCCACCTGATCAGGGCCCTTGTGGTAAGAGACGGGTGTGGCGATACAAGTCAGCAGATTGGGACGAAATGCGCCACTTCTTTGCTTCGTATCCTTGGAAGGCCTGCTTTTCTACAGGAGAATCGTCGAGCTGCGCAGTTGCTATTACGGAAGTTTTGCGTCAAGGTATGGAGTATTTTATACCGTACTCCGACATTCCTACCGGTAGCAAAGCTCGCCCATGGTTCAATGCAGACAGTAACCACGCAGAAGCGTCTAAACAGACTGCTTTCCTAGCCTGGGCTGATGCTCGACTGCGCAAAGCTCCGAATACTCGAGACCTGAAGAAAGCCTATAACAAGGCCTCTAAATTAAGCAAGAAGGAGTTACGCAGAACACGCTTCAGGCACATCAGTAGCGTAGGCGCTAAACTTGCCTCATATCCAGCTGGAAGTAAGGCATTCTGGTCTCTTGCAAAGGCAGTTGAGACCAATTTCTGTCAGCCTACTTTACCGCCGCTGCAGAAACCTGACGGTTCACTTGCCCACACTGCAGAGGAAAAAGCGAATCTCTTTGCCTACCTCTTTGCAGAAAACTCGCGTCTTGACGCCGCAGGTACTATTCCACCAGCTTTACCTCGAGTAGACTGCTCTATGCCGGCCGTCTGTATTCACCAAAAAGAGGTACTTAAAGTCCTGCGGAATCTAGATGTTAATAAAGCAACCGGCCCTGACGGTATCCCTGCAATTGTTCTGCGAAACTGTGCGCCTGAGTTGTCTCCGATATTAACACGTCTGTTCCGACTGTCACTAGAGACTGGCGTGGTTCCCGAATCGTGGAAGCTTGCAAACGTGCAACCTGTGCCCAAAAAAAGAAGCCAAGCTGACCCTGCGAATTATAGGCCCATATCGGTCACCTCCATACTCTGCAAGACTATGGAACGTGTACTTAATAACAGACTCCTGGGCTACCTCGAGGACAACGATCTTCTGAGCGATCGCCAATACGGATTTCGTCCTGGGCGATCCACAGGTGATCTCCTCGTGCATGCCACCCACCTATGGAGCGAGGCTATCATGGCGAAGCCCTCACTGTGTCTCTAGATATCTCAAAAGCATTTGACAGGGTCTGGCACGCAAGCCTTATTAGCAAGCTGCCCGCCTACGGACTACCTACTGATCTTTGCAACTGGATCTCTGACTTCCTGAGAGGACGGTCGATACGAGTGGTCCTAGAGGGCCGCTCCTCGGACCAACAGACCATAGATGCTGGAGTCTCTCAAGGATCAGTTCTGTCTGCAACACTATTTCTGCTGCATATCAACGACATGCTGACGCCCGACACCTTGGGGTACGCAGATGATAGCACGGTTGTTGACAGATACCTGTCCAGTGCAAGGGCCAGCAATGAAACCACCCAGTCTTGTCGAGAGTCCATTGTCCAACATCTGAACTCTTCACTCAAGGCAATATCCGAGTGGGGTGATGCCAATTTAGTGAAGTTTAATGCATCAAAGACACAGGCATGTCTATTCTCGACTAAACGGAGTCCCTTCACACTTACTCCGACTTTCCGAGATGTATCCATACCGATTTCTGACCACCTTGATCTTCTTGGCATGACTCTTACGTCAGACCTGAACTTTGGACGCTACATAGAATCTTTGGCCACGACTGCAGCAAAAAAGCTTGGTATCCTCTCAAAGGTTAGGCGCTACTTTGCACCAGAACAGCTTCTACAACTCTATCAAGCTCAAGTTCGATCTTGCATGGAGTATTGCTGCCACCTTTGGGATGGATCTGCCAAATACCAACTGGCCGCCTTAGACTCCATTGAAAAACGCGCCAAGAAGCTCATAGCAGACGAAGCACTGGTTGAGACTAAGTTGCTGAGCCTTGAACACCGTCGTAAACATGTCGGTATTCTATAGGATACATTTCGGAGAGTGTGCTTAATCACTCCACGACCTGATACCCCCTTCCCCATTCCATCTCCGAGGATCGAGGCGCCGACTGGGGTTCCACCCTTATGTTGTACTAGATATACCTCTGATCCGCACTAAGCGTTTCGCTTCAAGTTTTATCATGCGTACGGCTAAAGAGTGGAATTCCCTGCCCGCGGATCTTTTTCCGGAACAATATAACTTGGGCCTTTTTAAGGCAAGAGTGAATAGGCATTATCTAGGCAAGCATGTACCATCTTCGTCTGCATCTCCACTTACCACCAGGTGAGATGGCAGACAAATGCGGGCCTATTATATATTAAAACGTATGCATAAAAACCACTTAGAGCGGAGCTGAAATTAGTTAATGTTTAATTTGCGATATTGCATTATGCTAATGATGAAAGTCGTTTTGTTAGTTCATGGATATGCTGTTTCCAAGTGAGCTGAGTATCTAATTTTATTCCTAGTAATGTAGCGGTGTCAACGGTATAATGGTCTCTGTCTTTCAAATAAAAAGTCTGTTTCGGCGCAAATGGCAACCCAATGCAGATATGCACAAGGGCTTGGCGGACTCGGCGACTGGCTGTGGTGGATGGCCTAGGGCGACAGTAGAGGGCGCGGGTAGTTACCGTCGGCCAGAGACTACGTCTGACCTCTTTTTCAGTCGTAGCGGTTTTCCGTTCCACTGAATCAAGGAGGGCGAGGACTAAGTGCGTGCACCTGAGTTCGCGCGAACATCTGCGCACCGAAATATATCCTGCGCAACTGACCGCTTCCGAATAATGGACTCCGATGACGTAAAGTCCTCATCATCATCATCATCATCATCATCATCATCATCGTCGTCGTCGTCGTCGTCGTCGTCGTCGTCATCATCATTATCATTATTATCATAGTCATCTACCTATATCATTTCATTATCATAAGAACCTGGTTGACCGATTCTAGCGCGAACCAAATATCAGGTTCATAGTCTACGTCTTAGATATCGAACTCTGCCATCAGCTTCTAATTCTCATTCATCTAAGTTAAGGGGCTGAGCAGACCTAGAAGCGACTTTTATAAGGGATTATTATCCTAGATAAAACTCGTCGTGTGATGCCGGCTTAGAATTGCATCACCCCATTTCTTTCCCATGGGTATCGTAAGAGGCAACTGAGGGACATAAGGGTTTTAAGTATATTGCAATATTAGGCGACAGGCTGACAAACTGTCACTGTAGTGATACACGACCCTCAAATATTGTCAGGCGTGGCGATAACGACCGTGATTTTACGATCATTATCGTTCTGCCTACCCCGCGAGGGATAAAGGCGTGATTTATGTATGTATGTACATATGTATAACTCGAAAAACCTGCCCAAAAATAGGTACTAATCTTCAAGATATCTTTATATTTATAAGGCAAAGCTGATTGGTCATATATCAACGCACAGGCCAAACCCTTGACTAGAATCGTGAAATTTGGCATGCATTCTCTTTGAGCAACGTAGGCACGCACTTAGAAAGAATTTTTCAAAATTCAACCCCTAAGGGGGTGAAACCAAACGAACTGAAAATCAGGCATCAAAGTGATAACCCAATGCCAAAGTGCGGAAATTTTCTAAAATTCCATTAAGCCGTAATAAATAAATTGCCGATAAAGAGTTGAAATTTGTAGATACGTATACATATAACTATTTCTTCACAAATCACAGAGTGCATGATAGACGCTACAATGACTCGCGGGCACTTCCGGGCGCGAAATTTGAAATTGACATCTCTCTCCAACACTAGTGTTGCCATTAAGGAAAAATATACCGAATCTGGGAAAATTCGAGATGGACTTGTCGGTACGGTAGCGGCCATCGAAAGTATTATTCAAAAAGTTAAAGCTGCAGTGCAGGCCGAAATGGAAAGACAGGCAGTGATTATAACAAGAAACATAACAGTAACTATAAATGAAGAGGTTGACAGCATATTCGAACAACTCAAAAAGTGTCAATCAAAGATTGAAACATTAGAAGAAAAAGTTACTAATCTAGGAAGAGAAAAGAGAAACCTCAACCTGGTCTTTCATGGAGTAGCTGACAATAGTGGTAAAAGGGAAGAAAATATTCTGGAAATAGTGAAAAACAATTTGGGAGTCAACCTAGAACCAGAGGACATAGACACAGTTAGGAATATCGGAAAAAAACGAGAAAGCACCGCTGATGATAAGGCTAACAACTCTGAAGAAAAGGCATGAAATACTAAAGAACAAAAAGATGAAGGGAACATCTATATCCATAACAGAAGATTATCCGAAGGATGTACTAGAAATGCGCAAAGCTTTACATGCACAAGTTAATTAAAGAAAATGCCAAAAAATAATGTAGCCATAAGAAAAAGGAAGCACCCTCCTCAGACAAACACATGGACAACCAGAAGACTCCAAAAACGAATGCAGGTCACGGGCCGCGTGTAGCCTCCCTCACAAAAAACTAGAAAAAGTAAACCAGAAACCTCTTCCTAGCCGGGTGGTGCCGTGGGGGCAGTAACCATCACCTTCTAATCAAAAACAATGAAACGGTTACTGAAATTTACTAAAACTCCTCACGAAACCAACCAACACCCTATAACTACTACCTACATAGCAACCTTTAACACCAGATCGAAGACCTGATGAAAAGCTCAAAGAATTGAAAGGGGCTTTTTAAAGTTCATAAAATATGATATAATAGGATTACAAAAAACATAGAGCAACACGATGACTTTATAATGTACAGTTACGGCCAAATTCCAGGCAAATATGGCGTCGGATTTATTTTTAAAAAATACCTGAAAAATAACACCAAATAATTTTTGGCATATTTGAAAGAATTGCCAGCTTGAAAATTTAAATTGAAAAAGGACTATATTAAATATATGTATGCACCAACAGGACAAGCAGACGATGAAACTCTAAGGATTTTTTACACAAACGTAAATGAAGCAATTCAAAACAACATCTTAATATAATTAGACACTGCAATGCACAAATTTGTGAAAGACAACTCGGAGAAGAACAAGTCATGGGACAATATGGATATGGCAAGAGATCACAACATGGACAAGACCTAATAAGCCTTGCATATGAAAACCATTTTATGATAATGAATAGCATATTCAAGAAAAAGGTGCTAAAACCGAAATTGACTATATCTTAACAAATAGGCCAACAAATTCAAAGCATATAAATTTTACAACATTTCAACAGAATGGTAAGAGGCACGCTAACTAGTCATAAAACAAAAATCCAGAAAAGAGTATAACAAAACAAGTAGGATTGCCTACTCTACCTCTTTTTCCTTCGTTCTTTCATGTATTGACATGGAAGAGATACTGGTCCACAAAATAAATAATGAAAAGCAAGAAAGTAAACATCTAACTCAAAGAAAACTATTTGACACATACATCCTACCATGCCTTAGCATGTGAAACATGGACAGTAACGAAAAACACAAATTAGAAACATGCCAACACAGCATTGAAAGAAGCATGCTGGGAATTAGACTGAAAGACAAAATAAGACTAGCAGATATAAGGAAGAAAGCTAAGGTCAAGGACGTCACATAAAAGATTAGAAGACAGAAATGGAACTGGACAGGACATAT
The DNA here is from genome assembly GCA_029255805.1 of Keiferia lycopersicella. Classification (NCBI taxonomy): domain Eukaryota; kingdom Metazoa; phylum Arthropoda; class Insecta; order Lepidoptera; family Gelechiidae; genus Keiferia; species Keiferia lycopersicella. The sequence continues at coordinate 10,693,709 of JARACZ010000006.1, read as the reverse complement.
ACTATGAAGAAATGATGGAAGGTGGTCCAAGGAAATAACCGAATGGTACCCAATGGAAAACGTGAGAGAGGCAGACCCCCAGTGAGATGGGAAGATGAAATTAAAGAAGTGGCAGGGAAAACTTGGACGAGGTAAGCAAGGAATAGGGTAGAATGGAAGAGATTAGAGAAGGAAATTTGTCGACAGATGGCAAATGCTAGATGATAATTTATGTAATAATATAGAAATGAAATGTAATATTTATTGCAATGGTAAAATCAGTAATAAAAGGCTTTATTATTATTATTAAGATATTCTTACTCTACCATATGGGCCTTGACTAAGTATGGCAGAGGGTTCAGAGCTTTATTACTACAATTATTATAGTATTGATAGGCAGATACACATGCACATACACAATTCACGCCTGGCGGGGTAGGCAGAGCGCTGACGACCGTATTATTACGGTCATTATCGCCACGTCTGACAAATGTTTGAGGGTCGTTTCAGTTGTGTCGTGTATCACTGTAGTGACAGGTTGTCAGCTTGTCGCCTAAAATTGCAATACACATGAAACCCTCTAGTCCCTCAGTCGGTTTTTACGACACCCATGGGAAAAAAAAGGGGTGATGCTATTCTAAGCCGGCATCACACGGCAAAAGGGATAGGCAGATAGAAGAAATGATTAAAGGATGGCACATATGTGCAGAAAATAGAAACATACCTGCAAAAGTTACACATAAGTGGATTAGACCCGATAAAGCCTGGTTGAGGTTGCATATGGATTATGCAGGATATAACTTGTTTTTTTGAGATAGGATCATTTTAAGGAAAGATTTCCTTCATCCTTATCAGTTTATTTTCGAAATGGGCAAAAGTCAAGATAGATCTGGATATGAGCAGTACTATTGTAATATTTAAAAAAAATTGAGAGAAATATTTACTGAACAGGGATTACCAGATACCACCGTAAGTGACAATGGTAGGAGATTTGTCTCTAAAGAATTTCACATGTTTTGCAAAAATAATAACAGACATATTTTAGTAGCACCATACCATCCAGTTTATGTCTAAAGACAGTCAATCCACAACTAAGTGAACTGGAACTGGATTATGAAGGAGTAAAGGTCCTGACCTCCTTGACCTGTCTTTTGAACCTGGACAGACAGTTTACATCAGAAACTATAATGGGAAGCCCAAATGGCTGAAAGGAGTAATTGAAAAGAAGATTGGAATCTGCAGATGAAATGGCTAGCTGTGCCATCTCGAGGGGAAGGCATGTCATGTACCAAATATGTGGGTACATCTGGAAAAAGCCTGTCCGTTACTGTCAGGTGAGTATGCGCTCAGTCTGTCCCTGTTCCCGTGGTTTTCCGGGTTTATAATACATACACATATTAAACCTGTATCTCTTACGGGGTAGGCAGAGCTTTAACAGTTGTTATTGACATGTGTAACATAATAGTTAAGGGGTATTTTATAAACATTGTGTATTCCTGTAGTGGCTGGTTGTCGCCTAAAATTATAATACAAATGGATCCCTTGAGTAACTTAGTCGCATCTTATGAGAACCACAGGAGAAAAATGGGGTCATGTTATTCTCACTTCCAATGATATCTTCTAAGCCCAGTCTCGCCCAAAGGCTGCAGGTTGTTTAAAAATCCAAAACAGAATACTTTTAGTCCTATCCTTGCTCCCATTAAGGTTTTAAATCCGGCCTGAATCATGGGTTTTTTCTAAAAAGTATCAAAAAGAACCAGGAACCGGTTCAGAGTCGATTTTTGAACTGGTTCTGACAAAAGTGGTCTGGTTCTGCATGCCCTCATTAAAAGTTACTCCACTCTTACTGAAGAAATCACCATGTTTTTTGTTACATAGTCATCATTTATTTGGCCCTATTTCTCTAGCTTTTAGTGTAACAAAACATTGATGATTTAATTTTGTTTTTATATTAATAATTTAAAAAATAAATAATACAATAAAAAAAAACTTAATACAATATTTGCGCAAGCACACTCTAATATATATTCGCTTTGCTAAGTTTTGTAAAAATGTGTTCAAATATTTAACACAACATCAAATAATTATCATAATTCCGAAACAATTAAACCAAGCGTAAACCATTGGTCAGAGTATACTTTTCGCGGTGAAGTGAAGTTGGAGTATACACTTCGGGGCCCTATGAAACGTCGAGAAATTTCTTTATTTAAGTTTTTTTTTCCATAGTAATTTTTCATTTAAATTTTTTAAGACCTGCCCCTACTGCCCCGAACAGTGAGCAAACTCCCACTGCAGGGCAAAGGCCTCCTCTCTCTCGCAACACCGGTCTCTATCTTGGGCCTCCAACTGCTACTTTTGGAGAAAGGCTTCCAAATCATCCCCCTATGTTCTGCATGTACAATTAATGTACTTAAGCAAAATGATTTTCTATGAGATGTTTAACAAATATTTCTGAGCCATTTTAATATACTATTTGAGCTTTTAATTGAGTAGTCTATGTTACTGTTTTCTGCTGCTACTTGTAGAAGGTAATTGATAAATTCAAATACACTGGGTCTTTGGACATTTCGGTGTCCCACACGAAAAGTGAGAAGCATAGCATTCAAACAAAATTATGTCTTATGGTTATATAATTTTAGTCCTTATGTATGAATGTCAGAATGAATAACAGGCAGGTAGTCCATGCTAATGCATAGAAAACCTAACATTGTTTTGCCATACAAGCACACTGTTTTTTCTCTGCTAACTTATATTTACTAATAAATTAGAACAGGAATATTTTAGGAAGAGATGTTTTTCAAAGAAGTCATAATGTGTTTAAGCCTGAGTTCATAATATTGTGATACCATAGAACACCCTGTTTTTTATGTTTAGCATGATATCTCAAGAGAAGCATATGTTGCATTACACATGCAATCAGTTATGTGAATGATACAGAGGTGTACCATTCAACACAGTAAAGCTTTACATGATATTGCAAACCTATGTGACTGTAATTACATGCTATTGTCAGTCAATATTTTTAAATAACCAAACTATGCAGCTTGCTAATACTTATAACAATTGGTTGGTTCAGATAGACTTCAACAACAACAACAACAACTAACTAATGTGGCCAGTTACCAGAACTATGTGTCAAGAGCATTCAAAAACTTAATAATTAATATTTTCCGATATTAAATAGGTATTGGCCTTGTTTTAGCAATACACAAAAACATATAGAGCATTTTGTGAAGTAAAATAATATGTAAATGATGGATTATCAATTACTCACCAACTGAAGATTATTATCAAACAAATTATGATGAAACTTAATGTGTACCAAAGTGTATTCACAAAATGCGGCTCAACCAAATGCTGAAGTGGCAAATATTACGTAAATATAATGATAAAAGCACAGTAAACATGATGAAAAGGATACGATCCGGGCCCACGCTGAGTCGGCGCCAACGGCACCTGATTCCCGTTACCACTCATATTCTTGGCAGCATAGATATCGGGACACGTACACCACTCAAGGTGGCACGTAAAGTCGCCCTAACCGATTGTAGGACACATCCGGCACATAGGTAGATGATATACCGACGTCAAATTGACAAGTCACAGTATTTAATTTTTTTTCTCTAAAAACAACGTTTCTAGCAAAAACATGGTACACCACTTGCAAATACACAAAATATAATATTAGGAGAACTGTATATTTTACTGAAAGAAACCCAGTCACCTAAACAAACGACAGTACAAAATGGCGGATGATAACCAATAAACAAACTTTACTGTCACTAGTAGAGTAAAATTTTCGGGGCACTTAATTATAATGTTTTGTTGATGTACTGTTTCGTATATGAATAAAATTCTGAAAATATTTTGCCTGTTTTAACAATATAATTACATTTTTTTTAACTGTCATTCGACCGTTCACGTCTACTCACGTCACGCATCACACGCAAGAGTGCGTTCGTGAGTGTTTTCGGTTCGGGAAATCTTCTCAATTGACAGAACGTGGATATTTTGATGGACGTTCATAAGCTTATTTCCTAATTCTGCTCCACGTACATTTAATACCCGGAAAGAGATTTTTTATTTTATAGCTTGTAAAATATAGGTGATCCCTGTGATATTTGCGACCTCGTTTGCTGGGGTCCTGATAACTTACTACTATATATTAGACCGAACCGTACTTTCTGGCGCAATATTGCGACGCGCCTTTTTCCATGTAAGCAGAAAAAGTTGGACATAAAGTACTTCCTGAATCGTCAGATTCTTGACAAAGAAATCAAAGGAGCCCAGTGACCTATGCAACGAAGCAACAAGTGCAATCCTACAGGCGAAAAAGTGGCAACATCGCGCCAAAATGATTAATTAAATGCAACACTGATGAAAATTACAACTACAGGCGTTTTATGAAGCAACCAGTCTACAATTTTACTATTTACAAGTACAGCTGCCTGTAGCTTATCAGCGACAAACCATAGTGTAAATTTTGCCTTTAAAAACACAATTGAGCCAGTTTTTACAGGTGTTTTTCTAAAGACTTGTAAACTACAACTGTAAAAATTTACAACTTGTGAATAATTTTACAGATCCTGCTCCAGCTTTTCCATCATTCGCACCTAGCGCCACCTACTAGGAACTAAACAAATAAAACAAAAATTTCCCATTTTCTTGAACAATGACATTGACATTTGAATTTTGAGTGAATAAAATTAATAAATCGATAGTGTTGTATTTCGACTTGTGAAGTCTACTTGTAATCGAGATTTTGGAGCGATACTGGCCAAGGTAGCTTTACAAAGTGTCTTCATAAAACGACTGTAACCTGTAAATTGTAACTACAAGTGTGCTACAGGCAGAATTTCGCTTGTAATTGTAGGATTGTAATTTTAGCTTCGTTGCATGAGCCACAGACGTTAGTGTTTATAAGTCTGGTCTGGAGGCCAGTAACTGTTCGTTTCATTTATAACTTGGCTCGCTTATTTTGATGGTTTATAGTAATCCGAATATATTTTTATAAGCTTTACTTTTTTATTTATTTTTTGTGTTCAATACGGTATTTCTTCTTTTCGCTGTTACGTCGCTCACTTCGTTCGCTCCAGGGGGTCAAAAGTATAACCTAACCTAGACCTACCGTGTCGAAAGTGCCTCAGAATAGTTTTTATAGCCTGTGCCCCACGAGCCCCCTCTTAAGGGGCGCCTGCGTCCCCCCCGACCCCCTTTTTGCGGTTTTCTAATGTCCTCTTCTAAAGATCCAGTTTGTGTAATAAAGCAGACAAATAAACGCGCCAGACACGAAGTACCGACCGGTCAAGTACGATTACGCCCTTGCTCGCTCTGTACGGGTTGTGCTTGTGCGTGATAATTTGCTACAATGTACCTGACCAAACCGTAATTTCTGACACAATACTTCAACGCGCCTTTTGGAAAAAGTTGGACATATGGTACACCCAGACCCAGACAGAACCGTCACATTCTTGACAAAAAAATCAAGGGAAGCTAGTGACTGTTCGTTTCATTTATAACTTGGCTCGCTATTTTTTAAGGTTAATAGTAATCCGAAAATATTTTATAATAAGCTGTATATTTGTAATTATATTTTATATCTTCTTTTCACCGTTTGGTCGCTCACTTCGTTCGCTCCAGGAGGTCAAAAGTCTAACCTAACCTAAACCTACAGTGTCGAATTTGCCTTAGGATAGTTTTTTTTTTATAGCGGGTGGCTGCGCCCCCCGAGCCCCCTCCTAAGGAGCGCCTGCGGCCTCCCCGACCCGCGCTTTGCTCTTCTAAAGATCCAGTTTGCGTAATAGAGCAGACCAAAAGACAGACAGACCAGACACGAAGTACACGTCGAAGTACGCACCGGTCAAGTTTGGTTACCCCACTCTGACTTCCATAGTCTTCTCTATGGCTCTGGACCGGGGGCTGCTGCAACATTTTGATGCTCATTGAAAACCGCCATCTTGGCGCTGAAGGCAGAAACGAAGTTCCACGGAACTAAAATTAGGGATGTCCTAAGTCGAATAGGAATATGACAATATCTATATCTCGATGATGCCGAAGTATATAACGTATAAACCTTATTTATTCAAAAATACATAATGGGCGAAAAAATGGGAGTGAATATGTTGACAAGAATAAACCGACCAAGCATATAATTCTCTTACTTCTAAATCTCTTATTGGCGTATCGCAGCTATTCTTTCACTAGTATTTTTTATTTTTGAGTCATGAACAAACCTATAATTCTTCTTTTGTCTAATGAATTTCGTTTTGTAATAGTATCTTTGAATTTTTGATTTTGCCAAACTTAAGTCGGAAGCATTCTCACTCTGCAGTGTGGTTCTCCCCAGCACGGCCCATGTGGAATTCCATGACCTTGAGTATGCAGAATAATTGTCGATAATTTGTCGAAATTTGTCGCACATGAACCAAAATTTGTCGGGACACCGTTTAAAAGATATAACGAAAAGAAGGTGGCGTGCTGGAGAGAGGCTCTCTGCAGCACGGCCCATCGTGAATCTCGAGAACCGCACCACTTTGCGGAGCGCTGAATATAAGAAAAAAATGTCGTGAATTTGTCGACCCCACATGCAAAAAATCAGAAAGATCCGGTGAGCCGTTTAAAAGATATAACGAAAACAAAGTGGCATGCTGGAGAGAGCCTCTCTGCAGCACGGCCCATCGATGGATCTCGAGAACCACGGCACGTAGCGAGGAACTGATTTCTGGAAAAAATTGTCGGGAATTTGTCGAACACGTATGCAAAAGCACAGAATTTGTCGACCTTTAGTTTAGAAGATAATCGCATGTACTTATTTTCAAGGGCCTATATAGTACAGGAGATTACTTTCAATAAATCTGTTTGTTCGTAGCTTATATATTTTTTTATTATTTATATGGACTTCTACCCTATCTAGGGTAATTCTGCCAGTGTCAGTGAGAAAAGATTCCAGCGCTGGACGGTGACTCCTGTAGGGTGATAGTGTCATCTACATGATCTGAAGGGCTCCTCTTGATACCATCCGGAAATGTGGTGAAAAATCTTCAACTTCAATTCTTAGGTTGTTGAAATGCTGGTTTGTTGTGAATCTTTTAATTTAATTTTACCACAACATTTCTTGTGACCTCTTTTGGAAACTGTTCTACCAACGGACCGTTTATTGAAAAAAAAAAGACTTGCCAACAAAATAGACTTGCCGACAAAATGGACTTGCCCTCAAAATAGACTTGACGCTAGTTTAGGGAGTAAAAAAGAAATTGCAACTACGTAAGTTCACAAAACTTATGAACTATGCACATACAGAAAAACATCACGCTGCGAGGATAAAACACACACCTCAAGACAGTTCTAATTAATTTGTTTTATAAAAATGTACCTAATGGTATTTCTTACCTTTTCTTAGCGCCAATCTAGTTTTTTTTTTAATTAGCCTGAAGATAGAAAAAGGTAAGTAAGTAGGTACCTACGTTAGACCAGTAATTACTTCTCCAAGGAGGTTCAGTGCTGCCAATATTATTTTTCTTAAAAGTAATGGATGGCGCTCACTTGTCATATTTGATAATAGGGAATATTCATGTTTTTTTTGTCTTAAATTAATAGTTTACTACTTTCTAACTCAGGGTCATTAACGAAGTCTCTTAGGCAACTGCGTTGTATCTCAGGGTGGCTGCGCTATGTCAGGCTGATTTCGACGTCTCTTAAGCAGACTGCGTTGTATCTCAGGGCGGCTGCGTTATATCTCACTAAGGGTGACTTCGACATCTCTAAAGCTGACTGCGACGTCTTTTAGACTACTGCGTTGTCTGAGGTTGATTGCGACATCTCTTCAGCTGCCTGCATTGTATCTCAGCATGGCTGCGTTATGTCTCAGGTTGGCTGCGATGTCTCTTAAGCTGATTCCATTGTATGTCGGAGTCTTTTTAGCTGAGTACATCGTGTCTCAGGCTGATTACGTCTTCTCTCAGGTGACTGTGTCGTGTCTCAGGTTAGTTACGTTATTTCTCAGTCTGATGGCAATGTCTCTTAAGCTGATTGCGTCGTGTCTCATTTATACAGCGGCGTGTGTTAGGTTGCTTGCCTAGTGGTGTCTAAGGCTATCTGAGTCATGCTCTAGTCATAGTCTAGAGTCATAGTCTATATCTTAGGCTGATTGCGTCATCTTTAAGGTTATCTTCGTCTGTTCAGTAGCAGAATGTACAACACAGTTAATTCTCAGGTCATAATCTTTTCGGTGGTTTCTTCTTGTCTCATGCTAGCTGTTTCATTATGGCCTAAGTTTAAACGACTTACGTTACTATTGTTTTGGTGGAGAATTGGGTCTACGTTTCGGCTGTTTACAAACAGCCTTCTTCTGGAGGTCGACAGATCACATACGCCCGCCTGTCAACAGTGATTGTCGAACACTGTGGCTGTTTCATTTCGTATGTCGGGCTAGCTGTGTCGTGTTTCAAGCACGAGCAAATTGTCTGTGACTAGGTGCGTCGTGTCTTAACCAGACTGAGGCTTCAGGGCGTCAGTCTGATAGGCTGCGGCAACTTTTAGTTCTATTCTACTTAGTTAAAAGCAAAAGATGAACAGCTTTTATTCATATATTTTGTTAAAATAATTACTTTGTCCCTTGACTGGCGCAAAATGTCCCGTTGACTGGCACCTCAAATTTCAGAATTGAATTTTGACGAAATCTGTGGTTCGATTTAAGCGTTTTTTCGTAAATAACCTTTTCCTTTCTTCATTATTATGCAATGATAAAATAACCATAAAACTAAAATTTTAAATTTGCCAGGAAAGGGACCTGAAGAACCGTTTTCAAATATCCACCCATAAGCAGATCCCACTATCCTATACATCACTTTACTCTTTGAAGCAGATATTATTGTTGGTCAGCTCCTATACTATAGTCACACAATAAGTATTTGTGCCTATCTTCTAAACTAAAGGTCGACAAATTCTGTGCTTTTGCATACGTGTTCGACAAATTCCCGACAATTTTTTCCAGAAATCAGTTCCTCGCTACGTGCCGTTGTTCTCGAGATCCATCGATGGGCCGTGCTGCAGAGAGGCTCTCTCCAGCATGCCACTTTGTTTTCGTTATATCTTTTAAACGGCTCACCGGATCTTTCTGATTTTTTGCATGTGGGGTCGACAAATTCACGACATTTTTTTCTTACATTCAGCGCTCCGCAAAGTGGTGCGGTTCTCGAGATTCACGATGGGCCGTGCTGCAGAGAGCCTCTCTCCAGCACGCCACCTTCTCTTCGTTATATCTTTTAAACGGTGTCCCGACAAATTTTGGTTCATGTGCGACAAATTTCGACAAATTATCGACAATTATTCTGCATACTCAAGGTCATGGAATTCCACATGGGCCGTGCTGGGGAGAACCAAGTCTTTGTGTCTACTTTGGCAGATTATACAAACTTTAATAGGTTTTCTTCGTTTACACTTGTAGGAAAACTACAACAGGGTTAATTTCTATTTGAATTGAGAAAATAACCCTGTTGTAGAATATTAGTAAAAAATGTTTCACACAGGTAAAAGAAGTTTTATTACTTTTTGAGAGTGTTCAAGTTACAGTACGGCTAATTTCATCAATACACATAAAACAATGGGTTTAAAACTGATCGATGCACAAATCTTAATAAATTAAATTGAGGTTTTAAAAATACATGATTTTGGGGCATTGGATCTGCATTTCACAATAAATATTATGTATTTCATTGCACAATAACACGATTTGGACGATTAATATAATTTAAATAACTCTGAATACCATTCATTCAATGGTTATTAATACAAATTCTAATGAAACGACAATCAAAGTTTTCAAACAATACAAATAGTAATAAAATATCACATTTAGATCAATGATACTTTCTGCAGTTCCATCTGCGACTCCCCAACAATACATTTTAATCAAGACCAAATATATAAAGAATTATAATAATCATAATCTCATCACTTCAATTGCCTGCAACAACATTTTAATGAAACACTCTTCAGTTGACAGACAAAACAGTAAGTTGATGAACGTGTGGCACAGCTAAATTAACATGCACAAGGGTGAGCCACACTGTAGCGGCCGGTATTCAGGCCTGGCTCTCATTGGTGGTGGTCTCAATAGTAGTGCCCTGCTTGGTGGTCTTGGGCTTGGCCTGCTGCTGCGGCTGCGGGGAGGAGGCGGCGGCGGCGGGTGCGTCGCCCTCCTGCCCGTTCTGGCGCTGAGCCGCGGCGCCGGCCTGGCCTTGCTGCGGGCCCTGGCCCTGCTGGTAGTTGCGCGGGCGCATGCGACGGTACCCTCCGCGGTTCATTGGGCCTGGGCCCCCGCCTCGACGTCCGCCGCGGAAGTTGCGGCGGAAGTAGCTGTCCAATTAAATAAAATTGTTTTCAGATATTCTGTTAATGATATACTATTTCATTAAATTAAGTAAGTAAAGCGTATTTGTTACAAGTTCAACCTGTCAGCTTTCTACTTTTTAATAGTGCTACTGATCGACCTATATATTCTACGATAGTGAACCAGTCGGTACGAAATACCCCGTAACTACTAACCAGGTAGGCACTTGTCAAAAGTATGGCTCTATTCAATAATAAGCGGTATTTACGCGGTATGTGGTTGTTGTCTTGCTCTCATTTATTGTGTTAAAAAGCCCTTTGGAAGCATGTCGCCCATAAAATATCTGGGCCGAGGGCGAGTCGACTTTTCTTAAAACATCTGTGGTTATTTGGACCGAATGCTTTTTAAATATTGGGCCAGATAATAGCTTTAAACAAAACTTATATTGGTCATTTGGTCAAAAAATACTTATTTAAAAAATTACCTACCGACGCATATTGCTAAACATGTCCTAAGCACAAAATGACTAAACGCGTAATGACCCGAGCGCATAATGACCTGAACGCGTAATGACCTGAACGCGTAATGTCCTAAACATATAATGAATTTATGACCTAAACGCATCATGACCTAATCGCATATTATCCTAAACGCTTAATGTCTTGCCTGTGGGTCTCTGCCAAGCCCCCTCAAGATCAAGCGTGATTTTTTAAATCTGCGATGTTACACCAGCCTGTAGGCAACACGAAGGGTTTTGCTAAGCAGTAATTTACGACTTTTGCTTAGTTCAACTTTTGCTGTCAATCAAGCGATTTTTCGATCATATTGACAGTTTCCAGAATGTCCTGGATTTTTGAAATTCTCGTTTGTCGCCAGCCAAACTAGAGAGACACGACGTCATCTCTTCGTATTTCCATACAAAATATCGTATTAAAAGGTAGCTCATTTGATCTGCCAATCATCACGGCCATAAATTCATACAGGCTGATTGGCCAGTGGTCACGACATCTCTAAACTACCATTGGCTGACCTATGCACACGATTTTCTATCTGTTCCATTTATATTGATGTGTTGAAAAGTATTCGTCCTTGGTTTACTATTCTATATGAACATACTGTAGACTTTGAAATGTTTTGAACATAATATAGTCTTGGGTAATCTCTTTTGTGTTTAATATTTCACATAGTACCTATTGTCTAACTGACCTACGTTGTGGTGGTGCCCCGCCGGCTTCCTGCCCCTCGTCTCCCTGTGCGCCCCCCTGGCTGGGCGGGGGCCCACGTCGTGGCAAGCCACCTCTGCGGGGAGCGCCCTCACCGCCACGTCCGCCTCCTTGGCGCGGGTAGTACCTGTAAACAATAAAACAATATGAGTAATAACTTTGTTTAAGAAGGAACCGACTTCCAAACAAAAAAAAAAATTGTCTTTTAATAAAACTATCCTAAGTCTGACAAACATACTTCTTGAAACCGCATCATAAGCGGTTTAGCCAAACGCGAGATTATCGCGGACAAACATACATACATACATACAAAAAGTATCAGCTGACCAAGTCGTCCTGTTTGAGAGGGCTGATGATTTTTTTTATCTAGCATCTAATGTTTTTGGCAACTTCTTCCCAGTAAGATGGTGTATTCTAAATGCGTTTATGTCCCTCTTTACGCAATCTTTGAATCAGAGCACTCCGTTTTGCTTTTGCCACAGCACCAAGCAGGACTCCAGGGCAGGCGTTCCAGCTTCATTGCATGCACATGACCTAGCCAGCGAAGCCGCTTCTTCTTAAGTAGCGCTGTAAAACTAGGTAGACTTGCAATTTGCAGAACACTTTCGTTTGTCGCTCTGTCCGCATTCTTAGGATGTTACGGAGACATCGTATGTGGAAGGCGTTTAGTCTACGTTCTTGTTTCGCGTAGGTACGTTATCCGTGTTTCGGCTTCTTACGAGAAAACAACAAAACGATTGAACAAGTACCTACATCGCCTTGGCGAAAAATAATTCTTGCATTGTTCTTTTTAAAACAATTATAAATGTTAGAACTAATATTACGGATCAAAGTTACGTTGGTTTAATAAGTTATCTATTATCGTGTCATGGTTGCTTTTTTTGGTGCTATGGTTGCTCCTACTACTGCAGTCGAAGCAAAATAATAAAAAATGCACACTTACTGGCGATGGTATCCACGGCGCTTGTCAGCCGCATAGGGCGAGCCCTTGACCGGCTCGCCGCCGGGGCCGGTCACTCCAGCTGCTTCGAAGCCTTTCTCCCCGGCAACCACGGCAAACTCCACCGCCTCACCGTCACCGACCGAGCGCACAGCCTTGCGTGGGTTGTTCCGGGCGATCGCTGTTTGGTGAACAAACACATCTTCTTTGGTGTCATTCCTGAAAACCGAAATGCATCACATCTATGTATACCTACAAAGGCGCAGCTACAATTTAATAAGCCTCACATCTGTTGTAGCATGAAAAGTCGAGCTCGCTTCGCTCGCAATGCCCGTGCCCTTGTACATGTTTTGTTCATGCAGCTAGTGTTCAGGTCTGCCCTTGCCCTTTGCAGCGTGAAAAGTCGAGGTCGGTTCGCTTGCGTAGATACGTAGTTGTGGCCAAATTTTAAAATAAAACTCATGCAATATCACTATAATCCACCCACCACGCTATCACACATAGAGCCCCAGTGCATGATTAACATGCCCAAGAGGTTGACCAGGATATCTGTAGGGCCTGATCCATGATATACTTCCAGTAACCTTGTAGTCAGATAGATATATGAAATGAAATGATTACCTGTTGATGAAACCATATCCACTCTTGACGTTGAACCATTTTACTGTGCCGGAAACTTTCTCAGCTAAAAACAAAATAATTAGGTGCATTAGTTTAAAAAAACATTAATAAATTGGTTTAAGATTTATTTACTCTATTTGAAGTCGGAATCTATTCTTTTAAAATAAAGAAAGAAAATTCAAAACAATAAAAATTATTTTTTAAAAGACAGCAACAATGTGTAGGTAGTAAATAGACTCAGAATGTGCAAAATTATCTAAATTTGTTTATTTTTTTATAAAAAAACTATGCGTTACTCTTTGTAGTCCTATCTTATCGCCATAAAAGTTTCGTTAGCCAACTCGACGGTCCAAGATCTAAAGACCTTGGGTAGTTCAGCCCGCTATCCAGACTGGTTACAAATTTCATAAGTGATAAATGCAACATAAGTTACCCACTGAGAATCAAACATGGAACCTTCTGTGTCACAGGCAGTCACACTACCAGTGCACCTCTGCGGTTATCTAAGGCCACCAGTATTGTTTTGCCAATTTAGTTTCCAATTTGGGTACAATAAAGCATTATTTATTATTATTATTTTAAAAAATAACAATAAAGCATATTTGGTATGTTCCTGGTGTACCCAGTACCGTGTCTGCAGTGCCTGGGGCCAACAGGAATTTAATAAAATACCAAAAAATTCTTCCCCTTGTCCCCAGTGAGCATGTCTCGGTGATTGGGGCCAAAAAGACCTTTTTTAAATAAATAAAAATAACCTGTGGGAGGCCTTTGCCCTGCAGTAGGACATACATCATATGGTAGTAAGATAAAATGAAGCCAGGATTCGAAAATATTCAATATTTATTAGCTATAAAGTTCAAAATTTATGATATATATATCAAGTTTGATTAAACATAATTTTTAATGAACTTCCTGTCCTTATTTTAAAATAATAATTGTGTAAAAAAAATTATACAAATTTTATGTATGTTCATACAAAATTTTGTTTAAACTTGATTATATCACAAAAATTCACTATCAGATATCGAGCCTTTTCAGGAAGAACATCGTAAGCGACAAAATCGATATTTTACAGGGGAGGGTTTTTTTTTAATAAGTTACAAAGTAGTAGAGCTAGCGTCTTGATTTTTGTATATATTTATCTATTTTTAATTGTCGACAAGGTAATTTAGAAGAAATAACTTAGCCTTGAGTATTTCAGTGAAAGTTGTCGCTTACGATAATTTTTATTGGTAGAATTTCACAAGTGAGTCGCTTACGATTTCAATAATCAGTCATGTATAGTAATATTGTAGTTTTGTATATCGTGTCAAAATGATCAATATTATTAATAAATATTACATTACTGGACCTTTTGAATGATTCAACACCATTATTTGAAAAATTTTGTTTATAAAAAAGGGTAAGTAACATTGAATTAATCATCTTCATCTGTTTCAGGCAAATTGTCTCTTTCGTTTCCATCATTGGGTAAATTTAGGGCTAGTTCTCTTCGGTGATGGATCTGATGAGTGGCACAACAAAACACATAGCCAAGATAATGGAAATGATATGCCAATTTTTTCCCAGATAGTATACACGTTTAGTCGTTTAGGCAAACTCATAAAACTATGATAAATATTGTAGATATTTAAAAAATATTTTTTGAACCTTCATTCTTTAAGTTCCGTGGGTGGTGTCCATTCCTAGTTTGGCCATTGAACGCCTTGGATTGGCTATTGTTGTAAAAGATTGCCTCATGTTTTGATAAATATAGATGAAAACTCGTCGTCGTCGTCGTCGTCGTCTCAGCCGATAGACGTCCACTGCAGGACATAGGCCTCCCCCAAGGATCTCCACGATGATCGGTCCAGCGCCACCCGCATCCAGCGGCTTCCCGCGACCTTCACCAGATCGTCGGTCCACCTTGTGGGAGGCCTACCTACGCTGCGTCTACCGGTCCGTGGCCGCCACTCGAGAACTTTCCGGCCCCAGCGGCCATCGGTCCTACGAGCAATATGCCCCGCCCACTGCCACTTGAGTTGCGCAATCCTTCGAGCTATGTCGGTGGCTTTGGTTCTTCTCCGGATTTCCTCATTTCTGATTCGATCGCGGAGAGAAACTCCGAGCATAGCCCTTTCCATTGCCCTTTGAGTGACCTTGAGCCTTCTTATGAGGCCCATTGTTAGCGGCCACGTCTCAACTCCGTAAGTCATCACTGGCAACACGCACTGATCCCAGACTTTTGTCTTGAGGCACTGCGGTAGTTGTTGAGAAGAGAAGATGTTACGTAGCTTCCCGAACGCTGCCATGAAAACTGAATCAACGTATCATATTATTGTACCAATATTTTTTTAGAGCCATAGACTTAAAAACAAGCTAACTACAACAATGGCGTCCAATATCTATCTCAGATCCCTAACCACCACTTCAAAAGCCTATTTCTCCTCAAACATTAAACCTAGACATGATTTTATCCCGCCAGGACGTAACCTAAAACGTATTTAAGAAGCCCCATTGGTAACATCTGCGTCAAATTTACAGAATTAGGCAAAATTATCGTTGATATTTCAGATCCGTATTTGTGTTTCCTCTTTTAACATATCTAGGGGCGATTTTCTTCTGTTTATGTTATATTTAAATTTTTTTTACCCTGGTTTGTCATAAATTACTGTTGACTGAAACTAACCGTATGTAGGAATTTTACCTAACTTTTAGTAAGTTACTAGCAACTTCAAAAAATATGCTTTGGTTGTCAGATCCATCATCTCAGATCCGCAGTTTTCCATCATCCGTGTTGTGCTGGATCTAATAAGGTGATGACGGAATTAAGAGAAATGATAAAAGTGGTCAAAAATTGGTGTCCACAGTTGGACAATTTTATCATTTGCATACCAAATCAATTATAAATTGAAAGTTATCCTGTTTGTAACTCTTTTGTAACCATACCGCTTTAACGATTAGCTTAAAACCTTTTGGTAGATATTACTAGTAAACCAAAGATGGACAAAGGCTACTTTTTGTTAACATTCGAGAGTCTGGAGTATTTGATACAGACCTCAAACGCTTTTTTGGAAATATGTAACCCCTGGATCGTCATTCGTTACTTAGAAAGCCTAGATAAATTATTAAAATGCAAAAATACTTTTCTTCCGCACTAATGCACAAAAAACAACCATATCGAAACGCAATTGACGTAAAAATTAATATCGTAAACGACGAGTATGTAATTTAAGTTAAAACTAAAACAATAAAATTGTATCGCAAGCGCCAAGTACTTCATTGACGATATTCATAGCATGGCGGGTACGATATAAAAATCAGAAGTGTTGTCATTTACGATAGAAAATTCAAACTTAAATAAAAATGGTTGTAGTTTGAATTTGAACCTACGGGTCAGCGTAATAAGACCTAAATTTGCTGAATTTTCCAGTTCCGTTAGAATATAATTTTCCTTAAATTGTCGCTTACGATGTTCTTCCTGAAAAGGCTCGATATTTTCAAACCATCGTTTTATATTACTACCATATTTCAGTGTCCAATCAACTGGGTTTTTTTTTTTATTAATTTAAAATATCCCATTACCCCCTCACTATAATCACCTCTACACACCTACTGGAGACAATGAAAGCATTTTTTTTTGTTATTTTGTTAAATTCCAGTTGTCCCCAGTGACCGGTAACACATAACATGTTCGTGTTGTATTGCATAAAAACTTCATTCACATAGCTGGGCCAAAAATACATCATATCTATAAATAAAATCCACGATTAAGCTGGTGATACCTACATACTGATTTTTTTATACACCTACAAATGTTGACATAATGATGTCCTATTATCCATGGAAGACTGGTATCACATACTAAGGACGTGACTGAAGATATACCTACATTGACACAAAATGTTTTATGTAAGATGAAATTGTAATGTGAATGAATTTTAAGGTGGGAATTAGTAATTCGCATCCTGGATTTAAGTTTAGTTAGAAATAACCCCCACAGCACAACACAAGCTGAGCGAGCGGAGCGAGTGTGCCCCGGCAGGGGCCGGCGATGAACCAGAAACGACAGGGCATGAAAACATAACCTCAAAATGTATCTCCTAATGTAATGTATCCACTAAAACAAAACTATAAAATCAAGATGCTAATTACCCCCGATTTTGTCTTATTTATCAGGAGTAAAAGCTAAGGTTAGGTACCTATACTTACCATCCTATAAGACACCGGTAAAAAGAGAAAAAAGAGATCACCTTCGTCATAGTAGCAACACCACTATGAGGCAAAGCGTGTATCGTCTAGAGCTAGAAAGCATCCAAACCGAGTCAATATTGATTTATATCGCACGAAGCTTCCGCTACTTGTCCTAGCCGCCGGGCACGAATCAATATACGTTGCTCTCGGAACAAATCTCAATATTTTTCTACCAATACAATTTGCCTTATTGAAAATGCACCTTTCTGTCTTTTATTTCTAGTATATGCATAAAAAAGAGACATGATTCGTTATTTCAGTCGCCATGTGCTTTCTTTCGATAACAATGCCGAAGCACGCGATAACTAAGATGGCGTAGATGTACCTACTCACCGATGACCTGCTTTTGTTTAACCGCTTTAGGTTGTTGCGGCTGGGATGGTTGGTCCTGCTGCTGTTGTTGTTGGGGCTGCGGCTGCGGCGCCTTTTCGGTATCAGCCATGGTGTAATTGGCGAACGGCGATGGTGGCTAGATGGTAAAATCCTCCACGACCTCTCTCCTTGATGTTCACCACTCTTTGATCGTA
Source organism: Keiferia lycopersicella (assembly GCA_029255805.1). Lineage (NCBI taxonomy): Eukaryota > Metazoa > Arthropoda > Insecta > Lepidoptera > Gelechiidae > Keiferia > Keiferia lycopersicella. The sequence goes on along the minus strand of JARACZ010000006.1, from coordinate 10,675,856 downwards.
CAGTTGACTGACTGACTGACTAGGGTGACCATCTCAAAAGTGGGGAACCTGCCACAGACTAGCCAAAAATCTGCTAAAATCGGCCAAACTTGCAGTCAAAAACTGCAAAAAATATGCCTTCAAACCTATTTAGCTTTATTAAACATCAACATTGGCTTCGTTTTGGGATTTTGATGCCATTTTTCCATCATTTCTTTACATCGTTTAAAGGAAACACAGTCCCTCTGTTACTTGATGCACATGAGATAATATGTTTGTTTAAAAATCTATCTCTATTTTTATTTAAATCCACTTAAGAAAAAATCTTTAGCTTTGAAAAAGGTAAAATTAGGTAAACTTTTCCAAATTAGAAATATTTTGACATTTGGTAGCCCCATTTGCATCCCAAATAGGATAACTTTTTCATTAGTGAGTATTAGTACCAATTTTCATGGGGACCCGTCAATTCTGCCTATCTGCCATATTTGTAAATCATCAGCATATAATCTCCCACAGGTAAATTTTAGAGCCAAATTTGCCAAAATAGCAGAAATCTGCCACAAATGGTCACACTGTGACTGACTCCAGTGTTGCCAACGAAGTATCAAGCTGCCCACCAAAAGTGACCTCAAAAACCACCAGTGGCCTATGCAACGAAGCTACAACTACAATCCTACAGGCAAAAAATGGCAACATCGCGCGTAAAATTAATAATAAAATAGCAACACTGATGAAAATTACAATTACAAGCGTTTTATGAAGCAAGCAGTTTACAATTTTACAATTTACAAGTGCAGCTGCCTGTTGTTTATCAGCGACAAACCATAGTGTAAATTTTGCTTTTAAAAACACAATCAAGCGAGCCAGTTTTTAAGCAAATACATTGAGCAGAAATTATAAATTCTTATTTTTATTTAATCCTTATCTATGGAAAATTGAAGCTGAGCTTTTCCATCATTCGCACCTAGCGCCACCTACTAGGAACTACACAAACAAAACAAAAATTTCCCATTTTGTTGAACAGTGACATTGACATTCGAATTTTGAGTGAATGAAATGGATGAATTGATAGGGGTTGTATTTCGACTTGTGAGGTTTACTTGTAATCGAGATTTCGGAGCAGAACTGGCGAAGGTAACATTACAAATGTCTTCATGAAACGCCTGTAAATTGTAACTACAAGTGCGCTACAGGCAGAGTTTTGCCTGTAATTGTAGGATTATAGTTGTACTTTCGTTGCACAGAAATCCACAAACAAAAATCGCATCAAAATTCATTTATACCAAATTTTTGTACTCAATTAAAATTATTTCAGTCATTAACAAAAAATATTATGTTCGCCTCTCGTCACAATATTATAAAGATTTTCGTCCAAGCCATCATCATGAGTCTCTCGATTAGTACAACTCTGTTGTCAATAAATTTATTTTGTTAACTAATTTTAATTATTATCACTCCATATTCTTTATCATAAAAAATACTAAAGAAAGAATGACATAAATACGTCAATGAGTTTCCGATTCAGAAGTAAAACAAGTTGTAATTGTAACAGCACGCGCGGGCTGCCGGTGCCGCTCACTCACTCATTGAGCTCGCGGTCGTGCAGCTGAATTTATACCTAAATACTTTTAAAAATATCCAATGCTTATACTAGGAAGTCATGTGTGCCGCCTAAAGTTAAAAATACATTTACTAATTCGCCGGAATTTTTTTATATTTCAAAAGCACATTAACATGCGAAAAAAAAGATAAAGCTATGAAGAGGTTAGACCCAATTGGAAGTAAAAGTACAGTTTATTGCTTTGCATTGATGTTTGTATCACCATGAAATTTGACACGGGGATAAGTAAGATACTGAAAAAGGACTTGGCAAATTTCTGTCACCGTTTGAAGGTCTGGAGTGCCTGATGCTGACCACCAGGTGTAAAATCAGGAGCCCACCTAAACTATATGAAATATAAATATGGCACCAAAGAAAAAGTTGTTCAGCTTGATGGGTAGTTTCTGCTGGCATATACACTTTAAAGATTTGTAGTACCTGTTGTAGACCACCAGTACATAAGAAACCCCAAACATTTCAAGTGTATATGCCAGCAGAAGCTTCCCATCGAGCGGAACAACTTTTGCATTGGTGCCATATTTGTATTTCTAATAGTTTAGGTGGGCTCCTGGTGGTGCATCTGGTGGTCCACATTAGGTACTACAAACCTTCGAAGTGTATGTTATGCCAGCAGAAGCTACTCTTCAAGTTAACTACTTTTGCTTTGGTGCCATATTTGCATCTCCAATAGCTTATGTGGGCTTCTAGTGGTGCATCTAGTGGTCTACATCAGGTACTCCAAACCTTCGAAAGAAAGCTGCCCATCGAATTGAACAACTTTAGCTTTGGTGCCATAACTATCTGTATCTCCAATAGTTTAGGTGGGCTCCTAGTGGTGCACCTGGTGGTCTACTTTAGATACTTCAGACCCTCGACTGGTGACAAAATGAAGCCTGTGTCGTTCTCAGTATCTTACTGATCTCTGTGTGAAATTTCATGATGATCGGTTAGAAGACAGACAGACAGAGTTACTTTACAATTAGTATGGAAGTATGGATAACAGTTGGCGTATTGGTTGTGATATGACGTCACAAGCGGCCACGTCGCTGTTAGCGGGACTCGGTATTTTTCGAAACTTTGAATGCCTATAAAATCATAACTACTAAGTATTTTTGACTGCAACAAAAAACTAGTGTATTTGTTTACACACAGGCTTTTCTGACACAACATTTCAAGCTTTTTAGCATATCTAATAATGTTCCTAATTCCACTAAATAAAACCACCACTAACCACTAAAAGCAAAATTTGTCCATTTTTGTTAAGTCAAAACCACCAGATTTAGTGGAAAATCCACTAAGCTGGCAACACTGACTGACTCACACACAATACCACAGACTACATAGAAGAAACTAACGTTTCAGACTAGAACTTCTCTATGTTTTTTCTACCATCTCACTGATCTCAACTAAAATATATCGTTTTTAGGGGCGCTCCCAAGTGACGTCACCGTATTTCGTGTAACTATATTTCCCGTATCATTAATGTTGATCATAACGGGGTGGGCTACTGCAGTAACACGAAGTACAGAAAAGAGCTAGCAACGGCGGTGACAACAACAAAATGGGAGTAAACCGTACTGTACTAAACCGGTCCGTAGGGTACTTCGTGTTTGGCGCGTTTTTTCTCCTTTTATTACGCAAACTGGATTTTTAGAACAAGGCAGAATCAGGAAATAAGCTCGTGAACGTTCATCCAAATATCCAAGAAAAAAATTACAACCATGCTTCACACTCACTGACCTCCATATAGTCTTATCTATGGCTACCATAGAGAAGACTGTGGAGGGCAGTGTTCACGGTGTTTTATTGAAGACTAAATAAATTGACAATGATGATTGAATATGTGGACGTAGTTTCGCAGAAAGGACTCAATCCACAAAATTGTCAAAAATGAGTTAGTGTTACCAAAGAGGTTTATAAGGTCAGCTCTTTCATTCAGCAAAAAAAAAATACGATCAGACAAGCCAAAGGCAGCGTTTTACATACAAAGTCGTTTCTCATTTATTCGGTTGCAGTGAAGGAGTTCAGCCAAAAAGACTCAAGCTGTCTGAGTCGTTTTAAATAAAACATTATTTGTAGAAACAGTGCAATTTTTTATTTCTCAAAAACGACTCAACCAATTTAGGTCATTTCTCGTAAATTGAATGTGGTCTATACAAGACGACGTTTCATTTAGCTGAAAAGACTCAAACTGTCTAAGTCAGTTCTGATAAATTCTACTTGAAGAAAACGGGGAAAAATTCCATTCATCTGAAATAAACTTAAACTGTTTAATTCTTTTCTGATATATTGGTTATAGTTCTACTAAGGCCATTTTCGATCCATATGTGTGGACTTTATTTTGTTTCTTGCTACAAATTTTATTTAAAAAAAATTAAATAAAAATTACTAATGTGTAACAAGTCAAAAATAACATCTTTACTGTAAAAAAATTAAAATATCTTTGAAGGCACATGAAGCCTTCAAGTACAAATTGGTTCATCACATCAGCCTATAGCAGTCCACTGCTGGACCTGTGTCCAGGCCTATGTCTCCTGTGTACCCTGGGTACACCGCAAGGCACGACACGAGCTACCGCTTTCGCCATTCAGTCGCTACCAGCTTTTCTCTTTCAATGGTCCATCTGGCCGGAGGGCGTCCAACGGTATGCTTACCAGGGCGTAGTTTCCACTCGAAAACCCGCTTACTGTACCGGCCATGGGCTCCACGACTGATGTGACAAGCCCACTGTTTAGGAGTATACTGCTGAGGTGTCGTAAAGAAGAAGAGGCGCTGATTTGCGAAGATAATACGGTACTACTTCAATTTGCTACACTTTCAGATTATATACGTTATTTATTGTCAGGTTCCACGTCTCAGGCCCGCAATTACTGGTAGGACGCACTGGTGGAACACCTTGGTTTTGAGACATTGTGGCAAGGACGATTACCCGGACTAAGTATTGCCAGTCGAGTTGGCATCGCTTGCAGACTTAATGACCAGCCCAGGTTTCTCGTAGTCCAGAAAAGCCAAACACAGCGGTTGGTTATACTCTTTTGACCTTAGTATGACCTGCCGTACAGTATGGATGTGGTCAACAATGTTGAAACCTTTACGAAACCCTATCTGCTCCGGTCGCTGAAAGGCGTCAACTCTTGATGCCAGATGATTCATTATGACTCTCGAGATAGCTGATAGACGTGGCACATGCAGCAGTGTGATCGGCATATAGTTTTTGAGAAGCGTTTTATCTCCTTTTTTGAAAAACAAAGCCACGACATCACTGCTCCATGCCTTCCGGGTTGTCCCTTTGATTATCACGTGAGTTGGATAGCCTTTTCAGCTCCGCAAGGACCAGTTTCCCAGTAGCCTTTAGCAGCTCAGAGTCCACCCTGTCTTCCCCGGGAGCCTTTTTAGTTTGGGGCAAATTGGAGCAGAGAAGTGGCCTCACCATGCGGCACATTCCCGATTGAAGTTGATTTTTACGATGCCTCTTACTTACAAGTCGGTGATCGCTTCTGTTATTAAGAAGATGACAGAGACATCCATAAATATGTGTCTTTTAATCGTCATGCTGAATAAAAAGCACAAATGTCAAGTTTGTTCTTCGTCTTACAGTCAGAGCTCTTTCAGATCCACTGCTTGGGGTTAGGGCTTTTTCTGAAAAAAGGTGTTAATATAGGCAGAACAGCCCTTGTCTGCTGAGGAAGTTGACCAGCATTTGGCCTCTCTGGTTTCAGCTCCAGTAGCCATGTCCCTAACATGATTCGCCGCCCTGTCCCATTTTGGTGTTGAAGTCCCCCATGACAACCGATAGTGGGTTTCACTCGGTCGGTGCGTAGCCTTCGACACGCCGTCTTATAGGGCCTCCACTTCTTCGTCTGAGATGTTCGAACTCAGTGCATATACATACATGTACAACCTTGACAGATTGTCTCTCGGTCAATTTCAGTACGAGGTAAGCTACCCTGGTCAAGACGCAGCAGATCTCTTTCACGTTGTCAGTGTTGTCAGAAAATGCTTTGTTGACGAGGAATCATATCCTACCCTAACCCCCATAAACAAATTGGTTCTGGTTCAACCATCATCAAATCATTTTATAGCAGTCCACTGAACTGACTGTGCCCGCTGAACGTAGACCTCCCCCAGGGTACAAACTCCCGCTTTCGCTATCCAGTCGCTACCAGCTGCTCTCTTTCAGTCATAGGTCCATCTGGCCGGAGGGCGTCCAACGATACGCTTGCCAAGGCGTGGTCTCCTCTTACCGGATATAGCAATATAGTGGATGATGTGGATAGTTTCGGTGGTAAGCCTGATTTTGAAACGCTGTCAGAACAGGATTATGAAGTTAATTTTAATTAGATACTTATTTTAAAATATGTTCATGATCTCGATTAGTTAATTAAATTTCTTATTTTGCTTCGAATTGGTTATTTTATTTTAAAATTTTCATTTATTTTACTACAAATAATATTCTGGATCATTATCGTGAAGTATTTCTTGTAACCTTTCACATACAAATACTATTTTATCAGAAAGGACTCAACCCTCATTTTTTTTAAATAGAAGAGACACCTTTAATAAAATTGCAATTTTTTTTTTAAACATACAATAGAAGCTTAATTTGTCATTGATATACAGCAAAATATAAAACCATGTCATACAAATATCCTGAAGAATACCAATCCAAACTTCAAACCCTCATAACTCAAAAGTGACCCGATGTGGATTGAGTCTTTTCTGTGAAACTACGTCCATGTATAGGAACAAAGTGGCCAGTGTCGGACAGCAACAATAGGAGATTTTATTTTTGAGAATAAAAAAACTAGTATTCCAAGAACTCGGTAGATGGCGTTGAATTGACTATGTTAATAGAGTCCAAAGACAAAAAAATAAAAATAAAACATTGCGACTCTGACTGACAGTCTTGCACGCACTGACACTTTGTTCCAAATGAGTCCAAGTCGGTCGTTAGCCGCTATTTCATCATGGCGGTTGTGTAATTGTTATAATTTAATCTTTCTTGTTTATTTGAGTGTTTGGCGCATAATTCTGATAGTGTTTTATGCAGCAAACTATTCTGAATGTAATCAGTAAATAGAAAATTGTAATAGGGAATATGCATAAAATTTGAAACGGCATTAAATGTTTTTTTCTCGAATACTTATTATCGTTATAATTATTATAATTAAAAGTATTTTTTATATTTACTTATTATTTAAACCCCTAAAATAATATTCAAAAAGTGCAAAATAAGGGAGCGAAATTCAAACTTCCACTGCTTAAATTTTTTTAAAGTTTTAAATTTCATTTTTAAAAATATCTATAGAGTATTTTGAAGCTCATTAATATTTTTTTCTACGTTAAAAAGTAGTAAACTATTAATTTAAGACAAAAAAAAACATGAACATTCCCTATTAATGCATACATTCGACATTGCGTAAAAGTGCCGAACGACCACCACGTGGTGCAGAAAATTATACCTATTGTCAAGTTTCTGTAACTATACATTTTTGCGCATCACAGCCTACGAATCACAGCCCCTAGTCGTCAGACTAGGGTCTCGTTTGGTGTGGACTCTCACACGGCGTAATGCAACTAACTTATCATTACTTCACAAAAATTAGTTAACGAACTTTAGATAGGTAAAATATCGTTTCCTTCCGTGTGACATTCAGTTCATCTTACACTAAAATAATCATATCAAGTAAGTTATACGTTAAACTTGACAATGTTTTCCTGTTTTTCCATCATCAGTGAAGATAGCTTATGCACAGTAAATAGCTCAAGCAATAATACTGAATGAAACCTAATGAGAATCAACATTATATTTTTGTCCTTCATTTCCGTCCGCGAGAATTGATATCAAGTTTTATCCTTAAATAAGCCTGCTAAAGACGTCGCTTTCTCCACAAGCCGCTTCCTTGCAAGTCAGCCAAACCATCTGACTGGAGGTGGCTCCGTGAAAACGTTCGTAGAAAGTTAAATTTTGATTCTGGCACTTAAATTTTGCTTTTGTCACAGGTGAGAGGTCATTTCATTACCATCCAGTGATTATTATATATATATATATATTAACTGTTCTTCAACATTATTAGATAACTGCGTCCATAAAATTAATTCCACTTTAAAGACAGTACAAGAATGGCTTACTAATAATAACTTGCAGATCAATACCAAAAAAACTAAAGCAATTCAATTTCATCCACCCCAAAAACAACCCTTGTCGCTCAAAAATATACAAATTTATCAAAACCCAATTGAGGAAGTCAAAGCACATAATCTTTTAGGTATAAATCTCGATAGTAACTTAAACTGGAAGGAACATATATCCAAAACCAAAACTAAATTGATCAGATTTGCGTATGCATTAAATACCATAAGGGCTAACACTAATGTAGAAGCAGCCTCGTCGGCTTATTACGGAGTAATATTATTGGGTAACAGTACCAATGTAAACGAACTTTTCATTATGCAGAAGAAATGCCTCAGAATAATATTTCGTGTAAAGAATCTGCAAAGCTGTAGACCATACTTTAAAAATAATAATATATTAACCATTCATTCCCTATTTATATTAGAGTTAGCAACATTCGTTCAAAAAAATAAAAACAGATTTACCAAAAAAAGTAGCTACATTACTCATAATTTAAGATTCAAAAACAACCTAAAACTCCCCACTACTACAATGACGTTATATCACAAGAGCACCTACTTTACCGGGATCAAAGTATATGATAAAATACCAGAAACCATTAAGTCTGAACCAAAAGATCATATATTTATACAAAAACTAAAATCTTACTTAATAAATAAATGTTACTACAGCCTTAATGAATTATTACATGAAAAAGAATGCCTAAAATTATAAAAAAAAACACACACACTTACACACACACACACCTACACACATTAAAATACACATTCTACATACATAGAAAAAAATTAAATCGCTAATAAAAAATACCCTTTACATATCTCATGCTCTGAAAGTAGGTGATTACTGTCAAAAAACACGACCTGTATACGTAAGTTCAACTTACAGGCGAGGTTTTGAAACTAAGCCTGTAAGTAATTTCAAATATAGAACTAGAAAAAGAACCAATAAAATCGCGACAATTCTTATTTTTAATAGGAGTTGCATCCAATTAGTTGTATACGATTTTAAATTTCGAACTGGCCGCTACGAATTGTGTTGCTTCAATGCAGGAATTATATTTTTAATCTGTATTTTTATAACCTCAATAAATGAGTTTGTCGAATTATTACTCAATATTACAATAACAAAAGTAAAAATTACTAATATTCCTACGATCAAAAAAATTTCTACTTTATGTTAGGATACTTTTCCTTCATGTTAATTCAATATTTTCAATCATAGAAAAAAATGTTTTGATGGTGCAATTTGAATACCAGACGATACAATCATCATTTATGGATCGTTTTCTTGTATTTATCGCTTTATTTTACTCACTTTTCATTCGACATGTAAAGCAGTATACGTACCGCGGATGTAACATCAATAACAACCTCGGAAAGGTACCGCCCTCGCTCCGCTCGGGCGTTAAAAAACCTCGGTTGTTATTGATAGCTTACATACCTCAGTACGTAATCTACTATTAAGTAGATTAAGTAATAGCTTTATATAAATACTAGTTTTTAACTTTTAATTATTACTAAGTTGATAATTTTATATAAGCCCTCTCACTTATTTGCTATAACCTACAGCCCTACTGTATAAAGGGTTTCATATGCTGGAAAATATGTACCTCCAACACCTTATGTACCATATGATTCGCAATAAAGAATATGAATATGAATATTATATTAACTGTTCATATAAAACAGTTGTATGTAACGTTTTGAGGCGATAACTCGTAATGGTTACGCTTGACAGCTGAGCTGTCATACAAAATGTTGTTTGTATGGAAGTACTCTACACAACTAATAGGGTGGTGTTCGTTGACAGTTTCAAAAAATAATGAAACTGTTGAAATGTTTTGAAGCGTTTATATCGTAATGGTTAGGTACACTTGACAGCTGAGCTGTCATACAAAATATTGTTTGTATGGAAGTAGGTACTCTACACATTTATCAAGACGACGTTCGTTGACATAAAAAAAATGGATTTTTTGAAAGGCACCAATTTTACTCCAGTCTTGTTAATTAAAATTTGATAGCAAAAAGGTTAATCCTCTCACATGCCTCTTGGCAATTAGGTAGTTTTCGTGTGCGATGTTTCAAAATCGACGTCAAAATGAAAAAAAAAAAAAATAGTTTCACTATTTTTAGTTTCACTTCTTTCTGTTCAGTGTTACTGCTAAAATAATGTTTTTGCCACATGCTTAATATTGTTGCGCATCTTTTGACATATGTTGTGCGTCTGCATTGCTAGTGATTCAAAAATAATGTCTGAAAGGCTGCGGGAGGTGGGTGTCCTACATTTACCCAAACGGTTATGTCCAACAGTTAACTATGGTTAAATGTGTACGGATCAGTGGTTAAATGTGTCCTGTGTATTTTTATCTACAGATTGCTTGGTACAAAACGTCTACAATGCAAAAAGGAGTGCATAAAGATAAATCAATTCAAAATGCAATGGGGCTAATTAAAAGTGGCATGAGTATAGACACGATAGTCAAGAATGTCTTTATTAATTAACTTTACCTTCATATTTTAAAGATGTTCGGTTGGCTAAGAACACGTGATAAAAAAATATAGCAGGTCTTATAATGCGACTCTTTTAAGACTGAAATTATAGGTAACCGTCCTAATTTTTTTGACGATAATGATCTAATTTACTAACAATCTGTGTTATTAATATTTGAAATTAAATCTTTATAATCAGCGGTTGACCAAATGTGTACAATAGCCGGTTAAATGTGAAACACCCCCTGGTTTATAGTATACCATAGTGTGGTCACACTTAACCAATTCCCATATTTTACTAAAACTCATTTATACAAAGATCCAATTGATGATGATGATCTCTCCGACCGATTTCGGCCATGGCGACCACTTTGACTCCTAATCAGATCGGCGCTGATGCGCCCGGAGATGGCTATTGTAGCCAGTTTTGGCAGTAAACTCCCGTGCACAGAGTGGACACGTGAGTTTGCCATTTACATAATTATAGTTAATGGCGACGGATGGACGGGCCTTCAGCTCATCGCGCTTAGCGTCGAGGTCTGCTTTACGCTGTTCCTCAAACTCGCGGACTTGCCTCTTAACCATCCCGCGCCATTCGGGACGCTGTGCTGCCAGACCCTCCCATTGAGTGGGCTCAATGTTGCATCTTTTCATGTGTCGTTTCTGAACATCTTTATATCTGAGGAGTTGTCCGCCATGCTTTCGCTTGCCCTCCTCTAGCTCAGAATAAAAGATGCGCTTCGCCACTCTCTCCTCCAACATCCGGGATACATGACCGCACCACCGTAGCTGGCGACGCATTAGATAGGCCTCAATGCCACCAACATTGGCTCGTCTCAGAACTTCGGTATTGCGCACTCGGTCGGACCATCTGATCTTCATGATGGTGCGAAGGCATTTTAGGTGGAAGCGATCCAGAGTGCGTATGTGGTGACGATACACACACCAAGTCTCGGAGGAGTATAGAAGGTTTGGCAGCACAATCGCCATATATACAGAGATTTTTGTGGCTAGCTTTAGGTCGTGCGAGCAGAAAACCTTGGAACACAACTTCCCAAATGCTGCAGCTGCAGCACTGATTCTGCTGTTGATCTCAGCATCAAGGTTACACTTAGATGTTATAGTGTTCCCCAGATAACGAAACTTATCAACGTGTTTCAGCATATCCTCACCAAGCATAATCGCCAGTGTCTCGCGACCATGCGAGTCTAAGGACATCACTTCCGTCTTTTTGACACTGATCTTCAGGCCGAATTTACAGCATGCTTGGTGAAAAACGGACATTAGCTGTTGCAGGCCGTCTGGGGATTCTGCAAGAAAGCACAAGTCATCAGCATACATGATCTCAGTAATCAATGCATACGAGACTTTAGTGCGCGCCTTAAGTCTAGCCAGGTTAAAAAGACTGCCATCTGTGCGGAAACGGATGCGGACTCCTTGGGAAACAGTATTTAGGACTTCTTTGACTACAACTGCAAAGTACAAGGCGAACAGTGTGGGCGCTAGAACACACCCTTGTTTCACCCCACAGGTGACGGGGAAGAAATCAGACTGTTCACCGTCTACAGAGACGCAGCACTGCATGTCGTCATGCAGGAGTCTTAGGAGTCGCACATACTTTTCTGTGCACCCTAACTTTCCTAGCACCATCCAGAGAGCTTCGCGAGGCACACTGTCGAATGCTTTCTCTAAATCAACAAAGCAGAGGTACAACTGGCGACCTTGTTCTCTACTTTTTTCTTGTAGTTGACGCACCGAGAAAATAGCTTCACATGTACCTCGGTCAGGTCGGAAGCCGAACTGGGTTTCGGGCAGAATTTTTTCTAAAGGTACTTTTTAAAGGTACTTTTGCACGGTAGGAAGCACCAATCAGCTTACGCACTTCACAGTAAAACTCACCAAGCTGGTTTGTATCGGCGAGCCACTGCATTTGACAAGCCTTGTCCTGCCACCACTTGTCTTTTATTTGTCGAGACAGCCTGCGTAATTCTTGGTCACTTTCTTTGACCACCGCAACACTTCCACCTCTTCGATTATGCTGTCGCAGGAGCTGTCGATGTTTGTCGAATGCTGCTTTAAGAGCCTCGCTATTGTCATCGAACCAGTCTTCACTACGTCGGTCTTTCGTACCCAAAGTAGCAGAAGCGGCTTCTATGAGATGACATGACAAAGCTCCCCAAGCAGCACTGACATCTCCGGTCTCAGTTATTGGCGACGGCTTTTCAGATAAGGCTTCAGCATATTTCACCCTAACCTCGCGATCTTTCAGCCTATCCACGTTTAAAAACGCAGGCTTCTTCACTGTGGATCTGCGAGGTTGACGGAGGCGGAGTCGTAGCTTAGTGACAATTAGTCGATGGTCAGTCCAAGATGCCGTGTGATGCCGGCTTAGAATAGCATCACCCCACATCCTTCCCGTGGGTGTCGTAAGAGGCGACTAAGGGACTCGAGAGTATTGGTGTATTACAATTTCTAGGCGACAGGCTGACAACCTGTCACTATAGTGATACACATGTTTTCTCAAACATCCTTGGAAAACAATTCTCAAAAATGTCAGACGTGGCGATAGTGGCCGTATTCCTACGGCTGTTAACGCTCTGCCTACCCCGCAAGGGATAAAGGCGTGATATATGTATGTATGTCAGTCCAACAGTGAGCACCACGCATGACGCGGGTGACTTGAACTTGACCGATGTCTCGTTGCCGAATAATAGCAAAGTCGATCAAATGCCAGTGTTTGGAACGCGGGTGCATCCACGTTGTCTTGTGCTTAGCGGCAAGTCTGAACATAGTGTTCGATATCGCTAGATCGTATTGAGCACAAAGACCGAGCAGCAACAGACCATTGCTGTTCATGTTGCCAACTCCATGTCGTCCCAGAACTCCAGGCCAAGCCTCGTAGTCCCGTCCAACCCTGGCATTGAAATCGCCTAGCAATAAGATCTGCTCTCTGGCGTTTATGCTATCAAGGCATTGAGTTAGCTCCTCGTAAAATTTGTCCTTAATGTCATCAGACTTGTCTAACGTTGGAGCATAGACACTGATGACATTAAGGTAATTGTCTGTATCCAGGTGAAGGCGCAGTGTGGTAACGCGGTCCGAGATGTGAACAGGACACTCTTGAAGTCGCTTTACTAGGTGATTTTTGATGGCAAATCCTACCCCTGAACGTCGAGGCTCGGATGCAGAGGTACCCTTCCAGAAGAAAGTGTAACCACCTCCATCTTCCACCAGTTCTCCTTCATCAGCAAGGTGTGTTTCGCTGAGCGCAGCCACATCCACGTTATAGCGATGAAGTTCTCGAGCTACGATGGCGGTTTTGCGTTCAGGACAGGAGTTGCCATCTCGATCAATTAGAGTTCTCACGTTCCACGCGCCAAATGTCATGATAGATGGTTTCATGCTGTTTTTATTTTTTCTGTTTCGTCGACCACGAGTTAAGTGATGCGGTGGCAGCCGTGGTTACTACCACCTTCCGGGTAGGGACGAGCACTTTTTTAGGGCACCTTTTCCAGCCCCCTCCTCGGCTGGGCGAGGAAAGCAGTGCCTCCCTTAAAAGGGCTGCTTTGTCATCCCAGGTGCTGCCGAATTCGCATTGTCGTCCCGATTTGCAATGCAAAAGCGACCACGGCATGTACTCACGCCCCTAGAACCGCCTATGTGCAGGAATCAGACAAAGCCCAGCTTGCACCACGCCAGACCTCTCTACCTCAACCCATCGCCACAGGACTTTGCGTCATCGGAGTCCATTATTCGGAAGCGGTCAGTTGCGCAGGATATATTTCGGTGCGCAAACGTTCGCGCAAACGCAGGCGCACGCACTTAGTCCTCACCCTCCTTGATTCAGTGGAACGGAAAACCGCTACGACTGAAGGAGAGGTCAGACGCAGTGTCTGGCCGACAGTAACTACCCGCGCCCTCTACCGTCGCCCTAGGCCATCCACATTGCCTTGCTGAGTCGCCGAGTCCGCCAAGCCCTTGTGCATATCTGCATTGGGTTGCCATTCTCGCCGAAACAGACTTTTTATTTGTTAAGCAGGAGGGAACTGCTTGCTCGGGAAGCCGGGGTCGCATACCCGTATATCACATCACAGTCCTCGATCAAAGGCTGAGATGAGTACCCCTGACTACAAAGATCCAATTATCTAGCCAATGAACCTAGTTTACCCCTCCTACAGATTATTGCGCGTTTCGAGAGAACATGTACTTAGTATGTAAAAGTATAAATCAAAAAGTTTAAACTGGGCATTAATTTGAAATCGAATGCATGAAAACCCAGTGTATTAATAAATTTACGAGATATGATGTTTTGAAAAAAGGTGGTTAACTATTGGACTACTTACCCTACTCTCTTATGATCTTGGGTATGGTATAGGGAGTTTATTAAGGTCAGTGTCTCGGGTTGATTGATTGATACTTTCAATAAAATTTCAATTCACTGCTTAGGAATTGGCAAGCGTAGAGGAGTTGAATTTTTGAACTGGCGTTGGCCAAGCCAAGGTGTCTGAGGTCAGTTTTACCTACCTACAAGATAATGAAACCTATTTAATGAAAAAAAAGAAAGAAATTACCTACTTACGTCTCCATTGCACAGTCAACATAAAAAAAAGATAAATACCTAAGTACAGATAAATAACAATGTTACAGTTGGAGCAGTAAGTTTATTGTTTGTAAATGCAAAGACAAAAGTTTATCCCCAACAAATTCATAACTTCCTGATATTCCGTCATAAGTGAATCCACAACATCACCCCAGTATTTTCGAGACCTTTCTTCGTCCTGAATTGCGATCTTCATATGTTTTAATTCTGTAACAAAACAAAAAATTACCGGCTTTATTTTCAACAATCGGTTTACCTAATACATATATACTTAAGTAGGTACCTATGACTTTACTTTGTGCCATGTGATGCCGGCTTAGAATAGCATCACCCCATATCTTCCCGCGGGTTTTGTAAGAGGCAAGTAAGGGACTCGAGGGTTTCATGTGTATTACAATACAATTTTAGGCGACAGGCTGACAACCTGTCACTACAGTTCTACACGAATCATCTAAAAGGGCCCTCAATACTTGTCAGACGTGGCTATAACGACCATAATATTGCGATCGTTAACGCTCTGCCTACCCCGCAAGGGATAAAGGCGTGATTTGTGTGTGTGTGTGTGTGTGTTTGTATGACTTTACTTCTAAACAGCTGTGCGTCCGCCGTTTTACTTGCGCATTTAATTGCGTATGATGCCGGCTTAGAGTAGCATCACCCCATTTCTTATCCATGGGTGTCGTAAGAGGCGACTGAGGGACTCGAGAGTTTTAAGTGTATTGCAATTTTAGGCGACAGGCTGACAACCTGTCACTATAGTGATACACGACTTATCTGAAACCACCCTCAAATATTGTCAGACGTGGCGACAACGACCGTAATTATACGGTCGTCAACACTCTGGCTACCCCGCGAGGGATAAAGGCGTGATTTTTGTATGTATATTTATTTAATTGCGTAGGTATGGCGCCCATAGTTAACGAACGACCCAAACATATATGGGTATAAAAGGTGTAAAAATATTATACAAGGTGTAAAAAACTTAACTGCTCAGTTTCATGGGCTGCTGAACAACTTTCCCCAAGAAACAAAGGTCGAAATATGTGATTTTTTTTTAATCCTGATACTGATCGATTTAGACGGTAAGTTAATTTTGTATGGGAGATCCAATTTTTTTGTTCCAAATTTCGGCCTATGTTCCTTGGGGAACAATGTTCAGTTTCATGGGCTGGTTCACCCCTTAATATATTTGCAGCTGATTCATTTTACACATATGCGCCGTGTGATGCCGGCTTAGAATAACATCACCCCATTTCTTTCCCTTGGGTGTCGTAGATTCAAGAGGGCTATAAACAAGCGAAAGAGCGCAGCGCTGCTGCTATCACAGAGGCTAGCGTGACCGACGTCTGCTTGTCTGTTGTGTGCTTGCAAACAGTGGCAGCCACTAAACTGGCTAGCAAGCAGGCCAATGTGACCGACGTCTGCTTGCAGTACCGCAAACAGTGGCAGCCACAGACCTGGCCAGCAGGCAGGCCGCTGTGGCTGACGTCTGCTTGCAGCATGAATTTAGCTCGGGATGAATTTAGATAAGACCAAGATCATGTTTGATCAACATGTCATTCCGTCGAAGGTTTAGAGTAGATGCCACCTTGACGTTGTCCAGAAATATGTTTGCTTTGGGCAAACATTGAAGTTGGGAAGAGACAACTTCGAGGCTAAAATAACCAGAAGAGTGCAGCTGGGCTAGGCAGCATTTGGGAAGTTGCGTCATATTCTGAAGTCACCCTTGTCACAATGCCTCAAGACCAAGGTGTTCGAACAGTGCATCCTACCAGTCATGTCGTACGGAGCCGAAACGTGGAAACTGACAGTAAAACTGGCTCACCGGCTACATGTCACTCAGAGAGCTATGGAAAGTTCTACGCTGGGTCTATGCTATTTCGCTAATAGAAAGGGGTTATCCGCAAAAAGACCAAATTAACAGATATGGTCCGAAAGTGTCGCATACTAAAGTGGCAGGGGACTGGTCACATACGTCGTAGAACCGATGGCCGGTGGAGTAAGCGGGTTCTTGAGTGGAGACCATGCCTTGGCAAGCGTACCATTGGACGCCTTCTGGCCAAATGAACTGATAACTTTAAGAGAACTGTTCGTAGCGACTGGATGATGAAAACGGGAGATCGCTCAGTGTGTTAATATTGGGGAGGACTTTGTCCAGCAGTGGACTGTTACAAGCTGATGTGATGATTATGTAATGAGATGATAAAATACGTTGTAGACGGACATGTATGATCAGACAATTGCCTTTGACAAGCGTTTTGTCTCCTATTTTGATTTTTTAAGTATTTTTTTGTTGCCGGAAATTGATTCAAAATACTTTGAAAACTCGATTCATAACATTCATTACCTAGAGACTCTTGACATGTTTCCGAAGAAACATCTTACGTTACTAACTCACGCACTCTAGACCCCCTTTGGAGGTACTCATTCAATGGACTATCAAGTGACTTTGAATCATGTGATACAAAAATTTGAAATAATCAAAATTTGTAAAGGGGTTCATAGTATTTTGAATAATTTGTAATTTTTTTTATGACCATTTTGAAATTTCGCCAAAAGGCGTTTCACCTCGCCACAAATTTTAAGATATCTTTATGAAATTTAGAGAGCACCTAGATTAGTAGGTACGCGCCAAGCGTTATGGTATCCCTAACTCAAAAACGATCCAAAGTCACTGGGATCATTACGGCATAACTACGTCCAATTAATAATAAATAATCTTTATTTATTTATCTAATGCATTTTCATTATAAACATATAAAAAGTAACACTAATAATTTACCTATATTTTATAAAATAGATGTGCTTTGCTACTGATCGAACTTTTTAAAATATGTGTACATAGTATGTAATTCAACTAACTATAGCATACGCCACTGGCAATAATACGGAGCGCCCTGCGAATATCGATGTCATCTTCCACGCGCCCCACGTAGAAAAATCGCACCAGGAACGGCATCAGTTCAAACACTCGTCGAATCGGAAAAAATGCACACCGCCATTGGTGGATGCTTACGGTAGCTGAAATTATTATAAGAAAGTTATTAGCAGAAATATGGATGACTCGGTGTCCCGCACGAAAACAAAAAGACGAAACATAAAGCTGGTGAAACCCAGAGCTGGGAAAGCCTGGAGCTGGGAAAACCTGGAGCATTGCAGTACTCATATCTGCTCCAGGTTTTCGGTCTTTTTATAAAACGTATTTCCAAGTATTTCCATGTGTTTTTCCAGAGCAATTCAATCATTCACTTATTTATAAACAATTACAAATTGTGTTCGAAAATTAGTTAAGTTTAAAATAAATTAGATAAATAAAATCAGTATCACAATATAACGTAGTAAGTAGGCACCCGGTTCACCGAGCCAAGCTCGGGTATATCGCCCCTAAAAATGTATTTTGCTTCTTTCACTAGGTATCTGTCCAATATCCGCATATTCACCTAGTTATTATTCCACGCGTAAACCCGATAAAGCCATAATGCCATAATTATGTTTTACGCCATCACTTGTGCTCTGCTTCTTGTGCAAGGGGTAATTTTTTGCAATTTTCAGTTGTTCTGGAAGCACCATTTCTTTGAGGCATCATAAGTTAAAAAGTAAGGGAGAGGTTCTGCCAAGATATTAATATTATCTTTAAGTATTGTAACTGTAATACCGTCATAGCCGGGATATATTCGGGATCTCGGAAACGGATCTAGCTAGGTTTTATTATCCAGAAATCATTCTGAACGGCAAAATAAGCCGAATAAAAACACGCTGAATTTTGTTAGAGAAAGAACCGCTATTTCGTCACTCAGCTGTCAGCGAATGTAAATCAATGGAGCTCGAGTTGAAATGCGAACCTCAATACTTCTTCTTCATTTTCATTTTTGCTCGTCTTCTTTTCATCTTTATATTTGCTCATTTATTTTTACAATAATATTTTAATATTTTATTTAATAGGTAAATAAATTTTAAGAGTTTTGTGCTCTTCCCGTCAAACTAAACAAATAAGGTCAAACCACGTTATCCAAAACATGGCCCGTATTGTAGTAATAATCGCATTTTCCGACAGATGGCGTACCTAATACATAATTATGGCTTTATCGGGTTTATCTACACGTGTAATAATAACTAGGTGAATATGCGGATTTTTTTTGGTAAGGCCCAATGACATGACAAACTAGAATTTAAATTTTTGCCTCATTGGCGGCAATTTTGGCGGTAACTCAAAAAGTTTTCCAAGACGGCCTTTCTTAAAAAAAGCCTTTTATCAGTAAGAGCGAAGTTGCTTTTTGCTGCGAATGCTAATTTTGAATCCCGAGGTAGTAAAGGATACTAAAATTGAACCACGAGCGTAGCAGGTGATTCAAAAATAGTATCCTGAGCTCAGCGAGAGATACAAAAGCACGAGTTGTAGGTAAATGTATGTACTCTCGTTTGGTACACACAATTTGTCACCTCTACCAATGAGAAAGATTGAACAGAAAAAAAACATTCGTTCAGAAATTTTACGAAATGACAATATTTAGAGGTTTTCGTTTGGATATCGCCGCCATTATTACCTGGCGGCACAGGTATGGATATTACGCCTGTTATTGAAAACTTTGTGTTGAATCATATGTTCGAAATACTTTTTTTCCCCACTACTTTTCTCCATATGTTGAAAAATGTGATTTGAATTTCGAATGACGGAAAAAGACGATCTTTGCCCCCTGAATTTACGAAAAAAATAGTTATTTTCAAGTTGGAGAGGTGAAAAATTCTTTTCATAGTTGCACTCAATAAAATTAAGTTGATAATAAATAACTCATAATCGAAGGGTTTTTGGTTACGTACTGAAATTTGTTCTATATGAAGTCCTAAATGACATGAAGTAGGACAAACGTTGAAAATTAAAAAGGAGTAAATCTTACTTAGAGTATTTGCATACTGGAACGCGATGTGTTTCACGAAACAGCTTACATCGGAATCTTGTCTCTGTTTCATCTTGAGATCGATGCCAATCTGTAAGTGAATCTCGTGCATCGGAATACTTGGCGTAACAAATCTTCTAATATCGTCGTAATCACGGATACGATCTGCCAACATATCAAATAAAACAGCAAGTTCAAAATCATCGTTACATAAGCCTATTGGCCTTATTCTTCTCGGTAGTGGATTTGATGACGGTAATTCTCGCGGCAACGCATTCGTAGCCTAATTTTTGTCACGATTTGTTATTTTACAGTTTAATGCCAAAGTGACAAATGAATATGAAAATATATGTCAAAATAAAGGCTGTCACTTCATTTCACGATTATATTTGAAGCTACGAGCACTTGAAATTTCAAGCGTGACACAAATTAGAAGACCGTGACATAATGTAGTAAAAATCATCAAAACTAGGTTTAGATTTTAGCATCGTAGATAAATAAAATTACACAAGATATACAAATATAGCTATTATAGATTCAAGTAAAGTATCAGTAGACACAAACATACGTTTGTGATATATATGTTTTGAGATTTTCGCGGTTGTTCACAACACTTAAATTATTGGTATTAACGGGATTATCAACATAATCGTGGTGATAATCCCGTTAATACTAATAATATGTGAGCAGCATAAATACGTTTGTGAATAGCATGACCCCAGTTGTACCAGTGGCATGGCAGTTGTATAAGGCGACTAAGGAATGAAACGCTGCTGCTTACGGTAAGCAGCAGCGTTTCTGGTAAATACCAAACCTTGCGCTGCACTCGCCAATCCATTTGCTAAGCGTGGTGTGTATAGCAAACACTGTTGATTGTTGTTCGGATTTTGGAGGTAATGTCAAGACCTAAAGTGGTTGTGAAATTACTACTCGTATTTACATTATCATGTGTTGGCTTTTTGTTTGGTTTTTTGGTTTTGGAAAGTTGGCCAGACAGAAAGATGATCAATTTCTCGTCGGTCAAAGGATCGGAATCTGTCTTAATGGACAAAGTCAGAGGATCTTCCAAGATGAAATTATTAACAGGTAGCTCATCTGGCCGATATCAATCTGACAGGATTTCATAAAATACACCTACTTTTGCTAGGTACTGATCACAAAGTTTTTTTGATATGTGTAGGTAAATTGTTACTAGCGTAACGCCTTGTGTTAATTATCTAGTGCCCTAGCTCTTCAATGGATAACTAAAATATTTAATGAAATTCGTATGAACTGTAAATATGCTGACTTAATCAGAACAAAGGCTCTAGTTCACAAAGCAGAAAGATGATACCTGTTAAATTTTCGAAAGTCAAGGTGATCTTTTTGAACCGTCAAACAAAAAATTTATAAAATGTATCGTATCAAAACGCAATATATTAAATGTTTACAAAGATTAAGCAGTAATGCTGATATGCGTTTTGATATGTGAAGTTAGCTATTCTATTAGTATAAGTTTTAAGTTTATAAAGTAAGTTATATAAAAAGAATTACCATTATGTGTAAAAATATGATTAAATATTATGTTTCTTAACACCTTGACTATAAAAATAGCGAGTAGTCATCATCGGCCTCATACGTCTGTGACAGACGATACATAAATTACCACGGCGAGTACCGCACTTGCAAAAATTACCGCGACTATTTTTTTCTATTACTTTACGCAACAATATTGTCAATAACGTCTCAGTAGCTGGAGCTTAGGCTTTCAATGTGTTATATATCGAACTTATAATTCGAGGTAAATATTACCGAAACTGCTTCTTGGTATAACTATTTCCTACCAGTCACCCGCCGGGTTAAAAACGTGTGGTTAGAACTTTTGTGCCCGGAACCGATTTACGACGTTTCGGAAATAGAGCTTCTGGGAGTAACTAACTGAAACGTTCGTTTTTTGTTTCCTGCAAAAATCTGCTACTTATTTTTTTTTTTATTTAACTGTTTATTGCACACAAGATAAAACACAGGACAATCACATTTAGACAAAAAACACAACATGCACTACTTATTTTTAAACTTCTAGCAGTCCTACGGTACAGAGATATCATAAGGTGAGGCTGATGACCGTACACAATATTTAATACTAAATTCGGTATTTAAAAATAATACATAATACCTACATATACTAAAATATAAACTTTACATAATTATACTGTTATACTACATAAAATACAACTAAACATATTACAATACTAGCTGGTGCCCGCGAACTTCGTTTCGCCATAATATATCTTCCATCATTTATCAGCTATAATAAGGACGACCACTGCTAAACATAGGCCATTCCAGTTCTCTTCCCTATATCTTCAACTTTCCGCTTCTTATGCCATTTTTAGCAGATTTTTTAAAACCGTGCAATATTTACTTCCAAGAGTATTAATTCCGTGAAGTAGACTGATGCCACATTTCTTGACATTGTGATGGAAGACTGAAGACCGAGTTCATGAGTGTGAATAAATAAAAACAAAAGCAAGCAATCATACTACTAATCCTATCCTATCCTACTTCCTACTAATAATATAAATACAAAAGTTTATATGTTTGTTTGTTACTCCTTCACGCAAAAACTGTTTAACAGATATTCATGAAATTGAACACAGACATAAAGGAGGTAACTTGGATTAACGCATAGGAAAGTTTTCTTCGCGAAAAAATGTTCCTGTGTGATGCCATGACCGATTTCCACACGGGCGGAGCCGCGGCGAGGGTTACGTTTAATTAAGTTCCTAAGGCTATTTAATTAAGGTCGTGTGCTGCCGGCAAAGTAGAATAGCACCTCTCTTCCCGTGGGAGTCGTAAGAATCAACCGAGGGAGAAACCTGACCAAGACCGGCGGCCCTGGAGAAGGACAACAGAATCTACATTTAAACCCGGAACGGAGTCTTTGTTAGACGCGTGTGATAGAGGTCTATCCTGCAGTCAATTTAGCTCCGCACGTATCGACTCGCAGTTCCTGTGGTGTGAGTCAGGGAGCCCGAGAGAATGGCGCAGGTCTTGAGCAACCCTGCGTTTTCCAAAAAACGTTGTCTGTGGAAAATCGGCTTATACCTATAGCCACGAAAAGTCTTATCTCAGATACTGATTTGATCGTCTGGCACAAACGTATAAAATATAACTTTCGTCAGGAAAATTTTACAGAAATATGGAAAATGTATCTTCTATATAAAATGTACCAGCCGATTGGGTCAATTTGTGTGGGAAGTCCAATTTTTATTAGTATTTCCAAAGAATATTTCAGAAAAAAGTTGTCGCCCCCTGAAAATAATGTAGCTGTATTGTCGGCAAAACCTATAACATACTGCATGTACCAGACAAACATTGGCTAAATAGCCTTAACCAAATTAGCGAGAAAATTTAAAAACAAAAAAGATATTGCAATTTTCCTGCGTAGATTACGCACAAAGAAAACGATTCCTATATGAAGTTTGTATCGTCTGGCCACGCAACTTGCACGTCTTGCACCACGGAACTTTTGTTTTCGAGGGTAATAATTATTGAATTATTAAAAGTGAAAATTATTCCAATATTAAAGAGATATTTTTGTAGTCGTCGACATATTCATAGATTTTAGTTTCCTTGTCGTAATCATGAGCAATAATTCGACAAACTCATTTGTTGAGGTTATAAAAATACAGATTAAAAATATAAATACGGCTTCATGTTTTTTTTTCTTCCTGTGCGCTTATTCAAAGCGACACAATACGTGCTGGCCAGTTCGAAATTTGAAATAATCTCAGGTCCAATTAGCCCATACACATCCTTTTACTACGCGCCACTATGAAATTCTCATGACCTACAAACTTAATTTATGTGTAGCAGCCAACCCCCCTTTTAGGGGTATGTTTTTTTTAGCCTATAACCTGGTCGGTGAATTACTTGACATTTTGGTACAATTTGATTCAAAATCCGTTCGGTCGTTTTCGCGTGATGCTTCCGCATATACACAAACAAACACAAACATCGTACAAAACTCATTCATAGATGTCGCCACACGTCTTTTAAAACGCGCTATCGTTGTGTTTTCTCAAAACTATATAAGGTCACTGAACACTGACATGTTACTGTCTTATTATATGTATAGATACATACATAAATATGACAGATACGAACTATTTACTTATTATGCTATTACCTACTTGATGTTTTGAGGATATGTGGGAATCGAAAAGTAAATACAAACATAATAAATAGCAGATTTTCGCATGAAACAAGAACCCAAGTTTTTCGAATTGAGCTCCTGGTCATCCTGGTTTAAAGTTTACACTCTTAGTTTCCGAGGTGGTAAGATTGCTCAAATGATTTACCGAGTGCAATGAACCCTTATTCACAATTCAATCGGGTGTGTAGATTTTTGTATGAAAGGATTACTCACAGAACACAAATGAAACGTATAGATCTGAGCAAGCGCTGCAGACGCGCCTCCAGGCTGTGTCGGGAATGTCGAACCCGCCAGCCCCGAGCGCTGCGTTCGTGTACCCAGGAATCTGACTCTCGCGGCACAACAACTAGAAGAAATGGCATGCATTGTCAAGACAATCTTGTACCTCTAAGTAAAATAATAAAAAAAAGATACTATTTATTGTCTTTTGAGCTTATACTAAACATATTTTCTATTAACTAGGGAGGAACTTAACTAATATAAAAGACAAAAGGAAATGGTTTAGATTGTCTCCTCAGCGCTGGTTTTCGGCCAATCCCTTCTGCCTGAGATCGATTGCGGGGTAAGAGGTATAAGAGGGCTTAACAAAACAAAATTTAAACATCATTTACGTAATTGTATAAAGAAGAAGAAGAAAAAAAAAAACAACACTTATGTACGCCACAGTCTCAATCATTGGGCGTTATAAAATCTATCATAAAATAAAAGCAATTACAAGAACCCTTCCAATGCATGCTTGTGTGTATGTGTCTGGGTGTGTGTGTGTGTGTCTGGGTATGCCTAAGTACCTAGGTAATAAGCGCGACCATGTTACTAAGCCTCCGTTGTCTGTCTGTCCGTGTCCGCCAATCCATCCCTCCACCCGCTTGTGTGTTACCTAGCTGAAGTTACCAGTGATGTAAGTTTTTCAAAAATATATATCGAATCCTGTCGATTCGTATATGTCCGAAATGCACCAACACAACAACAATTCTACACTTGTTCTTTCGTCAGATTTAAATGATAATAACACCATAACACTACTGTAACTTGTGTGCTGGTCGGTGGCGAATTTTAAAGGAAATCCAAAGAACTAGGATTCACACTGCATTTCATTTTAAACTTGTAGGTACTATACATATACGTACATTCCGAAACACAGAGGAGCCTGCGGCGGGCGCGAGACTCGAATATTGACTCGAAAAATATTAAACTAGTTGACTGTACTATCTCCTCGCGTCTTGTATGCCCCGCGCACACTCCTTTACAAAATTATCAAAATAAAGGAATAGGTGAAAGTAGATTGCGTCGCTAACATGCCCCACGCCAGTGCACGCTAGCAGCACGTGCTTCAGCAATAGGAATTCTAGCGATGCGTATGGCAGACCTGGTCAAAAATCCGGTTTTTGTCTTGATCTTGACCATCCTGACACGTCCATCTCGATCAGGGTTGACTTCTACTATTAGCCCTTTTACTACTATAAGGCCAAGTGTTCCTGGGTCTATCAAAGTCGACAATCACGACCAAGTCTCCGACTTGTAGTGGTCTATTTTCTTTGTTCAACTTTTTTCTAGGTATGGAAATTGCACTCGACTCTTTACTGACTGCAGATTTCAAATCAAAAGGATCAGAAATATTTACAGAAATACATACCATAGCATGGTCCAGCCTGGACAATTCGAATCTAGGGTTCGCGGAGTGCATGGGCAAAGATCGTCGGGTGTAATGAAAGGAATCGAAAGAGATATTCTTTATGGAACCCGTGGTTTTGAGAACATTTGAGTGAAGCAGAAATTAGGCTTGAATTTATCTAGTACTATATTCAAAGTTTCGAAGTCAGGACACTACTTTTTTAGGTGAGTACAATTTCCCAGATCCTCATAATGGTCTTTTTTGGCTTTGGAACTATTGCGTTTGTTGTAATATCTCACATGGCTTAGAAGGAACCTATCAAACGCCGGGGACACTCGCAAAGTAGCAGCAGCTTTGGCTGCCACATCAGCAGCCTCGTTCCCTTCGATACCGACATGTGCGCGTAGCCAGACAAATGAAACATCAAGTCCAAGTATTTGGGCGTGGTGGAGAGTTTCGAAAATTTTGGCAGCTAGGTAATACCTGGAATTGGAATCAATTCCGTGAGGCAAGACTTGCTGTCAGATAGAACTACTGATGGTATGGCCTTTCCTTTAGTATCCAATCACATGCGTGTTGAAGTGCCAGGAGCTCGGCCTGGAAAACTGAGCACGTTAATTGGAGTTAAAAAAATTTGATGAATTGCTGATGCTGACCAATGGGTTTAATCATAACTACCGCCGCTCCAACCAGCGGTCTGCCAGATCTATACTAGAAACGTCACTCCCCATAAAACCGCACTCGACGGATGACACTACGATAGCGTTGCGTCAACAGCGGTTGAGCGGTTTTAGTATGGAAAATGACAGACCGCTGTGGTATTTTTGCACTCCGTCGTGCGTCAAGTATATTTCTCGCTTTACCCTATTCTGGTTCCGTGATTCATCCTATTCTTTTGTTCAACGCCGTGTATGGTATGAGTGTTTACTTTTGTAGAAACGACTTTAGAGTCAATCAACATGTGCATTGCCATGTCAGGTCTATATGCATTAAAAACAATGACTACCGAATATCTGGATTTGAAATATGATTTGGTTTATTTGCAAACCCTATCTAAAACTTCTTCAAAGAAACTTTCACGCATGCGTGCTGATGATGGTGTTCGACGTATCTAGGTAAACCAGTAACTTATTTGAGAAGGTTAACCACAGGCAATTGAAATTTACTTATGAGTGGAAAAAAATCCTTGGTGGAAGGGCAGGCAGAAAAATATTGCACGATATCTACCAAGTGGACTGATAAGGGCTTCATCTAAACTTTAGCTACCTATGTAAAATTTAAGTAAGTATGTTGAATTTACCTGCAAATGAAAATGTGGTCTCTTAAGTATTGGTAGAAGTGATATAAGCGCCAGTCCGGTACTGTCAGCAATATGGGCGAACTCTATCGATAGCACGCGCAAATTCGTCAACTGTCCAAGACTTGTTAAAAAACAACTCCTGGTGTCAAAGCGTTCAATATTCAGCCCTGGACCTGTTCAAATTATCACATTATTAAACGAATAGTACAAGGTGTACATGAACATTATTTTTTTTTGCGCACTTTTTTTTTAGTGATGGTCTAATCGTTTTTGGCCCCGGGGCCATCAAAACTACGCCTGCCGGCTTGGTGGGGAGCAAGGGCTCACCTAGAAATAATTGATTGGTTGTTCAAACAACCAGCCCAATCACGCCCTTGGGTCGAGACTGGGCTTAGGAGTTGTTCTGGGAAGAACGGATCGGACTGATTTTCGCGCACGTGGTAATATGGAGGACGAAGGAGCTACTAAGGTGCTTATATGAAAGCTAGTAAATAATAGGTATGTATTCTTGAAGTCATAAACACAATACTATTATTAAATAAATTAATAAGTCATCGTAAAAAAAAATTGTCAATAACAACTTTCTCATCTTTAAAACAAATTTATGTTCCTAGTAGTATCTCGGCACGATGGGATAAATAAAAATAAAGGCACTGCCTCGAAGCTGGCCGGGCTGCGTTAGTACACACCACTGTCTGTGCTGTAGTCGGGATGGAACAGTAATCATGCTACAAAGGCGACTACAACACAGACATCATCGATTAATAAACAATGCCAAGTTAACGATGAACTACATTATTTGAGATTGTTATTATTTTAATGATTGCCTAATGATGATTTAATGATAAATTATAGTTTAATGATATTTTAATGATGAATAACCAATTATAATGAATAATGACATCGAAATGATTGATGATAATTTTAATGATTAATGATACTTAAATGATTAACGATATTTTAATGATAAATTGTGTAATTGTTAAAATAATAATAATCATAAATAATGTAAGTCATCGCTAACTTAGCGTTGATCATTAATCGATGATGTCTTTGTTGTAGTCGCCTTTGTAGCCTGTTTACCGTTTCATCCCGACAGGTCCGGTTTGTACTATCGCGGCCGGGCTGACATATTAATCAGCCAAACCCCCTGGATAGGAAAACCATCCAAAAAGTTGTCTTAAAGTGCTCCTATTCTCAATTTACAATTTGTATAGTCCCTGAGCTACCCTTAAAGCAATGTTATAAAAATACTAGCTGTGTCCCGCGGCTTTGCTCGCGGTCAGTCAGTAAACGTTTCCTGGTACACGTACTATCAAAAGTAATTATAAACAGTAATTTTGGTTTAATGCTTCAAGTTTATTTTCATAAGCTTTATTGATAACATTAACAAAAAATTCATATATGTATATGTATTATGCCAATTCAATATTTTTGGACCCCCTTTCAAAAGAACATGTGTTTTTAATAAATGTAGTGAAGTGTTTTGTTAATTATAAATGTAAATTACATTATAAATACGATGAGGGAACGGACGATAGTCATGTCATGAGTACGGTACACATGAGTACAGACAGTTGGATAGTAGCGCCACTGAGTTGCTTGACGTCAACTCACCCCTACCCCAAGTCAATATATGCCGTCTGCCTGTAGGCGGAGCGACTAATGGATTAGCCGCCTAGTCGCCTTCGCGTACGGAGGCGTTACAACTAAACTATGATTCTGCCTACCCTCGGTCGTCGCGTAGGGCTCTGTTGAGCACCCCGTAACCCCAGCCTCCCACTAGCGGGTCTCACCGGGGGGGGGGAGCTTCGTATTTAGCTGTTTTCTTAGCTCTGACTATGTATTAAAAAAATTAAATATAGTACTAAAGTTTGGGCTCCGATTCCGTTATTCTTAATTAGCATCAGAGCTAAGAAAACAGCTAATACGAAGAGTACAATTACTGTGGATTTATTTGTATGAACATATTTACGCAGAAACTTTGGTTTAAACATTTTGTGTCGCTGCAGAGCACGCCTCCCCAGCCGGACCACTTGTATTATCTAATAACTTTCAAATTTGAGAATACTTTTAAATTATTTCATCTATATCTTGAGGTAGGCTTTCGGTACAATTATTCAGCAAATCAAAAAATTGGCTTCATAAAGAAGTTTCGGAGATGTGATGGTGGTCCGGCTGTAGAGCAGTACTCCGAGGCAGAACCACAAACAATGATTTTTAGCTAATTAATCTTGGAGGTACTATTTATTTTATGCTAATGAGATAAAGGTAGACATAAGGTAGCATGTGTTTACATTAATAGTAAGTGAGTACTAAATAGTGGTCCGGCTAGGGAGTAGCACACAGTCAAATGAACTCAAACACGGGGATGTAGGTACGTAGTGCGATTGCTTGTCTATCTTCCGTCTCCATCATCAGATTTTAATAAAATATTTTAGGAGATACGTTGCCTCAAAGGATTGCCGACACAGATAGATTTACCAGTGAAACTTATAACAACCCTCCGGTTTTTCGGCGGGGGTTAAAATATAAAAAATCCAAAGTGTATTAAGCTAGCTGACGATTTTTCGTCTATTGAATGCCAAGTCGATATGATTATAGGCGCGGGTAAATTTTTTAAGAGTTGACGCGTGGGTTAGGTTACAGCATCAGTTAGGTGAGGGTCTCCCAACCCGATTCGGGTGGATTCTCACTGGCGATGATATGATTTCACAGCCGAATACACAAGTGGGGAGTAACTTTGTTATGATTGAGAGCCGTGGTAGTGACAGCATACTAGGTAGCCTATGGGATAGGCCGGGGCCAGAATTTGAGCAGTTGACAATTTTGTTGTCAATTTTTGATCCGCTCGGTATGCTCACTTCAGTATTGATCAAGGGTAAACTTTTATTCAACGTCCGTTTGTTGATAAGACAGGATGGGACGAAAAATTAACTCATTAACCGAAGAATTTAAATAATTTCCCGCCAACATTCAAACGCTCAATATGCTGTCCGTACCGCGCCAAGTAACAATTCGTACCTACTGCTAGGTAGAGTTGCACGGGTATTCGGACAGCAATCTTTCCGCTAACAGCTCGGCAATCTACCTACGGTGTGCTACGATGGACAGATAAAGAGTGTAACATTCTTGTGCGTTTACTATGGTCTAAGTCTAGAATAGCGCGCAAGGAGACAATGCCTAAATTAGAATTACGCGGGGCGGTATTGCTAGCTAATCTTTATGCAGAAATTAAAGATGCGAACAAAATATCGTCAACCTAATATTTGGGTCGACTCAACCGTAGTTTTGGCTTGGATTAAAACTCAACCCAGTAAATTACAATAAGTGATACAATCGTTAACGAATATAGGTGATTGGGGTTGGGTAAGTACTAACGACAATCCCGAACGACGGATTTGATTACACGTGGCGTTTCCGCGGAAGGGCTGGCGCGAAGTGAGTTGTGGTGGCACGCCTCTTCGTGGCTTCGGAAGGCACAGTCGGTGAGTCCTCGCGCGGACGCGAGTCAGAGATCGGAACCGGGACTAATGTTATTTGCTGCGCGAGGGTAGATGACGAAAACCAACCTAATTTATTTAGGCAAGGTTTATTTAATAAATATTCGAGCGACACAAATTTATATCGTGTCTTCGCGTATATGATGAGATTTATTAATAAAAAACTCCAGAAACACGAATTTAATGTTTTATTTTATTAGTCTAATAACTTTTTTGAAACAAGTTTAATTAAAAAGCGCAATGTTCTGTGCATACTTTGAACCCTCTCTTTACCCAAGGGTTAAAATTCATAAAATGCTGAAACATGTGTTAAATTATTTTTCTTTTCCAGTATCATAACAAATTGTGAGACAAATTGGCTAAAAGACCACAGACTTTCATACAAACGTGACACCGCTTTTTTACTGCGTTAGTGTATGAAATTTTCAAAATCCGTCATTCATGTATGTTTCTGGAGTATAATAAATCTACTGCCCAAATTTCATAGTTTTAGCCGTAGTCGTTTAGGCTGTGCGTTGATGAGTCAGTGTGTCAGTGAATGAATGAGGGCAAACGTTTTGGTATAAGTAGGTATAGATAAACTGATATTACACCTAAAGTTCTTATGAAATATGCTAAATGCCATAATTAATATAACACATTTTCTGGATTGAATGACATTTATATTATGAATTAGCTAATGCCCGCGACATCGTTCGCGCGGTAAAAATTTAAGGGTAGTTACATTTATAATTGCGGTTCGGGTTGTCGAACGACTTGGTGTCCCACACGACAAAAGGGAATGCCTTGTATTAAGTTTATATTCGCAAAAAGCTCTAGGGAACATAATAACAACCCAGCCTTTTGTGTTTGTTCTTGGTCCCTATCTATCTACTATGCATACATACAGGGTGTAAAAATATTAGCTGCAAATATTTTAAGGGGTGAATCAGCCCATGAAAATGAACAACTTTCCCCAAGGAACATAAGTCGAGTGAAACCGCGGGCGGACAGCTAGTCTCGTATATAATAATGCGGATAAGGATGAGTGGGAACAAGTTACTTACCCGTCTTGTATCTATAGTTAATAAGTATTGGATTCTCATTTGGCAGCACAAATCCCCACAGGAAGAGATACTTGAGCGTATCTGAGTTAAAAGTGGCCAGTTTCTCGACCAACCGGACCCCCTCTATCCGCAAACAACCCAGATTCTCCAGTGATACCAACTGCAGATTGTCCTGAAAACTAATCAAAGGACAATATTACTACCCGCAGCTTTTACCACTTCTGCTATTACATAGAGTTCGAGGATTAAACATGTTCGCCTAGTTCATCTTCCTTGCCTTATCCCGTTCTCTGTCGGGATCGGCTACCTAACCTAGGGGATTTGACGTGGAACCAAGTTTTTACACAGAGCGACTGCCATCTGACCTCTGCAACCCGAAGGCTAACCTGGCCGGAATCCTAGGTTAAGTCAAATTCAAATATCATCTGAATTCAAGTTTTATTTGAATGTGGGTTTCATCACGATGTTATTCCTTCACCGTAAGAGCAGTCGGTAAAAGTACGTGAGTAACAACACATTGGTACATGGCGAGGATCGAACTTTGGTCTCACGATTGTAAGACCGGTGTCCTAACCACTTGGCCACCGATGCTCCGACATGTTCGCCTAATTAACTTACCTAATTTTTACATGTTATAAAAATGTAGTAACTGAAAATATTGTGGTGAGTGGAAAAAATAATAGGTATGGCAGGTAAAATATGTACGTAGCTGGAAAATTTGCAATGTAAAGCCAACCTAGTACCCAGCAGGCTGATTCTTTTATTTGCATCGGCGTCGTCATTCATATCATTTGTCATAAATTGATGAAAGTTAGCTTTTTCACCATTAACAATCCAAGGTAAACGTACCTAAAAATGTTTTCTAAAATTCTAAAAAATGTGTTCCTCTTGTGTAAATCAAACTTCGAAACCTGTATTAATTGGTCGGATACTATCAAGCGGTCTACTTGGTCTTCATTCCTTTCCATTTTCTGAAAGAATTTAAAAAAAGGGTTAACTCATGCTGGCATTAGAAAGGAACGGTTCGTTTTATGGTAGTGTGGTTTGCTCCAGTACACGACGAGCGATTTCAATTTGACATACATACATACATATAACACGCCTTTATCCCTTGCGGGGTAGGCAGAGCGTTAACGGCCGTAAGAATACGGCCACTATCGCCACGTCTGACATTTTAGAGGATTATTTTCATATCACTATAGTGACAGGTTGTCAGCCTATCGCCTAAAAATTGTAATACACCAACACTCTCGAGTCCCTTAGTTGCCTCTTACGACACCCGCGGGGAGGGTGTGGGGTGAAGCTATTCTAAGCCGGCATCACACGGCATTTAATTTGACACCTGTCTTTATTGTACTGAATGATATTAAATATCCATGCTTTGTATTTGCATGCATGCGTTTGATTTGTCGTGATGCCCTGAAACAGAAACCATAGTCGTCAATAAATAGGTGATACTGCAGAGCGTACCTCCCCTAAAGGATAATGATTTTTCGTCATAATAATCAGTATCGTGTTTTACGCATTCAAACATTGCCGTCGAATGAAAAATCAATACTTTAACAATACCTTTAATAATTATCAACCTATAGAGCTAAAATAATTTTTATACTACACATACGTAGAGAATGCTTTAGTCTATAGCTATATAAAAGCGTAGAGAGGAACGTGAGTTTCAAATTTGCGGGAGGTAATAATCCATACAAACCGCTTGCCTCCCCAAGGGAGAAAAGATGCAACTTTACTGTCGAAGTTACGTGAATCGGAACGTAAATCTAATATATTTTAGTAGGCAAAACGGAAAACTTTAAAACAATACCGCACGAATATTTGTTTATTTTTTTCGTGTTTTTTTAGGTTTATTGAACTGTTCTTCTATTAGTATTCCTGATTTTTTATTCTTATAGGTGTAGTACAAAGCTCCCGGATGTAGCTAAAGATGAAATCGGGGCCACACTCAGAGGACTTAATAATGAGAATGTTCCCGGAGAAGTCAGATTGGCCTCTTAGTTGCTTAAGGCTGGTGGAAAACTTGAGGAGTTGAAAATGACATTCAACTCGGTGATATTTTGGTAAAGCCTTTTGATTTGATACATGTTTCATAACCCACACAATAGCTTCAGAAAAATAATAATAATAATAAATATCCTGGACAACTCACAAAGCGCCATCTAGCCCCAAACTAAGCAAAGCTTGTACTATGGGAACTAGATAGCTGATACTAATACTTAAGTATATACTTTTTTTTTTTGTAAATAAATACATATTATACATAGAAAACACCCAGACTCGACACAAATATCTGAAAATTAACTTAACAAATATTTGTGTCCGGTGGGGATCGAACCCACGACCCTCGGCGTAGAAGGCAGGTGTACTATCCGCTACGCCATCGGGACAGTAAAAAAAAAGCACTATCTTTAACCCTTCCTCTCTCTCCACGCCACGTAACGATTTTGAGGACTCCAGATCCTGATTAAGGGCATCAAGACGAATCTAACAACACCAAACATGGGATCGAGCTAGCTGTCAGATACAACTCAAGATCTAGAGAAATTTTTGTCGAAAATGAACTGCACTATGTGGTATGTATTATATAGCAGTGACAGGCGGACTATCTAACTGAAGCACCTTAAATAAACATCATATAGCGTGCAACAAACGAAAATAAATACATATAATATGGACATTACTCTTAAACTTCTAGATCAAACTTGAGCTTGAACTGAACTGGGTAATGCAAATTAGATTAATTATATGCAAATTAATTTTTCTACTGAAATTAGCTGAAATAGTTCTTAACCTTAAGGGTTGTTTCCATTGCAAGTAAAAACTCCTTTCGGTATGTAATGTAAGGCGGAACTTTACAAGCGGCATTCTCTTTCCACATGTGGCTGCCGAGTCTGGTCTGCATGCGCAGGTTGGGGTACTGCTGGGTGAACAGCACCTGCTCGCAGTGGAGGTCCAGCAGGAAATACCTCTGAGGGTCATATATTGACCAATACCGAGAGTTGGTAGTCCTGAGAATCAAACGGAGTGATTCCTTCTTTATTAAGTTATACAGGGTGTAAAAAAATTTGCTGCAATTACTTTATGGGATCGACCAGCCCATGAAACTGAACTAACAAGGAACATATGCCGAAATATGAAAAAATGTTTTGGACTTCTTACACAAAATTACCGACCGACCAAGTCAAGTTGTATGGGAGGTCAAAATTCTCATATTTCGACCCATGTGTAGCACTTTTTATACATTAAAGGAGTGGTGCTCAAAATTATATTAGTACACAAATAGTCACAAATGTTTTATTTTATTCATTTATATTATAAAAAATATTTTCAGTACTATAAATGTTTGAGTAACATATTGTAATGGTGAGAAGGAAGCCTGTCGTTGGAGATTTAAGTGAAACTTCATCTAATCACTATGTACAGCTTTTATTGAGATGATGCTCAGAACGTTTATAGTTAACAGTATTGAAATCACAGCACGAAAGTATATTAGATCTATCTGGAGACATCTCTAGCTACAAAACTCCTGATTAGTTGCCTTTTTCCGATCCATCATCACAGAGTCAATTGGCTTCAGCAATTAACTCGTGAACGACGAGTCACAAAATAAATACTGGCTCGTGGACGAGTGGACTCCTATTCAGAGTGCGCAGCCAAGTTTATAACGACGTGATAACTACCCAATTAAATTTATGATATGGGACCAGTTTTCCACCAAAAAAAATGCTTAGGGGTTAATTGTCCACGAGCTTTCGTGTCCACCAAACCTATATATATATATATAACATTTACGTGTAATCTGACTAAAGAAATTAAAAAATATATATATATTATTCTAGTCGCTGGATAGATAGTGCTGTTCTTGGTATGCTATCGCAAAGAACGGAACGTAATATTTAGTTATTGTTATTTTGAAACTTGGACTCGGACTCATTTGGAACGAAAGTTTCATTGTATGCCAGACTTTCAGTCTGTGTCATGTTTTTTTTAGTCATTTGGCTTTGGAATTTACACCAAAATCTAGTAACATAGTCGGTTCAACGCCATCTATCGAGTTCTTGGAATACTAGTTTTTTATTATTCTCAAAAAGAAAACCTCCGATTGGCAGGAAATGTTAGATAATTTACAAGGCCCGAAAAAGACCATAGGCCCAATTTAATTGCCAGAATTTATAAACTTAAATTGGAGGAACTTTTAGATAACATTATACTATAATTTTTATCCAGATAGACTAAATTGACATTTGGTAGGTTGCCACGTTATTGTATTTAAAAATAATAAAAAAAATGCGTTGTACCCCGAATGATCAAGCTATATGATTCAAAGATAGTGATTGAATATTTTTGAAAATAGTTTAGTTAATTTAAATTTGCGTTAATAAATTTGCCTAAAAGACTACTACTACTACTATACTACTTTGTTTGTAACAAACTAACTTCTCACTTATTTCCTGTTTGACCAGACAACAATACGTTTTTGTTGTTATCGTCAGAGGATTACAATTTATTTACCAGGTTCACCACAGCAGCGAAGTAAGTTGTAAAGTTTGTTTACCATATGGGTTAATGTTACAGTCTTCTATTTTACCTACCTACCCATTTTCAAAATTCTGGCGGAGAAGGTAATGTACTTATTATGCATATTTATTAAAAAAAAAATACATCGAGGAATCATTTCCCAACAGTTCAATGAATAAAATAAATCAGTTAAACCACAACACTAGGCTTGTGCTTGCAACATTAAAAAAATAAGGCCGTTCTTAGCTGTCAGTTTAGTCTACCTGGATAAAAATTGTAGTTTACAATGAAACATCCCAGTATCTAGAAGCGTTCAATTAGAAATAGGTGAATCAGGAGTGTACGTTTGGCGTGTAGACTACCCCACGCGCCTCTAACGTAACTTTTTAGACGCGTCTACTAAAAGACGCGTAGAGGACTTTATTTATTTGGAGTGTTAATTTAAAATAAAAAATGTTTGATTAAAATTTTTGCAGTTTTTATCAATTTTACTTATTAAACACAATGAACGAAGCTATTAGAATCATAATTATAAACTTCAATTAATAAATTTGGTACTTCGTCATAATAAAATGATATCATTAAATAATTAAAATTTAAAAAATTAAAATACCTAAAAATGTTACAAATTAAGAAAGAGATCATCTGATGTCATGGTCTAAATTCAATGCCTTTCTTATATCTTTAATATTACTTGAGAACCAATGACTAGAGAAATAGTACCTATTTATCTACATTTTTTACTCCTAGATGTGTACATTTTACCCCAGCGAAACCGAACTTTTATCTAGTACCTACCTATATAAAGAAGCAAGCGCAATTTGTGTAAGGTCAATTATACTAGCAGTAAAAAAATATCGGTATGTTCAATTGTTGAACATAGAGACAATGTCACGTTACACAATCATGCAGGAGGCACCTGAGTTACACCTGAGTTACATCTATGGTACTCACATTAAAACGTCATCTTCCAGAAGTACGCCATCGTTGCTCTCGACGTGGTGGAGCCAGTGGAAAGGATGGTCGGTCCAGTCCGCGACAGCCAGCACCCCCGGGCTCGGCTTGTACTTGTTTTCCCACAAGATCCACTTCACAGCCTCCAGGTGACCCTCGATTCGCAGACATTTGCAATCCTCTGAATATTACAATTGGAAGATAAAAAATCTGCGAAATACGGACTACACGGTGACTACTAAAAACTTTTTAATACACTAGGCACTAAGATATATTCACGCCACGATTTGACACGCTGCACGAGTTATAATCTATGAATTGAAAAAAGGCTATTAAATAATTTCCCCCTCTTTCCCAGCGGCTTATTAAAGAGTTTTATTAAGTAGAAATTTTGATGCTTACTATGAAAAATACCTACAACAATACAATGCCACAACACTTTAGTAGAAGTGCGTAGTCCGAAAAATTGCCATTTTTGTTTCATTTTGACTAGAGTTAACCAAATTTTTACCATGGATATGGTCGCTTATTTGGGGAAAAAAATTCGGCCCCAGTGCGCGGGGGGAAAGCGAGAAGGGGGTAACTGACACACTTTAATGATATTTTTTTACGACTTCATTAATGGCAGGAGGGCACGTGTGGTTTCATTTTCATAAAAACCGAATGCAAGGCATTCCTAATACTTAAAAATTATGATTCGATACAAAAATATTAATTTATTAACGATTGAATGAAAAGCGAAGCAAAAAAAAATTCCATTTCTGCTAGTTGTTGACTTAGAGATCGCGCAAGTCAGTAGGTACCCATCACGTTTCTCCAGCGGTATCTGGGTGGGTGGGTGCCCCACGAGTCGACGTCCTAGGGACGACCCAAGTACGCTCTTTTTAGTCCTCGATCCATTCCTATTCTCTCTACGTGGCCGAGCCAACGGAGTAGGTGAGCTTAAGTCTCTCCGATTATGTTGGGCTAGGGCACTAGCTGTTCGATTTCGGTATTCCTTCGGATTTGCTACCTGCCGTCATCCCGTCTGGTTTCGTCGTCCCAGGGTTTTGCGGGAGAACTTTTCTCTCAGCGACTAAAAGTTTATTCTATTCTTTTCGTATCAATCTCCAAGCCTCACGGCCGTACATCAAAATAGGCCGTATAATTGTGTTGTAGATACGGATCTTCGTACCTTTACTGATAAGATTAGACAGCACAGAACCGCAAAGTGTTCTGAACGCGGATGTCAATCTCATACGTGAGGCTACTAGTGTCAGTCACAGTGCACCCCAGGTATTTGAATTTGCCACACCCTTATGTAATATCCTCAACATGTAGATCTTCACAAGGGACCCGTGTATTTATACAGGGTGTAAAAATATAAGCTGCAAATATTTTAAGGGGTGAATCAGCCCATGAAACTGAACAACTTTCCCCAAGGAACATAGATCGAAGTATGAAGACA
This sequence comes from Keiferia lycopersicella, assembly GCA_029255805.1. NCBI lineage: Eukaryota > Metazoa > Arthropoda > Insecta > Lepidoptera > Gelechiidae > Keiferia > Keiferia lycopersicella. The sequence goes on along the minus strand of JARACZ010000006.1, from coordinate 10,637,564 downwards.
ATTTTTGGACCTCCCATATAAAATTACCGACCGACCAAGACAATGTGTATGGGAGATCCAAAAAATTTTCTCGTATTTATACTTATATTCCTTTGGGAAAGTTGTTCAGTTTCATGGGCTGGTTCATCCCTTAAAATATTTGGTAGAAAAAATGTTCCGGCAGTAAGTTAAATTGCAATACAATTTTACGTCGCAACGTACAATCTAATATTATATTTGTTAGTTAATATTCCTTGGTTGCACCCATTTAACTTACTACTTAGTAAACTTTCGTAGGCGTTAGCCTGATAAAATTGAAGTACCAGTATCATTTTGTTTTAATATGTACTTTGTATGAAATATTATGTTAAATAAAGAATTTTGAACAACAACCCCTTAAAATATTTGCAGCTAATATTCGGGGTTGTCGTGACTGATACTAAGTCTCACCTAACAGAGCTAAGTCATCAGCGTACCCTATCACGTTATGTTTTCCATCCAGCTCCACGACAATATCCAGTTGCAGGACCTTTCTCAAGGCATACTCTAGCACAATATTGAAAAGCATAGGCGACAGGGCATCGCCCTGTTTTAGACCGGTTATTACTGTGAAGTCATCTGTCAGCTTCCAACTTTTACGCGCAAACTGCATTTTGATGTGGCAACTTTAACCATTGTGACCATTTTGCTTAGGATATTAAACCCCCGCAAAATTTAATATAGGGCGTCCCTATCAATGCTGTCGTAAGCTTTGTTCAAGTCCACAAACAGTGAGTGAACACCATGGGCATACTACCATCTCTTTTCTATCAGGTTCTTCAGTAGGAAGATTTGTCTATAGTGCTTCGATTTCGGCGGAACCCACACTGAAAATCACTGAGATTTTTTCCACGTACGGTTTCAGCCTCTTAAGGAGCACGTAAGATAATATCTTGTAAGCAGTAGTCAGTAACGTAATCCCTCGGTAGTTTATGCACTTCTTTTTGCAGCCTCTTTTGTGAATGGGACAGATGATACCTATATTCCATTGCTCGGACTGGCGTTCGTTCTCCCAATTCTTTAAAAGTAGTTTGTAAAGTACGGGATTTTACTACCCCTCATCTTTATTTCCAAAGCTCTCCGGGTATTCCATCTATCCCAGCCGTATGATGGCCTCGTGCACTTCCTCAAAAGATAAAGGCTCTACTGTATCAGCACCAACTTCCGAAACATTGCAGTTGATACGTTTTCACAAGGACAGTTGAGCAAGTACATAAAGTATTTTCGCAACGTTGATTTTATTATTTCAGGATTTCGTGAAGTACAGTGTTTTTCATGGGAGGCGTGATGTTAGCCCGCCGCAAAACCCCCAAAATGCCGGAGGACCACAACCTACTTCGGTCCGTGAGTCCATGTAGCGTAGCCAGGCTGTGCTACCGACCGTACCCCCGTGCGCCATGCCGGGGGCCGCACCTCTTCACTGTGAGGCCTAGCAAGAGTACATGAATAGAATGAGGGGAGGGATTTGGGAAGGATACAGGATACAGGATTTACAGGATACAGTAGCCCTCCAGGAATCAGGAGGCGAGACGGCTAAACATTACCTCGATAGTCCGGAACCGCGTACCCGAATCCTTTTAGTGTGATACCGTAGCACCTAAAAAGGACCTTTGAACATAACTGATAGAATAAAATTACAAATCGTCTTACCTTCGCTTGCCATCTTTTTTTTTTGCTCAGGTACCTATAATAAATTTAGGAAAATGCGTATTGTAAGTAGGTAAGCATTTGAAACGAATTATGAGCTTCGTTTGACTTAGTTATTCTTAATATAAAGCTGAATATAAAAAGTAGCAAAAAAATATCAAAAAATGTTTTGTGCGTCCTTGACAGCACCCTAGCCACAGAGCAAGGAATACTACTATACTCCCCTACGTGGAGCCACAGAGGCACAGAGGTTGCAATACGACGATACTATCGTGATATTATGACAGTACCTGGTTGACCGAGCCTAGCCCAGATTTATCGCCCTCAAAACGTTATTGCGATACGAATTTAGACGCCAAAACGAGAACTTTTACAAATTACGTACCGGCCCCGTGATCGTTGGAAGGGGCACCGCTACCACACAGAGGTACAAAACAAACGAACAAGATCTTGCAAGACCATATCATGCCATTTGCCCCACTTTTTGGCGAAAATTTTCAACAAGTGCATGACAATGTAAGAGCCCACGTAGTCGGGAGCGTTACCCAGTATCTGCAAGAGGTCCGAATTCTTGTACTCCAATTTAAGTGGTTTTGGGCATATTATCAAAATGTCTTGATAATATGAAATTCCAGCTCCAGTTGGGATGTTTGCAGGGCAGGTCTAAGTGGTTTCAAGTTATCCTTTTCCATGAGTTCGGCTTACTCCCTTCAAGCCGTCCTAACTGATAAATGGGTTCAAATCCTGTCAGAAAGCGACTACGACGCAAAGTTTTCTACAATTATAGACTTTTTTTAATACAGTTGTTGCTCAAAAAGTGGCGTATTACAGGGCCGTATAGCGTTCGGGACACTGACTTTCATAGTCTTCTCTATGGTACTGGACTTGCTGTCCCATACAAATGACAGCTAGTTTTGCGTGTTCAATTGAAGCACCATCTACGAACTTCCGCTGAACTAATTTGACGGTTGCTTGGCAACTTGGCAACGTTTAGTCTGTGATTTGGCGTCAACCATAAACATAGTTCCAGGACTTCTTTTGTTTCGTCCGTCAATGAAAGACGTATTTTCAATTGCAAATTTTTATTTTATATTTTATTCGAGTCTTCAGTGCTTATTTTCGATAGTAATTTAAGCAATGAAGTGCCCGTATTGTGAACATTGAATGAAGAATTGAGGTTGAAGATTTTTCACCACATTTCCTGATGGTATCAAGAGGAGCCCCTCAGATCCTGTAGATGACACTATCACCCTACAGGAGTCACCGTCCGGCGCAACTGCTGCGCTGGAATCCTTTCTCACTGACACTGGCAGAATTACCCTAGATAGGGTAGAAGTCCATATAATTTTTTAAATAATAAACAAATAAACATAGTTCCACAACAGCGTTATTTTTTGGGATTAACGTTTTGTTTCGTGAAATCTACGTAACATTTTGTTTAAAGTTGTGTTATTAAAGCTTATCAAAGATGAAGAAGTGTGTTTTTTGCAAAACCCGGTACAAAAAAGGGACAAAAATGTAATTTCACAGGTGCGTGTATTTTTTGTCATATTTATTTAAAATAATGCATGAAACTGTGCCAAAAATATTGGAATAATGTCTGTAGACTGTTAGCAAATATTCAAGCAATATCTGAGAAATATTATAATGATTTTGTAGAAAAACATGTACGCGATTTATTTTGTTTACATTCACTAGTGATGGGATACGTTTTGTCTAAAATTTGAATCTGTCAATCAAGTTGTATGTAGTACTTACTACTAACCAGAAATAGCCTCTTATTGTTTATCTGAATGAAGCTAGTGAGATATAACAAAAGAGTAGTCTATATTGGCGGCCAGTAGCGTGCTGGATGGAACAAGGTGGTGCTGGGAATGCATTATGTACAGGATAAGATTTTCTTAGGCTGGTTTCAGAGCGGCGCGTCTCAGCAGCGCTGCTCGGGCGCGCGTCTGGGCAGCGAGCGCGTTCGCTGTGAAACGACATTCAGACGCGCGCGCTTCGTTGTGGTGTACGGTCGAGTGCGGAGAATCATTATGCCAGCAAACGTAATCACTATATTAGCTATATACGTTACATGGAAAAGAGTGCAACAACGACGTCTAAAAAGATTGCAAGTCGACGCTACTGGCAATCGAAGGAGATCCGACCGCGGCGCGGCCGAGACGCGGCCCAAGACGCGTCACTATGAAACGCTACATACAATCTAGTGTAATGCGAGGCGCGCGCGGCTGGGCAGCGCTGCCGAGACGCGTCGCTCTGAAACCAGCCTTAAAATAGAGGAACTATTAAGTAATTCTTTTTTAATCATTTATGAAAAAAATATATACTTACAATAAGGTGGGAAATCCAAAAGTTTCGAACGATAAAAATATTTGTTTCAATCATACGTAGGGGCCATATTCCTTAATAAACAACCATATTTAAGCGTTGACCGCTACATGTAGGAGTTAACGCTCGTGCTTCTTTCTCGCTCGAGTTTCTTGAAGTAAGCAACCCTAGTCCAATACGTATAAACCACGTATAACTTATTATGAACCGTAGTCCAAAGGATTAAGGCCCGTATTCCCTTAAAAAATTTTGGTAGGTATGTAAATGAACACGCGCTCGACTGGATCGCGAGCCAAATTAAATCATGCTGTTGATCACGTTGAGTACATATTTCTTTGAAAACCATTGCGAAGTAAAGCTTCTGTAACGCTAGTTACTAGTCTGTTATTATTCTGTGGTCACGTGAATTTCATAGTGGCGCGTAGTAAAAGGATATGTATAGGCTAAGTGGACCCGAGATTGATTTCAAATTTCGAACTGGCCAGCACGTATTGTGTCGCTTTGAATAAGCTTACAGGAAAAAAAAACATTAGGCTAGGCCGTATTTATATTTCTAATCTGTGTTTTTATAGCCTCAACAAATGAGTTTGTCGAAATTATTACTCATCATCATGACTACGACAAGGAAACTAAAATCTACGAATCTACGACTACAAAAATTTATCTTTAATATTGGAATAATTTTCACTTAATTCAATAATTTTTACCCTCGAAAACATAAGTTCCGTAGTACAAGACGTGCAAGTTGCGTAGTATGAGTATCAGATGATACAATATTAATTTATGGATCGTTTTCTTGGTGCGTAATCTACTATTTATCGCGGGAAAATTGCAATAGCTTCAAAGCAAATATTTGTGTGAAGGCATAGGCCTATCCTGATTTTTGTCGCTCCAACCGTGGTCAAAAAGGCTCACATTTTTAGTTTTTAATTTTTCTTGCCAATTTTGTTAAGTTGTTTAGCCAATGTTGATCTGGTACTGTTACAGGATTTGCCGACAATACAGCTACATTATTATCAGGGTGCGACAACTTTTTACTGAAACATTCTTTCGAAATATGAATAAAAATTGGACTTCCCGTACAAAGTGACTCAATCGGCTGGTACATTTTGTATGGAAGATACATTTTTTCCATATTTCTGTAAAATTTCCTTGGCAAAAGTTATATTTTATACGTTTGTGCCAGACGATCAAATCAATATCTGAAGCAGGACTTTTCGTGGCTATAGGTATAAGCCGATTTTCCAAAGGCACTGCTTTGTCTAGAGTGTAATTTTGGAAAACGCAGGGTTGCCTAAGGGTAGCCGTTCGAACTGAGCGTTTATAGCGTTAGAGACGCCGCGACTGTGACGCCGCGACAGTGCCACAGATCGATGTTCTATGCAAATGTATGAAATTCTCGAGAACGTCATTCGAGCGCAGCGACACTGACGCGGCGTCTGTGACGTCACAACGACGCCGTGAGCGCGTCTTCAGACGCCCGCGTCAGTCGCTCGGCCGCGCTTGCAGCGTCGCTGTTTTTGAGGATAGAAAGAAAGAAAAATGCCGTCTCATGAGAATTTTAGCGCAGACACACAAAAAAGTTGCAAATCCATATTATTTTATGATAAGACTGCTATAAAGATCAATCTGGTCAGGGCGGTGCGCCGCGAAAGTGTGATGCGACTGTGCGTCTGTCGTGGGTATTCAAAGTCACCAGAGCGTCAGTGTCGCGGCGTTAGTGACGCGGCGTTAGTGACGCGGCGTTAGTGACGCGGCGTTAGTGACGCGGCGTTAGTGACGCTATAGACGCTGCGTCTGTGACGCTCAGTTCGAAAGCCTGCCTTAAGGCCTGCGCCACTCCCTCGGGCTCCCTGGCTGACACCACAGGCACTGCGAGTCGATACGTGCGGAGCCAACTTGACTGCAGGATAGACCTCTGTCACACGCGCCTGACAGAGACATCATTCCGGGTTTAAATGTAGATTTTGCTGTCCTTCTCCAGGGCCGGTCTTGGTCAGGTTTCTCCCGCGGTTGATTCATACGACCCCCACGGGAAGAGATGTGCTATTCTACTCTGCCGGCAGAACACGACCTTAATTAAATAGCCGGGGCTCCGCCCGTGTGGAAATCGGTCATCCCATGGCATCGCACAGGAATATTTATTCGCGATGAAAACTTTCCTAGATGTTAATCCAAGTTACCCCCTTTATGTCTGTGTTCAATTTCATGAATATCAGTTAAGCAGTTTTTGCGTGAAGGAGTAACAAACAAACATATAAACTTTTGCATTTGTATTATTAGTAGGAAGTGTCCAACACGAAAAGAAGAAGAAGAAGGAAGTAGCATAGGATAGGATTAGTAGTAGGATTACTAGGTTTTGTTTTTATTTATTCACACTCATGAACTCGGTCTTTGGTCATCTTTAGTCATTGGTCATCCATGACAATGTGGCGTCAGTCTATTTCACGGAATTGATACTCTTGGAAGAAAATATTGCACGGTTTAAAAAAAAATCTGCTAAAAATAGCATAAGAGGCGGAAAGTTGAAGATATAGGGACGAGAACTAGAAAGCTAAAAAATCGGAGCAGGGAATGACTAATTTGTAACTCAGGCTTTGTAATTTGTAATTCAGGAAACTGAACCTACAGGGATTCTAAAACACTAAACAATAAACATATATAAAAGAACCGCCGTTTTCTTACTCTTTCATGTGGAAATTTATATTTTACGATTTAACAGTTTTTTAAATTACATACATTACATATTTTTGCTGTGTGAATAGCATCACCCCATCTCTTCCCCGTGGGAGTCGTAAGAGGCGACTCAGGGACTCAAGGATTTCACGTGTATTACAACTTTTAGGCGACAGGCTGACAACCTGTCACTATAGTGATACACAAATTACCTCAACCGGCCCTCAATATTTGTCAGACGTGGCAATAGCGACCGTATTTTTGCGGTCGTTAACGTTCTGCCTACCCCGCAAGGGATAAGGCCGTGATATATGTATGTATGCAAATTACATATAGTCTGTGAAACCTATGGTGAAACCAAGTTTCGGGTGCCAACCCACCAACAATTCAATATTACCTAATATTATTTTATGGCTCTTAGAGGCCTATGTTTAGCAGTGGCCGTCCTAAATATAGCTGATAAATGATGGAAGATACCTATATTATGGCGAAACGAAGTTCGCGGGCACCAGCTAGTATACTTATAAAAGAAAGGGACAGAACGTTATAGTTTTCGTCCCTTACTGCGTGCCGCGTATTTGACGATTGCTTAGCTCAAAATCTAAACAAAGTTTGACGTTTAACGAGAAATCGGAAGAGTCGCTGACGAAATTTAAAATTATTTTTATATATTCTTACGAAAGTTGTAATTATTTTGTGCCCAAAATTTAGAGGATTAACCTGGGCATTGCGGCATAATAGTACGTTGCAGTGTTGAAGTCAGTGAATTGTCCTTTCGTTTATAAATAGCTAATTTTTATAATTTACTTAAACTTTTCCATAAAAGTTGCAATTTAAGCATTTAAGGAAGTGTGTCTGATTATTATACATATTAATGTGTTAGAAATGAGAATAAATGCGTGATCATAAGAATTTGGATTATTTATTTCATAAGCTTTGTTTTTGTATTGCCAGTAAGTCAAGCAGATATTACCATATTACTACCCTATTTTAGGGGTAATTTATATTGGTAACCATAGTAGGTACATAGAAAATTTATAGTCGAGTTGAGATAGAAGGAAAAATACATCGACCATTTTTTGTTTCGTTACTTAGAAAATTTTCAATGGATCTGTTTTTCTGGTTATCTGTTTTTTTCTTTTTTACCTAGCGTGTAAAGATTCACCCCTTAAAATATTTGCAGCTAATATTTTTACCCCTGGTATATGAATTTTCATAAAAATCGTTGGAGCTGTTTCCATGATCCCGAGTATCATAATACATAATCGATCCATTAATGCCATACGACATGATGATGATCTCGGGATCGGGATCAAGTCATTATAAAAATATTGTCCAAAAATACCTACCTAATGCTCAATAAAGTATATTTTAATATTTAAGTCATGTCACTATTATTATCAGCGACCGTATTTAGACGGGCATTAAATCTCTACCTACCCTGCAAGGGATAGAGGCGTGATATGTGTATGTATGTATGTGTGTCACTAACCACATTCCTTTTTTCGAAATAAACATACATATATTTTTCGTGTGATGCCGGCTTAGAATAGCATCACCCACATCCTTCCCGCGGGTATTGTAAGGGTCGACATTTAAATTTGAATTTTTCAATCAAGGAGGAAATTGTAGTACTACTAACCAGAAATAGCCTCTTATTGTTTAAATAACTTTTAACTGAATGAAGCTGGTGAAATATAAACAAAAGTGTAGTCTATATTGGCGGTGCCGGTAGCGTGCTGAATGGAACAAGGTGGTGCTGGGAATGCATTATGTACTGGAATATATTTTCTTAAAATAGAGGAACTACAATTTTTTTATTATTTATATATGAAAAAAATATGTACAATAAGGTGGGAAATCCAAAAGTTTCGAACGATAAAAATATTTGTTTCAATCATATGTAGGGGTCATATTCCTTAAGAAAATAAATATTTTATTTGTTAAGTTACAGCCACGGCCATTTCCATTAACATCAAAATAATAAGTCTTTATAATAACAGACAATAACACCAAATAACAATAACACGCTACGTACATACATACATACATATATCACGCCTTTATCCCTTGCGGGGTAGGCAGAGCGTTAACGACCGGAAAAATACGGTCCCTATCGCCACATCTGACAAATATTGAGGGCCGGTTGAGATATGTATCACTATAGTGACAGGTTGTCAGCCTGTCGCCTAAAATTGTAATACACATGAAACCCTCGAGTCCCTTGGTTGCCTTTTACAACACCCACAGGAAGAAATGGGGTGATGCTATTCGAAACCGGCATCACACGACTGGTTCGCCTCTTAAAATATTTGCAGTGAATTTTTTTACACCCTGTAAAATACCTAATTCTGGTTTTATAATGGTTTATAACCGAAATATTTACTAGGTAAACATGCGGATATTAGAAAGGGTAAGTACAAAAAACCTTTTGGGGGCTATAAATCCGAGTGCGGCTCGGTAAACCACGTACTTACATTAGGAGTAAAAATCAGCGTGTAGCGGGTAACCCTAATGATTCATATGTCTCGATTTTCTGTCCTTAACGTGGCACGCTAACTATCAGGCTATGCTATACACGTTAGTTGGTACTTATATTATAAGTCTATGTTTCTGCTGCACTAATGCCATGACTTTTTATTAGTTCTTATCTTCCTATTTTTGTAGTAAGATGGCGCTAGTAGGTTTTATCTTTACCAGTAGATATGCTATTGTAGTACCTAAAGAGTAGCATGCAATGAAAAGTTCTTAATCCATCGGGGATTTTTAAATGAAGTTAGATAGGTAGGCAAGGCAAACTCTACGTAGTCGGTCCCAAAGTTCTGTCATATATGAAAATACTGATAAAATAAAAAGTACCAATCCGTTTTTAAAAATTTATATATCAATTAAAAATACAATTATCGAAGAATCAAAATAACATAAAACTATTCGAAATGACCTCCCTTGCTTTTAATAACGGCTTTCAACTGCGGCGGCCAGTCGTCTATCGCAGCACGCACCATATCCATGTCGATTTCAGCGACTGCTTTAACTATGGCTGACTTCAGACTCTCCAAATTTTTATGGGGCTTAGCACAGACCTTGCTCTCTAAGACCTGCCAAATTTTATAGTCCAGAGGATTAAGGTCCGGACTGGAGGAAGGCCAATCTTCGTGTCTTATAAACTCAATGTTTTGACGTTCAAACCAGGCTTGAGTGGTCTTGGCTTTGTGAGCGGGCGCAGAATCCTGCTGGAACACAAAGTGATGTCCTGAAAATAGTGTGTTGGGCAGGTCTTTGACGTACCGATCCAAAACCGTCTCTTGGTACACTTTTGCGCTGGTTTTGACCCCCTTTTCGCAAAAATGAACCTCAGTTGGCCCATAGTAGGAGACTCCTAACCAGACCATGACTGAAGAGGGATGATGCCCATGTTGCACCCGCGGAACTTTGTTTCCTGCTTCTTCAGAGCTGGTAGCGTACACTCTATCGTTTGTTTATTATACTTTTCTTCTATATCAAAAATTTTTTCGTCTGTAAAAAGTATATCGCGGTGCCGGTTTTGCGAGTACCGTTTTAACAACACCCGGGATCTTTTGAGTCTAATTTTTTTTAAACGGGCATTAAGTAAGTGCCACTCTTTGTTTTGTATGCTCGCAGCTTAAGGTCTTCGTTTAAAACCTTTTTGACTGTTTTTCTACTAACCTTCATCTGCAAAGCCATAAGTTTATGTTTTCGGACAGGATTTCTTCGTATGCGCTCCTTGATCGCTTTGATCACTGCTGGCGTTCTTGCGGAGCGAGGCCGGCCAGTTCTTTTCTTGTCCTCAACACTAGAGACTTCAGTGTACCTACTTATAGTACGATACACAAACCTAAGCGTTATTTTCAATTTTTTGAGCACCTTGAAAATGGTACTCGGCGAGTGCCCACAGCGATGCAACGCCAAAACTGCTATTCGGTTTTCTTTCAAAGTCCACTCCATCGTGAAAAATCGCGCCAAATGATCATTTATTGTTTTAAAATAATTGTCAAACATTCAAAAACGGAATGCAATAAAACTTTTCCAAATTCGTGTTCTAAATTCAAAAATAATATGCCAGTGACAGAACTTTGGGACCGACTACGTACTTGCTGACCCGGCAATATAGCACGTCCCGGGTTAGCACCTCCCCGGTGTCTACCGATCTTTCATGGAGGAGGACAGTTAGTGCCCTCCAAGTAGGGGAATCATATAAAAGTGAACGCCGGGTAGGCAGGCACTCAGTCGCACCGCGGTATAGAGAGCAGCAACAATCAACGCAGGACTCGCTGCACTCTCAGGTGAGTGCCGTGTACGACCTTTCGATCGGCTAACTTCTCGCCTTCCTACCTCAAAACAGTGGTGGTGTCACCCGCTCGGTGTGTGACGCTCGGTGTGTAACGCTCGGTGTTGCACGAGCAGCGGTCCGCCAGCGCCGCCGCCGCGACTCCTCGGCCGTCAGCCGCCCGCGACACCCGCGCCTACTCCGCTCAGCCGCAACGTTTGCCGCGTTCGTCGGCGCATGTCGCCCGAGTGAGTGTTTCGTATCCAGTACTATTGCACAGACACCGCTACCACAGCTTCAATGAGGTGAGCAACGCTTTCCCACTATTTTGTTTACGTCTTTGCGATAGTTAGACTTTCATTGCCTCATTGTGCTTTGCGAGATGTTTACTTATTATAAAAAATAGCATACTTACAATCTTAGACATTATTTGATTTGACGGATCGGTTATGCCCCTAAGAACTTTTTGATTTGTGGTACTGGTACCTAATTTAAGATTATTAATTTAGTACATATACAATAATAAATTTACACCATACCTACCGATCTTTATGCTACAAGTGTCTGTCAAATTATAATTTAAATTAAAATTTAAAATTGCAGTAAGTATGTCGGTACTAATATACCCTTTGACGATGAAGATTAAAGCGATTTGTTTTTTTGATATTTTTTCAGTTTTACCTAAATTTACAATGCCTATACCTACCTAACTTTTAACATTCGGGTTACTAATTTTTCCTATGATAGGTGCCTATGTATGGCTCAACAGCGAAGAAGTCGATTTCTTTTTACGATAAAACACTAAACAAAAAAGACTGAGTATACATTAATTATTTCCTCAAGCAGTAGGTACTAAGATAAAATATTAACAAATTGTAATACTAAAAACAAATCTTATTTAAGGTAGGTACTACTCGCTGTATTTTACCCTAATAATTGTCAATATTAGTCATAAGTTTAGTGTGTGATGTAACGATCACGGTCATTCGTTTTATTTATTTTCCTTACAATGAAAAAAAAAAACTTTGTAACGAACGAAGTTACAGGGCGCGCCGTGTCGTGGTGGAGCAGAGGGATTACTTTTTCGCAAGGGATGGCTGCTGGGGTAGCTCGCAATTGCCTTTAGATAACGTTGGCTCGTGGAGGTTACTCGATTACCCCATCGTCTGGCGCCTCAGCCTCGATCCGTGTGCCTTCTAATTTAATTTGGGTGACTAGCTATAACTACATCAATCAATTTTGCTTTCCAATTTACAATGTTTAGATAGATAGTGTAGATGTTGCAATTTAAGGTGATAGGCTGACAACCTATCACTATGTTCATAATACACAATTTACAATACAAAATTACCTCCTAATTTTTGACAATCTTAGCGATTTTTTACCAGCCATACCAGGTTGCCGTGTGATGCTGGCTTAGAATATTATCACCCCTTTATTTTCTGTGGGCGTCGTAAGAGCCGACTTTAGGGACTCAAAGGTTTATCCCTTTACCACAGACCCCATATTTTACTTCCTTACCCACCTACCTGCAGTCTGGGAGACCGCTGATAGAAATTGTCTTTTATTTTGGGATATAACACTATAGTGATACACATGTGTTCTGAAACAACATTGAAAAACAATCCTCGAAAATGCCAGACGTGGCGATAGCGACCGTATTCATATGGCCGTTAACGCTCTGCCTTCCCCGCAAGGAATAAAGGCGAGATTTATGTATGTATGTATGTACGTTTGGGATATAATAGTAACTAAGAAACTTTTTAAAGAAAAAACTAAATGCATAGACTCTCAAGAGTAAGCAATTGTACAACTAGTAAATAAATACTAGTAGTAACTTTAACACATCCATTAACAATAGTTTTTGTATGGTAATTTGATGTGTTTTGTTAAATTTAATGAACTTTAAACAGAAGTAAAGAATCAAAATAGTAATAAATCGTAAAAAAAGCAAAATTTCAAATGTTTGGTAGTTATTTTTTTTACAAAATAGTCACCGCTGGCGAAACGTATTTAATTACCCAGGCGCGCTTGTGTTCACTCACCGATTGCATGAGCGATACATTTTGACCTACAGAAAAGGTACATGGATGCACTCCGCTTGAAAACACAAACACAATGAGATATTTGAGTTTGACAAGTCGTTGAGGTGATTAAGGATTAATGAGTATTGCAAAGTTAGGCGATAGGCTGACAACCTCTTACTACAGATAAACACGAATCATCTGAAACGGCCCTCAATATTTGTCTGACGTAGACCGTTTTTGCCGAGTAGGTATGAATTTTACTATGGAATACCCATTTTTTTGCAGTTACTCAGGTGGCCCCATAGTAAAAGTTGTTCAAAATTATGAGTAAAAACACCAATTACAAAGTTTGTATACTGACTAATAAATAACCCTGTATGTAAAGTAACCCACAATATTATCTCAAAATCTTATATAAGTCGCAATCGCAACACAATATTACTTATAATAATGTTATAATAAATGGCTAGGTGTAGGTATAGGTAGAAGCCATCTCCGAGCACATCAATGTCGCTCTAATCGAGAATCATCCATCATTACTTCAAAACCCTTCCTAGGTTAACTCAATATTTGACACCGACTTTGAAAATTGCATAAAACATAATATTGATTTTTCTTACGAAGACCACTTTGAAGGGGCTGAAGTTTATCTCTGTCTTCTTCCCATTAAATATTAAGTAAATCCTCGGGGTACGAATTTCATTACGTCCTTACAGGGTGGCGCAAACATTGTTACCCTTCTATATTGGGTTATATCGCACCACACTATTTTTATTACACGGTTTTATTATTATAACATTTAATAAGTCGCCTCTATAAATTGAACCAACGCAAGCAATATTTACCTACTTATTTACTACTTCGAACGTATATCTAAGAATGACTAAAAGTGCTTAAATTAAAAACCTATATCTTTTTTGGCACATTTTACAAAAGGCGAGCCTAATTTCACGCGATCTTTACCGGCCAACCCACCAGAGGGTAAAGAGAGGAAAAAAAGCGGGTGCTCTATGATGTGAAATAAAAATATGGTGCACAACAAGGAGCCTACCTAAACTATTGGAGATACAGATATCCAAAGCAAAAGGTGTGGAGGCTGATGGGTAGCTTTTGCTGGCGTATAGACTTCGTAGGTTTCGAGTACCTGATGTAGACCAGCAAGATAGCCATCAGAATCCCAACTAAACAATAGGAGATACAGATATGGCACCTAATCTAAAATTGCTCATCTTGATGGGTAGCTTCTGCTGGTATTTAGACTTCGAAAGTTTGGAGTACCTGATGTAGACCACCAAGAGCGCCATTAGGACCCCTTCAAACTATAGGAGATACAGATATGGCACCTAGGCTATAGTAGTTCAGCTTTGTGGACAGATTCTGCTGGCATACAGACTTCGAAGGTTTGGAGTACCTGGTGTAGATCACCAGGAGCCTACCTTAACTGTAGAACATACAGATATGGCACCAAAGCAAAAGTTTTTCAGCTTAATACGCTGCTGCTGACAAATAGATATTGAAGGTTTGAAGTGCTTGATGTATTCCACCAAGAGCACTACGAGGAGCCCAGATCAACTGTAGGAGGTACAAAATATAGCACCGCAGAAAAAGTTGTTCAGCGTGATGAGACGCTTGTGCTGGCTGGACATGAAGGTCTGGATTACCAAATGTAGACCACCAGAAGTACTCCTCTGTTCCATCTTTGGTTTGAGAAATGTAGTTGCAACAACAGTTAATACATATGTAACTTGATAAATATAACTCACAAAGCATTTACATTTTAGGAGGCTGGTATGGCAATAAGGTTACTTTTATAATTTTAAGATACTAACTCAGCGAAACAAAGTCGCGGGTATCAGCTAGTAATATATAAAGTTAGTCATTAAATAGTTAATTATTAATGGCAAATTTCCTAGCCAGTTTAAAAGTGTACATAACTAGATGGCGCTCAGTTAAACTGAAACTAATAATATCTTCCTATTTTTGTAGTTAGATAGCGCTAGTAGTTTTTATCTTTAACATTAATTAGGTATTGGCATACCCAATATCATATCGCCAAAATAATTATAACAGTATACAAGGTGTAAAAATATTAGGTGCAAATATTTTAAGAGGTGAACCAGTCCACGAAACTGAACAACTTTCCCCAAGAAACATAGGTCGAAATACGAAAGAAATTTTTAGGCCTCCCATACAAAATGTAGCAGCCGAGCGAGTTAACTGTATGGAAAGTCCAATTTTTTTTTCATATTTCGACCTATGTTCCTCGGGAAAAGCTGTTCAGTTTCATGGGCTGATTCACCCATTAAAATATTTGCAGCTAATTTTTTACACCCTGTATAAGCATTAGACGCAAAGTTATTTTTTCAGTCGACCTTTATTGTGGTTTAAGAGGACTGAAGCTTTACATTATAATTCCCCTTACCCTTCAATCCTCTTAGATCACTCAAATTTTTATAAAAGGCTGCATCAAAATAGCATGTTTACAAACAGACAGGGACAGATGTGTGTGTGTGTGTGTGTGTGGGAAGCGGTTGCTTTATATACTACAATGGAGAGCGATGAATCAGGGTCATGTGAAGAATAGCAAATATCTCGGAAACTAAGAATGCTAGCTGAGTGAAATAAATTGCATTAAGTAGACAATTTAATGCTCCTCATATACGTCATAAAGTTTCTTAGTTAACTTAAGGATATGCCATTAAAACAATAAAAACTGAAAAAAGGATACAATTGTATATGTTACTACGAGACTACTGCATTCGTTTATGCTTTAATTTCTAATCTGTTGTTCAAGTGAGTATGCAAACCATGTTAATAATGTTCAATATTTCCTATTTAAGCTGTATGAATGTAATTTACACCTGGTTATTGCACCAAAATACTCATAATACTGAAAACCGGCTGAGGTTAGGTTAATACTACCAGGACTGTCGGTATACCGTTTCCAACAGTCCAAAAATATTCCTGGATGTTATGAGGAAACCGGCTGTAACCTATGCAGACCAAGAACAGGCAGAACCAGGAGGACCAATAAAAAATATCGATACGAGTACCTACTATGCGTCGTAGTCGCTTTTCTACAGGATTTGAACCTAATTATCAGTTATGACGGCTTGGAGGAAGTAAGCTAAATTCATGGAACAGGAAGACAACAACTTGTTGAAGGTAACCTGAAACCACTTAGACCAGCAAACATCCCAACTGAAGCCAAGCTGGAATTTCAAGGCATTTTGATAATATGCTCAAAACCACTTAAATTGTACAGTATAAAGAAGTAGGTAACATAGGACTTAAACTATGTCAGTCAGACTTAGACACCATGGCATTCATTAAAACATTTGCCTTACTCAGAACCTCCATACATTTGACAATTGGCAAGGTAGGTAATTATTGGAAAACCTACTTGGATTAAACATGTCAAATCCCTAGGACTTATCAGGAGTAGGTATATCTTGTACCTACATAGTTGAAGAGTGTCAAATTAAGTTCATAACAAATAGTCGTGCATCCAATAAAATGACAGATAAGAAACAGAATTATGATTTAAAGACAAAGGATATTTATTATTTTATCTTGGAAGTTAAGACAGAGCGGTTCCGGTTGGTGTCTGATGACTTAAGCGGCGCGGCGGCGGTTATTAATTACACAACAAAAAAACTGGTGGTGGTGGAAAAACTTTGACCAGGGTTCATTGGGTCGAGTTTGGGTCCCGCGCGATAGAATAAAAAGAACAAGGTCACTTTTTTATTTCACTGCTGGTATCTGTTCGGTTCTGTTTATATACACTCACTTTCATCATCGTGGATATGAATATGGATTACAGCATCATGGATACCGCTAACTCTTTTTAAACCACGCAACAGATATTCATGCGTTCTTTTAGTAGATAGTAAAGTTCAAAAGGAAGGTCTGATATTATGTTTTTTACATGCCGGGAAAACATCTTATGCTTACGTGAAAATTGTTAGGTTCGGTTAGGTTTGCTGAAATTTGGCCAATACTTTATAGGTACTGAGAAAAACCTCTGTAAGTTAAAATTACAGTATAGGACTGTAGGTTTTGAAACTATATCTGTATGAGTTGCCAATAGGTAGGTACATTAGATGCTTCTATTCTATTTTTCTCTTTTACTTGACATTTTATACAAATTATTTAATATGGAACTGGCCAGTATGAAGTGTGATTACATAAAAGAAACTTGAGGAAAGAATTATATTTTTTTATCTGTACTTTAATAACCTCAATAAATGAGTTTGGTTAATGAATACTCAATATGGGGAAAACAAAAGTATAAATTAAGAATATCCATAGAATCATAAAAATATCTACTTTCGTCTAGGATAATGTTTTTTCATAATAATTTCAATAATTCTTACTCGTAGAAAACAAAATGTTCCGTGTCGCATCTGCTTACCAGGCGACACGATCGTCGTTTATTGAGCGTTTTTTTTATAAATAGTAGTTATATTACTGTTTTATTTACTTACTTTCCATTCGACAGATGAAGCCAAGTGTGACATCAATTGCTTCCTACCACATTTATTGCTACTAAAGTACTTAAGTACTTACTTGGAGAGTTGAAAACCTCTGAAGTATTTGATGTGTTTCTTCCCTATGTAACTAAGTAGTCTACTCTCTCTCTCTCTTTTCGTGTGAGTCAACGAGTCATCCCCAACAACCAGATGGGCCCTGTTGCAAGAGTTTTTCAACCCTCTACTAACTAGGGCATCTGACATGGTTATGTAACGATCGTCGTCTAGTAATCAGACAGCAACTGGGACCGACAACGTCTAAACCTGCCCTCTGAAGCACGGAAATATCTATCTTACGGACGATCAGGTGGTTCAGCCTGTAATGTCCAAACCAAACTGAGAACAAATTCAGAATAATATGATAAATATCAACTTTGTGAATGATCCACATAGAATCGAACCCGAAACCTTTGCGTGCACTGCACTTACCCATCCATGCATGTGCGTGGAAAATATGGCTTATAGCGACCGCACTACGAAAGACGAGTTCCATAGATACAGATAATAAATGGAAGGTTCATTACCTACTGATAATCTTATCTTATTTCTTCTCAGCTCTCGAGTCGGTCGGCGACCATAAAACGCACTTGCAGGTGGCTAGTATTTCTGTGTGTGCCTTCATTCTTGATAAAAATCGTTACACCTACCTACATTCGGCATCTGCCTATCAAAAAAGAGGTGTCGACATATTTCCGACGGCATTCTATTCCGTTCCGTTCCGGTGACCACACCAACCAGCAGTTCTGCTGCAAAGACGCAGGAGCGAGGAGTACCTCCGGTTGCACTTGGTAACACCACTGTGAAAACTCTACTGCTTGCCCGTTGAGTAGAGCAATATAGCTATAAGGTAGTCTTATTGCCAGCTTTACAGAGTTACACACTGACTCCCTGCCCAAGACACCGGTAGGTCAAGTAGATAGGATCGAGAGTATAGGGCGGGTCAGCCAGGATGGGAGACATGGGAAGTTTTAGCCGACCTGAATACTAGCATCGAAATCAGCATGACGAAGAAAGATACTATAAACTCGGTTTGTAATATACTAATAGAATGGAAGGTCTGCATTTTGTTGTAGTTATGATGCTGTTGTTCGTAGCTGCAGAGCGGCGTCAGTAGAGAACTGCAGACTCGTGGCGCGGCGTGCCGTCGGCGTTTTTGGTCATTTTTGTTCTTCCTTTAGTTTTTATTATATTCCCCATAATAAAATAGGCAAACGTTGTTCGTGAGCTCGGCCATGTCCTTTCAGCTTTCTAGCACTTTAAAAATGCCAAAAAAATTTGATGATCATCAGTGTGTCAGTGACGCAATCGGCGTGCATGTTGTATCAGCTCACACTTCGAACTCATCTCTATTGACATGTTAGAAGTCATTTGGTTTCTTACGTTTAGATGCGTTTCGGTACTATACTGTTTTACTCGACTGCCTCAAGTAATTTTTTTCTTCGAGATTATGTAGGTATGTGGACAAGTAAACCAATCGAAAACAGTTTCATGTCAAAATATAGCCAAAGCGTTAGAAAAAAACGTCAGCAGGAGAAAAAGACTCATATAGAGCCAAGCTTCTCAATGTACATGCCCTCAGTCCACCAACTAAAATGTATGATTTAACTGTTTCGGTACACTACTGTAGATAACTACTTTGAAGTGGCGAATGGGCCGTAAGCAAGTTTGTTATGCAACACCCTGTATAGTGTTATGCTTAGGTATATAGTACGAAAGGTACAAGTACCGCATGACCAGGGTACGTGGCGTCACGTAATCATAACGAAACTTATACATTTTACTTGCCTAGGTTTTTTTCTTGTTGTGATAGATAAAACTTACGAGAATATCTTTGTATTGTGTACTCAAATGACGTTGTGTGCACAAAAGATTCGCACATATATGTGATTCCATCTTAAAGCGTATCTACCTGTTGAAAGAATATTTGCCATAAATTTGTAATGGCACTACAATATAGGAAATTACCTATTGTTTCAGTAAATATGCCTCACGTATTTTTACCATTTAAACAAAAAATGCTTTATACTGCAAAATGGATTTGTTAACAAACTATAAACTTGGAAAGGAATTAATGGAACGTGAAGAATAATTAAACATTTAAACACATGTACTTACGTACTTCGCCGGCTCGACGACCCAAAGTGAGTCTTCGCCTCCGATAAGAGATTTCGCCACTTGTTTCGGTATTGTGCAGTTTCTCGCCAATCGCTTGCCAGAAGTTCGCGAAGATTCACTTTCACCACATCACACCAGCGGTACCGGGGACGCCCGACTGGTCTTCGGCCAGTTGGTCGACCCATGTACGCCTTTTTGACTCCCCAATCTTCACCCAGCCTTTCTAGGTAACCAAGCCAGCCGAGTCTATGGGTTTCACTCATAGTGTTGGCATCAGCTAGCAGTTCTTCGACTTCGGCGTTCTTTAGAAGTCTCCAAGTTCCATCGAGCCTTTGTCTTGGACCAAAGATTTTGCGGAGGGTCTTACCTTCGACCACCAGGAGTTTACTTTCCACTTTAAGCGTTGGTGTCCAAGCATCACATCCGTACATGAGAATTGACCTAATACCTTTCTTAGTAATTAAATTTTGCCACTCCTTTGTAGTGATTCTCTCCAACAGTTAAAGTTTGGCGAGTTGGCCGAGGGATTTTAAAACATCCCATGTGGAGATATTTAGTTTTTCGTGGTTGATCCTTAAGCCGACCTTCAGTACTTCCATTTCCAGGACTCTGACGGACTTTTGTACGACCTTACGGTTTTCTCCCAGCAGCGCTAGGTCATTCATCAGCATAGCCTATCACTTTGTGTCTGCCATTTAATTGCACTCCAACATCCAGTGACATCACTTTTCCACGAGCATATTCCAGTACTAAGTTAAGCACTGGCGACAAGGCGTCTCCTTGCTGGAGACCCGTGACAACGGAGAAATCATCCATGAAGTCCGCTTCTACTCGAACTCTCATGCCGCTATCAATTGTGGCAACCTGTATCATGTCCATCAGCTTTTTGGGAATGTTGAAGTTCTTCAATATTGTGAACAGCGCACTTCTGTCTATGCTATCGTACGCTTTGGAAAAATTTACGAACAGTATGTGGATGCTCTGGACGTATTTCCACTTCTTCTCCATCAGCTGTTTAAGGAGGAAATTCTGGTCAAAAGTACTGCGGTTATATCTAAATCCACTTTGGTAATACGCATGGTTCCAATCTTTTGAGCTGTACATAGGAAAGTGTTTTGTACGCTGTAGGTAGCAAAGCTAGGAGTTTCGGTGGCTAAGTGGTTAGGACACTGGTCTTACATTCGTGAGACCCGAGTTCGATCCCCGCCATGTACCAATGTGTTGTTACTTACGCACACTTACCGACTGCTCTTACGGTGAAGGAATAACATCGTGTTGAAACCCATATGCAAATTAAATTTGAATTCAGATGATATTTGAATGTGACTTAACCTAGGATTCGTGCCAGGTAAGCCTTAGGGTTGCAGAGGTCATGTGGCAGTCGCTCTGTGTTAAAACTTGGTTCCACGTCAAATCCCCTAGGTTAGGTAGCCGACCCAGACAGAGAACAGGATAAGGCAAAGAGAATGATGAGGTAGCAAAGCTACTCCACGGTATTTTCAGCACTTCTTTTTCGATCCTTTTTTCTTGACAGTTCATATGACGCCAATATTCCACTCCCTTGGTTGTTGTCCTTCATACCAGATTTTAAGTAGCAGCTCATACAGTCTTGATTGAACTGGGCACTGCCATACTTCCACAGTTCGGATATAAACCCTCTACCCCCGGGGTTTTAATGTTTTTAAACACATGTAGGTATAATATTTTTGTCCGGCTCTACGTACTATGTTTATGACTTTTATCACATAGTTCTCATTCTATCTCTATAAATCTGAAAACTCGTCCTGATTTAATCTTTCAATCAAGTTATGCAGATGAAATACCGATAAGATACGTTTAAATAGGCTCGTAACGTGACTTTGCCGTAAAACTAATAACAATAAAATCAGATAGCGGTAACTTGCAGATAACACATCGATGAGTTTTTACTTCTCTAGAGTTCTCGACTCGAGTCCTGAACTCCATAATTATCTCTTATATCCATAATACCCCGAGCATTCTATCCGATTTACCTGGGAAGACCAGGACTTACACAAGCTCGACCTTTTGAAATAGGTTCGGACTTTCCAGATGACACTCAAGCAAAATCGCCAAATCCGAAGTAGGGGGTTCAAGATACCCTCGAAAAAGTGGAAGTTCAGGTAAACTGCTCGTTACGACATAAAATCGTTGTCTTTCGAAAGGGTTCCCGTCTTGTCGTGGCGGCCGGCTAAGTAGCTTCACAACACCACCTGATCCGCCATGATCCTCTTATGATGAAGCTTGAAGGTGGCCGATGACGCGTTGAGATACTATAAATACCTTGTGTTGTGCTTGGGCCACTGACCTCAATAGTCTCTCTATGGTCGCACTGGACCGGGGGCTGCTGCAATACTTTTGATACTCATTGGAAATGGCCATCTAGGCGATGAAGACAGAAACGAAGTTCCGCGGAACTAAAATTCTGTGCCTCCAGTGAAAAAGGGTCCCACTCGACTTAGACCCATTTGCGTTTTTCAGCAAAATCAGAATCTACGTTTGAAATCCTTTCAAAGGGTCTAACTCACACTTTTCTAAGTTGAAAAATGACAGACTAAGACTTCGCGGTTTTATTAGAGTAGAACCCTTTTTCACAGATCGTATTATTATATATTTTTGGTACAACTTCGAATGGACCAATGCACACGCATATTTTCATTAGTTACATCGAACGGAATCGAAAAGGTTCTACTCTAATAAAACCGCTACATTTCCCGCAATCAAGGCTTCAAAAACAATTAGATTGTTTCTAACGAAACTAAGATTTTAGTTTGTTCCGTGAAAATGATCCTACTTCAATTGAACCTAACTTTTTCAAACGTTAACTGGATATAATCTTAATTGAGACTTGTGGAATAGTTACAAAAAATAATTATCTAACTATATACCTAAATAATAGCTTTTCGTTGCTTAATCACTAAACATTGTGTTTTTGAAGCTTTTACGATAGAATCGAATCCAGATAGACTCTTGGGTGCAAATCTGCTAGGCATTGGCCTCACGAGTGTCTTGCGACATTTCTTGTGAGTTTCGTCCTCTATGATAAGCTTTTTGCATCACGCATCACGTATAAGGATGTTATGCAACATTATTATTCAATGAACTAGGTTGGCCCTGAGAAGATCAACCGCTTCTGCGACTTGTGCAGATCTATTTTAGCTGATCGTTTTTGTTAAATGACCCCATCCAGTTGGAACATGCTGAAGAAGGCCGTGGCTTATTTGGGATTAAAAATTTGGATGTATTGCGAGGACAACATGTGACGTCGCATATTCCGGCTGCTTGTTTGCATAAAAGTATCTCACATTCATAGAGGACGTGAAGCAGTGTTTCATCATCCTCAGCAGAATCTTAACAGGTGCTTGTTGAGATTACAATACCCATTAATGGCTCATGTGATAAACCTTACATTGTTCTGGTTCATTGATAGTATCGACGAAGAGTATTTCTGGGAGAACTCCCGGGTCAGCAGTTTAGAATGTGTTAGACCTGCTGATCCTTTCCACAGTTCGTAAGCTCAACGCTTCGCCTATATATTCAAGACGCTGCGTAATGGCCAGGAAGGGCTCCAGCCCCATGGGACAAGATCCCGATCCCCACTTGGCCAGTTCGTCTGCTGCCTCGTTATGCACTAACATTTTAACGGTCGTTATCGCCACGTCTGACATATGTTGAGGGCCCTTTTGAGGTGATGCTGTTCTAAGCCGGCACCACACAACACTTGAAATTAAGAGACTCAGAGGTTTTTAATCCCTACAAGAACACATACGTTGTACGAATACGCGTTGTATCGTACGCTTAACGAACTCTCCAAAGCACTCAAATATTTTTTTCTTAAGGATAATCACCTGATTTATATTGCAATGTACTAATCAGTATGGGAAAGAATTTGCAAAGTTATAAATATACTATTTGTTTTTGCTCTACCCTAAGGCAGTCGCACTATCACTAAGTTGTATAAATAAATGATCTTGTATTCTTGTACTTAGTAGCTTCTTCAGGTCGGTTTTCAGCGAAGGCCATGCATGTTAATTACCTGCGAGATTATGAGATTGTTCCCAGTTTGTTTGGAGATTATTTACATTTCTAGGTAATTTACAGTGAAATTTCTTGATTGTCTTGCAAGAAGAACTTTTTGTGCTTTGGAAAGCAAGTTAAGCAATCAAGTTTTATATGTTTTTGGCACCTCGACATTTCGAAACGGTTGCACGCACCATGGTAAAAACAAACATAGTCGTGGTGATAATCCCGTAAATCAAGTTTTGTTTGCCGTTTCTAATATATATTCGTACCTTACTGCTACCTATCTGTACACCTAGGTATAACAATAAGCATTATTGATGGGTACTTGGATACCTACGTACTCGATGGTCTTAACCTGCTAATAAATTATATCTTGCGCAGGTACCAATTTTAAAAATAATCTTCTAAAAAAGATCGCAAACGCACTGTACTCGCGGTTTCTCTGTCAATTTAATTTAGGTATACCATAAAAGATTAATATACTCATATAAATAGTTCAAATCGTATAAAAGATCTGTGTAGCGGTAGGTTATACACAGATCAAATCCGAAATGCCATAACGAAACTTTTACCGCTGTCCAGATTGGTATGGCTCTGAATATCGGTAGTATTTCCATAAGCGCTACGTGACATGACGACATGGCGGCGAAATTCAAATAATGGCTGGCGCCTCTGCAACTCCGCCTCCCGAGACAAAATAATGATAAAACTCACGTATTGGTACTTGGCGTTCCTCTTGAAGAATAAAAAGTCCAGTTGCATTGCATCATACCATCACACGCACTGATGAAGCCATAAACTCGGCGAGAACTGACCAAATTGGAAGTTGTTGCACTGATGAAGCCATTATCCACCTTTTCGGTCAAAAAAACTTAAGTACTTATAGAAAATATTCAAACAAAAACCCTCTAATTGCCGTTCAAGTCAAGAAGAAGTTCAAAAACCGAATTACGAATAATAAATAGTGCATTAGCAGTAGCCAAAAATGGACCAAATTACGATTAATATTAGAAGGACAAGACGTAAGCCTTCCCAAGTGAACAAGACCAGAAACTGGCATTTTGGCTGCGGCTAGTATAATGCTGTTCTTCTATTTGCGAGGGAACATCACATATCCACATTTTAAATTGTAATCAATTTTGAAATACGCATGCAGCGTGCATTGGATTTGCTTACGTTCCACAGAAAAAAAATTATGCGCGGTGCGGTAAATTATCTACATTTAAAATTGTTTACCATAAAACAACTATTCTTCACGAAGTGTGAAATTTAAGAACTTTTTTAAGACCTACTAGTAAGTACGAGTAGATCCGAAATATATGTATGGAATGTCGTTTTTGTAGTGTCTGCGTGCCTCTGCCACCGACGACTTAAACTATCCGATTTTGATAATCTTTTTTAAAAATAATGCCGCCATTTACAAGCAAATGGAAGAAAATTAAAGTTTTTAGACTTAAGTGCTAAAAAGTCTTTATGTTTTTAACAGATAGTTAGCACATTTAATTTACTTTCATGCTACTAAACAGTGATTTGTCTTGCATTGAGTATTTTTTTAACGGAATAATACGGAATCGAAGTGCCCTCTAGGCTCTATTGTGTTGGGAGTAAGTTACTTTTCCTAACAGCTTGTATTTTAAATACTATAAATTAATATACAATAAGTATAAAAAAAGTTATTTTTACAACAAAAGAGCAAAGTTGCTTTTTGTGCTAATTTTGGATACTATTTATCACGAGCGTAATCCTTCGCTACCTCGGGATTCAAAAGCGAGTTGTTGTTTGTTCTTCTGGTATCTGTTTCTTCTCGCGCGGTACACACAACTTTCTACCAGTCTCTCTGTTTTCGTGTGGGGCACCGAGTTGTCCAACGACCCAATGTACCCTACTTAACGTAAGACCGTGTTGATGTGTTTATTTGTTCTGAAGTATATGTCAAGTGCCAAGTTATTTTAAGGAAATATAGATGGCGCGCAACGGGATACTGGGTATTACTATAATGTTATCTCTTTGATGGAAGCGTCAGTATAAACATAAAAGTTCATACCTAGCTCCTAAACCGCGCTATCTATTTTCACTTGTATACCTACTACTCCTAGGCATGCATAGTTTTCGAGATAAATCAGGTTTTAGTTTAACAGCTGTCACCTTAGATGAAGAATTCGTCAAAACATACAACTTTACCAAACAAAGTAAAACTACTTTATCTCTGAAACTAAGGTTTTTTTCATAGTTCGTGTTCGTGTAGTGTGTGTGTAGTGAGTGACATCTCGTGTTCATTCTCTTGCCCATTTTCACGCCAATGCCAATTTTAATGCTTATGCTCAATATGCTCATGCACATTTTCGAGCTCATGTTGATTTTATTAACAATGATTCTTTTAATGCACAATATGCTTATTTTCATACTCATATACATGATTATTTTCATGCTCTTAGACATGAACACATGGGTCATAAATAAAACCGATATTTCACCCACAAGCCATACGAGCAGAGTGAGCAGCTGTCAGCGATGTGTCAAAAGCGTGACAAAGATCAACTTAGATAAAATTAATCGTGAAGAAGCTGGTAAGACTGCTCTCCGTTGTGGTTTTGTTTGCATGTCTGAATCCCATACCAGCCCGACCACAGAACAGCGCATGGGTATCACAGACTATTCGGGTCTATATATAAGTGGCAAGATCTTGGCGTACGTAAGCAATATCGTCTTCAGACTAAAAAAAATATCACTACACTCTCACTCCGTCCGATGAGTTAAGCGCACAAAGAAAAAACTATATTTGCGTGCGCGCACATGACATCTCTGGTCTGTGGTTGAATGACCACCGACTGGATCTAATTTGGCACCGCTGTGTCGGTTTTTGTATTAAGTTCTTGGGGGAAAATTGTTCAGATGACCTGTCAAGCAAAGCAAATCTTGAAAAAATATATAAAAAAAAATACTTGGTACCTACTGTAAAAACGTTACTCATGTTCAGAATGCACCCTGTAAATATTTATAGTGAATTAGTATTTATGTATCATTCCTTTCTTATTATAAGTAAAATGACTTACTTTGACTTTTGCTTTTCATTATCTTATAGATAAAATATCGTCTCTCGTTAAGGCTAGCTGAAGGGACAGCTACGATAAATTGTTGCTCGTCTCGCCAAAAGACGTAACCGACGTAATAATAAGCGCATACTTAAATTACGCCTTCTGATGTCAGCCATAAAGTATTTTATCAATCAATATGTCCATGTTGCTAACGTCATAAGTAAAATGAGCAACGTAATAATTACATAAAAATATTTGTCAATTTTGTGGGAAATTTAGACACAGTACCGGCGCTGGCAAGAGTTATCTGGGTGCAGGGTAGTGAGCGGTGCGGGATTTCATTGGGAGATTGTTCGTTCAAATTTTCGGAAAAAAATTATGAGTTGAATAAAATCTGTTCATCCATTAAAACCTAATAGTATAATTCTAGGGCAAAAGAGGAATATTCTACATCAAGAAACTATATCAAAATAGTAGTACAAGTTACGATAATATTGGTTTAAAAATATTATTAATGCTCTTTTTGAGATTTTTTAAATTAAAATATTGCAAACCAATCGAGGCATACGAGAGTATAAGTACTAGGGAATATCTTTGAGTATGTCATTTTTTTTTGAGGTCTTGGTATCATCAGTAACAGGCTTAAAACTTTTATCGAAAGTAACGGTTTTTATTGGCCTTCCTTCAAACGCGCGCCTTAATGTTGCCCGATTAAAAAATAATGCGTAATTTGGTAATCATTTATCTTTTTCGAAATAACCCAATTTTCTGTTTTCAATTTTTGCCCCAATAGACGATACCTTATTAGTTTTGGTTTGGAATTCACCGCCATTATTACGACTAGTTTTAAAAACTTTAGTGTAAAAAGAGATGTTTCACATTAAAATCATTTTTTGCCACTACTTTTCTCCACTAGTTGAGAAATGTGATTTGAATTTCAAACGGCGGATAAAGACGACCTTTGCCCACTTAATTTACATAGAAAAATAGTTCTTTTCAAGCTAGAGGTGTTTTTTTTTGTAGAATGGTGTATTTTTTGCAATTTTTTTCGTGGTCATCTACTAAAAATCTGTACGTGTTAAAGAAAAACTGAATTCATATTGTAATCAGCGTATCAAATTAGGCAATTTCCTGTGTCTAATAGACTGAAAATGGAAATTAATGACTTAAAATTTGTAGGCCTGTAATTAATCTTGTATTTTGGAATGATAACTATATACAAGTTAGAAAGTTGATTGTTAATCGCTGCCGGGCCTTTTTTATCTTTCTTGCGAAAAATGAATAATTGAAAAGCACATTAATTGCTTTTTTAAGTTTTGAAATGAGACTCCGTTGAAGAAAATACGAAACAACGAAAAGATACTAATAATGCTCGGTTAGTTTAGTCAATAAACATATTATATTACAATTTTAGGTTGTCGTACCGTTTGCATCTTGTCGCTCGGGATCTTCTTCTTTTCGGGATGTGAAGCGTGCATCTTAGTGTCTTTACCGTCTTTACCATTATACACACTATGCCAAGGTTGCGCGGTCGAGGTTTGACGGCTGATTTTGCGTTCCGACGTATTCGGCTGATATGACACACCATTATGGCAATCGAACCGAACTTCGGTCGCGTATAATGTGTTGCCGTATCGCAGAATCGCCGCCGGATTTACGCGCAACTGCAGTTCCGCTGTACGCTGTAACGCGACGTAATTTCGACTTAGTGTATCATCCTTCATCCAAATAACATTGTAAGCGAAATTTCGCCGAGCTTCGGCACGGTGTGTTTACACACTTATAGATAGATGATTACTTCTGTAACTATATCGTCTTCGTATAACTAGAACCTCTATGAGATCATAAAAATGTCTACTTATATTTCTGAGAGCAATCCATTCCATCATCGTAAAAGCAATGGCGGCAGTAAAAGCATCCGTGCCCTATAAAGCAATACCTCTGCGATGCATTACTCTATTTATGTAGAACTAAGATTATAGATATTTTTATCAGAAATAAATAATAAGTAACTGGTTGAATTTGCTATATTTGAATGTTTTATTTTTATTACAAGTTTTACTAAGTATTCATCGCATTTCATTCATTGCTTACATTTATATATGGGCGTTCAGTCAGAATTCGCCGTATTTTGCGGGGATTTTGTTAGGAAAACGACGCGACGGTATTGTTCAACTATCTTCTTGTATTGTATTTTCATATTTGTTACAGTATTATTATCACATTTGAGTAATAATAATAGAGTGTTGGTCCTTGGGCACAAAACCAAAAGAAGACTGCAACAAGCATGACGAACTTGCATACAAAATATTAATTTTAAAAATTGCTGAAAATTATTTACCAACCTATACTCCATTATCTAATCAAAAATTCAGAAACAGATAGCATCAAGATCACGAACTTTCATACAAACGTTAAACCGCTTTTTTACCCCAGGGGTAGAAATTAAAAAATCCGTTTTTAGTGGATGTTTTTGGAGTAAAATAAACCTACTGCCCAAATTCCATGTTTTTAGCTATAGTAGTTTATCAGTGAGTCAGTGAATGAATGAGGACAAACGTTCCTATGAGTAGATAGATTAAACGTATTGATAT
Source organism: Keiferia lycopersicella (assembly GCA_029255805.1). Taxonomy (NCBI): domain Eukaryota; kingdom Metazoa; phylum Arthropoda; class Insecta; order Lepidoptera; family Gelechiidae; genus Keiferia; species Keiferia lycopersicella. The sequence continues at coordinate 10,608,260 of JARACZ010000006.1, read as the reverse complement.
CTTTAGTGCCTCGTTGTCAAAAAAAAAAGAACATTAAAGTGCTGAAACTTAAAACTAGTGATCTCAAACATCTTTGAATTGAACTCAATTACTTTTAGATTGTTTGTTTAATTTTTTAATTATTATACTATTATAGTTTAGCTACTAGTTAACTACCTGCATAATGTAGGAAAGAGAATATTGTTCTTGTTTATATTTTAACTTACTGTTGTGTATTTTGAGAAAGTTGTGTTTATCTTTGATTGTTAAGCATATAAGAATAAGTACCCGGTTCACCGAGCCAAGCTCGGGTGTATCGTGCCTAAAAACGAATTTTGTTTCTTTCACTACCTATCTAATATACGCATATTCACCTAGTTATTATTCCGCGCGTAAACCCGATAAAACCATGATGCCATAATTATATTTTACGCCATTTTTCGAAAAATGCGAAGACTACTACAATACAGGCCATGTTTAGGATAACGTGGTTTGAACTTATTTGTTTAGTTTGACTAGTAGAACAAAAAATATATATATATGTATTTAAGTCCAAAAAATGTAATACTGAATAAAATAAAATATTATCATAATATTGTAAACATAAACGAGCTAAAATAAAAATGAAAAAGAATTCTTGAGGTTCGGATTCAAACTCGAGCTCCATTGATTTATAGTCAAGCAGTCTAACCAACTGAGTTACGTTCGCTGACAGCTGAGTGACGAAATAGCGGTTTCTCCACACAAAATGTAACGTGTTTTTATTCGGCTTATTTTGCCATTCGGAGTGATTTCTGGATAATAAAACCTAGCTAGATCGATTTATCGCCCCCAATTCCTTGCTCGTTTGAAGGTATTATTAGATTTGCATCTGTAAGAAACGCCAATATGTTTTACATTTACAATCATCAGCCTCACTTTATGCTATCTCTCTACCGTAGGACTGCTGGAAGAGATTTCTTTTTAAAAATAAGTAGTGCCTGTTGTATTTTTTATCTAAATGTGATTGTCCTGGGTTTTATCTTGTGAGCAATAAACAGTTAAATAAATAAATAAAGTAGCCCCCGTAGAAAGAGTTGTACAATTTCATGGTCCGATCACGCCTGCAATGTTTTCATTACATCGTCTCAGCACATTGAAGGAAACTCAAGTTATCCCGCGTTAAACGGAAATAAATTAATAGTTTAAAAACAAACTAAAAATCACGCTATTGTAGGTGCACCAAAGAAATCAATTACGGGTCGTTCAAATTGTTTATTGTCTCTACTTCTGGGCTGAAGTGTTAAATATGTGCTTTTTATTATAATATTTTATTGTAAAAGTATGGGGCGCTGGAATAGGAAAGATTTTTTGTATACCTTGTTGAGAAATCAAGTAAAGCGATGTTTCGGGAAGAAGGTTACAGAGATCGACGATCTAACTAAAGTTGCAGTACGTCTAGTAGGTGGCTCTACATTAAATATTCTGTTCAAATTAGCAGTCAACAGTGTCAATGTTACAGCGCCCCACGCTTTTACAATAATCATTAACTTCCAAAGTATAACGTAACTTAAATAACTCTTACCCTTAACCTGCAGATCATTCGGGTGCTCGTTCCTTTAATCTATACAGAAAGGTGGAGGCTAAGGTGCACGAGGGTGATTTGGGTGGTGCAGCACGCCTTCTTCTTTCGGACTGCAAACAACTGGAACTGCCAATGAGAAAACTCTTGACGCACTTAGATAATACACACCTTACAATACACACCTTGATAATGATTCCTTACGGGTAGCAGTTGCTCAGCGTCTGGGTTGTAGAGTCTGCGAAGCTGATAGTTGCCCATGTGGGGCTCCTGTTCACTCTACAGGTTACCACGGCCTAAGCTGTGCGAAATGCGCTGGAAGATTTCCGAGGCACCACGCATTGAACGTGTTAATTCGTCGAGCTCTGGTGTCTGCAAACGTACCTGCGTTACCCCAGGCCTCTGTCGGACAGACGGGAAACGTCCTGATGGTGTGACTCTCGTCCCTTGGGATAAGCGCCAAAGTCTGCTCTGGGAGGCTACTTGCGTACGTTTGCAGCACCACACTTGCCGTAAACAATGCGTCAGGCGGGATCTGTGGCGGAATTCGCAGCCGGGCAAAAGCACACACTTACACTTAGTGATTTTACTCGACTTGAACCACCCTCATTCTTTTCACGTTTCTCACCTTGGGTTGGGTGGGATCTTTAACAAGCTACTACCCCATTTACACGTCAATATATATCCTCGGCACGTTTCTCACCTTGGCTTGGGTGGAATCTTTAAGAAGTATTTGAAACCTAATCATGGGCTATGTTCTTTACAAAACCTTTCTAACAAGTCTAAAGACGGCTATGATACGATATTACATCATGAAGTTCCAGTTCATATCTTCCGGCTCCATCATCAGATTAGCTCGACAGTACCATATTATTGTATTGTCATCAAAATCACATACAAATGCCATTTTTCATGACGGTACGATCTAGAAGATAGTTAAATTTGTTTTCTTAGATTTCATACAGTTCGACCTAATAAAGTTGTGTTAATAATATTAGGCATACGCCGGCAAATGAAGACAAATTAGTAGGTGAAAACTTTTTGTAGTACGAAAATGTAGTTACGATACCTAGTTTGCGATTTTTTATACTGGCTTCTAGGACGTCAACTCCGACAAATCCGTTCGTGACATACTAATTTGAATATATAGGAATATGATGGTGTAAATATAATAGAATTTCGCGATATTGGTGGTTACGATACTATGTGAGACTTGCCAAATAGATTTGATTTCCTCTTCGCCAGCGCTTAAAAATTATTGTGATAGAACATTTTCTGAGGCAAATTTATTTTCTCAATGGTGAAGAACAGCTGCCGAAAATATATATATATATATATGTCACAGGTATTTATTCAAAGACGCTAGATTGGAATTTCACTAGTGAAATTTTAATTACACTAACTATTGTCAATAACGACAGATTCACAAATCACGCCTTTATCCCTTGCGGGGTAGGCAGAGCGTTAACGATCGTAAAATTAAGGTCGTTATCGCCACGTCTGACAAGTATTGAGGGACCCTTCAGATGATTCGTGTATCATTGTAGTGACAGGTTGTCAGCTTGTCACCTAAAGTTGTAATACGTGGTAATACACATGAAACCCTCGAGTCCCTTAGTTGCCTCTTACCACACCCGCGGGAAGAATTGGGGTGATGCTATTCTATAGATTCGTATAATTTCACTGGCTGAAATCAGTGATATTGTAATTTCACTGGACCGCAAAAGTGATATTATAATAAATTTAGGTTTACTAAGAGTTATATTTGCGGAGGGAGCCCCGCGTGATCTGATTGGTCAATAGAGTTAATCAGTCGCCATTTGCTCAGTTGGTAATGAAAGCGGACCAATCAGCGATCGGTCTAATAATCAAACGGCTTTCTCAAACCAGTGCTATTGTCAATATATCACTGCCTTACAACTTCACAGTATCGGGCAAGTGAAATCATAATGTCACTGAAACTAGCCCGTTAATTTGTGAGACACGCAATCGATTTACAATAAATAAGTGCAATTACAATGGCGCTAGTGAAATTTCAATGTCACGGCTTTTTTATATCCCTGCAACATATGCATAGTTGTTTCGGGTGCGCAGTATCGCGGTCGCGCTCGACGCGGCGGCGGCGTAGAGACCCGGGCGCGAGCGCGGCGCGTGTCCAACGCGATGCAATTACATTGTCTCCTGCATTACAATCAGTGGATATTGCATTCTAGTTGCAAAGCACAATGACCGAAAAACACGATAACTTCAATGACCCTCAGTTCGTACTTTTCAATACTAGTTAGACACTTCGTAATTTCCGCTACCTACTTCGCGAAATGAATAGCCGGTATCTACCTATTGTGTTGATTTGATTGATCTTTGATTTTTGTGTTAATATTTTGTTTTGTGTAATCAATATCAAGAAATTTGAATAAAATGGACTTCGTTTGTTTGCAGTGGGGACACAGAGTATACTACAAACTTCACCATGAGGAACGCCGTCAAGTAAGTGATTGCCATATTTATATCAAATACTTACATAGGAACCTACTTCAATATTAAGGCCCGTATTAAAAACCGCACTCAATTCTGAGATAGATCTTGAGTGCGACTTGAGGATGATAATATTGACTGACATTCGTCAAAATCACTCTTGAGTACGACCTGAGAGTAATGCAATTTATGAATGCGGACCTAAGAGTAGTTAATTAACAATAGCTAAATACGCTATAGTGTATGCGTTCGTTTGTGTATCTACCCACGAAATGTGAGCTTTCCCTAAGCCAAGCAACATATTTTCATGCGGTTTTCATAGTAGTTTAGAAACCTTGTAGTATACACATATCTACATATTATATCTACCTCCATATTAGGTGTAAAAATATTAGCTGCAAATATTTTAAGGGGTGAACCGGTCCATGAAACTTGGGAAACCACTTTCCCCCAGAAACAAAGGTCGAAATATGAAAAAAAAAATTGGCCCGCGTACAAATTGACTTGGTCGGCCGGTACATTTTGTATAGAAGGTACATTTTTTTTCCATATTTCCTATGATCCTTAGGGAAACTTGTTCAGTTTCATGGGCTGGTTCACCCCTTAAAATATTTGCAGCAATTTTTTTTACACCCTGTATATTACCTATTACACCTGAACAGATTTACACTGGAGAGCAATTTTTTAGGGTCATATATGAAAAAAAAAAACAAATATTTTGGAAACTAAGAATCCCAGCTTGATGGAAAAGTTGCGTTAAATCACGGAGGACAACAATCAGTGAAGAGCGCGTCGGTATGATTTTGTTCTCAACCAAGCTCACTAATTTTTCGCGGGGGAGAGGTAAGTATTGTAGCAGAGTAAAACTTCTGCGTCCGCATCCTTCCCAAACCACCTGTCCTTTCACGAATCATTTCAAATTGGAAATTGGAATGTCGTCACACGTATTTTCTGACTTTTGACTCAGTCTGGATCAAATCGTCGAGCAGGAATACTTAAAATAAATAACGTAATATTAACGTGTGAAGCAACTAATGTGTAAAGTAAATAATGTGTGAAGTGAATAGCGGAGTGGAAACCACCACCACCGTCATCGGGTCATAAAAAATTTAAGGAAACCCTCACGGAGGTACTTTACTATTCTACCTGTTGTCCTAGCTCATTAATCGTCATCTGCTACTCATCTATCATCAGTGCTAACCTAGCTTCATTGTTCTAGCGTTTCTTTTCCTTCATAATAAACTTTTGAAGAGTCAAGAGTCTTTTTGTTGTTTGTGGCACTCCCACGTGCCACAGTATCGCTAAAGTATGGCCGTTCGAATAAGCCATGTTTGATAGCTATCAAAACCATACTAAAGTACATGTATGTCATAGCATTAACATGATATGAAAAACTGTCAAATATGGCCTACTTGAACAGCCATACTGTAGACGCAATTGACTTTGGCAATGACCGCGTATTTTGTAGGGATGGGAAAAATATGTGTAAAATTATATCAATATCGATATTTTATATCACCGGACAATAACTTTATTTATGTTATGTGTTTGAAATTTATCTAAACATGTTTATAGTAATATATCGATACATGTATTTATATACCACAAACGCGTGCGCGTGGGTGTACCGACACATTCTGACTGAACGCTCTAAAGTTTTCACCCGAACAAACTAAGGCACATAGTTACATACCAGTACAAGCATATGCGCGCGATTTACTTGCAGCTCTAAGGAATATGCTAGTCAAGTGATCTAGTTTTAGCGACATAGGCGTTCACGACGAGCTGTGCTAGGTGGCGCGGGGGGAATGCGGCCGCGTTACTCACTATACTCCGAATATATTCAATTGTGTACTATACATTGATGGTCTGTTGTTAAGTACGTACATTAACATAAATCTTTAAATGACGTTCACAGAATTATCGATAAAATTATTCTATACTTCTGAGAACAGTGGTACAGCACTATTGCGAAGAAAAGAGCCAGGCTACGTATGGACAAATCCGTGCGTTAGTAAGGGATAGCAATGAAAGACATCAACGGGAGCGCATTAGAAATTATAAATATGGAATTATTTTTGATTAAAATGAAATTTTAAAAGGAATAAGTATAAAAATGCTTACTTATGACATGTTATCCCGCCTTTTGCATAACTTGATGTTGTAGTAAACTTTCCACACCACAGGAAGGCATTGTTGTTTACATATAATACGCCAAAAAAAAGAAGCGCGGAACGTCTGTTCTTTCGCACAGTCTCAAGCCGACTAATCCAATTTTTTATGAGTCCGCTTCATATAGCGGACGTCAAATAAGTGCGGTCACAGCATAAACTAATGCAGTAGTCTCGTAGTAACGTCTCCCTTTATTAGTTTTTATTGTTTTACTAGCTAGTGCCCGCGAACTTCATACCGTTATATAACATCCATTGTATCAGCTATACAGGTTGTAAATTAATTTGCTGCAAATATTTTAAGGGGTGAACCAGCCCATGAAACTGAACAACTTTCCCCAAGGAACATAGGTCGAAATATGAAAAAAAATTTGGACCTCCCATACAAAATTACCAACCGGCCAAGTCAATTTGTATGGGAGGTCTAAAAATTTTCTATTTTTTGTCAAAAACTTATTGTGCGGACACAGAATAGCGCTTTCTCTTTTTACTGCAACATAGCCTATTAACTTTTAACTGCAAATAATAAACTAAACAACATTCTGATTATTACACGCATTAATACTTAACTTATACACACTGTAAGTACGCAGTAAGATCCCTGTACCAATACAACAAACATTTTCCAGTACATTCTTATAACCTGTCTTAAAAGGTAATTGAATTTTCCTTGATTTAGAAAATGCTTCACCACCATTCAATAGAAAGCTATGCCAACGAAACTGAGATGAGAAGTACATGGTAATTTGCAATTGCAACCAGCTTAAAAACTAATTTTAGAAACATTCACAATACTGGATCTTTTATCAACACACTAATTTCGTCACAGAAGTAATGTAAAAACCAAAAATGAGTTATACCTAGCCTATCACACTGATTGACACCTAAGAGTAGTTAATATATTATTCTGTAAGAGATCACTATTTAATATAATAAACCAAAAGACCTCTACTCCTATTATGATGATTAAAATTAAACCGACACATTCGAAATATAATTTATATCTAATCAAGTTAATTTCGGAATAGTGTTTAACATGAATTTTACCCGTAACTGGAAAATTTCAACTTATCGTTATCATCATCTTCAGCCCACATAAAACAACTAAAAAAAATTGGCCTCTGCTCTACGGCGCCAATTCTCGCCTTCTGTGCCAGTCTCATTCAGTAGGGTCCTATAAAGTTTACGATATCACCGAACATACAGTACTATATCAATTATGTACTTATAATATCAAGAAAGTATCAGACATTGCAACAACATAACAGAAAAAGAAAACAAACAATTTAATTTCATGTTGTTTTATTGCAGCTCCTTCTTCAAATATAGATTTGATACCCAAAGCTTTCTAACAAAATAATAATTACTACTTACCCTAAATCATTCAAGCAGGTGTCATAAAAATGATTGTCTCATACTGAAAGCGTTTTTAATAGAAAAAAAGAATTAAGTAACATTGTTTTGAAGTATTGAATTTAACAATACACTATATAATTGCACAACAATTCAATTGACATTACATTATCATTATCATTACACAAGTTCCATATAATATCAGAAACCTTCTGTAAGCAAGTGATTCTTGTAACAAATTCTTAATTTAATTGCGACAAGAGATTTAAGACAATTTTAAAACACAACATTTCAAATTCAGGACGTCACAGTAGGTCTCAAAGCAAGCATTGTTTGAAATGTAACTTATCGATATTTTATGCTGGCATGTTTCGGCTCAAACGGTATTTTTAAGGCTAAGTAATACGTTTCTCCATGTTTCTTGTCCTATATCTTGCATATCTTGGTAGAAAACATTCAGTTATAATAATCGTATTTAAGTAATTTTTAATTAAATTCGCATTTTCTGCCAAAATATCGAAGATAACATTATAAGACAACGTAACTTATCGTAAGGAATCCTTACTATAGATGATTTTACATATTTTCCGTCGTAGTTTTATGTATGTCGCACGTACAATGAAATACGCAATTCTAATCCTTAAGTAAACAACTGTATGTAGTAGGTACGATACATTTTTTACGAGGCAATCCAATATTAATCATCGTATGTAATAAATACCATACTTTACTTTGTTTTTGAAGTAAAAATATAAGGAAATATAAAAAAAAAGTTTTAAAATTTATTATAAATATAAAAATATACTGTCTAAGCAATTAACTTACGCTTACTAGTTAGTAACTCAGCATTATGATCTATTGCAAAAATACCGTCAATTGCAAAGTTTTGGTTTCGAGGATAATTATATAATTTTATTTGAATTTTAAGGCATAAGAATCTAAATTGTACGCTTTCTTAATTCTTGTACACGTTAAATATTTTTACTCATGCTAAGTTATAACATTTCTCTCAATGTTTTTATAATATTTCACCGCAATCTTTCGAAAATCGTTACTTTCCGATGATGATTGTCGTAACTAATACGAGTACATACGATACATGAATGATCTATCCGGGAACGTATACAATTGTAAGCACCACATAACGTTATATAAGCTGTAAATCAATTTCACATACGACAATATACTTTTAGAAAAATGATCTCTATCTAAATGTAATTTTTTTTCATGTTTCTGATTTACTGATCATAAATTATAGCTAAAACTTATATGTTTGCACTAATAAAACGAAAATGTCAATTTTGTGGATTACGATTACATACGTAGGCGGCATCGATTTTTGCCAATAGGTATTACTTATTTATACACGGGGCGGGCAGCTAGAATATAATATATTATATGTATAGAATAGAATAGATAAACATCTGCCCATAAAATTCCTCGTTATACCGGTTTATAACGTGATTGTCAACTTAGTCAACAATATAGTGAATATTCAAAGATAAAACAAGATGGCAGTTCGATGAACTCTTGTAGTGGGAGCCATAATATGTCAATGGTCTAACGGTAGCTCCTCGCAGAGGTCCTACGAGGACCTGTCTTGGCTCGGCTCGGACCGTTAAGCCGTGCGGCGCGCCCTCCTCCCGCCACCCACCTAGCCACCATTACCTTCGTTTGTGTGGAAACACTACGGCAGCAGTCAGATTCTTGATTACCTTTCTCATTGTACTTATTGCAAAATTTAAATTAGACACGCTCCAAACTCATTACCCACACAAAAGTCTCTACTTTTACAGTCTACAGCCTATGTAGGTACTGAACAATAAAATACCTCACAAACACGGTTAAAAGTTCATCGACCTTGTCTAACACGATGAACTTTGTCGAACCGGTCCTTGGGCAAACGAATATTAGTCAAAAATGACTAAAAGTACCATGTATCTATATAGTTGCATAACGACATTCCGGATGTGAGTTGCAAGACGGGTTGCTGCAGTGCAGTCGCTATATTGAGTGTGCCGCTGCTATTAATCCACGGCTTTATTTTACGACCAACTGTTAATTATTTTTAAAAAATGTGGTTTGTTATCCACTCGGGACTGAAGTGTTTTCCTCTGGATCACACGCACGGGACGATGCTCGGCTCGCAACTGGAACAACGTAGTTATTTACTGTACTAATAATCACAGTAAAGTTACTTCCCGTATATTTCCCTTTTCCTTTTTATTTCAAGAGGTTTGTTTAACACATGTCGGGAAAGCGTCTTGGCACCGCGGTGTCGGTTTCTGTAATAATTTCTTGGGGGAAAATTGCCAATATAATACCTACCTAACAGTAGTATTTTATTTCAAGAATTCCATATGCCATCTTTTAGAATTATCGGTTTAATCAATTTCACTTAAACACAGCCGATCACAATTAAAATTTATACCACGAACCATTTATTTAGACTTTTATTTTGAGGTCCAGTTCTTCTGTAGTTCTTAGAGCTCCAAACAAATTCCAAAACCCACAATCCATGCCCATATATTGTTTCACTTCAACGCAACCTTTCGATGGCAATATCTAAAAATCCTGCCAGTACAAATTATTTCATAGCTAAAATAAGCAATCTCACCGGTATTAATAGTACGTGAAGGCAGAATCAGGAAATATGATAAGGGATGTTCTCATAAAGCCACGGAAAAATCTTAATTCCATGGCATATTTTCATGTTAGTTTTTTTGGTAAATTTAATTCTTATCATCAGAGATTTTATCATTACTAACATACTAGGCCCAGTTTTTTTACCACTGATTTCAGTTATATTTGAGTCCCAATTTTTTGCTTCCATGGAATTGAGAGAATTTCGTAGCATATTTTCTTTTTTATTTAAAAGTGTTATAATTCAAGCGTTTATTAAATATATAAGTCGTTATTAATGTTAGCTAGAGTTTAGATAAATATTTTTTAGCTTGTTACATACATATTTCAATATACAGTAGAACCTCGTTAAGTCGAACCTCGATAAGTCAAAAACCTCCAAATCTCGAAAAAGTGTTTCGTTCCCTTCCCCTCAAACACAAAAACCTCTATTACTTGAAATCTTGACCCTCTGTTAGTCGAAATAATCACCGAGTCCCTCCAAGCTATTTTGGTACATATTCTCACTCTATAACTCGGAAAATTAAAGGAGAATGCCTATACCTGGGCTAACCATGTGTCTTGCGTAACAAAACAAATGAATGCAATATATAATATCGCCAATTTCAATGAAAAATAGCAACGTTAATTGTTGTACAAAACCGGGAAACTAATAAAAATAAAATTGAAAATCTACCTTTACCTATTTTAACAAAAAAAAAATATTGAGGCGTAAACCTTTTCTACGCTGCTTACCGAAAATAACGTATTTAGAACTAAATACACTAAAGAGCGCCAAACATCAGCACTTTTGTCTCTTTCAATGCCCAACTTTGACACTCAATAACTCCCGAACTAGTATGTTGCATAAAAAATCCCTATGCTAAAATGATAAGCGTATTTAATCTCTATTATTATATAACTTGGCTTTGATGCAATTCCTGCAAGCATCCAAACAAAAGTTGTCATGATCCTTTGACCTCTGTATCTCGAACATAGCAATGTTTTATTTTACAACCTTTACAACTTGATCATTTGGAATTTATTACCTCTATTGTTCGAACAAAAAATAAGTTACCAACTTTAAGAACTTGCCGACATTGTGAGTACACTATTGTTTCTTAGAAAACAATTTACGAGTATGCGATAATAAATTTATTTCTCACGTAAACACGTGTTTGCATGCTTGACGTCAGATGTAAAATTTTGATTTTCTTAAAAATTTAGCTAAGCAAGTAATTTTCTTTCGACTCAAATACTCTCAGAAGTAGTTTGGTTCTACTGCAATACACATCAATTAGTACAACAGTTAACATGAGTGCTGCGAAACGTAAACTAAAAACTTCTTGCTGAAAAATTTAAAGTGCTCCAAGCTGTGAAGAGGTGTCAAAAAAAGAAAGATGTTGCTGAACAATTTGGCCTGCCAATGAGTAATCTTTTCAACGATAATAAAAAATGAATCAGACATCATGAGAAAAAAATACAAAACGTTTTCACCTCTGCAAGTTGCACTTTTGTTTATCTTACCTCTCAAACTCAAAATTGTATTGTATAATAGATAAAATTGGAGTCCCACTATTTTATATTACCGGGACCTACGGCTTAACGTGCCATCCGAAACACGGAACCATCTTACTTACGGACAATCGGGTGGTTCAGCTTGCAATGTCCTAACCTGACTGCAGAAAATGTGCAAAACGAGGGTGATTTGGACACTTTGGAGGGTTGGTTGAAGTTGTTGTTGAAGACATTGGTTGGCTTTGGAGGGTTATTTGTACTAACTGATTTGTAATATTGGTATCGGCTTTAAGTCTTTTAGGTCCGGAGGTATGTTCTCTTTGATTGTACCCGAAATTCTTACGTGGAAAGTTTGTAATTTCATTTGGCTTATAGAATTCCCGTTTGCGTGAGTTGACTGAATCAGTACTTGTAGAAGGAGCAGAATTATGGGAGGTTTTGAAATCATTTTTTGGTTTAGTGTAAACAGACAAAAACTCCACTAGGTCTTTAGGCTGTAATTTGGCGTTCGTAGCCGCAGCTTTGACTTGGGGATTTGTGATACCTCGAACGACTATGGCGGTTTTTAAAACGTCCGAAAACCCCTTAACAACATTTAGCTGGAGAAGGAACTTACGGGCGTATTCAGCGTATGTCGCGAATTTGTTTGAATTTGTGCTCATTACGTCATATAACACAGATGCCACATATATGTTACGTGGGCACAACGATCGGAATTCGACTTTAAAATTTCTTCACGTACGGGTATTCGTAACCCAGTCATTGAGCCACGTTTTCGCGTCACCGCGGAAGCATCCGCCAATACGTCCAAGACACTCACCGACATCCCAAATTGCTCAAAGCCTGGCCCCGATCGACTTCCGCGCACTAAACGTTAAAATCATGCACACTGGGGTCAAAGTTTGAAATGTAATAATGTTTAGATCTCCCTTGAACTAAATTATTTAGAGTACCTACAATTCTGTCCGTGTCTCTTTGCAATAACGCATCATGCGACGCTGCGACGGGGGGAACAGCACAACCTGCATTGATGCTTATTTCGTTAGAAGTAGAGGTAAAGGTTCGATGGTAGAGGCGTTTTGCATGGAGGCGGAGCAAAAGGTGGTGGACAATTTTCGGCAGACGGACGTATCAAAGAAGCCGACGGAGGCAATGTAGAAGAGGCTATCTGATTTTTTAGCGTATGTAACCTGTCTAGTATTTTGTCCATCTTGCAGTCATTACGATCACGTGAGATTTCGCGACGTTTTCGAGCTTTTTCCGAACTGCAAGATAGATTACGCCGTCTAAGTGACCTTGACCTACTTCTGTCGCGGTGCTTGCGCAAACTATTAGACCGTCCCGAACCGATATTGGAACGACTTCCCGATCGATCACGGTATCGACGTCGCTCGCGTGAATCACTGCGCTCGCGTCGCCTTCTAGGTGGAGGATCGGGAGGTGAGGACAATTTGTTTAATATGTGTTTAAAAATATTCCGTATCTTCATAACTAAGTTTTTTAACGATTTAGTTAATGAAGATTTGCAGTCATGGGAAGTTTTATTATATTATGTGTATTTGTTTATTTATTATATTATATAAATATGCTGATATTTTTTTGTATTGTATGCTAGCAGTAACAGATTTTGTTCTGGGAACTTTAACTACCTTATAGTGTGGTCGTTTTTTTTCTATATCAGGGCCATATTGAAGGCTTTTATGCTTTTTTAAAATTATGTTTAGTATGTAAAGATTACGAACAGACAACAAGTTACAGGTTTGATACAGAATTTCTGTGGAAAAACAACGCCTCCTAAAATACATCACCTTCAACAGAGCTCTCTGCGCCCTCTCTACTTTTAGGAATCGTGTTTTTAATGCATTGCCCCAAACGGGAATGCAGTATAATAATATGAATTGTACTAACGCATTGTACAACTGGTTTAGGTAATTTACATACATACACACATCACGCCCCCATCCCCTGCGGGGTAGGCAGAGCAATAACGGCCGTTAAAATACGGTCGCCATTGCCACGTCTGACATTTTTGAGGATTGTTTTCCAAGGTTGTCTCAGAAAACATATGTATCACTATAGTGACAGGTTGTCAGCCTGTCGCCTAAAAATTGTAATACACCAATACTCTCGGGTCCCTTAGTCGCCTCTTACGACACCCGCGGGAAGGAGGTGGGGTGATGCTATTCTAAGCCGGCATCACACGGCATAATTAATTTAGGTAATTTACTTTCGTATTAGGGACTATATGTCTAAATGTTTTGAACATCCATCTAATATGACACCGAGGTATTTAGTTTTGAATACTTTATTTAGTAAAGAGCAACCGCAAGTATTATAAGGGATACTGTTGCATGTATGTATTTTAATGTTAAATTCATTAGAACGTTGTGCATTTCTATACTTACTAAAACACAATATGTAGTTAGTTTTTTCAGTGTTTAGTGCAAGTAGATTGTATTTTAACCACTGTGCAATTTGTGCCATCCCTATTTCAGTATGATGTTTGATGCCATTCCATGTATCATCGGTAAACACAACAGCAGTCTCGACGGCAGACGTAAATTTCTTTGCATTTTTTATATCCATGTTGCACAAATCACATGTACACAAGAAAAAGAGTAGGTCCTAAGACACTACACTGCGGTACACCATATAAAACATTAACAGCTTCACTTCTACAGTCGTTCAGTTTGTCCATCTGATTTCTATTTGTGACGTAATCTTTAAAAAAATTCGAGCTGGATATCTCTGATACCAATTTTTCCAATTTACGTATTGCGCAAGTTTTTATAATATTGATTTCTAGATTCTTGGGCTCAAACCAAGCGTGAAAAGCTGTCAAGGTGTCATTTGTGATTTTCTCGAGCTCCTCTAAAGTATTCTTTGCAATTATTGCATTTGTATCATCCGCAAAAATAACTGGCTGCACTAGGTACCACGTTACTTACATAATTTAAAATGTCTTTAAAGAAAATTATAAAAAATATGGGTCCATTCCCTGGGTAGTTTCGGAGATTAGCGATGGTTTTTCTTATATAACAATAGATGTCGCTGTTAGTTTTCTAAAACACGCTATAGGTATGTTTTTTCGAAAACTATACATGGACACCGGCTTCCAACAGTCTTATATGTATAGATAGTCATTGTAAGAGGTCTTTCCACAGTCTTATCAAAGAAAACCTCACTGGTATTGAGTGACAAAATTCATAACTACGAGTTACTCTCCGAACAGAACGTAAACTTTGTTTTCGGGATTTTATTGTTATGAATGCGTTTGAAACTATGTAATATCATTCATTATTCATCAGTTCCAGTTACATTTACTATGTTGGACGCAGAACTATTTACCTCAAGGCTGACCAATCAGGAGTCGTCTTCAATCATGTCACAATTTTACAATCAGACTGTTATGTAACTGTTTCAGCTTGATATTTTATAATCTTACGAAAAATAATGCGTTTAACTGTAACCAATGTGCTTCTGTTTACAATATGCCAACAGAACATAATGTAGCTGGATACATTACAATGTATCGTTGTTTGTGATTTTACGGGGACATATATATTTGCATCTGTGACACTCTCCACGCTTGCCAACTAACCTTCTTACTCCAGAAAATATAGTTAATATATGTTTTTTTTTATTTAGGCCGTCATTCTGGGATCAGCGCACGCGGCTGGAGAAGCGGCTGCTGGTGGTAGCGGGCGTGTGCGCGCTTCTGGCTACCGCCTTCCTCGCTGCGTTCCTCGTCACGCTGCTGATGCGCACAGCCGCCGACGTCAAAGGTTAATTACTCTCAAATACTGTACTTGTCTGCCCGTAAGTAGGCTTATATGGTAGACTACAATCTTCAATCTGGGGCCACGGCATTGGCCCCGCCATAGCAAGCAACTCGAAGCGCGAGGGCACTGCCTACCTTTTCTCGAAGTGTTTCGTCGTTTATTAACTCTCACATATTTGGTTTACGGTTTACTATACTGATCAATTTCATGGCATAGTAATCTTATTAATAATGTAAAGTTCCAATTGTATTCATCTTATGCTTTCGATTTTATTGACGTCTAAAATACGCCAATTTTGTGACTTACGCACTGATGATCATCAATATGTTTGGGCACTTCCTGAAGTGATAGAAAGCTGAAATTTGAGTTAGAAATTAGAAAGTATTCCGCCTTACACGGAAGCATGACCTCTCTTTGATTTACTTTTTGACCCTTTGGGTATCTCAAATAAGTAAAAGTACACCTGCCAAATATTTTAAAATGTTATGATTTTTAATCGAGTGAGAATGTTGTGCCTATGTTAAGCATAAACCATCAGAACTCACAGTTCGTAACCAAAACTCACCTTTTTTAAAAATGACGTTCCGGTTCCTACGGGTGCTTTTGTGTTAAAAAAATGTAGTTGGGTCTTTTGCGTTTTTATCGGTTTCGCTATAATGAATAAATATTTAAGGCAAAAGTAAATTCATAACACTGTTAAAAGGGATCGTCTAAACTTATCCCGTGTGTTTTTTCTTTTGCCCACGCGATTTCTATTTCGCCCATTCACGTAGCTCGTCTTGGCAGGGGCAAGACGCTGTGTCTGATAATACTTGCCCACCACCTTATGTAGTGTTAGTGGCCAGTGTCAGTCAGCAACCAGCAAGGAATATAACTAATAGAGCCGCGTCAAGTTAAAACGATCTGATGCTGTCGTGATGCCGTCGTGACGCAGTCGTGACGCACCGAATCACGCACGACGTCGTTGACGTAAAAGACAACGTCACGTTGAGGACGCGCGGTTTTCCGGTATCGTGGTTTTTGACGTTGACGTTGTCATGACGTGTACACGTGTCCAGGCTGTAATTGTAAATAAGGTGTTGCTTGCATGCATGCATACATATATATTACGGCTATTACTATCCCTTGCGGGGTAGGCAGAGCGTTAACGACCGCAAAAATACGGTCGCTATCGCCACGTCTGACAAATATTGAGGGCCGGTTGAGATAATTTTTGTATCACTATAGTGACAGGTTGTCAGCCTTTCGCCTTAAAGTTGTAATACACATGAAACCCTTTAGTCCCTTAGTCACCTCTTACGACACCCACGGGAAAGGAATGTGAAACGGAAAAAATAAGGTGTTACCCGAGTCATTTTCAACAAATGTATTTTTTCCTAATTTCGGTGGATTTTTTATATTTAGTATTTAATAAAAATAAATAAAGTGGTATTATAAATCATACATATTTTAAGTAAAGAAAAAGCTTAGGAGATTATATAACTATAATATTTGCCGAGTTATTTCAGTCACCGAATTTGCCCTGCCACCAGAATTGCATTCATGCCACCGAAATTGCGTTTCTGGCACCGAAATTGTATTGGTGACACAGAGGCTTTGTTTGAATGTTTATATACGGATGGTACTTTCTTAATGGTAGCTGTAAACCCCTTGTAGTGGCAGTCGTTTGCCCCAGATGCCGTCGATCACTGTGTGCGGCAACCGTCGACACCTGTTGATAGCAACCATCATCAAGTCGCCTGGTGCCGGCAAATAGCGGCAACCATTGCAGACGTACACGCCACAGCTTCTGACAACTTCGGCTTCCGGGTGACTGGTGCTACAAAATTATCAAGTGCGACATAATTATTCAAAAAATGTACTACATTTGACAAAGTGAATAATACACATTTAGTTTTTTCGCATTTAGAACTAAATTGCTTGCCGTAAACCAACTATAAATTTGTCCAAGAGTATGATTTACTTCGTCATAATTATGCGTTCGCACGTCTATCGATATAAGGGATGTGTCATCATCAAACAAAACAATTTTGGACTAATTCTCTACCATGTAAAGTAAATCATTAATGTAAATAAAAAATAAAAATGGACCTTAGTTTGGCTACAGGGTCGTTTGGCCTGTTAATAAAGGGTTGTTGTGATGAAGTGTATAACTGTCCGTAGAATCCCTCGAGCTCTCTCAAAATCTCCGGTTTGCTCGTAATGAGATTATCTTCATTAGTCTTCAGCTTCGTCAATAAGCGCTGCCAAACAGACAAATCCCGTGCGAACACTTTGGAGCCTTTGTTCCGCTCTATGGCCTCTTCTATACGGTTTGTATTAAATAATCGGATATCGCGTCATGTTGACTTCAAGATTTGTCTGTTGAGTGTGTCATATTTGTTCATGTCCACTGAAGACTGTAATCTCAACTCGGCCCGGTCGTTCATGAGCTTGAGAGTAGAATTGAAAGAAGCTATTTATTGAAAAAGCTTACTACGGAGTTTGATAAACGATAGCTATACTTAAGTAACAAACAGGTAGCAATCTACAACCAGTCGTCACCCACGATACCTAAAAACAAAATTAATAGCAACGGGGTGAAAGATATAGACATAAGGTATTACTTTGTCCATAAGGAGATTCACAGCGAAGCTGTAGTTCTGACTGAGGTACTTGCCCTCTCAAGAATTATGCGCGGATATGTTAACCAAAGCCTTATGCGGTCCAATATTGAAATAACTCTTATAGAAATTACCCATTAAAATGATGATATTTTGAGAGGAAGAATAGGCAGGCTAACGTAAACCGAACAGGGTGTAATAAAGTTTTAATTTTGTCTCGATTAATTTATTATGATTTAATTTTGTTGTATGCTGTGTATATTCTATGTATGCTGTCATCATGACATGTAATGACGGAGGTTATCATGCTTTTGTTGCACTTAGACTTATAAAGGCTCATAGACATTTAACATTATAAGGGTGTGTGCACACTCGTAATTTTAAAGGGGTGCATGGACATATGTTTTGTTTGTTGGACATATTATGGTGTGTACAGTATACACATGCCACAGATTAAGGGGGCGAGTTGGAGGTTGTATAGATCAATGCGGGCCGATTTATATAGAATGTTTAATCTGATGAATGGACACTTTGTCACATTGCAAACAACTGAAATAAAATAGTGTGTTACTTATTATCTACTTGTATAAATCTACTGTATTTACCAAAAATAAAAGAACTACCTACTTCACCTTAGCCATGTGTATGATATGAGTGATTTTAAAATAATGATAAAAAAACTGGTTTTAACTCAATGATTTATAATTGTTTAGATACGCCCCAGATGAGCGAGTTGCGATTGGTTGATCGAAACCGGGCGGTGGAGGTGTCGCCGGACGTCAAAGTGTGTCTTTCTCCCGGCTGCGTCCACACAGGTAAAAATTATTAATTACATGGGACTTTCTAGAACCACACATCACTTAAGCAACGTGTAAAAAAGTTACTATTAGAAGTAAACATTGCCCACTTTCTGAAATGGCATATAAGAGGCGAAAAGTTCAAACAATAGAAAATAAACCTAGTAAGCGATGGATCGGAGCAGGGAATGACTAATCTGTAACCTGATTCAGGCAACTGAACCTACAGAGATTCTAACAGATCGAACATAATTATGAAAGAACAACCACCGTACTGTATACATATAGTACCCGCCGAACTTCTTGGCCATCGCGCGAGGTGGTGGGAGCAAGTGCCGACCCGCTTTTGTCGACCAAATCTTGGTATTATTATAATTTTATTGTTCAATTGTTTTTTTTTTATTACCTGTAGTCAGCAAAGAGAGAGTTTCACCTGACTTACAAAGTTACTTTATGTGTAGCAGTCAACCCTACTTTTAGTCTGTAAGTCGACTTCGGTAAGGTATTCTTGTACGACGACATTAATGCTTTTATACAGGAGGACAAGTTAATTCATACATATTTCTTTCACGGTTCTATCATACGTTAGTATATTAGTTTTTCTCTGTGATCATACGTACGCAGTCATTCTGTTTGTGGTCAATTGATTGACCCAAACCCGTTCAGCCGAAGATGTGACCAATTGCCGCAGGTGCATACTCCGATAACTGTTCTCTATGGTGATGAGATGACTTATTTAATCAGTCACCGTCCGCTGAACAAGGTGCTGATGATGAAAATAATATGTATATGTTATTTACAATAGTTGTTGGTATAGGCTTTTTTTTGTCAGTTACAATCCGCTGAATAAGTAAGACTGAAATAGTAAGTCTTTAATAGTAGTTATTAAAGGATGTTTAAAACAAAATGTTGTCATTGGATTATATAACGAGTTGACTACCGCTCTATATTGGATTAAAGTTGAGTGACTATGTTAATTGCTGTAATTAATTGTTTTTTTTATTGGTTATGTTAAGTTAATAAAATTGAGGTATATGTTTTGAGATTTTCGCGGTTGTTCACAACACGTAAATTATTAGTATTAACGGGATTATCACCACGATTATGTTTGTTTTTACCTCGATATTTCGAAGCGGTTACACGCTCCATGGTCACGAGTAGACTGTTTTGGCGAATGTTGTCATCTTGCTAAGGGCAATTATATCTGTCTACCCTCTTTCTGATACGTCAACTGCGATCCGTTCGGTTGCTCGTACCAGTACTATTGTCACTAATTTCTCACGACACCCTATGCTAACATCATCCACCCGCGAATATGAAACCGAGCCTTTGTTCCAATTGTATTCGTTTAATACAGGATTCCACGCACTTGATAGTTTGAGTGCTGTTTCTGTATTTTAGTAGTATTATATATTCTGTGATGCAGTTTTGATTCCCTGACATGGGAAACAACAGCTGAAAAAGCGACGATTATTTACCTCTCACTAATGCATAAAATTACATTATTTACAGCATCAAAACTGATTTTGAATATGGATGACAAGGCGGACCCTTGTGATGACTTCTATGAGTTTGCTTGCGGTTCGTTTATGCGAAATACCCGCATTCCCGACGACAAGACATCAGTGAACACGTTCTCCATCATCACTGACCAGCTGCAGGAGCAAATCCGCGCTCTGCTGGACGAACCTATCTTGCCCGCCGAGCCCAGGCCGTTTGTGCTCGCCAAGACGCTCTACCAGGCCTGCATGAACAAAAGTAAGTACCCTTTGTTGATTGTGCCGCTGGACTGATTTCATAAGTCCGAAAAAAAAAGATGACGAACGTACCTAGTGGAAATAACACACTACTAATAAACTCAGCTGACCTAGCGTTGATGATAAATTATGCTTTGCCTCCGTAGGAAAAGATGCATATTAGCATGTTATGAAATTTTCTACGCACGGGATAGGTTGTCGCATATGTAAATGACAGCTAGTTTTGCGGACCCAATTGAAGCGCCACCTATTGCTTTCCATGACTGCCAGCACCACAATGGCGACTTCAATTTAGTTCCGGGTAAAAAATATGTGTAATTTACTTGTTCTATATAAAAAATAATGTTTATAAAAAATAACAACGGTCATGACTTAAAAAAAAACATTATCACTCTAAAGCCATTACTCGGGAACAAAACAGGGATTAAACGTTTGAGATACAGAATCTTTCGTGCAAGAGCACGAATTGCTGGTGTGTTTCCGGTGTCCCGTGTCTCTGAAAAAAGTAGGGAAAGGTTTGGCAGGGTGAGGCAAGGTGTGACAAGGCAGGGCAGGTGGAACAGGTGGGGTAGGTTGTGGCAGAGGGTTGGGCCTTGTCTTACCATGCAACAACTTGCCCCACTATGCCAAACATTGGCCCACCATGCCCAACCTTGATACATACACACATATATCACGCCTTTATCCCTTGCGGGGTAGGGTAGGTATCCCTTGATCCGTTTTCTTTTTGGCACGGATCGTAAGGACAACGGAACACATCAAATCGCTTTCCTTAGAGATATGTTTTTTGCAGCAATGATAGAGTCCCGTGGCGTCCAACCGCTGCTGAGCATGCTGAGGCGGCTGGGCGGGTGGCCGGTACTGGACGGCCCCAGCTGGGACGAAGACAGCTTCTCCTGGGTCGAATCCGTATTTAAGTTCCGTCGCGCTGGATACTCAGTCGACTACTTCATTGACTTCTCCATCAGTGTAGATGTTAAGAACTCTACCAAACGCATTATTGACGTGAGTATTATCTAGCCAAATTGCAAAAAAATATTGAAACTACAAAAATCAGTACAAAAAAAAATATTAACTACAAGCACGGTGCAGTTCAGACCGACATACTAAGCACCCAAATTAATAATTTATTTCCTCAACAAACAAAATACAAAACGTTATGCACAAAATTTGTTTGCGGAGGCTGGTACGTAAACAAGGAAAACCCTGTACTATAGGCCCCCTCTTCCAGAGATTAGTTACATAGCATTAAGTTAGGACGAGTTTTAAGACAAAATGCACTGGTGAGAAATAGGGTCTTGCAAGAAGTTGCAAATTCTCGGAAACTAAGACTGCTCTTAATGAACTAAAATTAGTTAAGTATACACTCTCCTTAAATGCCGGTAATAAAATTATTTTGTTAATTTAAGAATATGCCATAAAGCCGGAGGGTTCTCATCTCAGCCTTTGGATCGAGGGTTCTGATGTAGTATACGCGTATGCTACCCCGGCTTCCCGACCTTCAAATCTCTTTGTCTAGATACGTGACAAAATGTCATACAGAATCAGTCAAAATAAAAGGAAATTGGCTATTCTTTTCTATGGTGCCATATTTCCATAAAGGATTTTCTTCTCCCTTGATCACTATGTTCGTCTATACGATAGATGTGCTGCACTGTCGATAATGAAATAGGTACTTTTATCTTACCTTTATCTTGGATGTGCTGCTTGCACTTCGTGTCGATGACGAATGATAAGGTATAAAATGGAAAATATGTTAGATGGAAGAATGAAAATGAAAAGGTGTAGGCAAGGATGTCGTGGCACAGCACCTGCTATGTTACATTTTTTTGGAAATAATAACGCCATTTACGAGCAAATTTAAGAAACCTATCTTGTGGTTCAATGGTAAGATGCCTTATAGCAACGTACCTTTCTTTAATTTCACAGCTAGACCAGGCGTCCCTAGGACTGAGTCGCGAGTACCTGAACCGCGGTTTCAATGACAAGCTGGTGCAAGCGTACTATAACTACATGGTGGACATTGCGATCCTGCTCGGAGCCAACCGCGCCCGCGCACAGCAAGAACTCAGGGAGAGTCTACAGTTCGAAATGAGCCTTGCTAATGTAAGTGCTTTAAGTAAGTGCTTTGCGGGTTTTGTACCGTGTGATGCTGGCTTAGAATAGCATCACCTCACGTCCTTCCCGCGGGTGTCGTAAGAGGCGACTAAGGGACTCGAGAGTATTGGTGTATTACAAATTTTAGGCGAGACGCTGACAACCTGTCTCTATAGTGATACACATGTTTTCTGAAACAACCTTAGAAAAAAATTCTCAAAAATGTCAGACGTGGCGATAGTGGCCGTATTCTTACGGCCGTTAACGCTCTGCCTACCCCGCAAGGGATAAAGACGTGATATATGTATGTGTGTATGTATTTGCGGGAAATGTTTGGAGCATTGGTGCCTTTTTTAAAATTCCAAATATTGATTGTCAATGAACGCCAACAGAATGGATGTGTCGAGTACTACTACTTCCATATAAACAACATTTCGTATGACAGCTCAACTATCAAGTGTAACCATTACGTGATATACTTACGCTTTAAAATGCTACGAAAATTTATATGAAAGATATCATTCTTTATAAATGTCAACGAACGACACACTCATAAATGTGTAGATTACTTCCATACAAAAAATATTTTATATGACAGCTCAGCTGTTTAGAGTAACAATTACGAGATATACCAACGCTTCAAAACGCTACGACTTTTTTATAGGAAAAGCTTATTTTGTTACGAACGCTATTCTTTTGGATGTATAGAATAGCAGCTCAACTATCAAGACGTGTTACCATTACGAGATATACGCTTCAAAATGTTACGATTGATGAAAAACTCGTTTTCTTATGATTGTCAGCTAGGGTTTCTGGCCGGGAATTCTCGAGCCGAGAACTCTACCGGGAACTCTCAAGGTTTAGTAACCGGGAAATAAATGCCGAGAAAATTCGAGAAGTCGAGAAATTGTAAAAGAGCGTCTAAATTTTCAAACGAGACAATTTTACTTACCTCAGACTATTTACTGGACTATTTACCTTTGCCGTTTGGCCTATAAACACGCGTTTCGTCAATTTGTGTTCAACGCGCGCCGAGTGTGGATCGAAATTTGAAAGACAAAATTGATCTCTGTCTTTTCGTGTGGAACACCATTGCCTTGTTTTTCGTAACTACAGGCTACAATTCTACAGGTAAAATTCGATGTACATTGCGTAGCGGGTCAAAAATCCTGGTTTTATAATGTCCCACCGGCTACGCAATGTACATCGAATTTCACCTGTAGAATTGTAGCCTGTAGTTTCGTTGCATAGGCCTCAGGGCGTCCAACAATCCAATGTACCCTAGTGTCTGTATTTTTTAACCGCCTTCTACAAGTAGCAGGCTTCTGACATAGTTGTGTAACAAACAAAGTTGATAAAGTACTCGTATAAAGTTAACACACTACTCTTTTACAGAGCTAAGCGAACAGGTGAGTTATAAATAGATATATTTTCAGGCAAGTGAGTTGTACGACCGTATAAGTACTTAAATACAGTATTTAACTTTTGATTGATACCTTATGTAAGCAATTGTGACTTGAAAACTTGATGAATGAGTGATTTGTCTATAAAATCATTTTTCCCGAGGAAGTTAATTAGAAAGTCAGTCAGTTAATCATGTATTTTTATCAGTTTTAAGTCTATTTTTAATTTACCTATATATTTTTCTTGCAGGAGATTGCTCATACTCAATTTCGAAAATCGTATTTATTTCTAAATTCAGTTCACTTTTCAGCATTCAGCTTTAACTTTTTCTTTTTATTGACACTCGTTCGTTACCTTACCTTTTCTACCCGAACTTTCTCATTGTATGTTTATGTTTAAAAAAACACGTTTGTATTTCAAAACATAAAAGGTGTATTTTTGTATTTTATTCGTGATTTACATGAAAATATAGACGTAAATTATAATTTTTCGAAAGAACCGAGAAACAACGCTCGAGAATTCTCGAAACCTGATAAATAAAATAGCCCGAGAAGTCAGAACAGAAACCCTATTGTCAACGAACGCCACTCTGTGAGAGGTGTAGAGTACTTCCGTACAAATTATTTGTATGACAGCTCAACTGTCAAGTGTAACCTGTTGGGGTATATATGGTTAGCAGAGCAAACGCAGGATCAAAATAATAACAATTTTATATTTGTATCAAAACATCTGGAACTCCTTTTTATCAGCTACAGCTCCCTATGAAGTACAGTTTGTTTGTCTTTCACAAACCTAAATTTAGAATGTCATGCAGAAGTGCATCTGCAAATAAAGGTATATCAGCCAGCAAGGTTTCAGCTTACACGGAAGAGTATCAACTCCAATGCACCCCATTAAGTTAAAACCTGGCGCAACGCGCTTGGTCAGCATGGATTGATGCCCAGGCCCGTTACGCATCTTTGATGTTTTATCCCTTGCAGTGGCTTCGTTAACTCGTCAAGTGCAGAAAAGACATAACATGTCTGCTGTCAAATAGTGCTGAAGTACGGAGCAGACATAATATTTATCTGCCCAAATATAAGCTTTGTTTTTTGTTTTTGCGTTGTACTGAACGCAGCCGTAAATAAATGAATAAAATCTGTTTTAGGTTTATCATAGACCATATTTAAAAAAAAAACGCTGTATCATAGATATTTCCTGAAAAATTCGTTCATTTCTCACAAGTGGAAGAACGCCCTACACTGGACTCAATGTTCTCATGGTTTTGCTGTATAAAAAATGTATTAGGGCTTATTTTGTTGTACATTCGTAATTCGTCAATTCAAATAAAACAGATTCTTTAAATTATCAAACACATTCTTTCAAATGCGCACATCCGCCACTTTTAATTTTCGAGTAGGTACTTGCACTTGAGTAATTAAGACATCTGCTGGCATCTCGTCGGTGCGTATTTATTTATGTCACCTCTTTATCGCTACTCTGCTGCAATACCGACCTAATAAAATGATACCTTATATCGATATGATTTCTTCGCGTATAGTAAACGGGGTTCTGCGAAAAGGAAATTGTGCCCTGATTACCGGCATGCATCGAAACTCTATCATACCTGTTTGAAAGTGTTGTGCTAACTTGCTCCTTTCGCCGACCGGCGCGATGTGCCTACTCGCGCGTTTAGCTTACTGCAGCGATTCGCGACCTGCGCGATTGGTTGGTAAACTTTAGTTATCGTGTACATTTAAGTAGGTAAAAAATCTTTAAACTTTTTATGACCTAGATAGAATTGACCTATGATTTGACCCGTCTTTACCCGCAATTCGCATTTCGGAATATTTGAAAATTAAATTATCTTGGAAACTATGCAATTTACGCTAGACTATAATTTTGTTAGTTAGTTAGTCAGCTAGGTCTGTAATAATAAAAAATATGAAAAAAAAATGACCTCTCATACAAATTTGACTTGGTGGGTTGGTCATTTTGTATAGGAGGTCCAATTTTTTGATATTTTTTTCATATTTCGGTCTATGTTGCTTGGGAAAAGTTGTTCAGCTTCATGGGCTGGTTCACCCCTTAAAATATTTGCAGTGAAATTTTTACATCCTGTATTAACTAACCCAAAACCTATTTCAGATTTCTTTACCGCTTGAGAAACGTCGTAATGCCACAAGCCTGTACAACCCGATGACCATCAGACAGCTTCAAGAGAAATACCCGAAGTAAGTTCTTAATCAGCTAGAGTAGAAAGTTACCAGTGTGAGAAAATTCATTTTAGTAGGCTATACATGACTGGTTGAAACCTTAACTACACGAGTTGATATTTGCAGAATCCCATGGCTGGAGTACATCAACAAGCTTCTGGCGCCGCACTTAGAGGTTGGGCTGGACGAGGTCACCATCGTAAACGTGCCTGCGTACATCACGGAAGTACAGGTTGGTGTCATCACACAAAAATACTTTTTATGAGTTCGCTACACGTGTACTAATAAATAATGTGTGTTCCCGTCTGAAGGGCGCAGCATGAAACGAGAGATGAACTGGTAAAATTACTTTTTACCGACCAATTCTTTTTATTTTGAGATCTCGATTTTTGGCATTGTTGCAAGCGTCATGATCACGCACGGGTAAACTCACTAATTGGTTTTATATATCAATTTAGTGGGATTTTTTAAAAATCTGTTTGTTTAGTTTCTAGCAGGTGGTGCTGGCTAAGAATGAAAGCGTTTTCTTAACTCAACAGCGATATCCCGTACAAAAGAGTCACAATTACCATTTAATCCCTGAACAAATATGTCATCAACGTGCAGAGTTCAAATAACTGTTGCTAGAAGCCCAAAAAGCTGAATTTCTGAAATAAATTTAATGTTCTTCAATTAAAAGCATTGTGAACGATAAACCTGATGAATTCTTCTTCTTCTTCTTAGCGAATCGATTCTGACGCTCAAATATATTTGGACCAATACTCAGCTACACGCACAGCGTTGTCCGTTGCTTTGTAGAGGTCCTCGCGTGTGCAGGTAGTTGGGCACGCGGGGCAAGACAATAGATGTGCCATGGACTGGGGTGATATACCGCACTGGCAAGCACTTTCCGAGCTGTACCCCCATTTGCACATATTTTCTTTACCTGATGAATTAAATTTTTAGTAAGTGTTTTTTTGCTATCCTGATCCCGGGCCTATCGGATTTTCGCCAACCAGTCCTGAAATCCCGAGATTACAAATTAAAGGTCGGGATTGTATTCCCTACACGTGGCGGCGCGCATATACAGAGCAAAGTTAACTCTATGCAATGTTCAGATTGTCCAGTGACTCGAGTGAGTAGGTAATTATAGCAGTACCTTGGTATTGTAATTTTTCGTCTGAATGTTTTATCTATTACGTAGTAACTGTTAGGTAACCTGTTGTTAAATGACGTTTCGTGTAATGAAGACGTAATAATTTAATATCATTGCACAGAAGCGTCAGATTACAACGACTGTAGCAACGGCCGTCTGCTAGCTAATATTAATGTAAATTGTTTGGGTGTAGGTACTACTGGACAAAACCCCGAAGCGCGTGCAGGCGAACTACGTGATGTGGCGCGTGGCGGGCGCGTCCGTGTCGTATCTGACAGAGGAGCTGCGCCGGCGGCAGCTAGCCTACGTCACCGCGCTCTCCGGCAAGACGGAGCGCGAGAGCCGCTGGAAGGAGTGCGCCGACACCACCAGCGTCAGGTGAGTAACTTGGTTGAAGCCTACAGGTTAGATTTGGATCTGGCAAAGACACCGTCCGAGGTAAGGTGTTAGCTGTGGCACTTGAAGTTGCCACAAAATAACAAACTCTTTGACTCTTCTAAATACTTCTTCATTTTCAGTAATGTAAGAAACCCCTAAAAATTATAAAACAAGGTTTACACAATGATGGTGGATGAGCCGGGAATGAAGACGAATAAGCTAGGACAAATAAATAAGTACCTCAAAAGAAAAATACGTCTGACGACATTCCAATTTCGTAGTTTGAAATGATTCGAGATAAGAGAGGTGACTTGGAAAGGATGCCGACGCAGGGTTTTTACTTTGCTACAGTGCTGTCCCCAGCAACAAGAAGTCGTAGCTTGATGAGACAGTAATTTTTCGCAAATCCGCATCCGCTAGTACCTACATATAATTATTAACAGAGTGTTGTACTGAAAGAAAATGGTTATGTGTAGTAGTGACAGGTTTATAGGAAAGCGAGCGAGAGGGAGAGAGGAGGACTGGGAGATAGAGCATGAGCGAGTGCGAGAGCTACAGCGAGAGCGGGAGAGAGAGCCTACTCTTTCGAGTGAGAGGGAGAAAGAGAACGAGAACGTAGGAGAGCGAGCGAGAGGTAAAACGAGAGAGAGCGGAAGAGAGAGTGGGAGGGAGAGCGAGAGGAAAAGTGAGGGAGAGCGAGAGGGTAAGCAAGATGTAGAGCGGAAGCGTCTTTCATATACCTTCTTCAATCTTACAAACACCAGCTAAATAATGTGTTTCAGATTTTCCAGTATTCAACCCTTAAAAAGAGGATTAGATATATTTATTTATTTAGGTTAAAAAAATCACAAAAAAATACACAGCTCATTTTTAATTCCTTATGAGTACGCAAACAGAGCCGCGGGTTTAGCTAAAATAATATTAAACTCAAAAAGTGAAATTGAATATCAGTACGAAGTATAAAGCAAAGTCGCTTTTCGCGTCTGTCTGTATGTATGTTTGCTTAAATCTTTACAACTCCCCAACGGATTTTGATGCAGGTTTTTTTAATAGATAGAGCAATTCAAGAGGAAGGCTTTTATGTAATACACTTTCCGGATAAACATCTTATTTCCACGGTAAAACGAGTTGCAGCGGGCGCAAGTAACAAAATAAAATAGGTAATATTACTGTTATTATGTTTAAGTTTATTTCTAACCTGAAAATTCCAGTTTTTACCTTTGAAAACTTGATAAGAAAAAAATATTCTTTTCATGCAAAGAAATCTAAAAAATATTATCGAAATTATCCTCACAGAAATAAATTTTAGTTTTTGAAGATATAAGTGCCGGATCCCGACGACGGGCTAGTTAAAGCCACTTTTTCACATCTTTTTTGTACAACAGGGAACGTAAATAAATAGTTTTTCATACATACTTAGTTACATACTTATATCACGCCTTTATCCCTTGCAAAGTAGGCAGAGCTCTAGTGGCTGTAAGAATATAAGAATGTAAGAATACAGCCACTATCGCCACGTCTGAGATTTTTGAGGTTTGTTTTCCAAGGTTGTTTCAGATAACATGTGTATCACTATAGTGACAGGTTGTCAGCCAGTTGCCTAAAAATTGTAATACACACCAATACTCTTTAAGTAATTTTTCAGGTGTTTTAATAGTCGTGCTTTCACACTGCGGCACCGCACTATATTATAAAATTTAGAGGCCATATTAGCAAAACAAAACTGCGGAATTACTTTCTATTACATACAACTTCGATAATGTTTCATCAACAGTCAGTGACGTCACAGCGGGCGTTTGACAGGTTTCACGTTTTTGCGCCGAAATGGAATTTATAATTTATTTTAAAAGAATTAGTTGTAATAAAATAAACATAGTAAATGATCGTCGGTAGCCAAGTGGTTAGGACACCGGTCTTACAATCGTTAGACCCGAACTCGATCCCCGCCATGTACCAATGTGTTTTTACTCACGTACATTTACCGACGACGGCTCTTACGGTGAAGGAAAAACATCGTGATGAAACCCACATTCAAATAAAATTTGAATTCAGGATGATATTTGAATGTGACTTAACCTAGGATTCGGGCCAGGTTAGCCTTCGGGTTGCAGAGGTCAGATGGCAGTCGCTCTGTGTAAAAAGTGGTTCCACGTCGAATTCCCTAGGTTAGGTAGCCGACCCCGACAGAGAACGGGATAAGGCAAGGAGAATAATGAAAATAAACATAGTAAATAGTTTGGATTTTAAACACTCAACAAATGACTGGATATTAAAAAATAAACTGTTAATTAGAAATTCAAAGATATAGATCTGAAACATAGGGTAATTTAGACCTCCCATAACAAGTGAGACGGTCGGCTGGAACGTTTTGTATGTAATTTTTCTTTTGGTTCTTATTTTTTCGACAAAATGGTTCAGATAAAAGTTGTACAGATTTATGAGTAGAACGCACCCTTAAATAGTTTATGCTTAATAAAATATACCTTTATTATATTGCTATAGAAAACTGCTGGACTATTTCACGTCTTAAAATATTCACTTTAAATATAATTTTTTAACATTTTGTATTATTATCTCTCTTTTCGTGTGGGTCACCGAGTCGTCCAACGACCCGACACTGGTGTCAGAATTTTTCCGCCGCCTTCTAAAAGTAGCAGGCTTCTGATATGGTTGTGTAACGACCGCCGTCTAAGTGATCAATCATAGACAGCAACTGAGACCTACGGCTTAACGTGCAATCTGAAACACGGAACCATCTTACTTACGGGCAATCGGGCGGTTCAGCTCGCAATGTCTTAACCAGATTGGTCAGATTTTTTCTGATAAATCCTTTAGGCGGTTCAATAAGACTCTAGCAAAGACCTTTCCAGGGACTGACAGCTATGAAATATCGCGATATAAGTTACAGTCAGAACGGTCACACAAAAGCGAGACACTTTGAAGTCATCAGGGACCCGCTTCGCCTCCCACATTCGATCAAAAAGTTTCCATACCGACGTGTGAAACTCCGTATCACCATATTTAAGTATTTCACCCGGTGTAATGACAATGCCAACCGCTCGGTTATTATTGCTGTCTCATGGCATTAACAACCTCGTCACATGGCAGGGGCTCGTCCAGCTCGGTGGATAACGGGAGTTGGGGCAATAAACTGATATCATGCAGATCAGCTGATCGATCTTCGTTGAGCAAGTTTTGAAAATGCTCAGCCCAACGTTTAAGTACATCCTCCTTGCTGGCATACCGTCTAAAGACCTCAAAAGTACTTTTGCACGGTAGGACGCAATTCTTGATCACTTTTTTGACCACCGCAACACTTTCACGTCTTCGACGTTTGTCGAATGCTACTTTAAGAGCCTCGGTATTGTCATCGAACCAGTCATCACTATGTCAGTCTTTCGTACCCAAAGTAGCAGAAGCGGCATATATGAGATGACATGAAAAAAATTCCCACGCAGCACTGAAATCACACCTGTCTCAGTTATTGGCGACGGCTTTCCAGATAAGCCTTCAGCATATTTCACCCTAACCTCGCGATCTTTCAGCCTATCCACGTTTAAACATGCAGGCTTCTTCACTGTGGATCTGCGAGGTTGACGGAGGCGGAGTCGTAGATTACTTTCAATTAGTCGATGGTCAGTCCAACGCAACAGTGAGCACCGCGCATGACACGGGTGACTTGAACTTGACCGATGTCTCGTTGCCGAATAATAGCAAAGTCGATCAAATGCTAGTGTTTGGAACGCGGGTGCATCCACGTTGTCTTGTGCTTAGCGGCAAGTCTAAACATAGTATCGCTAGATCGTACTGAGCACAAAGACCAAGCAGCAACAGACTATTGCTGTTTCTCCAGGCCAAGCCTCGTTGTCACGTCCAACCCTGGCATCGAAATCGCCAGCACCAAGATCTGGCGTTTATGCTATCTTTGCACTGAGTTTACTCCTCGTAGAATTTGACCTTAATGTCATCATACTTGTTTAACGTTGGATCATAGACACTGATGACATTAAGGTAATTGTCTGTTTCCAGGTAAAGGCGTAGTGTGGTAACGCGGTCCGAGATGTGAACAGGACACTCTTTAAGTCTCTATACTAAATTATTTTTGATGGCAAATCCTACCCCTGATTTTTGATGAAAAATATACAAACCCACAATAACGCATCGCGATGTAAATCAAAATATGGACCATGTAAAATTTACTTTTAATGCTTTACTCATCTTTTATTTTGTTACAGTTTGGCTATCGCTGTTGGAGCTATGTATATTAGAAAGTATTTCAATGAAGCTTCAAAAGACAATGCACTGGAGATGGTTAATGACATCAGGTACGTACTTTAACGAGAAATATGCTTATATGGTCTTCTGTATTATTAGTACTATAAAAGAAAGTAGATTATTAGTATAGTGGCTACCATTGTAATAAGTATAGTTATTTTAAGCCAAATCATACTTCGGGCACTCCCATACAGCAGGCTGGTTTTGGACAACTGTCATTTCTACTTATTAAAAAAATGTGCGTGTGTGTGTAGCATACACAAATATTGCTAACTCACGCTCGTGAGATAAAAAAAAACTGTACCACCTGTATACATCCGGTACGGTGATGAATACTAATTCAATGGAATTAATTTTTCTAGACATCAATTCCGCAAGACTTTGAACGAGGTGGACTGGATGGATGAGGAAACGAGACAAGCGGCTATTCAGAAAGCCGACGCCATGGCTTCCCATATCGCCTACCCCAAGGAGATGCTTGATAATGAAAAACTTACAGACTTTTACGAAGGCGTAAGTATTAGCTACTACAACACGTTTAAAATGCCGTGTGATGCCGGCTTAGAATAGCATTACCCCACATCCTTCCCGCGGGTGTCGTAAGAGGCGACTAAAGGACTCGAGGCGACTAAGGCTGACAACTTGTCACTATAGTGATACCTACACATGTATTCTGAAACAACCTTAGAAAACATTCCTCAAAAATGTCAGACGTGACTAGGCAGAATGACGTTAGTGAAATTAACAAGTTTTACAGGAAAGCTATTTTAAGTTCCGAATTAGTGTATTTCAAGTTATATTATACAAATAAAATAGAATACATTGTGTACCGTATTTCAAATTAAATACATTAAATTGGAGACGTTGTATAGACCATCAATACCATCATACTTAACAATTTTCATTATGGGATGGGATGAATAATAATTACATAAGAAGTATACAATCGTTACAACCGAGATCGTTAAAATCGATAGAGTGCGAAGTCAGACTGGCAATCATAGCGGGACAGTCGGTGCGCGTATCTTTTCCCTTGTACCCCTCACCATATCCCTTATAGTTTCGAAAATATTCGAGATGTTACTACCGTACCCAGTTACAACGGTAACCAGTCTACCCTTCTTTTAGAAGATTAAAGGAAGTTGGTATTTATCCTAACAGCCTGTATATTCTGAACTTATTCATAATATTAGTTTTGGGGTATTAACTATGTCTTATGCAAGGGCAGCTGGAGATGTCTTCGGACCAGCTGATGGAGTCGGTGCTGAATCTGACCTTGTTCGGCACTGAGTATCTGTTCAGCAAGCTGCGGGAGCCCGTGAACAAGAGCGACTGGGTGACGCACGGCCGGCCCGCCATTGTCAACGCGTTCTACTCTTCTATCGAGAACAGCATTCGTAAGTACCTATTGCAGATCTTATTTGATCAATCAATTCCAATAATTTACTAGACTACTTTTATCGAGATTATTTGAAACAAATACGATTCATCGGTCGACCGCGCACCACCGTTTTTCATCTCCACCAGTGTCATGGCCGCGTTGTCATAGACACGACACGACGCTTCGTAAAAGTGAATAATTGTCACTCTAGTTCCAATTTATCTCAAGGCAATATAATGAGGAAACATTTGTAGAATAAATGGCGGGCAATAAAATGCTTTGCCGTGTGATGCCAACTTCGAATAGCATCACCCCATTTCTTCCCCGTGGGGGTCGTAAAAGGCGACCAAGGGACTCAAGGGTTTCACGTTGTATTACAACTTTTCGGCGACAGGCTGACAACCTGTCACTATAGTGATCCACAAATTACCTCAACCGGCCCTCAATATTTGTCAGACGTTTTTTTTTTTTTTATATATATGTAATAGGCCCGCATTTGTCTGCCATCTCACCTGGTGGTAAGTGGAGATGCAGACGAAGATGGTACATGCTTGCCTAGATAATGCCTATTCACTCTTGCCTTAAAAAGGCCCAAGTTATATTGTTCCGGAAAAAGATCCGCCGGCAGGGAATTCCACTCTTTAGCCGTACGCATGATAAAAGTTGAAGCGAAACGCTTAGTGCGGATCAGAGGTATATCTACAACATAAGGGTGGAACCCCAGTCGGCGCCTCGATCCCCGGAGATGGAATGGGGAAGGGGGTATCAGGTCGTGGAGTGATTGAGCACACTCTCCGAAATGTATCCTATAGAATACCGACATGCATGCTACTTTACGACGGTGCTCAAGGCTCTGCAACTTAGTCTCAACCAGTGCTTCGTCTGCTATGAGCTTCTTGGCGCGTTTTTCAATGGAGTCTAAGGCGGCCAGTTGGTATTTGGCAGATCCATCCCAAAGGTGGCAGCAATACTCCATGCAAGATCGAACTTGAGCTTGATATAGTTGTAGAAGCTGTTCTGGTGCAAAGTAGCGCCTAACCAAGCTTTTTTGCTGCAGTCGTGGCCAAAGATTCTATGTAGCGTCCAAAGTTCAGGTCTGACGTAAGAGTCATGCCAAGAAGATCAAGGTGGTCAGATATCGGTATGGATACATCTCGGAAAGTCGGAGTAAGTGTGAAGGGACTCCGTTTAGTCGAGAATAGACAAGCCTGTGTCTTTGTTGCATTAAACTTCACTAAATTGGCATCACCCCACTCGGATATTGCCCTTAGTGAAGAGTTCAGATGTTGGACTATGGACTCTCGACAAGACTGGGTGGTTTCACTGCTGGCCTTTGCACCGGACAGGTATCTGTCAACAACCGTGCTATCATCTGCGTACCCAAAGGTGTCGGGCGTCAGCATGTCGTTGATATGCAGCAGAAATAGTGTTGCAGACAGAACTGATCCTTGAGGGACTCCAGCATCTATGGCCTGTTGGTCCGAGGAGCGGCCCTCTAGGACCACTCGTATCGACCGTCCCCTCAGGAAGTCAGAGATCCAGTTGCAAAGATCAGCAGGTAGTCCGTAGGCGGGCAGCTTGCTAATAAGGCTTGCGTGCCAGAACCTGTCAAATGCCTTTGAGATATCCAGAGACACAGCGAGGGCTTCGCCATTTCTCTCGATAGCCTCGCTCCATAGGTGGGTGGCATGCACGAGGAGATCACCTGTGGATCGCCCAGGACGAAATCCGTATTGGCGATCGCTCAGAAGATCGTTGTCCTCGAGGTAGCCCAGGAGTCTGTTATTTAGTACACGCTCCATAGTCTTGCAGAGTATGGAGGTGACCGATATGGGCCTATAATTCGCAGGGTCAGCTCGGCTTCCTTTTTTGGGCACAGGTTGCACGTTTGCAAGCTTCCACGATTCGGGAACCACGCCAGTCTCTAGTGATAGTGACGTGGCGATGGCGACCGTATTTTTGCGGTCATTAACGCTCTGCCTACCCTGCAAGGGATAAAGGCCTGATCTATTTATGTATGTATTTAATAAAATGCTAACGCCAAGCGGGCACGCGGTCGTCCAAGAAAAAAGATGGAAAGTCATCTTTCTGCCACATCCACGCCCAGAACTGAATGGAGATGGTTCAGAGTAGGGAAAAGTGGAAGGAGAGGGAGGCCTTTGCCTTGCAGTGGGACGTGTGTGGATGATAATAATTTGTGTACCTATCTATTTTTTTAGAATTTCCTGCGGGCATCCTGCAAGGCGCGTTCTTCTCAGCTAAAAGACCCGCTTACATGAACTACGGGGCTATCGGATTTGTGATTGGCCATGAGATCACCCATGGATTCGATGACCAGGTAATTCTACACTAACTTTCACAAGTTACAGCGTATTTTAATAAGAATTAATCTAGTATATTCCCTTTCATGTTTGAGAAAAGTCTTCTATTTGCTAAAGACGACTCGTATCAAGCAGCACCGCCTTAAGTCATAATCTTGTAAGAACCGACCACGTGAAACCGATGCATATAGCTATAGAGCTTACGGTCTCCTAAGTATGGAGCTCACCTAATTACTGGCATAAATGTATGCCACTTTGCTTAGTAGGTAATACTAAGGAGTATTGTGAATGAATCTATCCCAGGAAATATAAATATCTATCCACTACATTTCAAATTGGCGAACCCTCGATTTTTTGTATGGCGCTAAAAAGTCTCTTCTTGTGCCTATCGTGCGGGGTATCAAATGAAAGAGCTACACGAAAAAAAAAACAAAAATATATTGCATTAATACATTGCATTTGGAAAAAACGAAGTAACATTTTTAATACTCATTAAAACATGCTAGGTACCTATAACTTTGTTAAAAGTATGCCACAAATGTGTCACTATATCCTTATAATACTAACGTGACGAAAGGAAATCCAAAAATCAATAAGACTTGGCGGAGCACAGCCGTGCCCTCAGATTCCAAATGAAGACACATTATTATATATAACTTAAAAAAAAAAAACAAATTATAAGAAGGAAAGCCCCCTTAATGGTTTTGGAGGTGCACAAGGTGGTCTTACTAACATAAGTACTGCAATTCTCTATGAGGTTAGATTCTGTGCTAAGAGAACAATTTCGACTTATGATTGAAAAATACTCATTAAACCTATTGATTTTTGGAATCCCTTTCGTCGCTTTGGTTTTGAGGATATTTGGCGTTAATATAACAAAAAAAATATGTAGGTACGCCATTTTGTACCTAAAGGACCCCAAACATAGCATGTTTTGACAATAAAAAAAATATCTTTTTTTCCAAACAGGCAGCTACAATGTTTTAATGCAATATATTACTAAAATCTTTTCGTTAAGGTTTTTGAATTAATACCCCACACGATAAGTCTAAGAAGATTTTTTTTAGTGCCATACAATCCGCCATCGTGAAATCTGGTGGATAGAATTCCACCATATATTCCTATATATATTCACTTTACTCCCTAGTATCACTGAGCAAAGCATTATGAATAATATACCTACCTACTAACAGGCATAGCTATACTAATATAATAGACTCATTATATTGTATAATGGCCCATAAACTTTATGATGTATCCTCGCATGGCAACAAACTTGATACCTTAACAAAATGTGTTTACTTTACTTGGCCCTTGTCTTTGTCAGGGTCGGCAATTCGACAAAAACGGGAACTTGGTGGATTGGTGGCAAGAGCCTACGAAGCTGAAGTACTTAGACAGAGCCAAATGTATCATCGATCAGTATTCCAACTATACTGTCAAGGAAGTGGGAATGCAGGTATGTTTTCGCTCAAATAAGAATGTAACAAGTACCCACCCAAAACACACGAGCTCATTTGCCGCCTTTTTCAAGAATCTACGAATCTGCAAACAGCTTTCTAATATCCAAATACATTATAATACCCATTTCCAGTTTTAAAGCTACCTAACAATTGCTGCCTGATGTGTATTTTTATAATGAAAGCCAATAGTTGCCAGTGAAAAATATTTGATATCCCCTCGGAGAAATTAGTCGCCAGATTAGGTTTTATAATACCTTAAACAGTTTTACACTGATACCACTTGATATATTTGGTACCTACCTTACAGTAGCAGCCGTTTTTTAGTTTTTGATCCTAGTATTTTGTTGCTTGTATAGTTTAATGGTTGCTAAGTTATTTAATCACTACAAAGTTTCTTTTTTGTCAGTTAATAGAAAGTTGCCTAAAAATAATTTCAATTGCCGTGTTAAATATTTGCCTTTGCTTCATACTAAGGACTGATACTCATTATGGCAACAATTTATTTCAAGTATGAATGATTTTTATAATCTTTATTAACTTGCAAAATTTTGCTAAAGATTGCGTTTAGATATGTGAGTAAGTGAGTTGTTGAATACATGCAGCTAAACGGCGTGAACACCCAAGGAGAGAACATCGCGGACAACGGCGGCATCAAGGAGGCTTACTACGCGTACCAGAAGTGGATGAAGCGCCACGGGGAGGAGTCTCGGCTGCCGGGCCTGGAGAAGTACTCACCTAGGCAGGTCAGTAACAGTCTCCTTATAACACATAGGTACATACATATATCACGCCTTTATCCCTTGTGGGGTAGGTGGAGCGTTAACGGCCGTAAGAATACGGTCGCTATCGCCACGTCCGACATTTTTTGAGGATGATTTTTAAGGCTGTTTCAGAAAACATGTGTCACCATAGTGACAAGTTGTCAGCATGTCGCCTAAAAATTGTATTACACCAATACTCTCTAAATAATTTTTCAGGTGTTTTAATAGCCATTTTATTCACAAGTCCCTTAGGCGCTTCTTACGACACCCGCGGGAAGGATGTGGGGTGATGATATTCTATACACACATCAACACGGTCAAGGGATATTAAAAAAAAAAAATATGCGAAAAACTACTTCTGCGTTAATAATTTCATAAGACATATTCATATTTAAAGAAACGTTATTCAATACTCTAGCATTTTCTAACATAAATGTATACTTAGGTAACAATTTGAGGAATTTATAGAAAAAAAAAACATGTGTTTGAGTTAAATTTTATTAAATGGAAAATGACAGAAAATAAAGAACAAAATATTAATTGGTGTTTATGAACTTTGAGTTAGTAGTCGGTGAAATCGCGGAATAACAAAACAATAACATTTGTGTAATAATCACAATTATATAAAACTTCGAACCTCACTTTATTGTGTTTGTCAGGTGTGAAATTAAAAAGATTAAGTACATCAGTGGATTACCTATCGATCTTTCTATTAGTGGATCGAGGTTCATGTAATGGTTTGCATAACTCTAATCGGCAATTTTTTTGCAGCTGTTCTGGCTGAGTGCAGCCAACACGTGGTGCGCAGTATACCGCAACGAGGCGATCAAGCTGCGCATCACGACCGGCTTCCACGCACCTGGCCGCTTCCGCGTTATCGGCCCGCTCTCAAACATGCCCGAGTTTGCGAAAGACTTCAACTGCCCTGTGGGATCCCCCATGAATCCGCAACACAAGTGCAAGGTGTGGTAGTGCTCGCCCGGCTGTCCCTGCCATCGCCGCTCCGCCTTGCCCGCGGGGCTTCCGACTCGAAGCGTGGTGGGGCCTGTCGTTTAAGCCGTGCTTATTATGGGTTACCTATTGCCTACACTAAAAAAATGCTCATTTTGTACGTCTCTTTAAACTTGTAAAAGTAAAAGAATAAGTACCTAACTCGATAAAACCGAGGTCTTGTGCTATTAGTGCAAGTTTGGATATATGGTTGGATGTTTAAATGTCGTCAATAAATTTCGATGTTTGTTTTGTAAGTGGTAGGTAATTGGAACAACGGTCGATGCACATCTAGCGCCCTTTGAAGGGATTCTAGATTCATGAGCAATGTTTGATATTCCGTTTTGGAGGTAAATAATTTATGCGGTTTGTAGTTAAATAAAGGTATACTTATTCAAATAACCATAGGAAAATAAAAGTTGTGCGGAACTTGATGAAGTGAGTGCAGTGGTGTCTGCGAGCGAGTCGCGGGCGCGCGGGGCAGTGAAGCATGCGGCGACGAGACGGCGCGTGGACAGCAATATGAAATTGAATTTAATTGCAACAGTGATTGAAATAAAGTGGATATTGGTCTGGTTGCGAAAGGGCTCGCGACCATGTCGGAACTCATGCAGGCCTGCCAATATCAACTTTCTCTATTAGGTACTTACCTTAGTCACCATTAAAATTAGGTACAGTAAAACGCTCGACTACTCTAAAATGTACAGCTAGGAAGAAGATCTTCTAGATTACAATCCTTCAAAATATTGTTTATGCAGGTAACACAGACATATCACGATTGTCCCATTGTATTATACTTAATTATTCAGCAGGTTACAATGTTACGATACGAAGTCATACAGACTTACTTTCTAGGGAATATTGTTCGTGGGTAATATTGTAAATTTCCACATCGCGTAGGTAATAAATATTGTTGCTTAAAATAATAAGGCGAACGACATTTATCTGCGCTGCAACATATCAATTATAATTTTATCGTAGGTAATCAAGCAACGCGCTACTAATGTAATGATAACAATTCGATAGATTTTCTCTAATTTTTCATACAAATATCTCGAAATAATCTCGAAAATAAATTGCAATGTACCTACGAAACATCATTATTTATAAACGTATTTTTTGAAATGGACGATTACGAACAGATTTTATTTTGACCCGTTATTTTTCCCGGGTTGTATGTATTCTTGTTCCATATTATGCAACTGAAAACGGAACGTATTTAACGCCCAGCAGATACTTCTCTAAACTCACCATACAATTCAAATCTCGATAAAATTTTATACTGAGCATAAACTATAATTAATTACCTATTCACTGGGAACATTCATCAAAAATCCGGGACAACCTGCAAGTTTATGTTTCGTACGAATCCGATTATAAAAAAAGAGTTTATTTTGGAATAAATCTCCGACATCGTGTGATGATGATGATCTCTCCGACCGATTTCGGCCATGGCGACCACTTCGAGTCTTAATCAGATCGGCGCTTATGTGCCCGGAGATGGCTATTGTAGCCAATTTTGGCAGTAAAAGTTAATGGGTGGACGGTCCAACTCATCGCGCCTAGCGTCGAGGTCTGCCTGCTTTACGCTGTTCCTCAAACTCGCGGACTTGCCTCTTAACCAAAGGCGCGGGCATTCGGGGCGCTGTGCTGCCAGACCCGCCCATTAAGTGGGCTCAATGTTGCATCTTTTCATGTGGCGTTTCTGAATATCTTTAAATCTGAGGAGTTGTCCGCCATGCTTTCGCTTGCCCACCTCTAGCTCAGAATAAATGAAGCGCTTCGCCACTCTCTTCTCCGACATCCGGGATACATGACTGCACCATCGAAGCTGACGACAAATTAGATAAGCCTCAATGCCACCAACATTGGCTCGTCTCAGAACTTCGGTATTGCGCACTTGGTCGGACCATCTGATCTTCATGATGGTGCGAAGGCATTCTAGGTGGAAGCGGTCCAAAGTACGTATATGTGGTGACGATAGACACACCAAATCCCAAAGGAGTATAGAAGGTTTGGCAGCACAATCGCCATATACCTATACAAAAAAAATGTGGCTAGCTTTAGGTCGTGCAAGCAGAAAACCTTGGAATACAACTTCCCAAATGCTGCAGCTGCAGTACTGATTCTGCTGTTGGTCTCAGCATCAAGATCACACTTATATATTGTAGTGTTCCCCAGATAAAGAAACTTATCAACCTGTTTCAGCATATCCTCACCAAGCATAATCGCCAGTGTCTCGCGACTATGTGAGTCTAAGGACATCACTTCCATCTTTTTGACACTGATCTTCAGGCCGAATTTGCAGCATGTTTAGTGAAAAACGGACATAAGCTGTTGCAGGCCGTCTGGGGATTCTGCAAGAAGGCACAAGTCATCAGCATACATGATCTCAGTAATCAATGTATACGAGACTTTAGTGCCCGCCTTAAGTCTAGCCAGGTTAAAAATACTTCTGTGCATGTGACATCTGTGTGGAAACGGATGCGGACTCCTTCGGAAACAGTATTCAGAACTTCCTTGTTTACAACTGCAAAGAATAAGGCGAACAGTGTCGGCGCTAGAACACACCCTTGTTTCACCCCACATGTGACGGGGAAGAAATCAGACTGTTCACCGTCTGCGGAGACGTAGCACTGCATGTCGTCATGCAGAAGTCTTAGGAGTCGCACAAGCTTTACCGTGCACCCTAACTTTCCTAGCACCATCCAGATAGCTTCTCGAGGCACACTGTAATGCTTTCTCCAAATCAACAAAGAAGAGGTACAACTGGC
Organism: Keiferia lycopersicella; assembly: GCA_029255805.1. Taxonomy (NCBI): domain Eukaryota; kingdom Metazoa; phylum Arthropoda; class Insecta; order Lepidoptera; family Gelechiidae; genus Keiferia; species Keiferia lycopersicella. The sequence continues at coordinate 10,566,468 of JARACZ010000006.1, read as the reverse complement.
GACTTTGTTCTCTTCTTTTTTCTTGTAGTTGACGCACTGAGAAAATAGCTTCACATATGCCTCGGTCACTCGGTCAGGTCGAAAGCCGAACTGGGTTTCGGGCGGATTATTTAGGTAAATCTTTAAGGCGCTTCAGTAAGACTCTGGCAAAGACTTTTCCAGGGACTGACAGCAATGAAATACCACGATATGAGTTACAGTCAGAACTCAAGACTTGCCGAGCTTAGGTCTTGCAGCATGGTTTGCAGTTCTGACGCCTTTGTAGAGAAAAGAATGATATCGTCGGCGAAACGAAGATTAGTCAGCATCCTTTCGCCGACGTCAACACCTCGCCCAATCCAAGTATCAGCTAATCTTTGGAAAACCTCTTCTATTGTACCGGTAAAAAGTTTGGGAGACAGAGTGTCGCCTTGTTTGACGCCTTTGCTGACTTTGAAAGATGGACCTGTACTTTCTAATTTGATGGAAGCAGTGCTATTTGAATAAATTAGTTTGAGTAGGTCTATATAGTTTTCGTCTATTTCTTGATTTTTTAAGGCATCGAAAATAGCAGTATGGAGTAGACTATCAAAAGCCTTTGAATAATCTACAAAGGCCACGTAGAGTGGCATTTTATTACAATAAGATCTATCGTCACGAAATATTTTTGTTCTCAGATAAACAAATGTGTTCCCAGGTATGCGTCACTAAATTAATGTGACCTATATAATGTGTAAAATAAAAGTTTGATTACCGAAGAAATTGCAGTGCAATGAATTTATACTTCGTTCTCATAATAAATATATAAATTTGAAATGATTTTTTTATTTGTAAAACCTACAGTTTGTACAAATTAGGCTTATACATTTTTTTGTGCTAACTAGTAAACCAATTATAGGTATTCAAATATGATTATTGTATGCGATCAGAGAAAAGTAAACAAGTAACGTGCTTATTGTCATCATTCCTAGCAGGTAGGTGCTTATATCTGCATGCCCTACGGAGAATTACTGTCCTTGGGATCGGTATAAAGCAGCCGCATGCAGGTATAAGCAGCTAAGCCTTACAGATAGTAGGTAGTACCTAAGTACCCATCATTCACGCAACTTGTTGTGATGTAGGTGAGCAGATAAATTAAGTTGCTGCTATCAGCCAGGTTATAATTTTTACAATAAGATTAAATTAATCTTCACATTGCAAAAGGAGCACCTGTACCTGCATGCCCTACGGATTACAACTAGCCTGGGGTTCGGTTTACGTCACCACATGCAGGTACTTAAAATGCAGGCAGAAATGTTTAAGATTAGGTAATGTTACTTAATGGCCATAACGTTCTGATTAGTACCTACTAGTATACATATAAGTACTTCAATATTTTCGACGGACCTGGCGTTAAGCCATGCGATGGCCGCTTACCTACATCACAAACTTAATAAAATAAATCTAGGTCCTTTTATATTATTATATAACATTGATGAGATCCGTTTTTTGTACTAAAGCCAAGATAAATGAAATAAATCTAAGTCCTCGTATTTTTTGTTGTAATCATCAGTGACTCTGCGCAAGAAGCCGTTACGGACATAGTTAGTGTCACTAAACTCGCAATAAAACAGGCGCCTATGTCTTAAGTTCTATTCTATTGGGGTCGAAAAGGTATAAATTACCTTTGAGGTCAGAGCAATCAAGATTAATTATTAATTATCATGTACAGAAATGTTTGGTCTGATAACTCACATCTAGATGACAAAGGTAATAAATTGTGGAAGCTACTTACAAGACTCTTCATAATTCTTAAACTTTACGCCTGAGTCGTAGTTTAATTGTTTTAGGAATTTATTTTGTACTCGATCGATGTAGGAAATATACCTGCTGCATTGAGGATTCCAAAATACTCAAGTTGACAACGGACATACGAGTAGGTAAGTACTATAAAGTAATTTCTTATCATTACTACAACAAAGTTTCCTTGATTGCCTTACAATACTCGTAAATCTTAAGTTTTCATCACCTTATTTACTATGTAGTTAATATGCTGATTAAATAAAAGTTTATTATCTAACAATATACCTAAATCCTTAGCTACTGTTTTTGATGCTAATAACCGATTTTGTATAAAGTAGGGAAACCTTAGTCTTTATTTCTGGTAAATGAAATCACAAAACATTTTTCAAAATTGAGATGTAATCTATTTTCGTAGCAACATGTACTAAATCTGTTTAAATAGCAGACGAATCGCATCTTCTTGTGTTTTTATTCCTTTAAATATCTTAAGATCATCCGCATATAATAATATGTTTGAAAATTTGAAACATTTTGTGATGTCATTGAGCAAAATACTAAACAACAAGGGACCGAGAATCGAGCCTTGGGGGAGCCCAGATGTAGTTGTCACCCAATCAGACCTACAGCCCACCCACAACCGCTTGGCTTCTATTCCTTAGGTAAGAGACGACCCATATCGCAGAAGATTGCCGTGTACATTGATAGCCCCAAGTTTTTTCTCTAATACAAAAAAGTCAACTTTAACATTTGCTATAGTCGATGTAGACGGCATCAAGCTGTATCTTTTCATCCATGCTTTTATGAAACCTATAGACATCATGTCACTAATGTTATGAACATTTCATTTGCCAAACTTGGTCACGAGGAATGTGAGGTCTGTGAACATTGACCTTCACAACGGAGATCACGTGAAAACTTTCGAACCCTTGTTCGAACCTAGCTGTAACATATGCAATACATATGTTCAACACAAAGAGAAATATAGAAAAGCACGCTAAGCTTACGACAGTGATGCTAAAAAAACCGCAAGTGATGAAAATATTTATGTGTCAGCAGATCTACAAAAAGTTATTATGCTGCCCAGACTAGACTCATTCAAAACGGCGATCTTTTGTACAAGGTTAGTAGCTTATAATGAAACTTTTGTGCCTCTGAGAAAGTACACAACACAGCGCGCAAATCCGGTGTACGCTGTAGTAATGGCAAGAGGCAATTTCCGGTAGGAAACACGTGAGAAACACGTACTATACATTACAACTTACGTACCATAATGAATAAAGATCACTGTGAGAACTATTGCAACATTTTCACATAAACCATCTTCACCGCAAAACCGTCTACAATGATCCATGACGTCTTTGTTCAACTGTTTTGATCTCGTTCTCCTCCTCGCGTCGTAGATCTTATTATGTATCTTAATTTTCTTGCAGCCGTGCCACCACTTTCTGCCGGACAGTGTTTTACCACCTGTTTCAGTCCTTCCCCGAGTGAATAGCGTCGTGTCGTGTAGCTTGGTTTAATGGATTTGCAGACCATCTGGGACTACGCCTTTTTCCCGTCAACCTACTCGTCATTTGTCATACGGTTCCATCATATTTTCCATCTGGTGCAAGTGCTTCACTCGGCGCAAAACTCATGATGATCAAATTTTATTATGGCTTGAGCTTGAAATAGCGCGTGGAATAATTAGAACACTTCTGAATTTGTGAATTTAATGAAATAGCCAGTAATATTTTACACCATTGCACACCTTTATTTTCCAACGTTCTAATTTAGAATGTGTGGGTACCGTCACATTTTATTTTAAATCCTAATTATTAAATTTACTACACCACCGCATATTCGTCTGGTGTTGCATTTCAACTCATACTTGGACCATAGGCTGTGTAGACAACTCGCTAGTGCTATCTTTGTTAGTTGACAACCAAATGAAAGGGATAGAACATGTTCGTCCATCATGTGTCGAAATACAATACCACTCCTGTTTGTGTGGTTCTCCCCAGCACGGCCCATGTGGAATTCCATGACCTTGAGTATGCAGAATAATTGTCGATAATTTGTCGAAATTTGTCGCACAAAAACCAGAATTTGTCGGGACACCGTTTAAAAGATATAACGAAAAGAAGGTGGCGTGCTGGAGAGAGGCTCTCTGCAGCACGGCCCATCGCGAATCTCGAGAACCGCACCACTTTGCGGAGAGCTGAATATATGAAAAAAATGTCGTGAATTTGTCGACCCGACATGCAAAAAATCAGAAAGATCCGGTGAGCCGTTTAAAAGATATAACGAAAACAAGGTGGCGTGCTGGAGAGAGCCTCTCCGCAGCACGGCCCATCGATGGATCTCGAGAACCACGGCACGTAGCGAGGAACTGATTTCCGGGAAAAATTGTCGGGAATTTGTCGAACACGTATGCAAAAGCACAGAATTTGTCGACTTTTACTTTAGAAGATAATCGCATGTACTTATTTTCAAGGGCCTATATAGTGCAGGAGCTTACTTTCAATAAATCTGTCCAAAAATCTGTTTATTGTTCGTAGCTTATATATTATTTAATTATTTATATGGACTTCTACCCTGTCTAGGGTAATTCTGCCAGTGTCAGTGAGAAAAGATTCCAGCGCTGGACGGTGACTCATGTAGGGTGATAGTGTCATCTACAGGATCTGAAGGGCTCCTCTTGATACCATCCGGAAATGTGGTGAAAAATCTTCAACTTCAATTCTTCATTCAATGTTCACAATACGGGCACTTCATTGCTTAAATTACTATCGAAAATAAGCACTGAAGACTCGAGTAAAGTATAAAATAAAAATTTGCAATTGAAAATTACGTCTTTCATTGACGGATGAAACATAAGAAATCTTTTTATTGTTCGTAGCTTCTCAATATGGCTACAAAATTATGCCGCTGTGACATTCTGTTAGATACTAGATTTAGAACACAGCTTCTCAAGTGAACGAGACCAGAAATTGGCATTTTGGCTGAGGCTAGTATAATGCTTTTCTTTCATTTGCGAGGAAAAATCATAAACCCACATTTTAATTGTGAATTATGAAATATGCAAGCAGCATGTGCTGGACGTAAAAGGACCACTGGACGTATCAGGAACTGGACCTAAGTGACCGAAAGGGGAGATTCATCTTCAGCCTCAGCCTCCTGGAAAAAATATTGTCTACCATAAAACACCTAATTTGCGAAACGATTGTGACCGACCGTGTCATTATTTTTTTTCTTTTTTTTTTATAGCCTATTCAGCGTCCCACTGCAGGGCAAAGGCCTCCCCTCTCCCACGCCACTCGTCTCGATCTTGGGCCTCAGGACCAAAAAGTAGTATGAAAAAAATTTAAATAAATATGAAATACAAAAATTAAATAAATTTAAAATTATTTTAATATTTTTTTTAATGATGCCATTTGCGAGTAAGTAAATGGGAGAAAAAATATAGACAACAATAGATAAGTTTTGTGTTTCTCTTATATTTTTCCAAAGTGAATTTTATACTCTTATTTTTGTTGGATTGACCAATAGCCTTATATAATATTAAGAGAATTAAAGTGTGTAAATCAAATGATGTACAGTCATATTGACCATAGGAGGTATTTTTTCTAATTGTTGCAAGTCATCGTAGCACTGCCAGGTGTTGATCCACCTATCCTATATATCACTTTACTTCTTCTTCTTCTTTTCGTGTCAATGGCATTTACCCTGGGTTACAGTTGTTTTGCCCAAAAATTAGCCACGTCAATTGCATTTTGGTTGGCTTTAAACAGGTCCTCCTGTGTGCAAGCAGCAGGGCACTTTACTCTTTGAAGCAGATATTATTGTTGGTCAGCTCCTATACTAAAGGCACACAATAAGTATATGTGAATATCTTCTAAACTAAAGGTCGACAAATTCTGTGCTTTTGCATACGTGTTCGACAAATTCCCGACAATTTTTCCCCGAAATCAGTTCCTCGCTACGTGCCGTGGTTCTCGAGATCCATCGATGGGCCGTGCTGCAGAGAGGCTCTCTCCAGCACGCCACCTTGTTTTCGTTATATCTTTTAAACGGCTCACCGGATCTTTCTGATTTTTTGCATGTCGGGTCGACAAATTCACGACATTTTTTTCATATATTCAGCTCTCCGCAAAGTGGTGCGGTTCGTACAAATTTCGACAAATTATCGACAATTATTCTGCATACTCAAGGTCATGGAATTCCACATGGGCCGTGCTGGGGAGAACCACACTCAAATTCGTGTGGTTCTCCCCAGCACGGCCCATGTGGAATTCCATGACCTTGAGTATGCAGAATAATTGTCGATAATTTGTCGAAATTTGTCGCACAAAAACCAGAATTTGTCGGGACACCGTTTAAAAGATATAACGAAAAGAAGGTGGCGTGCTGGAGAGAGGCTCTCTGCAGCACGGCCCATCGTGAATCTCGAGAACCGCACCACTTTGCGGAGAGCTGAATATATGAAAAAAATGTCGTGAATTTGTCGACCCGACATGCAAAAAATCAGAAAGATCCGGTGAGCCGTTTAAAAGATATAACGAAAACAAGGTGGCGTGCTGGAGAGAGCCTCTCTGCAGCACGGCCCATCGATGGATCTCGAGAACCACGGCACGTAGCGAGGAACTGATTTCGGGGAAAAATTGTCGGGAATTTGTCGAACACGTATGTAAAAGCACAGAATTTGTCGACCTTTAGTTTAGAAGATAATCGCATGTATTTATTTTCAAGGGCCTATATAGTACAGGAGCTTACTTTCAATAAATCTTTATTGTTCGTAGCTTATATATTTTTTTATTATTTATATGGACTTCTACCCTATCTAGGGTAATTCTGCCAGTGTCAGTGAGAAAATATTCCAGCGCTGGATGGTGACTCATGTAGGGTGATAGTGTCATCTACAGGATCTGAAGGGCTCCTCTTGATACCATCCGGAAATGTGGTGAAAAATCATCAACTTCAATTCTTCATTCAATGTTTACTATACGGACACTTCATTGATTAAGTTACTATCGAAAATAAGCACTGAAGGCTCCAGTAAATATAAAATAAAAATTTGCAATTGAAAATTACGTCTTTCATTGACGGATGAAACAAACGTTAGACCAGTAATTTCTTCTCCAAGGAGGTTCAGTGCTGCCAATATTATTATTCTTAAAAGTAATGGATGGCGCGCACGGGTGACTTTGTCATATTTGATAATAGGGAATATTCATGTATTTTTTTTTGTCTTAAATTAATAGTTTACTACATTTTAACGTAAAAAAAATACTTATGGGCTTCACAATACTGTAGATATTTTCAAAAATAAAATTTAAAACTTTTAAAATTCAAGCAGTTCAAACGCCGCCATTTTGCGCGCGCTTAGCGTGACGTCACATGACACGTCCAGTGGGTGTTTACCTTAGTGTTTACTGTGGTTTTGAATACAATGTCGTGTCAGATGACGTCACATTTCGTTCGACTAATAGCGGCGCGTTTTGAAACTTTGAATTTCGCTCCCTTATTTTGCACTTTTTGAATTAGGGGTTTAAATAAATAGTAAATAAAAAAAATCCTTTTCATTATAATATTACGATAATAAGTATTCGAGAAAAAAATATTTTAGGCCATTTCAAATTTTATGCATATTCCTTATTCGAATGGATCTCTCCATTTTCACCGAATATGAATGAGACTTTCGGTTAGTCGCATGCAATAAAATCCCTTACTTTTAACAAGCGATTACACATCCCGATACCGATTTGACATAATTAGGTAGTAGGGTACTTATTTGAAAATGGTACAATAAAGGTTGTTTAGTTTCACAAGTAGATTGAAACATTTGCACTGAATTTAAAATGTCCTTAAATTATTATCAAGGTCAGTTCAGTGCCCAATAAAAACTATTACCTCTATTTAATGGGATTGTTATACGTTCAGTGCTTTATTATTCTCATATATGTATAAAAATATGATTTTCTACATACAATTTCACAAGTTATACGCCTATTTATGGGAAATTGCACCGCATAATTCACTACGAGTGAAACTGGGATCATGAAGTCAATATATTTGCCCTCCGGACTCATGGCCCCACCAGCAATCTCCACCAGTGGGGCCACAAGGATTTTTCAGTCTTGATTACTCCACTTCGTTGTGGGGCCATCAGTCCTTAAAAAAATATTGTATTATTGTTTCGATGACCCCACTGTCATTTTAAAATGTAACCTTTTTTTTATTAATCTTTATGAAACAAAAAAAAACAAAGAAAAAGAAAACATTTTATTTTAAGTATAAGCAGATCCCCCTATCCTATATATCACTTTTACTCTTTGAAGCAAATATTGTTGTTGGTCAGCTCCTATACTATAGGCACACGCACGCAGTTGCTTTTAGGAACAGGTTGGCAAAGCCACAAAGTAAAACACAATCAAAACATAAAAATATTATATTATTAGTTTCTAAATCACAGTTATTGCTTATCAGACCAGTTTTGTCATTCGAAACTTACTGCAATATCTACCATGTGTAAGAGGTAACATGCATGATCAGGCAATGAAATGAACAACTTGATCTTCTTGGCATGACTCTTACGTCAGATCTAAACTTTGGACGCTACATAGAATCTTTGGCCACGACTGCAGCAAAAAAGCTTGGTATTCTCTCCAAGGTTAGGCGCTACTTTGCACCAGAACAGCTTCTACAACTCTATCAAGCTCAAGTTTGATCTTGCATGGAGTATTGCTGCTACCTTTGGGATGGATCTGCCAAATACCAACTGGCCGCCTTAGACTCCATTGAAAAACGCGCCAAGAAGCTCATAGCAGACGAAGCACTGGTTGAGGCTAAGTTGCAGAGCCTTGAACACCGTCGTAAAGTTGCATGCATGTCGGTATTCTATAGGATGCATTTCGGAGAGTGTGCTCAAACACTCCATGACCTGATACCCCCTTCCCCATTCCATCTCCGAGGATCGAGGCGCCGACTGTATATACCAATGGACCGTTTATTAAAAAGAATCAATCTTGATATTTTGTTTCCAACAAAATAGACTTGCCGACAAAATGGACTTGCCCTCAAAATAGACTTGACGCTAGTTTAGCGAGTAAAAAAGAAATTGCAACTACGTACGTTCACAAAACTTGTGAACTATGCACCTACAGAAAAACATCACGCTGCGAGGATAAAACACACAGCTTAAGATAGGTCTAATTAATTTGTTTTATAAAAAATGTAATGGTATTTCTTACCTTTTCTTAGCGCCTATGTAGTTTTTTTTTTAATTAGCCTGAATATAGAAAAAAAAACTATCACTATAAAGTTCGAAGGTAAGTAAGTAGGTACCTATACCTACGTTAGACCAGTAATTACTTCTCTAAGGAGGTTCAGTGCTGCCAATATTATTATTCTTAAAAGTAATGGATGGCGCGATGGCGCGCACGGGTGACTTTGTCGTACGATAATAGGGAATATTCATGTTTTTTTTTTCTTAAATTTTAGGCCATTTCAAATTTTATGCATATTCCCTTTTCGAATCACCAAAAATGAATGAGACTTTCGGTTAGTCGCATGCAATGAAATCCCTTACTTTTAACAAGCGATTACACATCCCGATACGGATTTGACATTTAGGTAGTTGGTTACTTATTTGAAAATGGTACAATAAAGGTTGTTTAGTTTCACAAGTAGATTGAAACATTTGCACTGAATTTAAAATGTCCTTAAATAATTACCAGAAATGTATGTCAAATCCGGCTCTGTTTTCAGAGTCACGTAATATTTTAAATCCACTTTAATGAGGATTTTTTGGCTTATAGTAACACTTGTCCAGACTTGGTGACGCTATTTCAAATTGACAAATTATTGTCAAGTTAAGTTCAGTTTCCAATAAAAACTATTACCTCTATTTAATGGGATTGTTATACGTTCAGTGCTTTATTATTCTCTTATATTAAAATATGATTTTATATATACATTTCACAAGTTAATTTATTACCCCTATTTATGGGAAATTGCACCGCATAATTCACTACGAGTGAAACTGAGATCATGAAGTCAATATATTTGATATTTAACAAAAAAATACAAAGAAAAGAGAAAAAATATATATAAATATAAGCAGATCCCCCTATCCTATACATCACTTTACTCTTTGAAGCAGATATTATTGTTGGTCAGCTCCTATACTATAGTCACACAATGGGGCCAATTCTGGCGCGCACCGTCTAAAGCTAAAGCTAAAACTAATTCCTAAATTTTACGCGGATTTTAATCTTAGCTAAACCATTTGCTATTCCAAAACTCTTATCAAACTAAATCAAGAAAGCGTTTTAACACTCGCTAAGTTGTCTATGGTTGGCTAAGTGCTAAGTTATATATTACGTGTTACCATTTTAAAAATCAGGTTACCGAATAAATAAATGATATCGATTTTAATTTCATAGTTTATTAATTTTTATGATTAAATAATACTTTTTTATGATCTTACTCTCGTTTTTATATTTATTTTATTGTAATTATCAAGTTTTCCTGCATATTTTACATAATTTTCGCGGCATTTGACAATTTACTGCTATCTGTGCTATAATTTTTTTAAAGTGGTCAGGAAATTGCTGTCATGACACGACTTCTTTCGCGGCGTGAACTCCAGCTAGAGTCCACCATAGTTTGTGTATTGTTTTGTTTGTGTGGTAGACAGAAGTCTAAGAAGTAAATTTGCGCCGCAATGGACGCATTTGCACCGCCTCGAAAGAGGTGCAGCAAAGCGCAGCAGGCGATGCTTGCCGAGTATATGCATGCCAACATGGGATTAGCCCGTGGTAAGTATGATTGCGTACTGAAACTATAATTATAGTAGTAATATAATTGAATTTTACCTAATTTGTAACATGGTTATATGTTATACATATAATTCTTCTGTTCTTTCAGGAAACACCGCTAGCCCAGAAGTTGCGGCTTTTTAGGCGGGTGTGGCAAGTAATTTAAATTGTTCAGGGTGTCGAAGGACAGTTGTGGAGTGGCAAAGCGTAAGTTTCTATTATATCAATAATACTTGTTATATACTAGCTGACTGCCCCGCAGTTTCACCCAGGTCCCACGGTAAACTATAGTCATAGTTAGTTTTAAGATCTAAGCATACAACAAGACATTAATAAATTTGTTCATGGTTTTTCATATTTATCTTTTTCAAATTCCAGATTTGGACACAGTGAGTACAAAAAGTGAAGGCGAAGTACAGGAAGTACAGAGACCAGTGCCAAGGAACTGGAGGGGGTCCGGCTACTGTGAAGCCATTAACTGATATAGAGCTAAAAGTGTTGGAGGTGGCCGGCAGAGCATCAGTTGATGGCTTTGCTAACTTAGAAACCCCTTTGGTAAGCTTACAATCTTGTAGATATTCAATTATCTCATAATGTTTCGGCCTCTGTAGCGCAGGGGCGCAGCAGTTTGTTCAAATTACCGAGGTCACGGGTTCAAATCCCAAAGAGACAACATAGTGATGTTTCACTTTGTGAGTGTTTCCCAGTTTGGTTAGGACATTGCAGGCTGAATAGCCTTATTGTACAAAAATAAAGATGGTACCGTGCTTTGGATGGCACATAAGCTGTCAGTCCCGGTTGCCTTCGGGTAGTGGTTAATGAAAAATCACGTCGGAGGCTTTAAGGCAGTTTCGAAACTGTCACCATGACTTGTGAGGTTGACCAACTTTACCGTCCACTCGCTAAGATAAAGATCTCATATTGTATTAAGTCTAAATTTTTTTTGTTAATCAATGCATTTATGTTATAAATATTTTGTATTACAGAAATGATTAAGATATATTTGTTACATTCTAGGTTCCCTCTGCACCTATCACAGAAGATGCAGATGCACTGCCTGTATCGGTCCAGCCTCTATCTGCACCCACGCAGGGCCCAATTCGGCATACACCAGTTCCGGAGCCATAACAACCCGATGTCCAGCTTGCAGATGCTCTTCAATCTTCCAACCCAGGTCCATTCCGAATGTTAGGTACCAGTACTAGACTTAGTACTGATATTCAGCAGTCGAGGTCACATACCCATCATAATCACCTCAAAGAACCAGACAAGACGTCAGCGAATCCGACCAGCTCACTTGTTAGCTTGAGCATTAGACTAATGACCAGTAGAAACAATGAATGGTTCCGGTCCACAATGGCATAAGCTGCTGACGTCTTGGCCGCTGCCATCCGGGATGCAGGTCAAACAATTGCAGTAATACTGACAACAGTACGGGTGAAAATTGAGGAGCATCTGGAGGAGAATTTCGATGATGTTGTTACATTAATTTAAAATGGGTGTCATAACTAATATTTTAGATTATAACCTATTGATTTTTTTATGTCTGAATACTAGATTATCACAGGTTGATAATTTTTTCATGTGATTATTAGATTAAGTATAATGTGATGATTATTATTAGGTAGTTTTCTGTGATTATTAGTTTCTTATGTGTCTTGATTATGCTTAGCATGGCAAAATTGTATTGTTAAAACTTGAAATTATAACTAACAATAGTTTCAGTTCTTATAATTGTTGATTATTTTATTTCTATAGTCTGATTAGATTATAACATGTTGATTTATGTAAGGAATATTGTTACTCCCTACTTTTAAACATAGTTGTAGTCACAGCATGACGTTGTAACTGGTTGAAAACTTTGGACTCTACGTTTATCAACCAGTCATAACTTAATTGGCTTATAGCTGGTGCATAGATGCTGGTGTCAACAATGTCCTAAGTTACCCGCTAGTCTCATTTTCCCCCATTTGACTGTACCTATGAATGTGATATGATTTTATTGTTTTTATTGTCTGATTGCCACATAACATACTAATTAATGTAAGCAATAAACAAATACTTCAAACATGAAACTTCTTCTTCGCTTATTATTATTAATAATAATAGAACCAAATGACAAGAAAACTGCTATGCTGTCCCAGCTCATTAGATCACATTCTCAAAATGTTATTTGTTACCTCCGACACAAAAAGAGGGGAGTTATAAGTTGATGTGTGTCTGTGGCATCGTAGCTCCTAAATGGATGAACGGATTTCGATTCTGTTTTTTGTTTGTCTGAAGAGTGTTAGCTATGTTTCCAAAATATTGATCCTGCCGTTTGAAAGATATGAGTGAAACCAGGGATGAAAAATATATTTCTTTGAAATATACCTCTATATACAGAGTGACTGGAAAATTGATGCATTCCTTTCAAGGGATGAACCAGCTCATGAAACTGAACAACTTTCCCCAAGGAACATAGGTCAAAATATGAAAAAAAATTTTGGTCCTCCCATACAAATTGACTTAGTCGTCGTCGGTCGGTAATTTTGTATGGGTGGGTGTTGACGACAACACTATGGCCCGAACCACTTCTTTGTTAAACATTATTTTATTTTATTTTGTATGTCGTACCCAAGTACCAATCGCTTAGCGATATATTTATAGCTTCCGCTGGTGACATGCTTTATGCACCAGTACTAGAAGTACCCACACGGTGTGGCGGTAGTTTGTATGGGAATTTAGAATTACAATTATTAAAATCTTGTTGACATTTTTAGAAAAAGGCAGGGTAGACATGAGAGGGACTAACTGATAGATTCGGAATCGATTGCTTACTTGTGCTCTGCTAATTTTATAACTGTGATACATATTGTGAATTTGTGACAAAGTGAAATAAAACGCTGTAAAACGTGAGTCAAGTCCGATTTTATTGAAGAGACCTAGACATTTCAAAGAAGCGCCAAGATCCCTAGCCCTAAATTCATACAATCTTTGGTCCTTTGTTCTACGCCGGATCGCGACTTTGTAACAGAAGCTAGAGGTCAAAACGGACTTTGACTAAAAATGAGTAGAGTAAAGACAAGAAGTCAAAAGCGACGTGACGCGATGGATCAGAACAGGCTTGTTGATGACCTGGAACATGTTTCGGAGCCATCTCTAGTGGATAGTGAGGATGCAGCTGAAAAAAATAGCACGCCGATTGGAAAGGCTAAAGGTCACCTTGACCATAGCTATTGTGTGCCGCAGCGGACTTCGAGAGATGTGATAACCTGTTCCACGCCTGACACGATGAGAAGGAAGGAGATGAGCATCCGGAGTAGTGGCTCCAGCCGTGCTGAGCTGGAAGTTGAGCGCCGTCGTAAGGAGTATGAAGCAGAAGTCAAGCTAACACAGTTAGAATCGATCATAGAGAGGGCAGTGGGTCAGAAAAAGGTACTGGAGAAGAAGCTAGCCCATGACATGGCACGCATCGCTGCTGAAAAAGAAGCTGCGGAGGAAAGGTCAGTCAGGTCAGTGCAGATTAGTCGGACAGAGGAGTGGGTTAAGCGTGGAGGCGAATCTGGTGAACCCCCTGCGCGTCCTCGCCCGACGGTAGAATTTGACCTGCCATACACAACCGCGACACAGCGCGACGGTTTCAGCAGAAAATATGTACCTACCCACAATAAAGAAAATCATGAGAATCTCCAAGACGTTGTCAAGGTGAGAGAGCAACCGCCTACGACATCTTCGACAGTGAATTGCCGACCACCGCCGCTGGTGCCATCTACGTCTGATGAATACTTTCGGCGTATTGACCAACTCGTCGCCGCCGTTAATGACGTCACCTTGCGACGCCCTAGACCGGCACCGAAGCAAACTTATGAACTGCCTTGTTTTAATGGAAATCCCGCAGACTGGCTTGCGTTTGAACGCACTTACTATGTCTCGACGAAAATGTACAAGTTCACGTCATTTGAGAACATTACAAGATTACAGGCAGCCTTACAAGGGGCGGCAAAAATGGCGGTAGAAGACCTGCTGAGGGCATCTGACGATCCTGAGGAGATCATGAACGTTCTGGAAGAAGAATTTGGCCATCCTACCCTCCTCCTAGAATGTGCTATGAGCAAGGTACGTAGCTTACCACGGGTAACAGACAGTGGACGTGAAATACGTACCTTCACCGCGGTCGTGAGAAACTGTGTGTCGTTGTTGAAAGCCGTGCGCGCGGACGGTTACTTGAACAATCCTCAGATAGTAAATGACATTTTACACAAACTGACTCCGTACCAGCGCGCCCAATATGGTGAATTCATTATGAAGAAAGACAGCACCAGTAACGTAGACCTGAGAGTGTCGCCGAGCCTTGAGCTGATGGTCGAGTTTCTGGGCCAACTATCCCGTGCATCGGTGTATTATGCCCCTATGAACCAACTCGCCCTGCCGTCTACAAATGTACCTGCAGGACGAAGCCGAGAGCTGCAGAAAACCACACGACCTGTCCAACACAAAATCTTGACGCAGGCTAAGGTGGCACCACCGAAAGAACACCAGGAACGAAAGCACATCAGACCGAGTACACACACAGAGGCCCCGGTGAAAGACTGTAAGTGTATATTGTGCAACTTACCTCATCAGTTACCACAATGTGAACAGTTTTTAAAGATGGACATTAAAGACCGGTGGAAACTGATCAAGGATAATAAATTGTGCTTTAAATGCATTACACAAAGACATTTGAGGAAGTTTTGTAAAGCCAAACGATGTGACAGGTGTAGATGGCAGCACCACACGCTGCTTCATGAGGAGAGACTGGCTGCCGAGCAGAGTACCGCGCCGGTAACCCAAGAGACGACCGAGGCTGTGTCAATCTTGGGTGGAGAGAGATCGAGAGCCCTGCTGAAGGTGCTCCCTGTCACCATTATTGACGACAAAGGGCGTGAGACGCCTACATACGCACTTCTCGATGACGGAGCCACAGTATCCGTGGTTGATGAGTCCTGCGCCGGAGGCGTTGGCGGGCTTGTGGTCCCGTTACGCCTGGTAACCGCGGGGGGCAACATCGTAGAAGACAACCAATCAAGGACAGTCAAGATCACACTTCGAGGCACAAGTGGGAAGTACCATGTGGTCAGTGTGCGCACCCTGCGCAACGCTGAGCTGCCGATGCATACTCTGCCGGCTGCTGTGCTGGAGGCGAACCCCCATCTGCGCGACTTGGACTGCGAGGCGATGGAGGGTGTGAGACCCAAGCTGCTCCTGGGCCAGGATAACTGGGAACTCATAGTTGGGACCGAATTCAGGCAAGGTAAATCCGGTAAGCCAGTTGCCTCACTAACACGGTTAGGTTGGGTAGTACATGGCCCTGTGGGTGCCTTTTCGAGTCCGACCGAGATAGTTAATTGCCTACAGGTGACAGATGCGGATCTCCATGGCCTCGTGAAGGCACAGTTCGAGTTGGAGGCCATCGGTGTGAGTAGGGTGCCTCGGGTGAATGCCGACGACGAGCGGGCGCTGAGGATCCTGGATTCAACAGCCAAACGAGTGGAAGGCGGCTGGGAGGTGGGTCTTCTATGGAATCGGGCAGCAGTGGAAATGCCTGATAACCACGCGTACGCACGCAGAAGACTCCAGGGCATTGAGCGCAAGATGGACGCTGATGCTGAGTTCGCTGCAGCCTATGTTCGGCAGTTGGACAGACTTGTCAGGGAAGGCTACGCTACGAAGGTAGTAAAAGGTGTGAGCAGCTCACCTATCTGGTACCTGCCTCATTTTGGCGTCAAGAACCCGAACAAACCGGGCAAGCTACGGCCTGTTTTTGACGCTGCAGCAGGATATAAAGGTACCAGTTTGAATGACAACCTGTTAAGTGGACCAGATATGCTCAACTCTCTCTTGGGGGTTCTTTTTAGGTTCAGGATGGGGCCGATCGCCTTCATCGGGGACATAGTGGATATGTTCCTCCGAGTGAAGATTCGTGAGGCTGATCGGGGGGCTCAGCTGTTCCTGTGGAGAGGCATGGACCGCACCCGTGAACCCGACGTCTACGTGATGACGTCGATGATATTCGGTGCGACCTCTTCCCCAGCCTCTGCTAATTACGTGCTGCGTCGAAATGCTGACGAGTTCCGGGATACTTACCCTGAGGCGGTAAGTGCCATTCATGAGAAACACTACATGGATGACTATTTAGATAGTGTCGCTACAGTAGACCAGGCCCGACGCCTGATCGAAGACGTCAGCATGATACACAAAGCAGGTGGTTTTTGTATACGGGGGTGGGTGTCGAACTCGCCTGAGTTACGGGAACGGCTGCCAACCGTCTCATCGGAGCCTATAAGAATAGAAGAGAGAAAACTGAGCAACGAGAAGGAGAGGACCTTGGGCATGATGTGGTCACCTAGGTCAGACACACTCTCATTCGACTTGTCATTCAAAAGACTGCCACCTGAAATCGTACAGGGCCATGTAACGCCGACGAAAAGACAATTCTTGAGTTTCGTCATGAGTATTTTCGACCCCCTTGGGCTAATAAGTCCATGTACCATCCAGTCGCGCATCATCATGCAGAAAGTTTGGCGATCTGGTATCGGATGGGACGAACAGCTGAAGGAGCCGGAGTCGGAACTGTGGGCCAAATGGTTGAAGGATCTGCAGCTGCTCAAAGACGTGAGTATTTCGAGGTGGTACAGGATCACAGGGGAGCAAGTTGAACTTCATGTGTTTGCAGACGCCAGTGAGTTGGCGTACGCAGCTGTGGCGTATATTGTGGGTGAAGGAGAGGATGGGCAACGCTCTGTTGCCATGGTAGCCGGGAAGGCGAGAGTAGCCCCATTGAAAATCGTGTCCATCCCACGAATGGAACTGCAGGCTGCTGTGCTGGCGTGCCGTCTCGCAAGCACTGTAGAAAAAGAGTTGGGTAAGTCCATAAGTAGGACTGTCTTGTGGTCGGACTCGAAAACAGTACTTGCTTGGATAGCAAATGACAACCGTGACTATCCAAAATTTGTAGCACATCGATTGGCCGAGATTGACCAATGTGTTTCTCGAGGTGGCTGGCGCTGGGTTCCTTCAGAAAGTAACCCCGCGGACGAAGCCACTAAGTTGGCATGGCCGGGTGGTAGGAGCAACTGGGTCTCGGGTCCTCTGTTTTTTCGCTATTCACAGGAGCAGTGGCCTGGGGCGGAACCAGAAGGCATGCAGTCGGTGGAGGAAGCGGATGGTGGCGAGACCGCTCACATCAATGTGGTCGCTGAACAAGCACCGCCTCTCATCGATACAACGCGCCACTCAACATGGGCGCGAGCACAGCGTGTCATGGCGCGCGTGCTCGTCTTCACCAGAGTCTGCCGAGGTGGGCGGACCGCCGCTATCACCGCTGAGGACCTACGCGATGCCGAGCTGCGTTTGTTGATGCAAGCGCAGACGGCGTCATTTGCGACGGAACTCGGCGCGCTGCGAGCTGGTCGTACGCTGCCGGCTAACAGTAGCCTGCGCGCCCTCGACCCTATCATCTTTGAAGACAGCCTGCTGCGTGTGCGCGGACGCTTGAGCGCTGCGCCAGACCTCAGCTTCGACGAGAGACACCCGATCATCCTGGACGGCCGTGAACATCTGGTACGGCTGCTGGTCCACGCTTACCATCTGCGTGCCCTGCATGCTAACCACGAGGCCGTGCTGAACCAACTGCGGGAACGCTTCTGGATCCTGCGAGCGAGACCGACCGTGAAAACCGTCGTGAAGCGATGCCAGCTGTGTCGACTGCGACGTGCGCGGCCAGTGCCACCGAGGATGGGTGACCTACCACCAGAGCGCGCAGCCAACACCCGTCGAGGTTTTGTCTTCTGTGGTATTGACTACTTCGGCCCTATGGAGGTTGCGGTGGGGCGAAGGAGAGAAAAGAGGTGGGGCGTGCTCTTTACATGCCTCACGACCCGCGCCGTCCACCTGGATCTTGCTGCAACCCTGACCAGTGACTCGGCAATACTGGCCCTGCGGAGGCTAATATCACGACGTGGGAAACCTGCAAAAATCTTCAGCGACCGAGGAACCAATTTCGTGGGCGCCGACCGAGACCTACGAGCTGCACTGCAGACCCTCGACCATGACCGAGTGAGAGAAGCCGCTGAGAACAGACAGATTCAGTGGGTGTTCAATCCACCCGCTGCTCCACACATGGGCGGCTGCTGGGAGCGCTTAGTGCGTTCAGTGAAGGGCGCACTCAGGGTGACACTGCGAGAGAAAGCTCCGCGCGAAGAGATGCTGCAAACGCTGCTGGCGGAGGCTGAGCTGGTGATCAACAGCCGGCCGCTGGCCTACGTGTCCTGCGACCCCGATGAGCCCGTCGTGATTACGCCGAACCATCTCCTGCTGGGTACGGCCGCAGGGGATACGGCGATGACCGCTCCTGACCCCGCTGACCTTAACGCGCGCGCGCTGTGGAAGCGCGTCAATGCGATGGCCGACGTATTCTGGAGCAACTGGCAAAAACTTTACGTCCCCACCCTACAGAAACGACAAAAGTGGACTGTTGACAATCCGGCAGTGCGCGAAGGTGATGTGGTCGCGATTTGCGATGGCAATCTGCCAAGAAATATGTGGCCCAAAGGCATTGTTAAAAAAGTGTACCCCGGTCGGGACGGGAGAGTGCGTGTGGTAGATGTAAGAACTGCGACAGGGGTGCTGCGTCGCCCCGTGGTTAAGGTCATAGTGTTGCCTACCGATGATGTGTTGTTAGGCTGAAACCATCAACAGGGGGTGGTATGTTGACGACAACACTATGGCCCGAACCACTTCTTTGTTAAACATTATTTTATTTTATTTTGTATGTCGTACCCAAGTACCAATCGCTTAGCGATATACGTAGTCGGTCCCAAAGTTCTGTCACTGGCATATTATTTTTGAATTTAGAACACGGATTTGGAAAAGTTTTATTGCATTCCGTTTTTGAATGTTTAACAATTATTTTAAAACAATAAATAATCATTTGGCGCGATTTTTCACGATGGAGTGGACTTTGAAAGAAAACCGAATAGCAGTTTTGGCGTTGCGTCGCTGTGGGCACTCGCCGAGTACCATTTTCAAGTTGCTCAAAAAATTGAAAATAACGCTTAGGTTTGGGTATCGTACTATAACTAGGTACACTGAAGTCTCTAGTGTTGAGGACAAGAAAAGAACTGGCCGGCCTCGCTCCGCCAGAACACCAGCAGTGATCAAAGCGATCAAGGAGCGCATACGAAGAAATCCTGTCCGAAAACAGAAACTTATGGCTTTGCAGATGAAGGTTAGTAGAAAAACAGTCAAAAAGGTTTTAAACGAAGACCTTAAGCTGCGAGCATACAAAAAAAAGAGTGGGCACTTACTTAATGCCCGTTAAAAAGAAATTAGACTCAAAAGATCTCGGGTGTTGTTAAAACGGTACGCGAAAAACCGGCACCGCGATATACTTTTTACAGACGAAAAAATTTTTGATATAGAAGAAAAGTATAATAAACAAAACGATAGAGTGTACGCTACCAGCTCTGAAGAAGCAGGAAACAAAGTTCCGCGGGTGCAACATGGGCATCATCCCTCTTCAGTCATGGTCTGGTTAGGAGTCTCCTACTATGGGCCAACTGAGGTTCATTTTTGCGAAAAGGGGGTCAAAACCAGCGCAAAAGTGTACCAAGAGACGGTTTTGGATCGGTACGTCAAAGACCTGCCCAACACACTATTTTCAGGACATCACTTTGTATTCCAGCAGGATTCTGCGCCCGCTCACAAAGCCAGGACCACTCAAGCCTGGTTTGAACGTCAAAACATTGAGTTTATAAGACACGAAGATTGGCCTTCCTCCAGTCCGGACCTTAATCCTCTGGACTATAAAATTTGGCAGGTCTTAGAGAGCAAGGTCTGTGCTAAGCCCCATAAAAATTTGGAGAGTCTGAAGTCAGCCATAGTTAAAGCAGTCGCTGAAATCGACATGGATATGGTGCGTGCTGCGATAGACGACTGGCCGCCGCGGTTGAAGGCCGTTGTTAAAAGCAAGGGAGGTCATTTCGAATAGTTTTATGTTATTTTGATTCTTCGATGATTGTATTTTTAATTGATATATAAATTTTTAAAAACGGATTGGTACTTTTTATTTTATCAGTATTTTCATATATGACAGAACTTTGGGACCGACTACGTATTTATAGCTTCCGCTGGTGACATGCTTTATGCACCAGTACTAGAAGTACCCACACGGTGTGGCGGTAGTTTGTATGGGAATTTAGAATTACAATTATTAAAATCTTGTTGACATTTTTAGAAAAAGGCAGGGTAGACATGAGAGGGACTAACTGATAGATTCGGAATCGATTGCTTACTTGTGCTCTGCTAATTTTATGTAAAAACTGTGATACATATTGTGAATTTGTGACAAAGTGAAATAAAACGCTGTAAAACGTGAGTCAAGTCCGATTTTATTGAAGAGACCTAGACATTTCAAAGAAGCGCCAAGATCCCTAGCCCTAAATTCATACAGTGGGGCAATTTTTTTTTTCATTTTTCGGCCTATGTTCCATGGGGAAAGTTGTTCAGTTTCATGAGCTGGTTCATCCCTTGAAAGGAATGCATCAATTTTCCAGTCACCCTGTATATATGTTGGGTATCAAATGAAAGGTATAAATAACGTATACATCACGATTACGATCACCATTAAGCAAGTTTTATGAAATGGGTTTAGAAGTTATTAAGTTATTGCACTTCAAACCATTTCAAATTGACGTATTTACATACAGTTTAATTTTAAGCGGCACGTCTGGAGGTCCCGGCTAAAATTAGCGATGACAGTTCTTATTTCATCTTAAAGTGGCCATCCTTCTATAAATATTCAAGAATTAAGTACTCACTAAAGACGAGGCTGTATGGTCTTAAGACCTTTGCCTGTCCAGAATGGACGAAAGAACAAAAAAGTGGCCACCCTATGACTAAAATTAGCGATGACAGTTTTTTTTTCTTCCTAAAATGGCCATCCTAGAATAGCTTTTGAGCCGCTAAGTCTAAATTGAGTTTAAAATTTAAAATTAGAAACGTCATATTCAATTTAGTCCTGTCATTTGATTTTGACAGATATTTCAGAATAACAAAGGTGTTTAGGGGCTGTCAACTAAAGCTAATTATATTTAGCGGCCACTCAGAATTAGCCCCAATAAGTATTTGCGCCTATCTTTTAAACTAAAGGTCGACAAATTCTGTGCTTTTGCATACGTGTTCGACAAATTCCCGACAATT
Organism: Keiferia lycopersicella; assembly: GCA_029255805.1. NCBI lineage: Eukaryota > Metazoa > Arthropoda > Insecta > Lepidoptera > Gelechiidae > Keiferia > Keiferia lycopersicella. Next base: position 10,544,683 of record JARACZ010000006.1, on the reverse strand, counting down.
TTTTCCAGAAATCAGTTCCCCGCTACGTGCCGTGGTTCTCGAGATCCATCGATGGGCCGTGCTGCAGAGAGCCTCTCTGCAGCATGCCACTTTGTTTTCGTTATAGCTTTTAAACGGCTCACCGGATCTTTCTGATTTTTTGCATGTGGGGTCGACAAATTCACGACATTTTTTTCTTATATTCAGCGCTCCGCAAAGTGGTGCGGTTCTCGAGATTCACGATGGGGTGTGGTTCTCCCCAGCACGGCCCATGTGGAATTCCATGACCTTGAGTATGCAGAATAATTGTCGATAATTTGTCGAAATTTGTCGCACAAAAACCAGAATTTGTCGGGACACCGTTTAAAAGATATAACGAAAAGAAGGTGGCGTGCTGGAGAGAGGCTCTCTGCAGCACGGCCCATCGTGAATCTCGAGAACCGCACCACTTTGCGGAGAGCTGAATATATGAAAAAAAATGTCGTGAATTTGTCGACCCCACATGCAAAAAATCAGAAAGATCCGGTGAGCCGTTTAAAAGATATAACGAAAACAAAGTGGCATGCTGGAGAGAGCCTCTCTGCAGCACGGCCCATCGATGGATCTCGAGAACCACGGCACGTAGCGAGGAACTGATTTCTGGAAAAAACTGTCGGGAATTTGTCGAACACGTATGCAAAAGCACAGAATTTGTCGGCCTTTAGTTTAGAAGATAGGCACAAATACTTATTGTGTGACTATAGTAGAGGAGCTGACCAACAATAATAACTGCTTCAAAGAGTAAAGTGATATATAGGATAGGGGGATCTGCTAATATTTTTAATTTCTTTTTTTTTTCTTTTTTTTTTTTGTTAAATATCAAATATATTGATTTCGTGATCCCAGTTTCACTCGTAGTGATTGCGGTGCAATTTCCCATAAAAAGGGTTAATAAATTAACTTGTGAAATGTATGTATAAAATCATATTTTTATAAATGATAATAATAAAGCACTGAACGAATAACAATCCCATTAAATAGAGGTAATAGTTTTTTATTGGGCACTGAACTTAGCTTGATAATAATTTGTCAATTTGAAATAGCGTCACCAAGTCTTACTATAGTGTTGTCAAGTGTTGCTATAAGCCAAAAAAATCCTCATTAAAGTGGTTTCAAAATTACATTACTCTGAAAATAGAGCCGGATTTGACATACATTTCTGGTAATTATTTAAGGACATTTTAAATTCAGTGCAATTGTTTCAATCTACTTGTGAAACTAAACAACCTTTATTGTACCATTTTCAAATCAAGTAACCTACTACCTAACTATGTCAAATCGGTATCGGGATGTGTAATCGCTTGTTAAAAGTAAGGGATTTTATTGCATGTGACTAACCGAAAGTCTCATTCATATTCGGTGAAAATGGAAAGATCCATTCGAGTATATGGAATATGCATAAAATTTGAAATGGCCTAAAATATTTTTTTCTCGAATACTTATTGTCTTGAGCTGTCTTGAGCTGTTTTGAGCTGTGTGTTTTATCCTCGCAGCGTGATGTTTTTCTGTATGTGCATAGTTCACAAGTTTTGTGAACTTACGTAGTTGCAATTTCTTTTTTACTCCCTAAACTAGCGTCAAGTCTATTTTGAGGGCAAGTCCATTATGTCGGCAAGTCTATTTTGTAAGCAACAAAATATCAAGATTGATTCTTTTCAATAAACGGTCCGTTGGTAGAACAGTTTCCAAAAGAGGCCACAAGAAATGTTGCGACCTCAGCCAAAATGCCAATTTCTGGTCTCGTTCACTTGACTTCGTTTCGTCCTTCCAATATTGTTCGCCTATGCTCCATTTTTGGCTGCTGCCATAATGTACTTTTAACACTTTGCTGTTTTTAATGTTTCTTAAATATACAACGTGTAAGTTTAAATGCGCAAAACCTGAAAGTAATTTGATCAGTACATGAAACTGATCAACTTTCCCCAAGGAAAATAGGTGGAAATAGGAAAAAATATTTTGGTCGTCCCATACTAAGTGTGTCGGCCGGCTGGGTCAATTTGTATGGGAGGAACAAAAATCGGAGGGAAGAAATTGTTTTCCAGCATTGGATCCATAAACTATTTAGAGTTTTTCATTTCATTGCCTGATCATGCATGTTACCTCTTACATATGGTAGATACTGCAGCAAGTTTCGAATGACAAAACTGGTCTGATAAGTAATAACTGATTTAGAAACTAATAATATAATATTTTAATGTTTTGATTGTGTTTTATTTTGTGGCTTTGCCAACATGTTCCTAAAAGCAACTGCAATTTTCACCTTGTACAAGGCGCTAAGAAAATAGCATAATCACGTTAATTGCGTTTTCTAAGCAAGAAAATTTCGAGGTACCCCATATAGAAAAGGTATCGCCGATATATCTAGACTGTGATCTAAATCTAGTATCTAACAGAATGTCACAGTGACATAATTTTGTAGCCATATTGAGAAGCTACGAACAATAAAAAGATTTCTTTTGTTTCATCCGTCAATGAAAGACGTAATTTTCAATTGCAAATTTTTATTTAATATTTACTGGAGCCTTCAGTGCTTATTTTCGATAGTAACTTAATCAATGAAGTGCCCGTATAGTAACATTGAATGAAGAATTGAAGTTGAAGATTACTAACGAACATTGACAAAGTTTTCGCCTATAGTTTTATAGGTAATCTTAAAAAAGGTGCCTAGGCGACGATAACAAACACGAACCCATCATGTTTTTAGAAGTACTAGCTAGAGCCGGTAGATGGCCGAGTTTATCCCTCCGGACTCGTGGCCCCACCGGCAATCCCCACTAGTGGGGCCATAAGGATTTTTCAGTCTTGTTTGCTCCACTTCTTTGTGGGGCCATCAGTCCTTAAAAAATATTGTATTATGGTTTCGATGACCCCACTGTGATTTTAAAATGTAACCTTTTTTTATTAATCTTCACTAAAATTATAAGTAATAAGTTAGTACCTTTGAGCACAAAAGTGATACCTTTGAGCACATAATAATAAAATGGATATAAATCTGCAATGTGTTATAGTGCTCATCGGACCACATACACCGAGGGGCGAAGCCCCATCATCTGTGCCCGAAGTGTGCTATTTTTTGTCATTGTAACACCATCGAAATTCAACTGTCATTCAATTGCCGTTGTGATTTTTCTATATTTCAAACTGTTGGCAGACTACGAAATGACTAAAATCATCCAACTGAGATCCAATCGACATCCAACTGAAACGATTTTCATTTAGCGGACTTAGGGGCCAGCACGTATGCAGTTATGCTAAACAAGCTTTTTTGAGGAAGTTGTGGGTCTTGACAAGATCTACATTTTAAATGACAGCTGTCAAACTTTAAACTCTCTTATCTCGCAAACTATGCATGCTAGAATATCAGTTTCTAAGAGGGAGTTGTAGGTCTTGACGAGATCTACAGTTTAGTTGACAGCTGTCAAACTTTAAACTCGTTTATCTCGCAAACTATGCATGCTAGGATATCAGTTTCTAAGATGGAGTTGTAGGTCTTGACGAGATCTACAGTTTAGTTGACAGCTGTCAAACTTTAAACTCGCTTATCTCGCAAACTATGCATGCTAGAATATCAGTTTCTAAGATGGAGTTGTAGGTCTTGACGAGATCTACATTTTAGTTGACAGCTGTCAAACTTTAAACTCGCTTATCTCGCAAACTATGCATGCTAGAATATCAGTTTCTAAGATGGAGTTGTAGGTCTTGACGAGATCTACATTTTAATTGGCAAGTAACTCGTTCATCTCGTTAACTAATACAAGCCAGACTACTTTTTAATTATGGGATTGAAGCGACACCGAGAACCTCGATTCAAGTGATGGAGTTGTAGCGATCGGGAAAACAAAATTTTAATAAAAAACATTATCTTTGATCTGATAGATTTTGTATTGTAAACTTAAAAAGCCTAATAAGTTGTCATCCCACTTGTATGCGAATAGCGTGTTTGACAGTGTCTTCTTTGAAATATCAGTGACAAGTTATAGACACGGTATTATTTGAATTGCTTGGCCAGTACTTCAACATATGAGTGGGGCCATAAGTACTTATAAGTCCTCGTGTCCCCACTGATCCACTGCAGTGGAGCAATCAAGACTGAAAAATCCTGCCGGTGGGGCCACGAGTCCGGAGGGGAGTTTATTGACCTTTTCGTAATCATAGTCTGGGGGAAGTATGAGCGGGTGGGGTGTGGAGAAGGCTAAACGCTCAAGGTCGTTGAGCAACTTATTGGAGTATTATGATTATGTCTAATGTGTAGTAGACAAATAAATGGGAAACTATTAACAAAGCCGTGTGATGCCGACTTAGAATAGCATCACCCCACATCCTTCCCGCGGGTGTCGTATGAGACGACTAAGGGACTCGAGAGTATTACAATTTTTAGGCGACAGGCTGACAACCTGTCACACTCTACACATGTTTTCTGAAACAGCGTTGGAAAACAATCCTCAAAAATGTGAGACGTGGCGATAGCGACCGTATTCTTACGGCCGTTAACGCTCTGCCTACCCCGCAAGGGATAAAGGCGTGATATGTGTATGTATGTATTAAGAAAGCAATCGCAACCTCCCCGCAGAATACCCCGCGGTCATCCACGTAACGCCCCGCGCACCTCTAGCCCCGCGAAATGGGTGTTTTTATATAAGGTGTAAAAATATTAGCTGCAAACATTTTAAGGGGTGACTCAGCCCATGAAACTGAACAACTTTCCCCAAGAAATATAGGTCGAAATATGGGACATGTTTTTAGACTTCCCATACAAATTGACTTTGTCGGTCGGTAGTTTTGTATGGGAGGTGCAATTTTTTTTTTCATATTTAGTCCCATGTTCCATGATGATGTTGAGATGATGAGGGATGTTCAGTTTTATGAGCTGGTTCACCCCTTAAAATATTCGCAGCAAATTTTTTTACACCCTGTATAAATAGAATTCTCAGGAGTAAGCTCTCAAGAAGGTTGCAAGTGCTAGCTGCCTAGGATTCTTCAAACCATCAAGAGGTCTTTCATTCCGACGCCCCACTTCCCATCCGGAACAAGCTGCGGTGGTACCAGACCCCAGAAGCGGGAGCGAGCTGCGGTCGACAAAGAAGATCAGTCGACTGCGAGTCAGGGCCGGGCCGCGATCGGTAGCCCTCGGGGAAAAGACCTGGTTCAGCGATCAGGCAGTAGCAGGCTGCTCCTCCCGGTAGAAGACAAGCACTCTGTTGGGGCCTCCCGTATTCCCCGACGATACGCTGCGAAGTTCCGGCAGAAGTGCAGCTGGGTAGGGATCACGCATCGGTGCCAACGGAAAGGGTCTTGCACCCGGATGAGGGTTGGGGCGGATCCTTTTCAGATACCTAAAGTTTTAATTCCCAGTCACTTGTTTAATTAGATCCTTTTATTAATAATGCTTCTCAACTGTATGGTAAAGAATATTATGCCTAACATTGTATGCTAAATTACAATTATGCGAAAAGATGAGTATGCCAAATTCGGTGATGCATTTTCATAATGCATTTTTATAAAAGGTCATTTAATTTTGTACATTGGTGGACCCTTATATACATTAGAGCAACATAGGTACACACACAAACAAATCACGCCTTTGTGCAAATGTGCACCTAATTAAAAAAATGGCGTCTGTAGAATATGTGCTCAAGTAGGTAAGTAAAAGCAAATCATCCTCTGGTGATTCCTGTCTCAGTCGCATCAGTTCCAAGGTCTCGTGTGAGATTTTTTGTTTGTTCGTCATTTCTGAAAGTGCCTCCTTTTCGTTTCGCTTATAGCCTAAATCATGGCCTCAATCAAATATAATCAAAGATGGCGGAAAAGCATGTAGGTGCCTACGTCACGCTACAACATACATACCTACATGCACATCGACTGCAAGCGCGAAAACCTACGTGAGCGCAAAGGCAAGGCGATAGAAGCGCTACCTACAAGCATTTCGCCGTGCACATACCTAAGTCAGAACCTACGCGTGTGACGTCACATTCAAGCAGCGAGTATACCTACTGGGCGTGCGAGCAAGCAAGCGACGATCGATCTGCTACACCTATACACAGTACTGCGCACTATCATGAAGCATTACTACAGCTACTATCTACAAGCAAGCACTACGCATTCATCACGATAGATAGACCATTGAAACTTCGCGCCATTCCACGAGGAACAGCTGAAATGGAGCCCTGAGAAGAGCTGTTACAGGAAACTTAGAAGTTAGCTCTGAAAAGAGCTGTTCTAGTGCACCAACGCACGGCAGCAACACGAAGATCATCATCACAACGTCTAAGATCTTTCATCATCGCAGCATCTTCATCTCGACTGGCTTGGTGCGACGCGAGACGCGACGGAACTGCGCAGACGTCCATCTTCCACGGCGAGCGGCGAGCAAATAGAAAGAGCGCGGCCGCGATCGCTCTATTTATAGAATCGACAGATTTCGCGACCCGCGAAACGCCACGCTCCGCCCCTCGCGGTTTCGCGTATGCGTGCGCGCATGATTTCATGTGTTTGTAGTTTTAATTAGTAGATAAGCTCTGTATGTAAATAGCTAAATGAGAACCTACTTTTGTAAATATAATTAGGCACTTTTTGTAAATAAAACACACATCAATATTCGCTCCTGAATTAGCAGTTTTGCTTGATACTACCCAGTCAACAATTGCTAAAAGCAGTTTTGTTTTTTACGCTATAACTCGACATATACTGTACCGATTTAAAAAATAATAATTGCGTTTTAAAGATAATAAACTGTTGTATGTTTCGTCCATAGACATATAATACTTATTCAAAAGAGTTTATGACTTATCTTCTTAATGAAACCATCATCCACATCCTTCCCGCGGGTGTCGTAAGAGGCGACTAAGGGACTCGAGGGTATTGGTGTATTGGTGTATTACAATTTTTAGGCGACAGGCTGACAACCCGTCACTATAGTGATACACATGTTTTCTGGAACAACCTTAGAAAACAATCCTCAAAAATGTCAGACGTGGCGATAGCGACCGTATTCTTACGGCCGTTAACGCTCTGCCTACCCCGCAAGGGATAAAGGCGTGATATATGTGTGTGTTCTTAATGAAAGCCTTGCAGTAAATACACTAGTTTTTAAGTACGCATTGTTCGAAAACTAGTAGGTTTTCGAAAAAATAGTTAAATTATAGGGTGGACATTCAGCTATTCAAAAATGTAAGTATAATTGAACTGGACCCTGAAATCATTAAAATATACCTATTCGCATGAACCGGGTGGTGTAGTCGCGTACAGATGCCAGGGCTACTCCAGCTCCACTTCTGTTGAAGCTTTTTCTGGAACAAGGTGTTCAGGCAGCAGAACAGCCCTTGTCTGCTCAAGGAAGTTGATCAGCATTTGGCCCCTCGGGTTTTAGCTCCTGCAGCCATGTGTTCTCAAAACTGATTCGCCACACTCCTGTCCTGCTTTGGCATTGAAGTTCCCCCATGTCATGCTGTCACAGTGAAGTAGGTTTTACTCGTTAGATGTATAGATTTCGTTTAAAGTTTTTTGTGCTGAATAAATTTCCATTTCATCTAGAATGTCTGGCAATAAATAAAATTTGTTGAGTAATTTATTGTTTTCTAATATAAACCTGTACAAATAGGCCCCAACTTTTCTATCCATCCTGCAAAACTACAATCGTTTTGAAATACCTATTATTACTACCGAAATAGCCATAAAATATTTTATAACACGAGTGAAATATTTTAGGTATTCATGCGTCAGATTTAGATAAGCAATGCTTGTACAAAAGTAACTAGCATGATTTTAGAAATTATAGGTGTTTTCTTATTTTTGAAATTACTTTTTATCCCAATAAATTGCCATAATGTTAATAATGATCTTGAAAAACACGAAGATATGAGGGCAAACGATATGTTGGCAAAGGCTTTGCTATTAGTGGAAATATTACGAGCAGGTACCGTGTTTTATTTCATTTTTAATGAACGGATAGAGAAATATGCATTTTTCGTGTTGTTTTATTAACTATAGTAAGTTTCAATGGCCAAATTAATTGGCCGCATAGGCATTCTTTAGGCATGGTTAACGTTTACTAAGAGATAATTTTCCGAAATTCATCCCCTAAGTAGGGGGTAAAACAGGGGATGAAAGTTAATATTAAACTTTTTATTACTTTGATAATTATTGGTTTTAACATACGTGGAAGAACTTTAAAACGATTTGTGACAGCAAGAGACATGAGACGAAGAATGAGAAAGAGAGAAACTGGGTGAGGGAGATGGAAAAAGAGAAGGGGTGAAAGAGGGAGTGGGAGACGGGGTAGGAGCGGACAAGAGGTTGATATAGCGAAGGCGAAGGGAAAGTGAGAGGGAAAGCAAGAGCGAGAGCGGAAGGGAGAGACAGAGGGAGAGCGAGAGTGAAAGAGTAGGAGAGCGAGCGAGAGGGAGAGCGAGAGCAAAAGAGAGTAGGAGAGCGAGCGAGAGGGAGAATGAGAGTGAGAGCGGTAGAGTGATCGAGAGCATGAGAAAGGGCGGGAAGGAAATTAAAAGCGAGGGAGAAAGAGCAGGAGAGTGAGTGAGAGGTAGGACGAGAGGGAGAGAAGGAAAGAGCGGGAAAGAGAGCAAAAATGAGACCGGGAGAGAGAGTAGGAAAGCGAGCGAGAAGGAGAAAGACTGGTAGAAAGAGCAGGAGCGAATATGAGAGCAAGAACGAGAGCGGGGGAGAGAGCCTATTCTTTCGAGTGAGAGGGTAAAGAGAGCGAGAGCGGGAGAGAAAGCCTAATTTCTCGAGCAATAGAGAGGGAAAGAATGAGAGCGGGAGAGCGCAGGCGAGCGAGCGTGAGAGAGCGAGCATGAGGGAGAACGGGGGAGAGAGAACGAAACGGAGAGTAAGAGATAGCGAGAGGAAAAGCAAGATGAAAAGTGGGAGAGAGAGCAAGAGGGAGAGGCTTTTTAGTCTCTTTCATATACCTTCTTTAAACTTACAAATACCTAAATAACGTGTTTCAGCTTTTCCAATATTCAACCCTAAAAAAGGATTAGATATTCACAGCCCCTTTTTAATTCCATATGAGTACGGCGGATCGCACACTTGACGCACGACGGACCGCAAAAATATCGCAGCGGTCTGTCAGATTCATACTGAAACCGCACTCGACGGACGACACTGCGATGACAGCGGTTGAGCAGTTTCAGTATGGGGATTGACATTTCTAACATGGATCTGACAGACCGCTGCGATATTTTTGCGCTCCGTCGTGCAATACGAGTACTTCTCATCAGAGAAATCGGGACACTTTCGTTTTTATGATGCGATAAAACACGAAATCTATAGAAATAATATACCTACTTTATATACCCACCCCATTTTATTCACTATTACACGATATCAGATATTTATTTAAAGGTAAACACATTTTTTAAATAATTTGATTCATAAACTGAAACATAAACTTGCAGGGTGTCCCGGTTTTTTTGGTGAGAAGTGTAGTTTCATTGTGGGACATATTTTGCCTCCAAAAGATACCCTTTTACCCGTAATATACAACTGATATGATAAATTGTCATTTCACAGACCACAAAGCGGCCAACTTAAACAATGTTACGAGAAATTCTATTCCAACAAAGAATCCACACGTAGCTGAGATAGCTTCAGAAATAGTATCTGAATTACATAAAATCCATCCAGTGAATATACAAAGAAGAAATATAAAGAAACCATTTTTGAGGAAAACTGATTCAAAAAAGCCATTTAACCTGAAAACTACATTAAAAATACATTTAGGACAAAGTTCAAGAATGCCTGTGCCTTTACCGGAAAATAATGCATTTTGCTTTTATGTTCCTGAAAGTCCACTCTGTATTAAACACTAACGTAAATAGATAAGTTCTTACTTTGCTTAGTTACATAAATTGCGTTACACACAACCGCCGTTCCATTTCTTAGTTATCTTTCCCGTCCCGTTTCCTAGTAATGTTTTCTAACACGCACACGTAGGAATTGAGTGATGTCATGCTAGTAACAATATACTATCATTGGATGCTATCAATATCAAGTAGTAATTCTGAAGCAGTATTATAAAAGATGAGGTACCTACTGATACCGAAGCTTATAATAATACAAAATGGTTAACCAGCAGATTTTCGACAAATGACTTTGTCATTGAGTTATGAATTTTTAAGTCTTGAAGGCAGCACATATCTACTGAAATCTCCTTAATGTTTTCATTTCTTTCGTTTTATAAGATGTTTGTAACCAATAGGTTCTCCGCCAAGTCCCCTTACGTTGAAGCGTGATTTTTTATATCTAAGATAGCACACCAGCCTGTAGCCAACAAAATCATTTGCTAATTACGCATTTCCATATCCGTTCGTTGCACCGTCCCTTACACGGGTCCGGAATCGAAGTTCGAATTACACAGATTCGAAAGGACTTAGTGCGAAACATTTATTTTCGATCATTGTCCAGCCGAACGTAAGTTTTATCGATTTATTTTAACTACGAAGCCGTTATGCGTCGACAGTACGTTCCTCCGAATTTGCTTTTTAGCGAACTCAAACTAGCCGAATATCCTTTTAATTGAACAAACTGTACTATGAAATGCAATTTGAGTTATACTCGCTAAAATTAGAAAAATATCATTATGAAGTTTAAAATTGTCATGGCAGTTTTATTTTTACTAGTATTTTTCCTAATATTGTATGAAGTAAATATGTGTTTAGCAGATCTTTCAATAATAATGAAAAACATAAGCTAAAGACAAAGCAGGTATAATTTTAGAATCTTGCCTTTCCGAAATGACATACATACATACATATATCACGCCTTTATCCCTTGCGAGGTAGGCAGAGCGTTAATGGCCATAAGAATAAGGTCGCTATCGCCACATCTGACATTTTTGAGGATTGTTTTCCAAGGTTGTTTCAGAAAACATGTGTATCACTATAGTGACAGGTTGTCAGCCTGTCGCCTAAAAATTGTAATACACCAATACTCTCGAGTCCCGTAGTCGCCTCTTACAACACCCGCGGGAATGATGTGGGGTGATGCTATTCTAAGCCGGCATCACACGGCATTCCGAAATGACAACAATAAAAAAACAGATTTTAACTTTAACTTTTGTTGTTTGTTAAGATCAGTTATTACGCGAAGGCCAGATATTTAACTAAAAGTGAGATTATTCTTATTTCCTTTAAAAAATAGTTTACGTTGCAATTGAAGCTTTTTTGATACGTGATAATTTATATGTCTTTATTTAATAAATTATACTTAACGAGTAATCTAAAAAGAACATCATTTATTTTTATGATTTCAATGAATTCATTTTTATTTCAATAAAATTACTTAGCAATTTATCAATTTTTCACTACCTTATATTAGAAAAATAATTCTAAAAAGTAGAACATGAGATATATTCCGGCAGTAAAAATGTTGTTCTTCACTTTACAACCTTCACATTATTTTTAATAAAATCACTCCATCGCGTGGTGAAGGAATGACAAACAAAAACACTTTACTATTTACAGTTTAGTAGGCATCTGGTCATTTTCATCGATTATAAGAACCTTCGAATATTTTCAGTTCGCAAAAAAGTAAATTCGGAGGAACGTACCGTCGATGCATAATGTTTCGCAGCAAAACAACATCGATACAACTTATATTCGCTTGGGAATTTTTCGAAATAAAACACCTTCGCAATGTAGCATTTCGAATGTTTGTAATTCGAACTTCGATTCCGGCCCCCCCTTACACCATGTAAAGGTGTAATAATATTAGCTGCAAATATTTTAAGGGGTTAACAGCCCATGAAACTAAACAAATTTCCCCGCGAATCATAGGTCGAAATATGAAAATAAGTTTTGGACCTCCCATACAAATTGACTTGGTCGGTTGGTAATTCAGTATTGGAGGAATTTTTTTTTTCATTTTTCGATCTATGTTTCTTGGGGAAAGTTGTTCAGTTTCATGGGCTGATTCACCTCTTAGATTATTTGCTGCAAATTTTTTTACACCCTGTATGTATAGTAAGTATTATGTTCCTTGGTATAGATAGTGTGCGGAATCGCACCTTTTTGTATAATATACCTACGTTGCATTTTATTAATTACGTTTTTATAAAAGTAGAGAAACGGTAACCTGGTAAAGTGATCCGTCCGCTGCTAGTTAGATGGAGTAGAGAAATAGTTAGTAGCATTCTCTGGTCAAGTGATGTTTCAAGTAGGTAGGTATGTGGTTTTAAAGTTGATTAAAATGGTTGTAAAGTTTTGGATTAAATTATCAAAATATGAACTAAATTGGTTAATTGATAAAGCAAAATAGTAACTAAAAATTTATGGTAATGAAATTGAATTGAAACATTTAATTTTACACTATTTACAGTGTCCCTCATTAGTGCTATGTTGAGAACTCTTAAGTACCTATTTTTCCCATGAGTTTGTCAGGAAAGATCGAGCAGAAGAACCTACTGTGCTAAACTTGTTTCAGATAAATAACGCCCCACACGAAGTCGTGTGGTACTATCAGAATGGCCGTGTCGGCGAAGACCACTGGCTGAATAGAAACTCCTTGGCAGTACGGCGGCCATACCTACTACCTTTGCCTTTCTCGTACGGAAAACAAATGAAAGTTAGATTTGTAAGAACTGTCGAACTAGTAGCGTCTTGGTGAATTGGATCGAATCGAATAAGTGACGAAATCATAAAATAATGTGATAAATATCAAAAGACAATACAAGAAGATAGTTAAACAACTCCGTCGTTTTCCTAACAAAATCCCCGCAAAATAATGCGAATCCTGACTGAACGCCTATATACAGGGTGTAAAAATATTAGCTGCAAATATTTTAAGGGGTGAACAAGCCCATGAAACTGATCAATTTTCCCCAGGGAACATAGGTCGAAATATGAAAAAAAATTATGGACCTCCCATACAAAATTACCGACCGACTAAGTCAATTTGTATGGGAGGTCCAAAAAATTATCATATTTCGACCTATGTTTCTTGGGGAAAGTTGTTCAATTTCATGGACTGATTGACCCCTTAAAATATTTGCAGCTACTATTTGTACACCTTATTGTATATTATTTTGTGAGTGCTCTACCGCAGGCAGTCGCACTATCACTAAGTCGTATAAATAAATGATCTTGTATTCTCGTTGTAGTTTCTGCAGTTCGGTTTTCAGCGAGGGACATGCATGTTAATTACCTGCGAGATTATGAGATTGTTTCTAGTTCGTATGGAGATTTTTTATATTTCTAGGTAATTTACAGTGAAATCTCGTGATAGTCTTGCAAGTAAAACATTTTGTGCTTTAGAAAGCAAGTTAAGCAAGCAAGTAAGTAAAAATAAGTAAAGGTATCCAAAAAAATTACTTGCACAGTTATAACCGCGAAACATAACTATTAGTACCTGGTTAACCGAGCCTAGCTCGGATGTATCGCCCCAAAAAACGTATTTTGCTTCTTACACTACTTATCTAATATCCGCATATTCACCTAGTTATTATTCCGCGCGTAAACACGATAAAGCCATAATTCAATCATTATGTATTACGCCATCTGTCGGAAAATGCAAAGACAACTACAATACGGGCAATGTCTTGGATAACGTGTTTTGACTTTATTTGATCAGTTTGATGAGTAGAACACAAAAATTGTAATATATTTACAAAAATATATATACCTACTGTATAAAGTAAAATATTATTGTCAAAATAAACGAGCAAAAACAAAAATGTAAAATAGATGCTGATTGAACTCGAGCTCCACTGAATTATAGGCAAGCAGTCTACCAACAGAGCTACGTTCGCTGACGGCTGAGCAACGAAATAATAATAATACACTCACTTACTCATTTGGAATAATCAACTGGTCACAAACCGATTAAAAGAAAATACAGCGCAACATTCACACAACTACCACTAAATTCAGAAAACACCTCCCAAAATCATGCATTCAGCGACACACACTACCACGACTATAGGGAGGATATTAACAACCTACACAAGCAAATAACTACACTCCGAAAATACTTTCACAACAAATCAGAACATTCATCCTTCCACAAACATGCAACACAAACTGACGTAAAACTCACACCACTAAACTTACACGATCGACAGACGAAATCTAACGAACACGTGACAGACGCGAAGAACAAAAATGCCACATGGTCTAGAAAGTCCCTCCATGGCAGACACCGATCCCACCTTTGCCAGACATACGTCGATAAAGAAAAGTCGAACGAATGGTTAAGGAAGGGTGAACTGTTTCCCGAGACAGAAGGCTTCATGGTTGCAATACAGCACAAAGTTACAGCTACGCGTAACTATAGAAAACACATCCTCAAAGATCCCAATCAGACCAATGACATATGTAGACACTGCAATAGCGTCTCTGAAACTATCCAGCACATAACTGGCTCCTGCAAAGGTATAGTTCAGGCAGACTACAAGCACAGACATGACCGAGTAGCATCTATCATCCATCAAGAACTTGCATACAAATATAAATTCATAGTAAACATAAAGCAACCCTATAACAAATACAAACCGGAAATAATCTTAGAAAACAAACAAGTACTGGGACAGGACACTATTAACTGACAAAACAGTACATTACAACAGACCGGACATTACCGTAAACGACAAACAAATCAAAACAGACCTAGCTATACCACACACAACATTCAAACTGCCATATCAGACAAACTATCAAAATACCAGGACCTTGCAATAGAAATTAAAACTCAGTGGCGTGCTAATGCCGTTTATATCGTCCCTATTGTACTCTCGTCAACTGGAATCATTCCCAGAACTCTTTCCAATAGCTTAAAAACTCTAAATATATCTACCAACATGACATGCTCCCTACGGAAAGCCACAATACTCAACACTTGCCGCATAACGCGAAAGCTCCTGACGTCGTCGACCATCAACTCCAGCTCTGAACCATCTGCCATACTTGGTTAACTCCCGTACAGTAAAGTAATATTGTAAAGAAGAGAAAAAGAAAAGAATATCTAAATAATAATAATACTTCTTTATTTCAGATCTTTTAAATCCATAGTTACTTATTTATAATACAATGCAATACAATCCAATAAAATAAATAAAAGATAAGTTGGTATGGTAAAGTAAATGAGATAAAGGTGTAAAGAGTCTCATCGTACGGTAGACTAGGCCGCAATCTCCAGCCAGCGTTGGTACTTTTTTGTTGCATGCAATCTATCTGTTAACTCCCTTATGATAACGTTGTTACTCCCCTCAACCCTGGAAATGAAGCCCGCGATGCGATGTCTTTGAATGGCATTAAAAGTGTTCAGCCGCGCTTCAGCAAACATGCCTGAGGCGCTACAATGACGCTTCAGACCCATCAGATGTCTGAAGATGTTATTGTACTGAACACGTATGGTATTGTGAGACCGCTTCGTGTATTCAGTCCAGAGTTGGCAGGTGTAAAACGACTGACAGAAGGACTGAAACAGTATCGTCTTTACTTCATTAGATTTGAAAAATTTTCTTGCAATCATATTGCCTACCTACAACTGAGAGTGCTCTGCGCTGTCTCTCTATACTTGCATCATCCTTTCGATCTGATGGGACAATGTGACCGAGGTATTTGAACTTATCAGTGATACGAACGGGCTACCCCGCAACTCATACTTCCGTAGTAGTAGGCAAGGGGCCTAAAAACTACCATCTCGGTCTTTTTAGCGTTGTAAATGAGATGCTGACTGCTCATTTGCACATTTTTTACAGATCTTTATAAGTTTAACTAAACCTTTGATCGAGGGACTGAGCAGAACTATATCATTAGCATAGCTCAAGCTATTGACATATCTGTTTCCTAACTTAAGCCCTACTGGCGTTCTGCTCAGTTCAACGATCAGATCATCTACATACAAGTTAAAAAGGTCAGGAGAGGTACACCCTCCCTGCCGTGCGCCGAGGCACAACACATAACTATCAGAGAGAGTCTTACCCCATCTGACATTGCTAACCTGATTTCCATACCAGTATGTAGCCAGATCAACAATACCAGATAGGACTTGTCTGTCACTCAGCTTTGTCCACAACCTATTGTGATCCAAAGTATCAAAGGCGCGACTTAAGTCGAGGAAATAAGCAAAACTAAAGGCTAAACTAAATAACAATGGCTTAACTTGCACACTTGTTTCCTGATCAACGTAGTAGTAAGATGTGGTGTTATCTTATGATGTATTAGTCGCTCAAATACCTTGGCCACAATTGTTGCCAGCGAGATAGGTCGGTAATTAGCCGCACTGGAAATATCACCAGTCTTACTTTTAGTAATCGGAGTCACTAAGGTACGTAATAAGTCATCCGGTAGATAGCCATGCGTAATACATAGGTTAAACAACCTCATTAGCACTTCACAGATATATTGGCCCGCATACACTAAGTGCTCTATACTTAGGCCATCATGACCCGGAGATTTGCCCCGCTTCATATCTTTTAACACCTTGACAACGTCATCTGTGGAAACATAGAAGCTCTCCGGGTCATGATGTACCTGCCCTGAATCCGGAGAATCCAATTTATTATCACAACCATTAGGTGCAGAGGGTGGTTGAACGATAAAATGTTTCCTAAACAAATTAGCCACATCCCCATGTTCCGTTTTTCCCTCCACATTTACCGGCAAACTACTTTTATGGCTGAACTTTTTGACCTCTTTCCAAAATTTCACAAAGTTATTTGTTGTTGTATGGCGAGCCAATATGTCCATTTTTATTTTTTCTTGGTTGTTTTGTACGTCCATCAACGCAGATTTGAAATCTCTTCGAGACGAACACATAAGGTAATAATAGTAACCTGAACGTGGCCTTCCGTAACGAACCCACTCGTTATATTTTAACCTGGCTATAGAGTGCACGTGCCTAACATGATAATTCCAACCTACTATTTTTCTTTTCCCTTTACAATAATTATTATAACTTTGTACCGCACAGTTCTGCAAAATATTTACTATATCACAGTGCAACCGTTTAATTAACATAACATGGTCTCGGTCTAAACATTTGCTATTAGAATTACAGCATTGCAATTCAAATATATTACTATGTAAGAGGATACCTAATTTTTCATTACAGAGACTAGAATACATATCGATTTGCGTTTTATTTCTATGACCCCAGAGGTACCTTATGTGTGAGTCATACGTATCAATAGCAACCTTATATAAGCCTAGCCTAATACTGTTTATCTCCCATTCCACTACAAGCGGATAGTGGTCTGACGAGAATACGTCATAGAGTACGTCCACACTGGACACAGTGCGAGCTCCCGCCGCAGTTGCAAGTTCAACTTGTGGTCATAGAAACTAATCCATTCTGTTGAAGAAAGATTATCGTCGTGTCTGTAATATTGCAACGCAGTGGTCGAGTCACCTACACGTGCCGTGCTCACAAACGTATGCATATCCGAATTTACGTCGATGAGATCGAAGTCCACACAGTGAAGGGATTGCTCAGTACAGAAGTTTACCAGCTCGTTACCAAAGAGAGTACCCGGATGTGCGTTGTAATCACCTAAGACATGCTACCCCAGGTACTATGAAACAAGTTCCCGATGTCACTAAAGTGTCATTTAAATCAACAATCCAGAAGTTTTTTTAAGTTTTTGTTATTTACCAAACTGGTTTGATTCAATAAAAGATTTTCTAGATATATTGCATTTTAACTTTTTCGTTTCACAGTGCCCCACCATACCCTACTTCTCAGTACCTTATTAACCTGTCCTAACATCTCTGAAGGATTTTTAATATTTTTATTTACATTGTATGTAAGGTAGTGCTGTTTTTCATCACACTCGTGGTTGCTTTTCGTAATGATTTATAGTGACCCCAAAGGGCGTCCCTATTGTCTCCCTTTGCAAGTTTAGCAAGAGAGCATGCAGCATCTCGACCCAACCTAAGCGTTCGAACACTCCGTTATCCACGGAGTAGAAAACTGTTTGAACACTAGTGCATTCTGGGGCGAAATGATTAAAAAAACCTAAAATGAGAAATCTAAAACAATCAACCATCTCATTAACATTATTGGACGCATAAACACACTCCCACGGCGTAACAGATGATGCCAACTCATATGTGATCTTAAAGATCAATCGATTAACGGGCCTATATGTAACCAACCGTGGTTAAAAAACCTTGGTTTAGCCATTTTTATAGGGAACTGTGCTTATACCTAGGAGTGATCAGATAAATCATCATTGTGTATGACTTTAACCTTAGCCCTCATGACACTGCTGCAACAAATTATGTCAATCAATTTACTAGTTTATTCATGTCACAAGGGTAGGCTCCGATACTGCTAATTGCATGTTGATTACACTGCAGTCTGTATGTAGATAACGTTTCAAACTAATGATTGAAAAATAATTTTATTGATTTAGTTCACAAGCAAAAATTGCTTTCTGACCGTAAACATACAACTCCTGGTTACTAGTTCCATGTATAGTAACAGCAGATTAAGCCAATAGAAACATTTCAGCGCTCTTTGGAGCTAAGTGAATAAGTTTTATTAATTACATTTGTAAACAGTAATTCAAAATAATTTATTAAGTAGGTAATAAATAGGTACTCAGCGATTATAATAAAACATATAGAATATCTACATCTACAACTATCTATAAACTAGATATATAACCCGCGGCTTAGCCCGCGTACTCATCCATCTATCTATACATACAATAAGACTGAACATACTGTTAGCGTGTTTTAGAAAACTAACAGCGACATCTATTGTTATACAAGAACAACCCTTCTGTGATTTTTTTTCACGCTTGTCTCCGAAACTAATCGAAAAATTTATATGAAACCTTTTGTGGTGCGTGTACTGGTCAACATCTAAGCTACTTTTTATCATAGGAAAATCACTTATTCCTACGGGAAAATTCGATCAAACTACCGGCATACAACTAAAGCTGTATGTCGTTGTCTGTGGGTTTGTCCACGCCAATGTCCGACACTACTGGATGAATTTGAATGAATCTTATAATGGTATATAGCAGATAAGCCAACATAACAAACCTACAGGATACTTTTTTGTGAGAAAATTTCTTTTTCCTAGAGAAAAGTGCGTATTTTGACCAAGCCTTATATATTATTATAATAACTGTAAGAGATAAGGAAATAGGTTGATATTTGTTGGCTACAGGTTGGTGTAACATCTTAGATATAAAAAACTACGCTTCCACATAAGGGGTACTTGGCAGAAAACCACAAATAGATAACTAGATAGTGATGTCGCTGCAGGTTTTTTACCTACACTATTGGTCACAGGTTACAAACATCTCATAAAACAGAAAAACTGAAAACATTTATTATGAACGGGATCCCAGAAGATATGTGCTGCCTTTAACAAAAAGGATGAGCAGCAACTAAAGTGACTACTGCAACTTAGGGAAATGAAGTTGACTTACAACTTTACATATAACAAATCGACAGTAGTTCGTCGGTTGTTCTAGTTGTTTATATACAGGGTGTAAGAGACGGTGTAACGAAAACTTTGCAGGCGTAATCAGACCATGAAACTGAACAACTTTTCTATGAGGGCTGTTGCAGACTCTTTTCTGCGACTTCTTTCTACTGGCCGGTTGGTGTGGACCTTGACAGACAGACGGGACAGACATTGACGGGACTGACTACGAGGAAGACAATAGACGGACGGAAACTGACCAAAATTGACAATTTATTTGATTTTAATAAATGATATATTATTTCAAAAGACCTCGTTTTCGTCGCTTTATGTGGTCCTATCTCGCGAAAGACACCAGCGACCTATGGAGGATACAAGAAAGTTTCGAAGGAGGACAATGACACCGTCACCGATGCGAATGCATTACCGACATCGCACGGTGGTGGGCCAGCAGCGGGAGGCGTCCACGACAACGGCGTCTCTGCAGACGGGAGCGGTGCCGCAGCGACTAGCGGCGCCGCTACTATGAAAACCATCAGACCGGAACATGACGACAAGCTTATAGTTAAAAGGTTTCTGTAGGTCAAAATACGCACTTTTTCCGTAGGAAAAGGCGATTATACAGCAAAAAAGTATCCTTTATGTTAAGTTGGCTTATAAGCTATAAACCATAAAAAGTTTCATTCTAATCCATCCAGTAGTTTCGGCGACTACCTTGGACAAACCCACAGACAGAAGGACATACAGTTCTGGTTACGTAGCGCTAGTTTGATCGCATTTTCCGTAGGAATGAGTGATTTTCTTTGGGTAAAAAGTAACCTAGATATTGACCAGTACTAGTAACTATACACAACAAATGTTTAAATCCGTCCGGTAGTTTTGGTAAAACAAAAAACGGGTTTTGATCGATAACAATAAATGTCGCTATTAATTTCTAAAACTAGGGCTAAAACTAAAACTAAAAGACGCTATGCTATCGGTATGTTCTCTCGAAAGCAATGTATGTACATAAGTAATCACTTTATTTGTACTACAAACTTGACGACCGATGTGGCGCAGTGGTAGTGCAACTGCCCCTGACGCAGAAGGTTCCGGGTTCGATTGTCGGTGGGTCACTCACAAGTTGATATTTATCGCTTTGTGAATTTTTCCATGTCCTAACATTGCGGGCTGAACCACCCAATTGTCCGTAAGTAAAATGGTTCCGTGTTTTGGATGGCACGTTAAGCCGTAGGTCCCGGTTGTTATCTATGATCACTTAGACGGCTGTTGTTGTCCGTGTCCGAACAACCATGTCCGAAGCCTGCTACTTGTAGAAGGCGGTTGAAAAATTCTGTCACTAGGGTTAGGTTCGTTGAACGACTCCGTGTCCCACGGTCTACTATACATGGCTACTGAACACCGGTTTTCTACTTCTTATTCTTTCTTAGTCTTATTAGGTGTATAGGTAGATTCTTATAAATATACGTAGGTAAACGTTTGAAACGCACTTTATACATTTTTAATTCATGGTTCAAAACTAAAAGCCCAGTGAATGCAAGTCACAAAAATGCTTAATGGTCTAATTCAATATCAATATTAGTTGTTTTGTCGCCAAAGGTGGGTTCATCTTTGAGAAATGTACCTGAGCGTTCCATTACCGGTATATCAGGTGGATGGTCCGTCTTCACGTGTTTAATGTGAGTGCCCTTCTTACCCTTTATGTTGCTTTTGTTAGTCGTCTCCTTGACAACTTTCGGCACCATTTTTGCCGAGCTGGACTTGGTGGCACTCATCAAAGATCTAGGAGCCTTGCGTTCGGTAACTGCACCTTGTCTCCCTTTATTGTTCGTCGCACTTGACAATGGTACAGTTTTTCCACTTTGAATGGGCCGTGTTTTGGTACCATGTATAGTATCTCCGTTATTAATTTTAGGAACTTGATTTAAGTACACTGGTATTTTTGTTTTTAGCCTCATGCTGGTAGAAATGTGGATATTATTTGGATATTTAGAGGAGTTTACAGCTGGAACAAAAAGCAATTTTTAAGTGAACTCTGTAAAAATTAGCTAATGAAGTGTGGGCCAGCAACAAAGTAACAAATTATAGGCAATACTTACATTCAACAGATCCTTTCATGTGTTTTATTTTAGTGTATGTTGCGTATTTATTGCTACTGTGTGATTCGCTGAGTGAATCCGAGGAGGGTGCGGCGGTGCGCGGGCGCGAGCCGGTGGCTAGACTGTCCCGCGACATGGTCGGCGCCTGCGCCTCACCGCTCGCCTGTCCCTTCTTCCTGCTAGTGCGAGCGTTCCTTTCCTGAATTGGACTTGCATTTCTTGACGATTCACTCGAAGAAATCATCTTGGAAACAAGTTTTTTTCCTATCGGTACTTTTTTCTCTACTGCTTTAGTCACTTTAGGTTCCCAATATCTCGGTTTAACATTTTCATACGAAATCTTTGCCGAATAATTTCTGATGCTTATACGATCTTGTGACCCATTATTTTTAGACAAATTGAATCTAGCCCGTTCTTCCTGCGCCTTTGTTGTTCTTATATTAGGAGGATTATCTCCTTTGAATCTCTTGTCCTTTTTATCGTTATTACTTTTTAAGATTTCAATGGATCCCAAATTTGCTGCAGGCTTTGGAGAATAAGGTACAAATGAAGCGCGCACATGATCTATATCCAGACTATGAGCAACAGACGAATTATGAGGTTTGTTCTTGGATGTGTATGAGCTACGCGTCTTCCTGTCTTGAATGGGTGTGGAAGTCATAGGGATGGGTTGTGCACCGTACATGATACAGCCTAGCTCGCGTAGTCTTTTCCTGAGATCGGGTGGCAGGTCCTTGAAAGCTTGCGTGCCCACGACGCGCGGCGCCGCACGCACCAGTGCGCCCTCGCACTGCAGCCGCCAGTTGCAAGCGTGCAAGTATAGCAAGCTGCCTTGGGCGGAGGGCTTGTTGGTGCTGCCATTGGAGATCAAATCAGGTTTCGAGTACTGATGGCTACGTATTTCTTTGACATATATCGATAGGAAAGCGTATGCACGGCAAGCCTCGTCCGGTGGAGCCCACTCGATGGCGGCGGCGAGGCAGTCCTCGAGAGCTTGCTTGGCGGCGGGCGGCGCATCGGGCGGCAGCGGCGCCATAGCGTGCAGCACGGCGAGCAAGCGCGGCGCCGCGTGATGTGCCGCCGCATTCACCAGTCGCCGGCATAGTCGTGCCACGGAATCCGCCCATCTGCTATTTTGTAGCGACGCAACTGCACCGACAAATATGATCACTAAATGTAATAAATTTAATTCATATTATATAAAATAGTTATTTATAGAAATAAAAGGGAAAAACTATTTAAAGGACGTAGGACAGTGACGGCGTGTATGTGTACACAAATCAAGCCTTTTCTATTAAGGACGGCGATAAGACGTGAAACTTTATTCTACCTGCAAAATGAGTTTGCTACGACAATATTTTTTGGTTTCATCATTGTCATATTCGTTAAAACACTCCAGTTTTATTTAGTTATTATATTAATAAAGTGAATGAATTTGGATTCACGATTTCTTGTTTGTCATGAGTCTTACCTAAGTTTTATGTTTTGGTTCATCTGCTCGTAAATGGCGTCATATTTCCGAAAAAAAAAACAATTCCATAAATTCGTCAAGTTGGCACCGGTGGCGTAACTAAATGACCAAAGGCCCTGGGGCAAATAAAAAATCGAGGGCCCCTAGAAAGTTCTGTTACCCATCAGCTAGAGGGCTTCTTACTAAAGTAGTGAAGCGAGCGTAGCGAGCGAATTTTATATTTTACTTTTCTTTGTAGAAACCCATGGATTCATAGACGGTTTTTACAATGAGTAATAAATTTATGTATATTATGGACTAGAGCCTCGAGGCCCTGCCCGCCGTGCTCCTTCGTAGTTTATAGCCACTGGTTGGCACAGGCACGCAAATACGACAATAACGAAATTCCGTACAATATTTAGGTCCTTGTGCAAAGAAAAGTTCTTATACGTCACAACTCGTGATTATGTATTTTGTGGTACACAATTTGTTTGAACTTTAAAGGCTGAATGTGCTTTACCCATTATTTAATTTAATTGAATGAAAGCAAAGAGGGTCGAACTCGAACACATGCTGCTTGCTTATTTCAAAGTTTGAATTTATGATGTTTTCTCGCAAATGAAAAAAAAATGGACGTTTTCAGGCTGAAATGACCATGATGATGAAAAAATATATTATATTTAGCCAAAAGGACAATTCTGGTCTCGTTCACTTGAGAAGGCCTGGATTTCGTCTCGTCCTTCCAATATTACTCGACCAGAAATTTGTTTCTCTTTGCCTACTGTCATACATAATGTATCTAAAAGGTAAAAATTCTGATATCGGTCAACTTACCTGTTACACCACATCCATAAACTGTGTCCACAAGATTCTCGATGTTTAAATTGACCATATGCTGTTGATAACATTTGTCCAGTAGCTCTTTCGGAAGGGTTGCGAATGCTTTGGTTGGCCATACTTTTGTGAAATACTTCGTTATCCATTTGAGGCATTTACGGTATAGGTCATCCAAGCCATACACAGATGACAACGGAAAGCACTCCAGTACTCCCGCCGTACACACTTGACATGGCTGAAACCATCAACATAAAATATGTAGAATATTAATTAGTATACTTACCCGGTCTATAATAGTAGATTACGCACTTAGGCATGTAACCTATCAATAACAACCGAGGTTTTTTAACGCCCGAGCGGAGCGAGGGCGGTACCTTTCCGAGGTTGTTATTGGTGTTACATCCGTGGTACGTATACTGCTTTACATATCGAATGAAAAGTGACTAAAATAAAGCGATAAATACAAGAAAATGACCCATAAATGTTGATTGTATCGTCTGGTATTCAAATTGCACCACTAAACTTTTTTTATATTGAATTAATATGAAAGAAAAGTAGCCTAACATAAAGCAGATTTTTTTTTGATCGTAGGAATATTAATAATTATTACTTTTGTTGTTGTAATATTGAGTAATAATTCGGCAAACTCATTTATTGAGGTTATAAAAATACAGATTAAAAATATAATTCCTGCTTTCAAGCAACACAATTCGTAGCGGCCAGTTCGAAATTTAAAATCGTATACAACTAATTGGACGCAACTCCTATTAAAAATAAGAAGAAATTGATTTTAGCTTTTTAATTGTCGCGATTCTATTGGTTCTTTTTCTAGTTCCATATTTAAAATTACTTACAGGCTTAGTTTTAAAACCTCGCCTGTAAGTTGAACTTACAGGTCGTGTTTTTTGTCAGTAATGACCTACTTTCAGAGCATGAGATATGTAATAGTAGATTACGTACTGAGGTATGTAAGCTATCAATAACAACCGAGGTTTTTTAACGCCCGAGCGGAGCGAGGGCGGTACCTTTCCGAGGTTGTTATTGATGTTACATCCGTGGTACGTATACTGCTTTACATATCGAATGAATTAAGACTAAAATAAAGCGATAAATACTAGAAAACGATCCATAAATGATCTGCCGTCTGCTATTCAAATTGCACCACTAAACTTTTTTTTCTATGATTGAAAAATATTGAATTAATATGACAGAAAAGTATCCTAACATAAAGTAGACATTTTTCTGATCGTAGGGATATTAGTCATTTTTACTTTTGTCATTGTAATATTGAGTAATAATTCGACAAACTCATTTATTGAGGTTATAAAAATACAGATTAAAAATATAATTCCTGCGTTCAAGCAACACAATTCGTAGCGGCCAGTTCGAAATTTAAAATCGTATACAACTAATTGGATGCAACTCCTATTAAAAAGAAGAAGAAATTGATTTTAACTTTTTAATTGCCGCGATTCTATTGGTTCTTTTTCTAGTTCCATATTTAAAATTACTTACAGGCTTAGTTTTAAAACCTCGCCTGTAAGTTGAACTTACAGGTCGTGTTTTTTGTCAGTAATGACCTACTTTCAGAGCATGAGATATGTAAAATAAATGTACCAGCTAGACAAATAGCCCAAGCCACGAATGAAGTAAGTAGTAGGTACTCACAACGCTGATCAAGAGCGTAATGCAAGGTCTTTTACGTATGTATAGATAAAGCTGCGGCGATTTTCTAGATTCATACTTATTCGTGTTTATCAGCACATACCCAATTGGCTTAGCGCTGTTAAAGAGTGCGTTCGCAACCAACGCTCTACGCATTCGAATTTTATCGCTATCGCTGTTGGCATTGTTTGACATACCTACATAAAAAGCCAATTCTAAAATTGTCGAGCGCCTATTAATTAACTTACCCTGTGAAAGTGGTGACAATATTTAGCCTTTAGTGTAAACATTATGGCTTCCTTGAGTCCCTCTAATCCTAGCATGTCTGCTATTGTAGCCAACTCCACGATGCTTATAGTGTCAGGAATAGTTGATAAACCAGAGTAAATATGACACAAAGCAAAATGAACAACATTGTATGAGAACCTGAAAAAATACCAATGCCAATATCAACCATAAAATACGAGGATCCGGCTATACAGCAACCTTCACTAAGCTTTTTAATCGAAGTAAGTTATTGTTTATGTAATAATCAGAGGTCGGAATCGTGGCGTCATTACAGGGCCGTAGTCAGAAAAGACCATAATATTAATAAAAATTAATAAATCAATTAATTATTTTCTGTTCATTAATTAATTATGCAGTGAAAAAAATAATTTATATTAAAGCAAAGGGGAAGGATTGTAGTCAAGATATTAAACAACTTTACTGAAGTTTAAAAAAAATATTGACTCTTAAACCATATAAAATTTTTACTTGTGAAACCACTGAATTATCACGTGGGTATAAAAAATAAAAAATTATAGATTCATAACTATTTAATAACGATTTCAATAATTTTTTACGATATATTTTTTTTAATATTTGTTTTAACTAGATATTTTAAAACAAATTATTCGAATTTTCCGAAAAGTAATAATTAACGGATTAAGCAAACTTTTATGATTTGGTTGCATTATCGACACATTGCCTAAAGTAGGTCAACAAAATACAATTTGTAATCTGAACATTTATGAGATAAGTATAGATGAAGTTACTTACGGTGGTAAAACGATAACGTTTCCAGCACTCTCCACCCAACCGCCGCTTAAAATACCAGCAAAATATTGACATCTGAAATAAGAGTACAATTAATTGACACAAAAAATCAATAAACGAATATACTGGAGAGCGATGAATTAGGGCCATGTGAAAAACAGCAAATGTCTCAGAAACTAAGAATGCTGGTTTAATGAATCAAATTGCGTTAAGTAGACAATTTAATGCTCCTCAAATGCCGGTAAGTAATATATTTTTTTAGTTAATGTATACCTTAAAACTTAAGAAGTCTAGTGAAGAGAATTGACTTTTGAATGCTTTTGAAGTAGGTATATAACTTTGTGACGTACCTGGATGACAGTACGCATTTGTGAGCCTTAATGCGTCTTCCGGAGACTTCCACAACGACATCGGGTGCTATTTCCTGCAGGAACATGCGCAACAAATCTTGACCAAGGCGCGATTGACAATTGCCTAATAAACTGGACGTTTGACTTGTATCCTCAGTAGTGCTGTTCTCTAAACGTAAAAAGATTTTTTTGTTAATAATCGTAGTTCAAAAGGAAAACGTACCCGATTGTGAACGCCGGGCTTGTAAGGAAATATATTTTGAGATAGGAATTTGGGATGGGAATATTAAATGGCTTGCGAATATTGAAGTATAGTAGGTATGTAAAAATAAAGTACCTGGTAGACCGAGCCTAGCTCGGATTTATCGCCCCCAAAAACGTATTTTGTTTCTTACCTACCATAGTGAGAAAAGTCATTCACGTAGAATATCAGCATGTTTACCTAGTAATTAATCTGCGCGTAAACCTAAAGGTTTTGGAAAACTACTTACTACAATACAGAGCATGTCTTCTTTGGATAAATGGACCTCCGTTTTACTTTATTTGTTCAGTTTAACGAGTAACACACAAATAAAAAATAGAAATAAATTTACAACAAAATAAGATAAAAAAATATAAAAATAAAGAATTAAAATATTGTTGTAAAAAATAAACAAGTAAAAATAAACATGAAAAATAGATTATGGGGTTGGGATTCTAATTGAGTCCCCTGCGTGTATAACTTACCATGCAAAGTAAAAAAAAAAAAAAGTAGCGGTTTCGTCTCCAACTCTCCACACAAGATGCAAAGTGATTTTTTCGGCTTTTTCTGCCGTTCAGAGTGAATTTTGGAAAATATCTTAGAAAAAACCTAGCTAGATATTTTTTTTGCCTCTTAATTGCCCTATTTACCACAAACGTTGGAGCCGTTAACGAAATCCACCTTTTTTTTTTATAAATATATATATTGTGACGACAACGAAAATCAGAGTAGGTTGGCAGTTAATAATAATATTATAAATAACTAGCGGCCCGCCTAGAGGCTGAACCCGATGCAACTTATTTTCCAGTTGGAATAACATGTTTTCCCGGCAAGAACCTTCTTCTTGAATCACTCATCTGTTAAAAAACCAAGCATCAAAATCCATTGTGTCGTTATAAAGATTTCAAACATACATACTGACGCGAAAAGCGACTTTGCTTTTTACTATGTCATGATTTCATAGTGAGGTACACGCTACGAATAAGGATGGTACACGCTACGAATAAGGGTGGTACACGCTACGAATAAGTATGGTACACGCTACGAATAAGGGTGGTACACGCTACGAATAAAGGTGGTACACGCCACGAATAAGGGTGGTACACGCTACGAATAAGGATGGTACACGCTACGAATAAGGATGGTACACGCTACGAATAAGGATGGTACACGCTACGAATAAGGATGGTACAAGCGAAGTACCATACATACATACATATATCACGCCTTTATCCCTTGCGGGGTAGGCAGAGCGTTAACGGCCGTAAGAATACGGTCGCTATCGCCACGTCTGACATTCAAAGTACATAGTGACATTCATGCGAAGTACTATAACTAATAAATGCTTAAGAATCATTTGAGTACCACTAATCGCTCAAACATCTTCAACAATGAGATCTCTCCATTTCACTTGCCAGCGCATAATGCACTCAATGACTGTTCCAAATTTACAGGAACGCTTATTTACCTACTTAGCCGGCTCGGATGCTACGAGTACAATGTGGATATTGTAGACTCACAGTTTGAGAATCATTCTAGCGTGCGATTTGGTATTCCGTTTGTATTTAACAAAGTCTTTCAAAGCTTATAATTATGAATTGATAATTCTGTACTCGGCAGAAAAAAATAGCTCTACAAGCGTAGCGACAAGGCGTGTATTTGGACGGATCTCACACTTGACGGACGTTTGTGTGCGGGGATATGGGTGTGTTGTATTTGCCATACTGGGTGTATGCCGTGTGATGCCGGCTTAGAATAGCATCACCCCACATCCTTCCCGCGGGTGTAGTAAGAGGCGACTAAGGGACTCGAGAGTAGGTATTGGTGTATGACAATTTTTAGGCGACAGGCTGACAACCTGTCACTATAGTGATACACATGTTTTCTGAAACAACCTTAAAAAACAATTTTCAAAAATGTCAGACGAGGCGATAGTGGCTGTGTTCTTACGGCCGTTAACGCTCTGCCTACCTCGCAAGGGATAAAGGCGCGATATATGTATGTAATGTAGTAATTCGCGTGTTCATTTACATACCTACCAATTTTTTTTGAGGGAATATGTACCTCAGTTCATTGGACTACGGTTCATAATAAATTAATAAGTTATTGACGTATTGGACTAGGGTTGCTTACTTCGAGAAACTACTTACGCCATCTAGCGCACAGCATGAGCGTTTACTTCTATATGTGGCGGGTAACGCTAATATGGTTGTTTCTTAACCGGTTTTAATCAAACTTTGAGTTATAGGGGTAGGGTGGAATAGGAATTAAAAAATATTTATATCGATCATAGGTCTTCAAATATATACATAGATCAAACTGTAAATGCAAATGTGTGTAATTGATTTCATACAAAATTAAAAAAATAGTTTAATACCAAATAAAATCAGCAATACGGTAAAATCTAATTTTATTGTAACTTTATTCATAAATGATAATCTTAATTTCCTGTAAAAAGAACCGTCTTGTTAAGGCGTTGGCGATTTGTAATCATTTAATTTTTTGAGGTGTCAATATGGCGAAAACGAGTATTAATATATTTTTCGCAAATACCTTTGCATAAGTGCGTAATATGATTATACAAAGGTGGTTGTTCTTTTATATGACCCTTTAATAGTCGAATTCCATTAATACATTTTCAGGAATACTCATGATTTAGTTATCAGTTATTTATTTGCATTGCCACATGATTACATTAGTATCTCGATTTTGTTCAGAAATTCTTCGTCTATCGACTGTTGCATTGATTTTGCCTTTAGATGACATATTCAGGCCGTGTTAATCTTTTAACGGAATGCAGTTCCCGCTGAATAAATTTTTCAATTCAATGTCTAACGTATATCTAGAAAAAATAAGCACTATAGGTGTAAATTTGTTATTAGTTTGACGTTATATAACTGTTAGTTCCCCGAATAAAATAATGAATATCAAGAAAAATGCAACCCCCCCAGTAATTTTATTTTATTTCTGAGTACGTCCACTACTTCGTCAACTACTTCGTCCACTTGATACTAGATGGCGCTAGATATAATACAAAATAGAATCGTACAGAATGTTCTAGATTGATTCTAGATAAATACAATAGAAATAAAACGAAAAACGTACTTACGAGTGGAAAGATAGCTTGTATTCGTTTACGATTTATAAGATTGTGTAGTGGACTGTATAGGATAAAAAGTAGCTCTTGAAGCTGATAAATTAATTTATTTTATAATAATCGAGACACGTTTTGCACGTAGTTCAACAGAAATGACAGTAAGTTTTAATTTTATGTGGCATTTCCACACGATTCTTCGATTATCCGTGTAGCTTTTACAGCCAATGATACAACACTTCATTTTGCATAGAGAAAAGTCATTAAAATATAAAAAATCTTCGGAAACTTTGACGTGCATTATTCACGGGAGCTAGTCGCGTACTGATAGCAGCGCCCCTAGCGTGGAATAACTTCAACTAGAATGTGTGACGTCAGGACTACAACTGATGGAGCTAGGACACTCGGCTTACGGCATCTCTTTTATTGTATATCAGCTCTGTGCACAGGCCTGCCCAAACTGTAACCACAATGTGAGTTGCAATCGAGTGTGTTTTACTGCAAAATACAAAAAAATAGGCACACTCTTACTTTGCATATTATTGTACTGCAAGCTTTTAGGTTGTAAATTGATCATAAGGTTGAAGCGGTTAAGAAGCTTGCATAAGTTTAGTTTAGGTAAAATTCAATTAACAACACTATTACCTAGAGTTAATGGAATAAAGACAGAATATGTGATAGGTACTTAGTAATTTTATGGACGCATCCGCCTTTCGGGAGCTATTGCACTGTACAGGGCCAAGTGTAACAATGTAAAAGTGTAACCAAGTGTAGACGCTGTTTAGGGTGTGTCATTTGATTGGTTGCTGGTAAGCAATGAGGAAAGAAACGTAATTGAATTGAACCCCAACGTTGAGGAACAGTTTAAACATTCATGGAAGGTGAGTGGTGTTTGCGTTTGTCCTCCAGACGATGGACTATGAGTGTGACCTATGTGTAGTGTGTACCTAGTGTATGGTATAACCATCTTTTCAGACTGACTTTAACTTTGGGAGGAACAGCGCGTGCCATGTTGGAGACTAAAAGTCTCGTGAAGGCAAGATGCATAACACGGGCTCTTATGATCTGGTAGGTCAATGTTCGGGCTATAGCGGTACATTCACTATCCGCCAATTGTTGATCTGGATGTCCTAGTTGGACGCATGTATTAGTTAAAGGCATCGTATTTGACCAGGTAGGTCAAAGGGAAGCTCGTTCTGAAGATCCAGGGTGGGGATCTGTGTGTGAGTAATTTCTGATTTGGAATCGGCTCTTCTAGTTTTTATCGTGACGCCAGTGACCGGATGCAACAAAAGGCTTTATTGAGTTATTTCTCTTTTTGTGTGGGATAGAGAGTCGTCCAATGACTCGAGATACCTGAAGCATTTATTGCGGTGTTATAATTGTTTTGTTTGAATAAATGTTTTCATGGGAAGTTTAGTTATTGTAATTGGTATAACCACAAAATAGAGAATTGGCGCGAGCCAGTATTTATTTTGTGGTATCACACAAAAGAAGAAGAAGATTTGTACATTTTGTGATGTTTTAGTTTGTCACAGAAAATTATGACATATTGACGCTGTCTGTCTTTTTGGTTGTCTTGGTAGCGCTCGCTAATAAAAATGGATATTATAGCGGAAATTAAAAAGGCAAAGAGTGTAGGGAAATTGGATTGCTATGATGTGGAAAACGGGAATTGTGAGAATTGTAAAGACCGGATTGAAACGTATTTTTAGTGAATGGTACAAAAGAGGAACATAAATTGCCTATGCCAATTTCGGTCATCGGCGACGCTGGCTACGACCTCATTGTCAACCTATGTAGCCCGAAGAAGCCTAAAAACTTCAAGTATGAGGAAGTAGTCAAGCCGATGGCTGATTACCTGCACCCAGCACCTTCCTTTCTGGCGGAACGCTTCAAATTCCGTCAGTGCCGTCAGGCTGTCGGCCAGTCGATTGCAATTTTCGTGGCGGAGTGGAAGAAGGAGGCGCGATTTAGCGAGTTCGAGTCAGCGCTCGACGATAATATGAGAGACCAATTCGTGTGCGGCATCAGCAGCGATTTGACTAGGCAAAGGCTTTTCGCCGAAGGGAAGGTTACTTTCGCTAAGGCTGTAAAGTTAGCATGCACACTAGAAGCCGCCGAGCGAGACTCGCATTGTGTGAAGAAAAAGGAATCGGGGACAACTGATGTAAATGCATTGGCGTATTCCAGCGAGAATTATGCAAAATACGGCGAGTGTGCCACGGCAATGAAAAAGGTTGACGCACCTCGCTGTTGCGTTTGCGGAGATACGCTACACCGGAAGAGCGATTGCAAATATCGTAACGTCGGGCACCTGCGTAGAATGTGCGGTAGCGTACAGCAAAAGCAACGTGAGGTCCCATCTGTGAGTGGTGCGTATCGTGGCAACTACATGGTATGTCGCGCGCAGCAGCGCGTGGTGGCAGCAAAACCGCGACCCGGGGAGGCCGGGGTGATGGTTTTGGAGGGAATTACCGAAGATCGGACAATTACTGGATGCAGAGAACTTACGGCGGCATGACCTTGGATGACAGGAGAACGGATTTGATATGACGTGCTGTTGCACTTGATGTCTTTGAGTGATTATAAACCGGTACGTTTAACGCTTTTAGTCGACAATCTGAATATGGAGGTAGATAGGGGATCTCCCCTTTCATGCATAGATAGTTTAAGTTATAGACGATTATTTAAGAAGTAGCCCTTGTTACCTTGTGATTTAACCTTCAGATTTCTTAATGGTGCTGGGATGGAACTATTGGGTTATATTGAAACTGATGTTACTTATGAAGGCAGGCGAAAGAAATTAGATTTTGTATGTGATCGAGGGGGCACGAGCAACGTTGTTAGGGAGGTAGTGGTTAAGAGAATTGGGGATCTATGATGATCCACCTGCTAATGTGGCGGCGCTTGACACCTTAAATATTGATAGTGGCAGGGAGAACAAACAAATTAATGGATATCATTTCCAGGCACGGTAAGCTGTTCGACGGCTCGCTGGGGCGGTTTACGGGAGGCAAAGCATCTCTGTGCGTGCGGGACGGCGCGACGCCGATATTTTGCCGCGCGCGACCAATGCCGTACGCGCTCCGCGAACTAATCGACGCCGAGTTGGATGCGATGCTGCGTGACGGTATCATCGAGCCGGAACATTACTCGGGCTGGGCAACACCTCTTGTAATTGCCAGGAAAGCAGATGGAGGTATTAGGCTCTGCGCAGACTATAAGGTGACTTTTAACCAATCATTGATGGTAGATAGGTACCCTGTTCCTAGAACTGAGGAGAATAATTGGTGTATTATATCTCAATACGTAAAAAAAATAAAACCAGATTATAACTCAGGTGTTGGAGGCGTCACCGGTACGGATGGCGAGGGTCGCTGGTTTAAATCAAGCCTGAGGTGGAATATAAATTTGTAAATTTTTCCGAAACAAACCTGTAATTTTAATAATGAGTTTTTGTTAATTTGAGTACGATATAAGAGATTACAGTAAGAGCTAGTGCTGCCGAAGCCTCAAGGCTTTTTTTTCGGACGCTACCTCCCACTCTGCAGGGCGACTGACGCTACCTCCTACACTCTAGGGCGTTGAACGCGCTACGTCCTTCACTCAGATTTCAGAAATATTACATTTTCTAATATAAAAAACGATCGCAAACTAAAAGTGCATATATCTCGAAAACGGTGCGTTGTAGAGCAGTAATAGATTTGGTCCACAATCATCTCATAACCATCCATCTCTTACATGCGGACGCTACCTCCCAGTCCCTAGGGCGTCCAACGCTACCCAATACACTCCAGGGCATCGGACGCTACTTTCTGCTCTCCAGGGCGTCCGACGCTACCTATTCCCTCCAAGGCGTCCGAAGCTACCTTCCACGCTCCAGGGAAACCGACGCCACTTCCCTACATTGAGGGCGTCCGACGCTACTTCTCTCTCTTGAGGGCGTCCGTCGCTACTTCTCACCCTCGCTACTTCACATTTCAGGAAAATAACATTTTCTAATATCAGAAACGAATGCAAACGAAAAGTGCAAATATCTCGAATACGGTGCGTTGTAGAGCAAAAATATCATATTTTTGGTACTCATCATATCTATCTTCAGCGTTACCATCCCTGATCCCGATCCCGATCCAATCAATCAATCAACCATATTATTTATTTCAAGGTATAAAATTTTAGATAAATATTTTTGATAGTCAGTATTAGTCATTGTAAAAAAGAAAGAGAAATATTATATACATTTTTCTATTTCTTATAACAAGGGCATAAAAAAATTAAAAAAAATTGCCCCTAACGCACTGCCTCGGGGCTGGCCAAGCTATACAAAACAACAGCAGACAGTAAACCATCCATTTTAAGACAGAAAGCTGCTTGGAGTACAGGCGCTACCGGGTGCAGTGGAAAAAGCCGTCTCCCAAGTCCGAAAGTTCGGGCCACCTAAGGTAGCTATCTGTCACCGGTTTCTGTCTGTTTGAATCACAGTTTGAATCCATTTTCCAAAATATGACGTAGACGAACAGCCAGGTCAAGCCCACCATCACCGCCCGTGACCAAGTAGGAACGTTAACCCTTCTTCTTCTTCTTTTCGTGTGGGACAAATAGTGGCGGACAATCTCTCTGCATAGGCCAGACATTTTTGTGCTCTCAGGAAGACGCGGAAAACCTTCTAACGGCGGGAAGCAGTACAGGACAATTCAGTACTGCTTTATGGATCTAGAGTAGACCAAGTGTCGTGGCTCTCCTACTCCCTCCCAGTGAAGCGCGGTCAGAACTTTGACTGGGCACGTCGGTCAATAAGCTTTTGACTGGTTTTAACAGATAGAAGCAGTCAATAAGACAAATAATAAATTATAATTTAATTCAATTCAATTTAATTTATAAGATTTTGACATTTTTGGCTTTTAATTTTATTTTATTTTTAATGTTTATTACTCATGAATTGTTATGGACATTGTCTGAAATAAATGATTTTTAATTTTTTTTTTTTTTAATAAGGGTTTTGACCGACGCTAGCAGTCAATAAGCTTATTGTATGTGTAGTTCGTCCTTATTCCGAGTGTTTAACTTATGTCTATCGCAATTTTTCTTAACAGAATCTATATTTTCTTTAAAATAAATTAAGCTTTCATATACAGCCTGTATACAGACTGTAAAAAATTTTGTTGCAAATATTTTAAGGGGTGAACCAGTCCATGAAACTGAACAACTTTGCCGAAGAAACATAGATCGAATATGAAAAACAAAAATTGGTCCTTCCATTCAAATTGTCTTGGTCGGTTGGTAATTTGGTCCAAACATTTTTGCTAGTATTTTTACACCCTGTATACATACACACATATCACAACTTTATCCCTCTCTATGTAAAGAAATTAACATGTTAACTTTTGTATCTCAATATAATCTCTTAACATTTTTGTGTTATGGAGACCATAGGCTCTGATTTATAAATTGATCGAACAGCTCCATAATAGTAACCCATAACTCATCAGACTATGAACATCCCGTTCCCGTTCCCAATCCCGACCTGGATCCCGATCCAGCTCCCTATCCCCAACTCGATCCCAATCCCCATCGCTATCACCATCAACATCCATCATCACCATCTACCACCCTAGAGTGCGTCTGACGCCCCATCTTGCATCATCAAGCAAGCGCCCCCCATCATCCAACAAGCGCCACCTCATAATCCAGCAAGCACCCTCCATCATACGATCATCCTACAAGCGCCCCTCATCACCTAGCAAGCGCCTCTTATCTTCCAGCAAGCGCTGGATGATGGAACCGAGTCGAAATATTGTGTTTAAGTGGTTCTGCTTAAGGCAATTTGGGGATAGACAAATCTCATTAGTATTGTAGATGATGTTTGGGCGACTAGTTGTGCGGCGCGACGGCTCAAATGATTCTTTAGCATTTATTCGTTTTGGTACTTCGCGTGTAGGTACCTGTCTATGAAATTCTTTATAAAATTTACATCAACTTCTGACCCACTCTGATTTTTGCTGTCGCCACATATATATAAATTCGTCAATTCTTGCTCGTTTAAAGGCATTACATAGATTAGATCATTTTAGTGTCTCGATTCCATGTAACCATCGCTAAACTCGTTACCTTGGGCTAGCGTCGCCACTTTAAATTTCCAATAAATAGGTATAGTATAGAAAAGGATAATAGATCAAAGATCATTAATGTTACGCAATCGCCGCTTAATTTTGACAAAAAAGGCGTAAAATACGTCATAGATAATTTAGGTGAAAGTATCTCCCATCCTTTTCTAAGTATAAGCTAAGATTGTGATTTACAAATAAATCACTAAGTAGTAAACTTATTTTTACTAAGACAGAAAATTACTCGTAGCTAAAAGAAGAATATGGTATAAGTATTTCACTCATAGTTTTATTAAAACATGTCTGCTTACCAACTATAGAACGACACATACTGCTTTGCATGCTGCTCATTTCGGATCCGTCAGATGCTTGATCTTCTATGTCTCCGGGACTAAATGGCACCCCCATCCGCAATGGCGAACGTGTCCGACCAGACAAAGAGCCAGGCAAGCTTCGGCTGAACTCGTTCTTCAAGTGGGGGAATAATCTATTTAAGCTAAGTGCGTTCTCAGAATGAAACGAAGTAATGACTTCAATTGACCGGGATGTACCAGGGTTTTTTTTGTCTTCCCATTTATTTTCAGGGATGGATCGCGTCATCCGTTCATCTAATACCTTTTCCTCTAAAATAGCAGCAGGTACTTCGGATTTTATAATTGGTTTATCTAGATCTGATAATTTTACAAACAGATCACCTGATTGTCCCCTGGCTGGCTTTTCCATTTTGACTGGGGCATTACGGCTCTGACACTGCCTACTTTTAATGTCACTATGCGATTTTATACATTTGATTGTAACGTCATTAGATAAACCTTCTACAACCTCAGGTTGGGATGACGGTTTTTCATCTAATTCAATGATTTCCGAAATGTTTATATTCGGGTCATTGCATAATGATTCATATTTTTCAAATGAGCATAGTGAAGCATCAATTTGTTTCTTTTTATCTGGGGCGCACAATACATTTGTGTTGATTTTACAATTTTTTTGTAGTTTAGATGAGCTTCTTGTATCCGAAGCATTTCGTCTTGTAGTCATTGATGAGCTTAGTCTTGCTGGCATATCTTTAGCTGGTTTTTCACCAAAATCAATATACATAGAAAATATGTTCTTTTTCTTATTTGATTTGTCAAAATCTTTATTTTTAGGTGGAATCGGATCAGGTGAACTTGAAAGATCAATATAAAACTTATGACAGCATTTTTCACTACCATCAGAATCAACTGAGCTTCTACTTTTGTTATTATCTAGACTATGACACGAGTCTAAACTAGATTTCGACCCGATCCTCAAAAAATCGCAGGTTCTATCTCCTGATCTATTAACGCTCCAGCTAGTGATACCAGATGTATTTTTTTCTGCATCTGTTACTGGACTTTGCGACATGTCCACTATCCAAGCAGCCGCACTTGATGGTTTCGGTGATTTTCTTTGTACACTGTCCATTGCTTGCGGCGTGTGTGCTCCTGATAAAATGGGTATATTTTTTATTTTACGTCTAGATAAGGGACTTTCTGTGTGGCTTGCCATTTGGGGCAAATGATCTTCTATGGACGCTCCTCCAGATACTATCAGAGACGATTCATTATATTTAATTACAGATTTTTTTATGTTCTCATGACCATCATATTCCACTGCTGTTGTATCGCGTTCACTTTCATCAGATTCATACTGTTTCAAAGAGGACACCTTAAGAGTCATAATCGAATTATGTGGAGCAGTACCTGAAACTAAAAAAGTTTCAGTAGATAATGGAGGCTCTTTTTCACACGTACGTAATATAGCTTTATCATCTGTTTCTGCCATTTTCTGCTGGCGTTCTTCACAGTGAATTGCCTCTTTAAAAGCATTCGTACAAAGCGAATCTTCTGTTATAGGTGTCATTTCAAATATCTCTGGTGACAAATCTTTTTGTATCGAATCTGGATCTTTGTTATACGCTTGCTCTAGAGAATCTTCATTTTCGTTACTTTCAGACCAGTCATTAGGGCTTACATCAAATTTAGCAGTAGTACAGGGCAGCGGTTGACTAGGTGCTGGTAGAGCGTCATTTATTATACTTTGTTCTATGTCATTTGAATCAGTTTGTACTTTAATTGTCTCGTCTTCAATGTCAACCAAACTCGCTGCGTCAATGAAACATGATGTAGATTTAAAAGGTGCTGTCTGGGTGACACAACTGGTATGAGCTGTTAAAGGCGTAGAATCTGGACTTTTCTCTATATCTCTCCCATCAGTATATTCGCGTTCGTTAGGATTTTTTTTTTCACATTTGTCATTTACAGCATTTTTTGGAGGAAAAACAGATTCCCACGAACCAGTTTCAGACGATAAAGAGGATGATTCTAATATTACAATTTCTTCATTATGTCTCTGTTTTTCTTCTTTCGATGAGTTGCTGCCAATATTATCTTGGAGTTTGAAAGAATGATTAGACGCTGGAATATTTAAATCTTTGTCTGACGAGGTTGTGATTCTCAAAGTAGTCGGTATAGTTTTCTTTTCTTTTTGTAAAAAAAATAAATCGGTGGAAGAACTAGAAACGGAATCGATTGTTTCGTCAGCAGTTAAATC
The DNA here is from genome assembly GCA_029255805.1 of Keiferia lycopersicella. Taxonomy (NCBI): domain Eukaryota; kingdom Metazoa; phylum Arthropoda; class Insecta; order Lepidoptera; family Gelechiidae; genus Keiferia; species Keiferia lycopersicella. Next base: position 10,505,815 of record JARACZ010000006.1, on the reverse strand, counting down.
ATGCAATGTACTTTCTGTGAGAGACACGTCTGTTAAATTGATATCTCTATGGCTGCTCGGACTTTCTAACAAGTTCGTGTTTTCCAAGCCCGAATCAGAAGAAGTAAAAGTGTTCTCCATTTCAGTAATGATATCCGCTACATTTAATAAAGCATTAACTCCAGAAATGCTTACTACCGGTGTGCAAGTTTATGCAGCCGACAAATAATCTGATCATCGGCTATAAGACTCTCTTGCGATAATGAAGGATCTATGTCTTTATAATCTACAGGTTCGCATGTTTCATCCAAATTGCTCGCTAAGAAAATTGAAGTATTGCTTTTTAAGTTAAGACTAAACTATGTTCATGTGCCGATATTTTTCAATTTTGACTGGAGTTATTTTTAAGAAGATTATTTAAAATATCACAACTGTTGGAATGTCTGACTGTTTTGCATATATGACTAGTGGTAAGTGACAGTGATGTAGGTTTATTACGTTGCAGATGTCTAACTGTGTTTAAATCTACTGTCTCTGATTTATTTATAATTTTAAATGCATGAGATAGAGCGTCGTGTTCAATAATCTCTTTCTGTAGTAAACTTTCTTGTATAGGAGCAAGCCCATATTATTCTACAGTTCATTCGGTTCTATGACTTCCCCTTAAACTTGTATGAAATGTCTTTTCCACGTAAGGAGTTCCACATTTAGGAGTTAGAAATATATCAATCTCTTCTTAATCAGCTTTCGAATCCAAATTATTATTCGGAATGGAGTTAAAAGCGTTTATATGTTCCTCCAAATATTTTATGATTTCCTTTTCCAGATATCTTTTATCGCACTCTGTGTACACATTGCTGAAAAAATAAAAGTTTGGGTAATATTAGATATTTGAACATTATATTGAACACATTGAACACATCTATCTATACATATAATGTTCAAAGTAGAAACCCTTTATGGTCTAAAGAAAACAAAACGATAGCAAGTTTTAGAAAACTAACAGCAACATCGATTATTATCGATCAACAACAGTTTCCTGTTTTTTATTCATTCTAATCTGCGAAACAACTGGACGGATTTGAATAATATATTTTGTGGTGTATAGCTACACATCTAAACACCACAAAATATTAAAACATATAATATAATACAAACATCTAGGTTACTTTTTATTCGAGAAAAATCTGTCATTCCTATGGGAGGATACAATCAAACCAGAGCGGCATATGTAACCAGAACAAGCGTCTTTCTGTCTGTGGGTTTAATAATAGAGAAAAGGTGATAGAAATAGTTTGGATTTCTGTTAGCAGGCTTTGGACTTAGGGACTTTTAAATATGACTTAGGGATTTGCTACTGATCTTAGGGTTTTTGACAAATAATATTATGAACTTAGGTGGCTTAATAATTGTAGGTTATTATAATATTATGTTATTTTATTTTATTTCTGTATCTTGCGTATGTTTATTTAAAATATGTATCATTATAAATGTATTTTCAGTATGTGTTTACTTATACAGGGCGCAAAAATAATAGCAGCAAATATTTTAAGGGGTGAATCAACCCATGAAACTGAACGACTTTCCCCAAGAAACAGGTCGAAATATGAAAAAAAATTTGGAGCTCCTCCCATATATAATTACCAACCAACGAAGTCATTTATATGGAAGGTCCAAAAGGGGGAAAGTTGTTCAGTTTCTTGGGCTGATTCATCCCTTAAAATATTTGCAGCTAATATTTTTTACACCCTGTATAAGTAAACACATACTGAAAATACATGTATACTGATACATATTTTAAAGCAAGATATGGAAATAAAATAAAATAACATAATAACCTACAATTTTTAAGCCACTTAAGTCCATAATATTATTTGTCAAAAACCCTAAGTCCAGTAAGAAATCCCTAATTCTTATTTAAAAGTCCCTAAGTCCAAAGCCTGCTAACAGAAATCCAAACTATTTCTATCACCTTTTCTCTATTATTATTAACTTATCTTGTATTAAAAAACATGCAAATTATAACGCCCCCTAAGTAATAGGTTTTTACCTAATTTCATACTTCTCAGTAATATAGTATTGTTTCAAGATGCAAAAATATACTTTGCTCTGTTATTTTTCAAATTTATGAAAATGGACTAAGGGACATCCTGAATTTGGCCATTCTAATTTTATAGTTTACTGTCCTGATTGAACTGAACTAGTAGGTATTCCTTGCCATCAAACTGGGGTCTGAGAAATCATGTGGCAAGGATTTGGTGAAGCAGCTCTACCTATCCTTTTCAGTTGAAGGTTCACTATAGTCTGTAAGTTTAGGTACTTATCTTTTTGTAAACAAACTTTGTATTAAACTGACAGTTCTGAAGTGTCACATTCATACAAAGTTTATTTACAAAAAGATAAGTACCTAAACTTACAGACTATAGAGTCCGCGCCGCGAAAGAAGTCCCGCGAAAAAAGATTAAATGACCCTTATGATAAGGGACTTCTTTCGCGGCGCGATTTCTATGTATCAAATGGGAAATGAAATGCCAGTGTGTTCGTGCAATTCAAGCTTAGGTAAAATGTAGTAGGGTCAGGTGGGGTGAATATGGGACAAAAATATAAACTTTAGTATTTAAGGCATAATAAGAAAAACAGCTCAAAACGTCAGCAAAGGCATTAGTATTGTGCAAATCTATCTTGCGTTACTCTCGGTTAGCCAGTTTGTGCCTTAAATACTATACTTTGTTCCTAAAATGTGTCTCATTTTGTACCTTTACTAGGGGGTAAAAATGAGACACCAAAGGTTAAAAATAAAACAGCGAGTAGCTTATATGCTTTAGGCATTATGCGAGTGAGTGATTAATTATAAGACAGAGCGGGAAAAAATGATACTAATGTTTATGTAAGTTTCAAATATCTTTTTTATCAAAAATATTTTTTCCAAAAATATAAATTATTAATAAATATGACTATTATTGAGTGAATAATATACATACACACATACACAAATCACGCCTATATCCCTGGCGGGGTAGGCAGAGCGTTAACGACCGTAAAATTACGGCCGTTATCGCCACGTCTGACAAAATGTTTGAGGGTCGCTACAGACAAGTCGTGTATCACTGTAGTGACAGGATGTCAGTCTGTCGCCTAAATAATTATGTAATACAGGAAACCCTCGAGTCCCTTAGTCGCCTCATACGACACCCACAGGAAAGAAATGGGATGATGCTATTCTAAGCCGGCATCACACGGCAATGCTATTCTAAGCCGGCATCACACGGCAAAGTGAATAATATAAAACCAAATATTGAGTAAAAGAATACTATTTAAGGTGACTAACTAAAAATTCGTAACACCAGGATAATATCGCCGTCCTACAACGAAAACCAATTAAATCGTAAAATGTGCAAACGAAGATATCGCGATTATAATGTTTAAGGGGTTGAAAATCCATTAGTAATATTATATTCCTATTGTTACATAATAGCATCAGTACACTAATAAATGTTCTATTTAAATATATCTATTGTGTTTTAAAAAGACTATTACTTATTAGTGAAATTTTCAAAAATGTTCACAAGGCCACCTATTTAATCGGTTTTCGCTGAGAACTTTAAAATTGTTAATATTTTCTAAAGTATTAAGAATACAGCAAATCCCAAGAAATTACTTTTTACATTTACGTAGTCGGTCCCAAAGTTCTGTCACTGGCATATTATTTTTGAATTTAGAACACGAATTTGGAAAAGTTTTATTGCATTCCGTTCTTGAATGTTTGACAATTATTTTAAAACAATAAATGATCATTTGGCGCGATTTTTCACGATGGAGTGGACTTTGAAAGAAAACCGAAAAGCAGTTTTGACGTTGCATCGCTGTGGGCACTCGCCGAGTACCATTTTCAAGTTGCTCAAAAAATTGAAAATAACGCTTAGGTTTGTGTATCGTACTATGAGTAGGTACACTGAAGTCTCTAGTGTTGAGGACAAGAAAAGAACTGGCCGGCCTCGCTCCGCAAGAACACCAGCAGTGATCAAAGCGATCGAGCCGCGCTTACGAAGAAATCCTGTCCGAAAACAGAAACTTATGGCTTTGCAGATGAAGGTTAGTAGATAAACAGTCAAAAAGGTTTTAAACGAAGACCTTAAGCTGCGAGCATACAAAAAAAAGAGTGGGCACTTACTTAATGCCCGTTTAAAAGAAATTAGACTCAAAAGATCCCGGGTGTTGTTAAAACGGTACGCGAAAAACCGGCACCGCGATATACTTTTTACAGAACAAAAAATTTTTGATATAGAAGAAAAGTATAATAAACAAAACGATAGAGTGTACGCTACCAGCTCTGAAGAAGCAGGAAACAAAGTTCCGCGGGTGCAACATGGGCATCATCCCTCTTCAGTCATGGTCTGGTTAGGAGTCTCCTACTATGGGCCAACTGAGGTTCATTTTTGCGAAAAGGGGGTCAGAACCAGTGCAAAAGTGTACCAAGAGACGGTTTTGGATCGGTACGTCAAAGACCTGCCCAACACACTATTTTCAGGACATCACTTTGTGTTCCAGCAGGATTCTGCGCCCGCTCACAAAGCCAAGACCACTCAAGCGTGGTTTGAACGTCAAAACATTGAGTTTATAAGACACGAAGATTGGCCTTCCTCCAGTCCGGACCTTAATCCTCTGGACTATAAAATTTGGCAGGTCTTAGAAAGCAAGGTCTGTGCTAAGCCCCATAAAAATTTGGAGAGCCTGAAGTCAGCCATAGTTAAAGCAGTCGCTGAAATCGACATGGATATGGTGCGTGCTGCGATAGACGACTGGCCGCCGCGGTTGATGGCCGTTATTAAAAGCAAGGGAGGTCATTTCGAATAGTTTTATGTTATTTTGATTCTTCGATAATTGTATTTTTAATTGATATATAAATTTTTAAAAACGGATTGGTACTTTTTATTTTATCAGTATTTTCATATATGACAGAACTTTGGGACCGACTACGTAGTTCATTAAACCTAACCATGATAAAAACGTACCTATCCAGTTGTCCCTTGTAGAGTTACAAGTAGAAATTGTATCAAGATAATTGGTTTTCCCTGCCGAAAATTAAATAATATAAAATTTAAGCAAGTAATTTATTACAGTTTCAGTATTTTTATCTGTTATCAAAATTTATAACTCAAAGTTTAGGGTAGGTGTAGGGTACGTGTAGGATACGTGTAGGGTAGGTGTAGGGTAGAAGTAGGGTGGGTGTAGGGTAGGTTTAGAGTAGTAGATGTAGGGTAGGCGTAGGATAGTTGTAAGTAGGGGTAGAATAGGTGTAGATAGAGTAGGTATAGGGAAGGTGTAGAGTAGTAGGCGTAGGGTAGGGGTAGGTAGGATAGGGTAAGTGTAGGGTAGGTGTAGGGTAGAAGTAGGGTGGGTGTAGGGTGGGTTTAGAGTAGTAGATGTAGGGTAGGCGTAGGATAGTTGTAAGTAGGGGTAGAATAGGTGTAGATAGAGTAGGTATAGGGAAGGTGTAGAGTAGTAGGCGTAGTGTAGGGGTAGGTAGGGTAGGGTAAGTGTAGGTTAGGTGTAGGGTAGAAGTAGGGTGGGTGTAGGGTAGGTTTAGAGTAGTAGATGTAGGGTAGGCGCAGGCTTGTGGTAGGGTAGGTGTAGAGTAGGTGTAGGATAGCAGGATAGGTAGGTGTCGTGCAGTGGGTGTAGACCTAATGATAAAAAGTCCGAAGGTTGTAAAACATGTTCTTGATTAGCCCCGACTGCAGTTTCTAAAGCTAAAAATTTCTTTGAAGCTAAAAATTCTGGTAAACCATCTTTCGCCAAATATATACTCGTACATAAAAACGGCTAAAACATATGCCGAAGCCATAAAATGTCTCGATGACATATACATAAAACCGTAGAATATAATCTACGCTCGGCATATCCTTGCAACCAGAAAACTGTCACCTGGTGAATCTATTTCTGAATATATACGTGCCTTGAAACTATTGGCCCTTGAGTGTGACTTTAAAAGTGTGGATTCGGAAACTCATATGCAAGAATCCACACGCGATGCTTTTATTTCTGGCAATTATTCACAAGAAATATGCCAGCGATTATTAGAAAACAATATTCTGGACCTTGATACGGCACTAAACAAATCTATAACCTTAGAGTCAGCGGAAATTAATGCGAAATCGTATACCCCAAACACTATTATAAATGCCGTTCCACAAACAGTACAAGAGAACCCAGACTTGAACCTAGCTGTTCGCACTCATCGTAAGTGGCGATGCTTTTTTTGCGGCGGTAACTTAGCTCACCGAAGGCAAGCGTGTCCCGCATATAATGCCACCTGCCAACTCTGCTCACGAAAAGGCCATTTCGCGAATGTTTGCCGATCTAGCAGACCGAGTATCAACTGCATTTCTCCTAATGTAGATCAGGATCAAGAGACAACAACGGAATCGGCCTCGGCGCACATAGCATGCATCTGCGCGGCTTCTCCTGCAAGCTTACGTAAAGCTGTGATTCCAGTATATCTGAATGACACATGTGCCGATGCCTTGATAGACTCCGGCAGCTCATCCTGCCTCATCAGCGAAGAACTTGCTTCAGTAATGAATCTTAAAAAGAAACCAATACAGCAGACAGTAACCTTAACGTCTCTTAATCACGTGGCATTTGTAAATGGAATTTGCAACGCTACAATTAAAATAAATAACCACGTCTATAAACAGCATCCATTGCTTATCGTCCCGAACCTGTGCGCTGACGCTATCATTGGCCAAGATATAATGAAATTCCATAAATCAGTCGACATTGAATTCGGAGGCGAAAGAGAACCACTACGAATTTGTAACGTCGCGCAATCTTCTCTACCGCCGGCGACAATATTCAACAATTTATCTGATTGCAAGCCTGTGGCAATAAAATCAAGAACTTTCTCTGAGGAGGATGAAAAATTCATAAAGGACGAGATCGATAAACTTTTACAGGACGGAGTGATAGAGCCCAGCAACTCACCGTGGCGAGCGCAAGTTCTTATCACCAAAAACGCTATACATAGAAAACGTCTTGTTATTGACTACTCTCTTACTATTAACCGCTTTACTGACTTAGATGCGTTTCCTCTTCCAAAAATCGAAACAATCATTTCAAAAGTAGCGAAATACACTCATTTCAGTCAAATTGACCTAAAGTCGGCGTATCATCAGGTCCCCATCCTTGAAAAAGAAAAACCCATGACGGCCTTCGAAGCCTGTGGTAAGTTGTGCCAATTCACACGTATACCGTTTGGTGTAGTTCGTACACAAGTACATAAATGGCGTAGCGGCCTTTCAAAGATCTTTACAACACATAGTGGATACAGAGAATCTTGGAGGGACCTTCGTATATCTCGATGACGTCACAATTTGCGGCAAAACAAAGACTGAACATGACGAAAACCTAAAGAAATTCATGAACGCGGTCGATAACCAAATTAAGAAAGAAATAGCTAAGTCCTCGCTTATTGCGATCAATGAAAATGATCCCCTCACAGTAGAAACAGATGCATCCGAACGTGCAATAGCTGCAACCATTACTCAAAATGGATGCCCTGTAGCCTTTTTCTCAAGATCATTAAATGATTCCGAAAAGAAACATTCTTCTGTAGAAAAGGAAGCCTGCGCTATAGTAGAAGCTTTAAGAAAGTGGCGCCATTATCTACTTGGTAGACACTTTTTATTAGTGACCGATCAACAGTCTGTCACGTTTATGTTCAATCAGAAACACTCAAGTAAAATAAAAAACGAGAAAATCGAAAGATGGCGTCTGGGACTATCCTGTTACAAGTACGATAATAGTATACCGGCCAGGAAAAGAAAACGCAGCTGCTGTCGCGTTGTCAAGAATTTCAGCTCACATAAATATTAATACCAGCAAACTTTACGAATTACACAATTTACTTTGCCACCCCGGAGTAGTGCGAATGATGCACTTCGTAAGAATGAAAAATTTACCATACTCAATGAAGAACGTTAAAACAATGACCGCTTCCTGTGCCGTTTGCGCCGAGATCAAACCCCGGTATTCTAAAACTAAGGGAGAATTGATTAAAGCAACGGCATCATTCCAAAGACTAAATTTAGATTTTAAAGGCCTTTTACCATCAAAATCAGGGACGAAGTATATGCTCACGATAATTGACGAGTTTTCTAGATTTCCATTTGCATACGCATGTAAAGATGTTTCGGTCCAAACTGTTATAAATTCTTTTAATGATCTTTTTCTTACATTTGGTGCCCCTACTGCGCTAGCTTCGCCAGTGACACGGAACTAAACAGGTTTAATCGTTTTTCGCTGTAGTGATTATGTAACATCCGTGAGTATAATATAGTCAGGGAAAAGCAATTATCTGGATATATAATATTTTCTTAGACGATTCGATGTATTGCATTAAGTATGAAATTCGTCCGGTAAAACCAACTAAACAATTTTAATTGCTTTTATTAGACCATCTTAATCAAGTACGGAAATTTAAATCTTACTAAATGGTTGTTACTGAGAAAAAAAAAATAGAGTTTTCTATGGTCTCTCCTACGGGAAAACCAAATTTTATCAACTTAACCGAAAATCGTTGGAGACAAATATGGTGTCAGTTAAGTTAAATCTGCTTAATGTTTTTTATTTGAAAACAAACCTTGCCAGTGTTTGAAATGATTGGTTATCTACCTAGCTAGAAGCGAAACTATAAGACTTAGCAGTTAATGGGTTTTCGCAGAAGAAAGAGCAAAGAATTTTAAGTACTTTTGCATTCAAAAGTAATTTTCGTAAAAATTTCGAGTTAATTGGTTTTCGTTGTAGGACGGCGATATAGACCATTACACATAGACTTGTAATGGTCTATATCTCTACATGTCTATAGACTTATTTCTGGAAGAGAATGTGTCTCGTATTTCCTGACGATATTTTCCAAAAAAACAAAGCGTCTGTGACATACCCTAGTGCACTTGAGGCTGAAATCATCGAGCTATTGCAAAAGTATTATTCAAGCCGTAAGTGTGTGCCCAGGTAAAGCGCGCGTGCGACGCAACAGTGAGATGCTGTAGCCAAAGATTGTTGACCCTAACAGAAAATTTTCCCTCAAAAAATATCAACCATAAATAAAATGATTTCAAAATAAGGACAATCAAATTATAAATTTTCGACCTTCTATAATTATTAGGGGAAGTTCATATTTATTTGTTTTTATAATCATATTTGTGAATAGTTTTGATTTTTGGAAAAAATCTTTGATAAAAAGATATTTGAAACTTACATAAACATAAATTATATGGTCAGAGTATACTTCTCAGGGTGGTGATTTTTTTTTTCCCGTACTGTCTCATAATTATTTACTCACTCACATAATGTCTAAAGCATACAAGTAACTCACTGTCTTAATTTTAACCTTTGGTGTTTCATTTTTAGTCCCTAGTAGTGGTAAAAAATGAGACACACCTTTTAGGAACAAAGTTTAATAAGTATTTAAGGCACAAACTGGCAAATTGACAGTAACATAAGATAGATATTGTGGCATTGCAAAATATGAATGGTTTTGCAGAAATTTTGGGCTGTCATACCTTCTAAAGTTGGTAAATATTTTTGTCTCATATTTACCCCACCTGACTTAGGAACACAAGGAATCACAAACTAGATGCACTCACTAAAATGTGTGTAACGCACTTATAAGCATAGCTCTAAGGTTCGTATTTATAAATCCCAAACAAATCTAAGATCGATCTCTAGAGCAGTTTTGACAAATGTCAGTCAATACTAACAACTTCTCAAAGTCGCACTCGAGATCGATCTCAGAGTTGAGAGCGGTTTATAAATACGGGCCTAAGACCGCACTGAACCCGTAGGTATATCTACCTACTGCACTCATGTCATTCTATCTAACGCAGGCACAGGCGTATCCATGTAAATATATTATTGAATATGGACATCACATGCAGGCACACAGGCATTCCAGGGTAAAAACACTGATCGAACGTACCTTATTAGTAGTATTCAAATACTCTAAATTCATGTCTTTTTTACTGCCGAGCCCCACACACTATTATTGTTCGTCATATCCATCTCACCTCACTTCGTTTTTTTTATTGTCTTTTACGGCTCTGGGATCATGCACTTTTGAGCCAATCTTCAATAGCCAGTGTTGCAAGCTGATGACTTTGGAATTATCGAAATTATCGTATTTTAATTTACATAAAATTTGGTTGTATACTCAATAAAAAGTCCTAAGTAATAATATCTATCTATCTAATATGGTTAATTTTTGCAAAAAAAAAAGAATGCACTTTATAATGTTAAAACACAAAATCTTTAAAAGCGATTCATGATTAATATTTGTATGGTAACATCATTATATTTGACTCGCTCGCTTGGTGTTGATGTTAGTTAAGTTTGCGCAAAAGAAACTGTAGCGTGACATCATCGTTGGTGTGCAAGGCTGAGCGCCATTTTCTGAGGAGTATTAGAATAGAACTTTTTAAACAAAAATTGAATTCGGATACATGAAAAAGAAACATTTCCAAAAATATCATACAAATTTAAGAAATGTCGTACGCAGTAGTGAAATTATCGTAAGATAATAGGTACCTAAGTACTTATTTTTTGTCGAACCGAACCTCAAATTACCGTGCAAATCCGATAATTATCGCACTAGTGGCAACACTGCATAGCCTTATTTTTATTTTGCTAGATGATTCTTGGTCCGAGGAGAGAAAGAGTTTTTTTGTAAGGTTTTCCAACCTGGAACCTGGATTTTTGGCTGTATACTTCTCTCTATTATATATATAGTGTTGCCAACGAAGCATCAAGCTGTCCACACTGACCTCCATAGTCTTCTCTATCATTCTCTACCATACGTAATGTCTCTGGCTGGACCGGGGGCTGCTGTGGAACACTTTTGACCCTGAACATAAATAAAGCATCAGGAATTTACTTATTAGTTAAAGAGTAATAAAATATAAATACTTCTTTTATTTTTCTTATCTGGAGTTCGAAGGATGGTTTTACAGCAACGCGGTTCAAGAACACGCTTCATGCTAGGTTGCGCTTTTCGTATGCGACCGCTGGATAGATCTTCATACGAAACGCGCAAGCTGGCGTGAAGTGCGCGCTTGAAGCGAGTTGCTGTAAAAGGGCGTGAACATAAAGAGCGAAAGTCACTGACATAATGCTATCACGTCCGCTCTACAGTGCAAGTACGTCTCCCTACCTCTGTCTTTGATCGTATATTCACATGATTAGAGCGTGTGTCGCTGTATGCGCGTGTTTATAAGTTGTGTCTTGGTACATTTTTAAAGACCTGTTTATACAGGTGTAAAAAAATTGCTGCAAATATTTTAAGGGGTGAATTTTATAGGCCGAAATATGAAAAAAAATTTGGATCTCCCATACGAAATGACCAACTGACCAAGTCAATTCATATGGAAGGTCCAAAAAAAATTCTCATACTTCGACCTATGTTTCTTGGGGAAAGTTATTCAGTTTCATGGGCTGATTCACCCCTTAAAATACTTGCTGGTGATATTTTTACACCTTATATATTGGTCGAAGATATTATTAGGTACCTACCTGCTATATTGGAAATGTTGTCACTTCATCCCATTCGAATATTAGGAATTCATTAAAACCTCTTTCCTATTTTACTACTTAGCGGCCCCCCGACGCACTCAGGAGTATTGATTTACGTAATTATATCATAATCGCCGTGTGATGCCGGCTTAGAATAGCATCACCCCACATTCGCCGTGTGATGCCGGCTTAGAATAGCATCACCCCACACCCTTCCTGCGGGTGTCGTAAGAGGCGACTAAGGGACTCAAAAGTGTTGGTGCATTACAATTTTTAGGCGACAGGCTGACATCCTGTCACTATAGTGATACACATGTTTTCTGAAACAACCTTAGAAAGCAATCCTCAAAAACTTCAGACGTTGCGATAGTGGCCGTTTTCTTACGGCCGTTAACGCTCTGCCTACCCCGCAAGGGTTAAGGCGTGATATATGTATGTATAAATCATTATTATTTAACTTTTTAAAGGATTGTCGGGTGAATTTTAATTACCTAAATTTTTTTTAATTTACGTTTTATTCTCATAGAGGGGGATAAAAAGTAGTAGGTATGCATAACTCGGGCCTGAAGTTATTTATCCTCGGGCGACGCGACGTACATTGAATCCCTCGCCTTACTCAGGATTCTGCTCTAAAATCCTTCGTTCCGCTCTTGATTCAAAATAACGCTCTCGCTTTAAAAATATCACTTCAGTCCCTTGTCATAAAAACTACTATTATTGTTAAGTAATATGGACTTCAATAATCAGTTGTTTATTGTTTCATGGATTTACATAGTTCTTATTTAACAATATCTTACCAACATGAACCCTGGTAGGCCACTACAATGCTTGTTTATTTAAAAAATTAATGATTAGCGATACTGTCGTGGCTCCAGTAGTGTGATGGTGTCATCTACAAGAACCGATGGCGTCCTCTTATACAATCCAGAAATGTAGTATACTTAATCACTGCAAAATTATATTCTCCATTCTATGGTTGCACTAAAATACTATCGGAAACAATTCTCCTTGTTGAATAAATTAAAAAGGCTTATTCTACATCGTGAAAATAATTAATTACAGTTTCAGTTCTATAACCTACATCACTTCAAGTTACTTAAATTAAAATGAATTAAATGAATAACTCTGACTAGTTTATTAATTGTATGAAACATTTTATGTGCTACACGTAAACAATTTAATATTCAGCAAACCATCTGTTTTCGCACACCATTGGATTTTCTGCATCTCTCGCGTGAAACACTGGCGCCATTTTACAAAAAGAAAATTACACATTGTGAATTTACTGGAGCTGCATTACTTAATTTCGCAATCTTTATAATTAAGATTACTGATTTATCTACTGAACAATGCAAAATTCGTTACAGATGTCTACATTCGGGTAGATATCGAAGAAGAATTCTGAAAGAAAATCTGATAATAATAGGGTGAAAGCCAAAGTCAGTGCGCGTAATGATATTCTAAGGCGCCTCACTACTACCCGATGGGGAGCATCCCCAACTTTACTGTTCTTCGGACGAGTGGCCTGGCTTTATGCTCCCCTGGAGTATGCGTGCCCAGTTTGGTCACGGTTGGATCACGCAAAAGGCGTGGACACGGCCCTTAATGAAACATGCCGTATTATAACTGGTACGCTTAAGCCTACTCCTTTACATCAACTATATTCCCTTGCTGGAATAGCGCCACCAAGCGTTCGCCGAGATGTTGCTTCTTCTATCGAACGGACACGAGAAGAAGAAGAAGATAATATTTAAGCATATTTTTGTCTAAAACTTGTGTAAAATTAAACAAACATATGCTTTGAAAACATTGTTTTTTATTCTTTTCAGATATGGGTCAGAAGGTCCAGTTAAAAACTATTTTTGGAAACTTAGTTGAAGTAGATGGATAAATTGGCACAAAACATGAGTCGACGCGACATTTATTTCGGAATTTTAGGGGTATTATTGTGATCACCTGATGTTGATAAATAGTCCATTTTAAATTGTTACAAACAAATAAGTAGAAAGTAGAGAAAATTTGCAATTTAAGACAGCACTTGTTTTCGAGTAGAAGCAAGCACGACCAGTGACAGACACGAATGACGTCATCAGAACTATGGGTCCGTTTTGGCGCGATAATTTAAACGGTCTGTTTGAACCCCCATTTTTAACCACAAATTAGATTGTTTTAATTTTTCAATGTGTTCGTGCTCTATTTGATATAGAATTGTATAAACTTAAAATAAAACTAAAAATTTTGCATGTTTCCTATAGAAAATTGTAATTAATGCTTTTTCGACATTGTGCAATAGTGACGAGCGGTCACCACGCGGTGCAGAAAATTTTACTATCGAGTTGTTTTGTACTACCTACATAATTTTGCGCAACACAGCCCCTAGTCGTCAGACTAAGATCACTGTGTTGTGTTGTGGACTCTCCCTAGGCGTAATGCCACAAACTTTATTAACTAACCTTACCGGCGACTTGACTACTTTGACATTGGCAAAATACGTCTCGACCCATGAGATGTGACGCCACAACTTAAAAAATAAACGTTTTAGCAACTTAATCACCTACCAGTCGCATAACACAACTTATAAATAAATAATTATTATATTTTTGCACTAATGGAATGTTATTTATTTGTTCTAACTACTTACTACTGATCGAATTAGAAATTGTTGAATGGATGACAGTTACAATACAAACAGGTTTGTAGACCTGATCCAAACTGATTATTTGATGAAAACTTATTGAAATAAAACTAAACGAAATAATATACACTTCTCATCTAAAAATCCGGGACACCTTGCACGTTTATGTTTCATAAGGATTGTCAGAAAAATAAGTATGTTTAGAAATAAATGTGAAATGCAGCAGATTCATACAGAGTTTTATTAACTTTTCAAATCCGACTGACAGTGTGCTAAATTCAAATTGGTGGCATTACTGGATACTTGTGCAGCTTCTATGGGTGAAGCATTCATGTTTTAGAGGAAACTACTTTTTTTCAGATGTCCCAAAATCACAGAAAACAGTTAAAACCCCAATTTTTTAATAGAGATAGCTAAATTTTAGTTTTGGAAAGGTTTAAAAACTTAAAATGGCGACAATTCTAAACGTATATCAGTACTACTTATACTGAAATGAAACAAATGAAATTACAATTTTGAATTTCGAATCTTCGGTCACGACTGAAATGGCTGATGCCAGCTATACAACCATAACCTTTTTGTTTATAAAATTAATACTTTTTTTTGTTAAATTTGGCAAAAACAAAGTAAAACTGACTTGTCCTGGATTTTTGATGAGAAGTGTATTTCTGTCTTTGAGTTACGTTGTTTTGAAATGGATGTAGGCATAAATACCGGATTTATACATGTATAATAATCGCTTCGCGTAGTAAGTGCTCCATATATTTGTAATTTCCCTCGGGTTTCTCTAGCAGGAGGCTAAAGCCTACTGGACCCAAGAGGCGGGCACCCACAGCGGCTCAGACTGGACTCTCCAGGCAGCTTTGAGCAGCTGCGTGAGGGCGCTCGCTAGCTCTTCATTCACGATCTCCTCATCAAACATGTACCCGTATAGGAAGTTTATGCGATTCGACGAGCGTATTATTTCCGAAAACTCTTCTTCCTGTAAATAAAAGATTGTTGTTTTACAGTATTTTTTTTTTACTCGTTTAAAGGTATTAGATAGATAGATGTATTACACTATTACAGCATTATTAATCGGCGTAGATATTACGGCGAATTTCATTTACAAAACTGTTGAGACTGGCGGGCGAGCCTGCAGAGCAGTGGGCAACACTAATACCAAAGAATACAATAGGCCTGTTTCCTAACAGGTCAAATGAGCTACTTTTTAAAACGATCTAAAACGGTATTTTGTATGAAGAATTCGCAGTATGACGTCACACCCTCAGTGTTTGGATGACGTCAAAACACTAACTTTTATATTATTTTTCTGTTTATTAATTCAAACTTCGGATATTTTGAAAAATTATGAATAAAGTCCGTAGTATTTTTGAACAATGGTTTTAAGCGTACAACTGTTATATTTTTTTAACGACCCAGGAAACTAGCCAATTAGTGATTACTAACCGTGAATGCCCTGGAGCTGTCTTTGTCGAAGGAGGAACGCGCGTTGGCGTTGATGCGCGTCTCTCTGAGTCTTGCGAGCGGCGGCGGGCGCACGAACACTATGTAGGGGCGCAGGCGCGGCGTGCGCAACATCTTCAGCGCCTGCCAATGCGGGCTCAGCACGCACACTCGACCTGCGAATGGACGGTTTGTTCCAGAGGATGAATCCTTTGGCATTCCAAAACCAAAATTATGAAATTTTGGTTTTGGAATGCCATTTATTATTCTGCTTCCGTCATCAAATACGACGGTTTTCACCGTTAGACTCAGATTCTTGATATAAAATAACTATATGTAAAGTACGTTCTTTTGATTTCTCCCTTGTTTGGTAAGGACGTTGCTTGCTGGGTTTTTTATAGGGCATTTAAACACATCAACACGGTGTAGGGATATTTCACATTTTGATAAAAAACTCAAATACCTTATATATTATTATTTATAATCTTTTATACACCAAATTATTTGTCATTTGTCTCGGAGTTATTCCAAATTCATATATTTTTTTAATCTTTTGTTTTTGAGGCAAAAAAATGCTTGCTTCGTAGGAAAGCAAATTTTCGCCAAAGTGTGATAAAAAAAAAAAATTAATAACGTTTAATAACCACTTTTTAAGTTTTAAGTCTTAAAAATAACACTCAAATTGAGCTGTTCTAGCTATGGAACGCCGACATTTAAGAGTATCATTCACATACATGGCGCGCGCAAAATGCGTTTTTCAAATTTTATGTGCCGTCTCGACGCCCGCGCGGCAAGCACCCTAATGCGCGATAGGGACAGGTAGCAGGCTTCCTGAGAAATCGCCTCGAAAACAGAGTAAAATCGAAGTGTGGGCGTTAACGTTTCCCTACCCCTCAATTATAACCAAATTCTATAATTTTGGTCTTGATCGCTTAGGTATAAACTAAACTAGGTTTATACGTTTCGTTTTTGACCAAATTTTGTACAGTTTTGTAAGTAACCTCACTCAAACATGAAGATTTTTCAGTATCAAAAAAGTGTATTTTTGTGCCTCATTATTTCTGAAACTATAAAATATATCAAAAAAATAAAAACGCATAAACCTAGTTTTTGTGAATTTAAATAAAATACCCAAAAATCAAAACAATTGGTTACCGGTAAGTATGATAAAAACGTTAACGCTTTTTGTATGAAAATTTCCAGCTGCACGATCCTCTTAAGTAGGGAGGAAATGTTACGAGCTGTAGGATCAGCCTTGGAGGGTTTCATGTGTATTACAACTTTATGCGACAGGCTGACAACCCGTCACTATAGAGCTCCACGAATCATCTGAAAGGGCCTCAATATTTGTCAGACGTGGTGATAGCGACCGTATTTTTAAGGCCGTTAACACTCTGTCTACATCGCAAGGGATAAAGGCGTAAGATGTGTATGATATGTGTAAGTATGTGATATGTTATAGTCACCTGAGTTGATGATGGTCTCGACGCTGTCGGCAGAGGTTCCGTACAGGTTTCCCTTGTACTCTCCGTGCTCTATGAACTTGCCGTCAGCGATGTCTTGCTCCATCTTCTCGCGCGACACGAACACGTAGTCTTTGCCGTTCTGCTCGCTCGACTTTATCGGGCGTGATGTAACTACAGACAACAAACATTTTGCTTTGTAAGTATTTACGAATGTACACGCAAACTGAAGAAAATACTTTTATTTATTATATAAAAGTAAATTAAATAGTAAGAACCTACTTAACTAGCATAAAAGAAGAAAGATGCTAATCTTATAGCAGCTAGTGAAACTGCTCGGCGGACCGCTTGAGACTCACATGGCACTGGAGTGACGTATTTTTCAGGATCTGTCGCGATCAGCCTCCGGCGCAGCTCGTTCCTGCCGATGCCCGGCGCGCCCACCAGCACTATAGGTCTGACTAGCCCCGGACGAGGGTACAACCGAGCCACCTCTTCGTAAGTCGGGATCACTTCGCGATCGAAATCGTCGTTCTCTGTGATGTCGTATATGATTTTCTTGACTTTCGGCAGTGACTTGCAGGGGAGCAGTGCAGTGGCTGTTGGCGACGAGGAGCACGGCGTCTTTAAGGTACAGTCCGCGGTGGCCGTGGACGGACTGCAAAGCGCCGGTTTACCTGTGGACAGACAGGAAACCTGTTTTCATCACATAAGTGCGGGAAAATAAAATAGGTCATTTTAACCAGGGCGGTCCCTGGTTAAAATTACCGACTAACTTCTTACCGGACCAGCGACTAATTTCTTAAACCCCTTTAACTGATCACCCCCTGGATAGGCTAAGCTCAAAACTGAGTAGTCATTTAAAAAGTTTTGTTTTTTCTTTCTTTAAAAAGCATTCGCGCTGGTTTCCCTACCTGCGATAGGGACTTCTGCTTCGTCTTCGCCACATATCGGTGGGTACATAAACTAAGTAAGTATTTTTAGTACCCTGTATCATCAATACCGTAAAGTAATAAATCGTTTTTTAAAGAGAGATAGGGTGTGTAGCCCACGTTGCAAAGCCCACGGATAATAAAACTGCGCATGCTATAGTTGTACTCTGTTTACACTTACCATCCAAGGTTTGAGGGTCTCTTTGCCTTTCATGAATAATTCGTCCTTCCTGCAGAGCACGAGAAGGTATAAGGCCCGCCCGCATGACACGGTCGCCCTCGCGGCGCGCCTGCCACCTGTTTGCATATTAAATTAAGACCATACCTGAGCGAGCCTGGTTTTAAATTTTTTCATACAAACGTATTCGTATACGGGAAGAAAACAGGCGAAAACGTTTGTATGAAATACTACTCTACAGGTACTCTAAAATAAACACAGAGTTAAAAAACTGGATGAACACAGTATAAAATACACGGGAGATATTCACTTGAACACCAATTTAGGCAGGAGCGAAATGGTCGATTACCTATGCCCGCAGAAAGTTCTCGCAAGTAGAAAAGGAGCATTGTTACTCTTAACTCTTCCTTTATAATATACGACTATCATTGGGTTGTTTATCGTGAAGCACGAGAGTTAAAAGGAGCTTGACCAGTAACTGTCCTTACTTACCAGTATGCGTCGTCTTGAGAGACGATATGCAGAACGTCTCCTTTTTTGAAGTTAAGACCTGCCTCCTTGCATGGAATGTACGGATCTTCAGAGGATTCATAATTAAACAGAGCTCTTACTCTCACTTTGCTCTCTCGAGAGCCCCCTTTTCCGTAAGACGGTACTAATTTGAAAGTTATGGTACCTTCCGAACTTTGCTGCAAAAAATTAAGAACTGTATAAGAAAAGCCAAGCTAAAACATGCCGTAGTAAAGTGTCCAACTTGGGCTCCCTATCTTCAGTTTCGATTCCCATTTCCCAATCGAGTATGTTTTGGCCATATTTCTGTGTATTCCCATTTGAGAGTGCGAATATAAAAAACAATAAATTAATAATACACTGGAGAGCGATGAATTGGGGCATGTGGAAAATAGCAAATATCTCGGAAACTAAGAATGCTAGCTTAGTGAAATAAATTTCGTTAAGTAAGCAATTTAATGCTCCTCAAATGCGGGTACTAAAGCTGCTTAGTTAATGTAAGGATATGCCATATAACAATAAAAACTAAAAAAAGGAGACATTCGGAGATGTTACTACGAGACTACTTCATTCGTTTATGCTTTTATTTCTAATCTGCTGTGCAAGTGAGTACGCATTAAAGCAACGCAATATTTCCTATTAAAGCTGTATGAATGTCATTTACACCTGGATATTGCACCAGAATACTCACAATGCTGGAAACCGGTTGGGGTCAGGTTCATAGTACCAGGACTGTCGGTAAACCGTTTCCAACAGTCCAAAATGTTCTCGGATGTTAAGAGGAAGTCGACTGTTGCCTATGCAGACCAAGCACAGGCAGAACCAGGTGGACCACAATAAGAAAATATCGATACTTGTACAAAACTCTGACTCTAATTCATCGCTCTCCAGTGTATATTACTTATATTAAACTTACCAATATGCCCAAGACGTCAGCAGGGGTTTTTCCTTCTACACCAATGCCATTTACTTCAATGACTTCGTCCCCCGCATGGATTAGGCCGGAGCGGTCAGCTGCTCCTCCGTGCATTACTCGGGCTATTACTATTTTCCCCGTTTCTTCGTCTGTCTTTATCGTTGCTCCCTAAGAAAAAGTAGTACGGCTTTTACAAAAAAAGAAAGTAAAATGCGAAAGTAACTAAACTTTTGCTCACAGTAACTAAATTTTTAAGTGAACACACAACGGTCAAAATTACACAGACATACAATTTGTATAACCCTCACGGAATATAAGTACCTATGTGTCTACCAAGATATCGGTATATGGTATTGGGCCATTAATTAAAAAAAACTCATTTATTTGATATGGTTTTAAAGACTTTTTTATATATATAAAAAAATAATAATAATACCAGGCGCCTAGGATTGTTCCTTTAAATTTAAATTCTTAAAAATCAGGGAATATTCAGAAAATATCAGGGAAGGCTTTTTTTATTTTATAGCAACTGGATGACGTAAACAAATACAGCCAAAGTGAACCAATAATTACTTTTAAACATAGGGAGAAACATTAAACTCTTGAGCTTCTGCTGATCGCAAGATCGATTTTGTATGGGAGGTCGATATTTTTTTATCGTTTCCTGAGATATTTTCCTAGGGGCAAGTTGTTCAGTTTCATGGTCTGCTTGCACCCTATCAGTATTCGGGACGCTGTCCCTTACACTCTGTATATTTTTTTTATTTCGACCTACGTTTCTCAGTTTCATGCACTCATTCACTCCTTAATATATTTGCAGTCGATTTTTTACATCGTATATAACTGATCTCTGTCTTATCGTTTGTAACACCGCCTCAACGACCCGATGAATCTTAGAGTGGTTAGGGGCCCTACCACAAGGGCGATTTAATTCGGTGAATTCTCAGCGGAGAGTAAACGCTCGCGGCGTGCACTCAGCGATATCGCCGCGATTATTTTTGTTGTCGCAATACCGCCGCGTGCTCGTGGAAAAAAATACTCACAGTTGGCAAAAAATACTACTTAATACTACTAAGCTACTCGCTCAGTTGGTAATGATGGTAACGACCTAAAAACACGGCAATATCAAGCGGCGGTATCGCAACGATGAAAAAATCGGGGCTAAATCACTGCGTGCACGCGGTGATCACCCTACGCAGAGATCACGTCGAATGAAATCGCTCGTTTCACAACTAGGTAAAAATATCAACTTCGAATCCTATGGGGGATCGAACCCAGTCCACTGTTGGTCGGTGGGTATTTGCACTACACTTGGCGTGCGGGTCGGCGAGCGCACTGCAAGATGTTGTATTTACAGGAATAAAGTTTGTTGCCTATAATTTCCTTGATGATTAGGCTTTAGTTGGTTTTACGACACGCGCGGAAATTAAAAATTTTGATATTTTGAAGTTTGGTATTCAAAAATTTTCCATAATAAAGTATTGGTATTTGAATTCAGGTATTAGAGAGGAAGGTGTAACTGGTTCAAATATTTTGAATCTTCTGGTATTTTGAGTTCGTTTATTTTAAATTAAGGTGTTTTAATTTTCGAGATTCTAATATGTACCCATTAAAATAAATAGAAGAGAATTGCTCGTGGGTAACTAAAAATTACAGTTAGCGAGCAATGTGTATTGTGCAGGTACCTATTATTAACAAAAATAGCTTTAACACTGATGGTATAAAGTGGACGACACAATACAAATTGCAAGTACATCTAGAGATAGCAGCACATTTTTAAAATAACACTTAGATATAGTAAGATAAGAGGATAAGAAGAATTGAATATGCTTACTGTAAAAGAAAAGTGCACAAGAATACTAACATATTAGTTTTTATTTTAGGGTTCTTTAGCAAAGTAGTACATTTCGGCAGTAGCCAAAAATGGACCTATTTCTGATCGAGTAGGTAATATTGGAAGGACGACACGACGTCGAGTCGAGGCCTTTCCAAGTGAACGAGACCAGAAATTGGTATTTTTGCTGATACTAGTATAATGCTTTTCTTCCATTGGCGAGGAAACATCATAAGGCTGCTTTTCCGCCTGAGCTGTGCGAAGTAGCTAAGCGGTGTGCGAAGAAAAAATCTACCAGAGAATCGCTCCATTTTCCTAGCCTCGCTCAGCTTAGCTGTGGTGGAATCTGGCATCTAGCGAAGCGAGGTCATTCTACATACAAAACGAGTGAGAAATGTGTGCGAAGGATTCATGCGAGGAATGCATTGCGAGAAATGTGCTGCTAGAAATGTGCTGCGAGGAATATGTTACGAGGTTTGCGTCGCTCCCATAATCCCATTACAACGCATACCCCCCGCTCACACAATTCACAGCTTCGCAACGCATACTTGCACCGCACTTTAGTGCGCATTTTGACAGCTCCGCTACGAATCATCTTACGAGTCATTTACCTCGCACAGCTTTGGTGGAAAAGCAGCCTAAACGCGCATTTTAATCGCAATACGTAGGTACCGCTGTGGGCCGCCGATCTCGTATATCTTAAACCCAGTATGCTCGAGAAAAACGCGTTTGAAACAAGAAACTGACTTTTCCTTTGATTGCTATACATGTATTTAACGAAAAAAATAATTTCTTTGACAAATTATGTTGTTATGAAGAATGAGTTCAAGGCCGTATAAAATGTTTTTGAAGATGTTTAATACACGAACAGTAACAGCCATTTTAAATTTTGCCGATCTAAGAATCTCATACAATTCTTGTATATTAGTTACACTTAATCCACGCGGCAAGTTTAATTCAAATATTTAGTTCATGCCTCTCGGCAGCACCTGTTACATGGGGTAGGTAAAGTAGGTAGGCAATATAAAAACTAACGAATTTCCTCGCGACGAAGTGAAACGTGCACAAATTTTTAACTAACTAATGTAAACAATCAAATCGAACGCCGGATAAGTTTGTGAAGATTTCTTTTGCCTATAGGTATCGTGTAACTCAAGTAGCTCAAGCCCGGCTCGTACTAATACGCTCGGGATTATCTTGCCTATATCGTGTAACTGTAAGTTACACGCGCGGCGCGGGATAACATGCTGCAAAAATCGAGATCTTCGAATTTGGATCGGCTTCATATTGTTTTTTTTTACCATACAAGACACATTTTTTTGTAAATGCTCCTTAGGAGTGATTATTTCATTTGGTCCAAATCGGGCACTTTCGGAAAACGTTTTTTTTGTTACGTTTTTGACGTACTTTATGAAAAAGTACGAGAGGTGTGAATGATTTGTTGCGTTAAAAATAGGAATAAAAATCCGACCTACAATTTAAAATCCCAATTTCTTGGAAATGAATGACATTTTTCTCTTGACAAAACTTTTAAATCGATTCTTTTTAGATTGGGCGTAATTCAAAAATATTACATTTAATAACGATAATCTACATACCCTCACTAATTACGTAACTGGAAAAAAATAATCCTTTTGCAATAGCCAAGCTCAAAGTCATTACTTTAATGACTAAAAGGTTTTTTGTGGTACGATCTGGACAAGGAGTGTAATAAAAAATTTACATGTTCTTGTTCAGATTTTTTTTATTGTTTTGTTTAGCCGATATTTGATAAATGCCTCATTTAGCTTAAACCATAAGTAAGCTTGTTCCATCAAAATATTTTGATCAAGCTCAATATAAGTTCCTTACTTTGTTCCGGACAGTGATTTGGACCAAATGAAATAATCACTCTTATACACCGTGTTTCGGAGGACATACATTAAATTACACATGTTGTATAGACCATCACACTGAACAATATGTATTATGGCCCCAAGCTTCAAAGCCTTTCGTTTAGAAGGTAATTATCAACTTTATTTAATTGAGTGTAAAACTATGAACAGACCTTTAGTTATGATATGCTTATTTCATGTCATATTTCCGTCTTGGATAAGCATTTTTTGAGTTACTGCCAAAATTGCCGCCAATAAAGCTAAGATGAAGGCCCCAGTTTGTTATGTCTTTGTATTTGTGTATTTATGGGTGCTCTAAGTCAAAAGCAGTTTTTAGTTTGAAGCTGCAATGAACAATGAAATGTCGCAAAAAGACTGAACATGGATATCTCGCACGTGAACACAACAAAGAGGAATATACTTTTATGACAATCCTGATTCAGACTAAGATAAAAAAACTCCTTGTTAGTGTTATATGTTTCAAAACATGTTTAAAACAATCTCAAGTGTCATGCCAAATCCCAAATGTATGCCAATGTCAAATGCAATTTTTCTATAGTCTTTGCGTCTCAATGAGAGTTCTAAGTTAAAAGGAGTTTTTAGTCTAATAGTTTTTAGATAAAGACTTTAATGTTACAAAATGGCCAAGACTAGATTTCGCATTAAAAATGGAAAAGGTTTATTTCATTTTTAAGACAATGTGAAAATCCCTGTTGATGTTTTATGTTTCAAACCTTTTTTTAGATTCGTCATAATCATAACGTCATTATAAGTTAAAAGTGCAAGGTTGGATAAGGAGTAACACAATGGTTATAGTAAAGGCATTTAGTTTGTATGAAAACTTGAACTTCTTCATTTTAAAGAATTCAAACTTGGCCCCATAATGAAAGTTGTTCAGTATGATGGTCTACACAACGCCTCCAATTTAATGTATTTCCTCCAAAACCCGGTGTATATGTTACGGGCAATTTGATAAGTCCGGGCACTATCATTATTAGTGACCGGTCAGTATTAATATTGCCCGACCTAATTGGGCAATCTGATTAAAACAGCATGATTAATTACTTTTCCCGGTCACTATGAATAATTCCCACCCTACCTTGGACAAAGTAATAAAAATAAAGAACTGTAATGTATTTTTTATTAAATGAAGTTAAACTTACATTTTTTCAAGGAAAAGTTATCAAAAAAGAAAGTATTGAACGTAGAAGTTGAATAATAAACAGTTAAAAATGTAATAACATTAGTGGCTACCTACTTTTTATTGATAAAATTAGTTAAAGTAAATGAAATTAAACTTACATAATTTTTATGAAAAGTTATTAAAAATAATTAAAACATGAAAGTAAAAAATAAATAGTTAAAATGTTCTAATATCAGAAGTTGCCTACTTTTTTAAATAAAAATATTACTTAAAAACAACAGTTTAAAAATGGGTAAATGAAATAATTTTTGAACATGTGAGTTAAAAAACAAATAGTTATAAATGTTAGGTTAGGCTAGGTTAAATTAAAAATACGTATCAATTTATCACATTGCCCGGTCCAAGTGATTAATTCAAGATATCTCAAAGACTGATTTATTACATGGACCACCGGCACTCGGGCACTATAAATACTGACCGGTCCAAGTGATTAATTAATCACTTTGCCCTACGTTTTTGGGCACTATTAATAATGACCGGTCAGTATTAATAGTGCCCGGTTAATCACGTTGCCCGTAACATATACATTTGAGACTAAAAATATGATTAAGACATGTTTAACGTAATTCGTGTCATCCGAGTTACACGATTTCCGGAGCAGACGGCAAGGCATGAGTTGGATTTGCTAACGTCCCATCGAATATAATATAATTGCGTTCCATTGAATGAAAAAAAAAATGGTAAAATCACATGGAATTTCATTTTTGTTGTGAGCCTTTGACAACCTGACGACTTAAACGAAACGATTTTGGAATCCTTTTTTAAAGTAATGACGTCATTTACGAGCAAATGGGAGAAAAGTATTTTATTTTATCATGGTTTTCAATTTCTGTAATTTTTAATATCCTTATTTTAATTATTTCTTAATGTTTACTTATTTTCTTGTGCCCTCTTGACTGATTGATACTGATTTAGGGATGGAAATAATACTACAAAAAAGTCACTTAAAACACTATCTAGAATTTAAATAAATAGTCATAAACTTACCACTATTGGCTCTGCACTCTGAGCTCCACCCTTTTAAAAAAATGTTACCTTGAATATTACATTCCTATTGACGAGTTCAATAATTAATTATGAAATAATATTTTCTGTCACCTCAGTTTAAATATGTCACTATTAAATTAGCTACATAGGTTACGGTCTACTAGCTATGGAGCTCACTTAATTACTGGGCAGTTGCTTATCTCAGTATGTTACTAGGGACTATGGTGAATGAATCAATCCGAGGAAGTGAAAATTACATCCACTATATTTCACGGTGGCGGACCCACGTTTTTATGTATGACACTAAAAGCTCCGTCGATCAAAATGATTCATAAGTGGTTTTCTGATTTTTGGTACGGTCGGACAAGCACAAGTACTTCATGCTGAACGTACTGGGCGCTACTCCAGAAATTAGGGTCACTACTAAAGAAATTATGGCTTAGGCGTCAACTCGGGCAAGCAAAAACTCGGCCATGGCCGAGTTTACTACTTCTTAAAATTGATGTCGTCTTTTCGGCCAATAGATAATTCGTCCTATGCCGAGTTTACACCTCACAAAGATCAAAGTAGTGAATTCGGCCACTCTATACGAATTTAATTTCCTATCCCGTCCCAATACAAAAGATTTAAAACCGCCAACTAAAAATAAGCCTTTTTAATTAAAATTTACAAAAATATATAGCAATAGCATGGACCAATAATACTAGAGGACTGACAGCCCCATAGTACCTTACTATTTTGGTCTTAAACCTAGATGGCGCCAAAAAATTGTTTCACAATGAATAAAACTTGCGTATGTCCATGAACTGTGGCTCATTTTTGGAAGTTTACCTTTAAAAAAGTCGTTTTAGAATTATTTAATGTCACAGAATACTCCGAAAATAATTAAATTCAAATTTTCTTGTAACAACCCATTTCGCAGTAATAGAACCAAATATCAATAGATGGCGGTGTAAGCGCTAAGACAGCTAAGGTCTCAAATCATACTTAATATCAAGGATAGATGGAGTGTGGGGATCTGTCATTTATTGGGTGGACATTTGCGCGGTTAAAAATTGCGGTCACGACACTTACATAATTAAAAATATGAAATATGTGTTACTAAAACTTAATCTAAAACCTGAAATCGGGGCTAAAACACACGTTCTTTGCGTGTCACACTCAGCTGATGCAAAATTCAAACACGTATAAAGTTTTATCTAGCAGGACATCATATGACTTTTCACCCATCAAAATAATCCATAAATGATACATCGAGGCAATATGTACTAGCGTACTGGAGTAGTTATTCTCAATGAAAGCATTGCGCGTGACCTTGCGCCGGGGCCCGCGCGGGATACGCGGGAGCGGCGGTGCAAGTCATAGAAAACGAGTAATGCGCGCAGATGCGACTAATTGTGCATTACGTCTACTTGACATTGTCAGTAGGAACTAATGATCGAGAATATAATAAAAAGAGTATATTATCTAGTATTATATTTTAATTTTCTTTAAATAAAACAAGTTTTGTAAGTTTTTGTCGTTTTGTGTAGTGATCCGTGAATAATTTGATGGCAACCACGTTTCTTCGCTGCGATCTTTCTGTACAAATTTAATCCACGCCTCTCTTTTTTCATGGCCCGGATGCGGAAACCTTTAAACAAACTCAAATAAAAATAAACAGCAAGAACGGAAATATTTATTAATTTGAACCTAATTTTCACTTTGCGTAGTCAGTTGCGTTGCGGCGACTGGATGGCAAAAACGGGAGATCGTGCCCTATGGCGTTCCTTGGGGGAGGCCTACGTCCAGCAGTGGACTGCAATAGGCTGAAATAGAATAGAATAGTCAGTTACAAGTATAAATATTTACAATACTATACTACAATAACATTTCCTAGCAAATTGACTGTTTTTTATTAAAATGACTCATCTAAAGTGTTACGTCTGCACATACTGTAATGTTGTTAATCTATGATTTTCGCCGAAATATGGCCGCCGCGTCCGAGCGCGCGGTGATTTTTTACAAAATTATGAAAATAATATTCCGATGCATGGTTTACTGATAAAATTAGATAACTTACATATGAAATGTTACTCCTGGGGCTTTGCTTGTGGTTCTCGAATTGTTTGAGCAGTATCTTAGTACACAGCCAGGCATTTTAAAAACTAGCACTGACACGTGACGTCGCGGCAAGCGGTAGGCTCAAACTAAGCGAGTTAGAGCACATGTACTCTAACGCGTGTTACAAAAAGTGAAGTTGCGGTTGCCTCTAGTACGCTAGTACATATTACCTCGATGATATGATATAGTAGATTTATAGAATATTATAAAATGGACAATATTTCATTGCATATACCTACCGATAAAAATTACAATTTGTGTTAGTCACACGTTTTTGTGTTTTCTGAATACGTTGTGTTTTCTAATACTTGGCACTTAGATTTCCTAAGAATGATTTCTGGGATAAAGCTAGTTGTACAGTACACGGTGAAGTGATAATATTTCAAGTGCTAAAAATTATACGTACCTACCGTACATATTTTGTATGTTATGTTATGATATTGTAAAACCTATGTTTGTTTATAAAATATTAAAATATCTTCACGATATCCGACGCGCTAGGCATGATAATGTTCCTTTGGTACCTACCTACCTATTCAGATCTGTTATAAAGAGAGGAGTCTTATCGTGACTACATTATTTTGAATTGCTACTTCTTTACAATTTTAGGCGACAGGCTGACAACCTGTCACTATAGTGATACACGACTCATCTGAAACGACCCTCAAACTTTTGTCAGACGTGGCGATAATGACCGTAATTTTACGGTCCTCAGCGCTCTGCCTACCCCTCCAGGGATATAGGCGTGATTTGTGTGTGTGTGTGTGTTACTACTTTCGTATGAAATTATTCATCTAACACTCTCACTCACACGAATTCTGACGCGTCTCATCGTCGTCTCATATGTGTGTTTTGCGCCCAAGGTGCAGCGGGCTATTCCGACGTGGGGCTATTACTCAATATTACAATAACAAAACTAAAAATTACTAATATCCCTACGATAAAAAAAAGAATCTACTTTATGCTAGGATACTTTTCTTTCATATTAATTCAATATTTTTTAATCTACTCGCTCCGCTCGGGCGTTAAAAAACTCAGTTGCTATTAATAGGTTACATCCTAGGTACTTAATCTACTATTTTCCATGGCGGTTGTACTTAGACGGTGACATCTATCATAAAAATGTTGAACTATTTCGCACTTGTGTAGGTCATACATGGCGGCTCAGTTTCACAAGTCGAAGTTTGTTTACAAATGTTACTACCGGAGCCATCTATTTTTTACGCGTGAACTAATGAATGAGATTACGCTCTTGCGTATGGGGTTGCAAGTCCTCTAGTATTATTGGTCCATGGCAATAGTAGGTATATAAATCATCTAATACTTTAAACTTACTATTGAATTAAAAATGAATTGATGAATTGTTGTTGGTTAGTTGTAAGCTATTTTCAATTTCGGTACTGAAATAATTATACTAGACATTTTAATAATTGTCTGCTGATGTCAGAATGGTGTAGCTAGGAGATCCATAGCACAGGGACACCTAGTTGGGACTCCTATCTCCCTTTTAATTAAACAATAAAAAAAAATCTGAAAATGTACTCAACGAAATGTGTAAATTAATGTAATTAATGATTGGGATAAAATAAATATTTTAATCATTTTATCATATGTGACCACAACACTTTGATTTAATCGCCGCTATAGCGGCAAAACACTGTATCAGTTCACTACACTCGGTGGTATTTAGTGACTAGAAGTAAGTTTTCATTAAATACATACCGGCCATAACCTCCTCCTCTTTGCTTTGCTATAGTCTGGTATTATCTTGAACATGTAAGGAAACTACAAAATTGAATTATTACCGTAACCATCTCAATTATTCTTGTAACATAACAATCCTATCCCCTACAGCAATGATCTCTCCGACCGATTTCGACCATGGCGACCACTTCGACTCCTAATCAGATCGGCGCTGATGCGCCCGGAGATGGCTATTGTAGCCAATTTTGGCAGTAAACTCCCGTGCACAGTGTGAACACGAGAGTTTGCCATTTACATAATTATAGTTAATGGCGACGGGTGGACGGACCTTTAACTCATCGCGCTTAGCACCGAGATCTGCTTTACGCTGTTCCTCAAACTCGCGGACTTGTTTCTTAACCATCCCGCGCCATTCGGGGTGCTGTGCTGCCAGACCCTCCCATTGAGTGGGCTCAATGTTGCATCTTTTCATGTGTCGTCTCTGAACATTTTTATATCTGAGGAGTTGTCCGCCATGCTTTCGCTTGCCCTCCTCTAGCTCAGAATAAAAGATGCTCTTCGCCACTCTCTCCTCCGACATCCGAGATACATGACCGCACCACCGAAGCTGAGGACGCATTAGATAGGCCTCAATGCCACCAACATTGGCTCGTCTCAGAACTTCGGAATTGCGCACTCGGTCGGACCATCTGATCTTCATGATGGTGCGAAGGCATTTTAGGTGGAAGCGATCCAGAGTGCGTATGTGGTGACGATACGCACACCAAGTCTCGGAGGAGTATAGAAGGTTTGGCAGCTCAATCGCCATGTATACAGAGATTTTTGTGGCTAGCTTTAGATCGTGTCAGCAGAAAACCTTGGAACACAACTTCCCAAATGCTGCAGCTGCATATATGACGTTTCCTGTGGGAAGTATATCAGTTTTATAGTCTGAATTCACCACCCTATCAGTATTCATAGAACCTCTCCCTTACAACCTGTATCATTTTTGAATTTGTATTTTACTTCAGGATGCATTTTTAGTCAATATTGACAGTATGATCAACAAGAACTAAGGCCTTACCCTACTTACAATACTACCCTGTTAGGACAAGACACTGTATTTTGAGATACAGTGTTTTGTCGCAGTAGCGGCGATTAAAGTAATTTGTTGTGGTCCAATATTAAGTTCAAAGTGATTTATATACCTACTATTGCTTTATATTTTTGTAAATTTTAATTAAAAAGGCTTATTTTTAGTTGGCGGTTTTAAATCTTTTGTATTGGGACGGGATAGGAAATTAAATTCGTATAGAGTGGCCGAATTCACTACTTTGATCTTTGTGAGGTGTAAACTCGGCATAGGACGAATTATCTATTGGCCGAAAAGACGACATCAATTTTAAGAAGTAGTAAACTCGGCCATGGCCGAGTTTTTGCTTGCCCGAGTTGACGCCTAAGCCGCTAAATCCACGATTTGGCATTGAACGACCCAAAAATTAAAAGGACGGAGATAGTCGAGTCGAGATAGTAGGCATCTCAGATGAACGTGTGCAAAATATCTGACACCAAGATTTAGCAGCAGAATATATGAAGAGCTGTCCGCGATATGGCTGACGCGTTTACTGTCCATTGATCAAAAACTCGTGGGTGTGACTACTTCACTGAATGTGTCCGTCGTTTTATAACGGTTGATGAACATGGATCCACCACCATACACCAGCAACCAGGCAACAACCAAAACAAGTTTCGAAGAAGGCAAAAGCAGTTTTATTGACCCATAAAGTTGCAAGGTTTTGGTATGCACGTGGGATAATATTTTCGAAACATTCAAAGTTTGAATTAATTAATTAATTAATCTATACATATCATAAGACTCTAGAAAGTAGTTGTCCAGTAACCCTTAATAGTTTCTTAATAGATAGCTTGTTTTAGAAAACTAACAGCGACATCTATTAGTATCGATCAACAACCGTTTCCTGTTTGTTATTCACGCTAATCTTCGAAACAACAGGACGGGTTTGAAATTAAAAAAATGTGCTGTATAGCTACTAGCACTGGTCAAAATGTAGGTTACTTTTTATCCGAGAAAAATCACTCATTCCTACCGGAGAATACGATCAAAGTAGCGGCATGTTACCAGAAGTGTATGTCTTTCTCTCTGTGAGTTTGTCCACACTCATCTCCGAAATTAGGTACTGGATGGATTTGTACGAAACCTTTTAAGGTGTATCATATAGTTCGTATAGTCAGAGGCTTCAATTCAAGCATGTGAGTTGGTTGGTGTTCCCGCTCCCGCTCCCAGTCCCACTCCTACTGCCGCTCCCGCTTCCACTCTCTCTCCCGGCCCATCTCCCACTCCCACTTCTGCTCCCGCTCCATCTTCCACTCTTGCTCCATCTGCCGCTCCCGCTCCGCTTGTTCCATCTCCCTCTCGGGCCTGTATGCCGCTTGCAATGTGGTGCCGGCTTAGAATAGCATGACCACAAACGTACCGTGGGTGTGGTAAAAACCAACTTACGGATAATCATCGAGCGAATGGGCAGCAGCGTTCCCTGTAAATGCAACATTAAGATGCAGTATAAGCACTGCGCTCGCCAATCTGCCTGCCAAGCATGGTCGGTAAGGCATTAACCCCCAATATAGGGAGGCCATGTCCAGCGGCTACGGCTGTTAAGAATAAGGTCTCTTATTTTACCCCGTTTTTCTCCGCTTTCAACCTTTTGCCTCCGTTTTGGCTCTTTGCCCCGTTTTTCCTAGTTTATCCCAATTGCCCTATTTCCCCCCATTGTCCACTTTGTGCCGTATTGCCCCCTCTCCCCGTCTTCCCGTCATTTTTACCCATTCACTACCGCTTTTTCACTTAACATCTCTCTTTACCCCCTTCTTCCCCGTTTACCGTCGAACATCACCAAAGCTTACACACGTCATTAAATTGTCAAAGTTCTTGATTTGAACAAATTATAAGAATAAAGCAGTAATAAGACACGCTCAAATTATTATACGTTATTTTACCCCTTAGGGGACGAATTTCAAAACCTTTTTTTAGAATGCATAATTGCATATTAGAAATAAGTGATCAAAATTTCAAGACTGACTCTACTTTTGCAGCTTGCGAAGCAAAACTTTACTCCCGCTTTTAACCCCGTTACGGGTCGAATACCACAAAACATTAAAACACGTAATTATTTTTTTCAAAGTTCTTCCTAAATACAAAATTTACAGCAAATATATTTAAGAAATAAAAAGTTTCATACAAACTTACATCCCTTGTTCTACCCCACGAGGGGCTGATTTATGAAAAAGCCTATCTTAGTGGATGCCTACGTTGCTCAAAAAATACGCATGCCAAATTTCAGTATCTCTTCTTGGTTGGCTAGGCTCCTGGAGTCCCAAATTGAGTAGGTACTACGTACCTTTGATGTAGAAAGGCGCCTATCATAATGAACAACTTTTACTATGAAACCATCTCAGCAGTTTAGCCACGTTGACTTTTTTACGTTTAGTCGAATTTCTCGAGGGAATGAGCAATTTTCCCGCGGCAAAAGTAGCCTAGATCATACCTTTGTTTAAATATGAAATAAGTTCTGTTCCTATTAGTTAAATCGCAATTAATATTTTTGAAATAAGTTATATGGAAAAGAATTTTTGACCTCCTATACAAAATGTACCAGCCGACCAGTCAATTTGTATAGGGAGTTCCAAAATTTTATCCATTTTCAATCTCAAAATTTTATTCAGATTCAACCCTTAAAATATTTGCGCCTTTTAGTTATATGGATGTGTACAATTAATTTATTACAAGTAATTAATTACAAGTACAAATATTTTCAGTGTCCAATCTACTCATAAAACTGAACACCTTTTTTCGGAATATTGATAAAAATTGTACTTCCCATACAGAGTTTCCCATACAGAGGCAAATATAGATTCTTATAAGAAAAATTGTGATAAACACAATTTTAACACTAGAAATAAAGATAAGCTTGCTGCGCATACACACATCAAAAAAAGTTTGTGATCACTTGGAAAAGTGGTAATATTTTTTATTGTGAAAGAACAAAACTCAATCACTTTTTATTTTTTGATTCCTTATTTAGTAATATGAAATTTAAATATAAACAATTTCGTAATTCAAATGTTTTTTTCATATAAAAAGACTTTCAACCCTTGCTTGCTACCATTCAGAAATCTGACTTAGTCGCAAATTACGATATTTTCAATTTATTCACAACAAGTTTAGTTGGTAACGATGCCGAGAGGATTAACAGAAGTTTTACGAGCCAGAATCCTAACTTTAAGTGGAGAAGGCTATTCCACGAGGGAAATATCACGCAGAGTTAATGTATCCCAAGCCTGCGTGGTGACCACGTTGCAGAGGTATCGGGGCATGGAAGATTTAGCTGACCGACCTCGCAGTGGTCGCCCAACTGTGCTTACTGCAATTCAGAAGCGCTATATCAGATTACTGGCTGCCCGTGACCCAACAATGAACGCTACTAAAATAAAAGCAGAACTGCGAGCTGCCACCGGTCGCGAAGTTAGCACCCAAAGAATTAGAAATTGCTTACACCAAGCTGGATTACGAGCAAGGAGATCCTGGCGAGCACCTTTGAACTCACAGCAACGGAAACGGCGCAGACTGCGATGGGCTAGGCTCCGTCAAAATGAAGAAATTGAGGACGAAAGCATTTGGCAGAACTGCCTCTTTGTTGACGAAACGCGGATTAGTACGCATTCAGATAACCGACGTGTCCGTGTCTGGAGAAGACCAGGCGACCCTGAAAGGCAGAGAACTGCCACTGGAACCGTTCAGCAGGGCGGGAAATCGGTGGCCTTTTGGGCCGGTATAATGATTGGGGCTAGGACGCCCTTAATTCCGTATCAAGGCACCATGACTGGAGCTATGTATAAAATGATTGCAATCGATGGATACGTCAGACCATTCCGCATCAACCACGGGCGCCAATTCATAATGGTAGATGATAATGCGCCCGCACATCGAAACGGACGTGTTGATGCTGCTCTCCAGCAATACGACATCACCCGGTTAGACTGGCCTGCCGGCTCACCTGACTTAAACCCGATCGAGCATGCGTGGGACGCTCTTAAGCGATCTGTTTGGAATCGTCAGCCACCTCCTCAAACAGTGGCAGAAATCAGGGCAGCTGCTATTGAAGAGTGGGACAGGTTACCACAAGAAATGCTCGATAACTTAATTCTTAGCATGCCCAGAAGGGTTTCCGCATGTGTGCGAGCCAGAGGAGGAGTCATTTTATACTAACTATTAATCTTTTCGTAATAAATTTTGTTTATTTTTTCCTTAACTCAATTTTTTCATTACATCAAATTTCAGCTAAAATTGCATTTCTTAACTTTTGTTTTAAAAAAATAAATAATGAATAATGTTTTTTTTTATTTACTTAGTGCATTTTCATCATAAAAACATAAAATATAAACACTTTCTGTAAATAATTTATATTTCATAAAATACACCTGCTTTTGCTACTGATCACAATTTTTTTTTTATGTGTGTATAAGCAGGCTTAGTAAAGTAAGCAAATCTCTTAAAAGCAATTGTATCCTCGTAAGGCCCAGAGCAAGATATCTTGCATACTCATTGTATCCCATGGTCCCTCCCATGGTACTTAATTTTTATAGTAGTTCAGGCCCAGCGCTTGAATTAGAGATATTTTACTCAATGTTTATTTTTTTGTAATATTGGTTTAAGGGTACATTGTTTATGGTACTTGATGGTCTCTAAGTGTATTTTTCTTCAAATTCATTAAATATATAATACGAAATATTTAGCTGTCAATTTCCATAAGCGGCAAATTTGAAATCACTACGACGCAAAAATGAATAAGTACTGCAGGCGCCACCTTGGGTTTCTATGAGTTCTTAATGTTAACTTGTGCTGGGCCTGAATGACTATATTAAAAAGTACCACCGGTGACCCCTTGGGCCTTACGAGGTTAAACACTTTTATAACAAGATTCCTAAAGATATCCGAGATTTACCATTAAATAAATTTAAGCGAGTAATAAAACCAAAATTTTATAAGAAAGGCAATTATCATATATCAGATTATATGCAAGATAAATCTCCATTGGAGTAATTGTAAATGTACAATGTAGACTTTATATGACGACACAGGTAAAATGATCTACTGTATATGATAAATATTTTATCTTTTTAGCGTAGCCGCTTTTGGCTATTAATATATTTTTGTTTCAAATTTAGAAATTTAGCTACGGTAGCGTAGGCCCTGACAAATTGTATTTTAGATTAGGCGCACTTCTGGACAGGTTTCTGGGTGGTTTACTGTCCAGGGGGTCCGGCTAACCATATGCATGTAACATAACATTTTTTTTACTTTCTTGACATGAACTTGTTTTAATTTTATTTTATTTACCATCTAACATTACAAGCTGTGTGGTTAGCTTGGCCAGCCCCGAGGCAGTGCTTTAGGGGCTAGTTTTAAAGTTATAGTCCACCTGAGCCGCATTTACACTAAAAATTTTTTAGTTCATAAAATTGTTTTAACAAATAGAAAAATGTACTCATCTTACATATTTCTCTTTTTTACAATGACTAATTTTTTGAACATCAAAAAGATAAATGTAAAATTTACTACTTTGAATAAATGATTTGAGTTTGAGTTGTTTGAGAGTAATTTGATGGGATGGCAACTGGCATATTTTGTACGGGAGATATTATTTTCCATTGTTCAGTAAAATGTTCCTAATGAATTGTTTTTCTGGCAATACAACTAACTTCAAAAATCGAGGTTCTTAGTTTGACCAGTACGTATGTTTGTCCGCGATTATCTCGCGCTTGGCTGAATCGATTTTGATGCAGTTTTCAGCAAAATGTTTGAGTTTTAGGCATATTAACTGACAAAAAGGGAGTTTCACATTCTTTGGAGTAGGTTCCCTTTTTTAATATCTAGTATTTTTGGTCGGTGATTTTTAGCGATACCTCCATAGTGTTCAATGCCTCTGTAGCGTCCAACATCTTTTGTGGTGTCCGATGCTCGAATAGTATCTAACCTCACTGACTGATTTTTTGAAGATTGTTCAACTGGCTCTTGTCATGAGTCTGTGTATTCGAGAATTTACTCTGTGTTGATTTTTGGAAAATAATATGCTTTTTATAACAGGTTTTAAGTGTTACCAAATCATTACAAAAATAACTGTACAGGAATCCCAGAAAAAAAGCTGCCTCAATAATATAGAACTGCCTTGCAAGTATGTAAAATCTATAGATCTACCTACTCCGATCACTGGTCATTAGACATAATGTGATGCATAATCATATCAAAACATTCCGAGCATTTTCAACATTCAAAATGCTATATCTCTGAAATTAGTCATAGCCGCTCGCTCATATTTTTACATTTTGGTAAGATTTCAACCAATTTGACTAGACAGCTTCTGTCGAACATTGTGTGTGGGGTCCACTAAGCAATGTTGCACAGTTTTTGATTTAAAATAACTTTGTAAATCATGCAATGGGCAGGCCACATAGCTTGACGAACCGATAACCTATGGGGAAGAAAGGTTCTTCAATAGCTGCCACGGGTTAGAAGATGTAGTAATTGGTGGCCTCCTACAAGGTGGACAGATGATCTGGTAAAGATCGCTGGATGCCAGTGGATACAAGTTGCACAGGATCATTCACTTTGAAAATCTTAAGAGGAGGCCTATGTTCAGCAGTGGACGTCTTCTGGCTGAAATGATGATTATGATGATGATGATGAATGATGATTGTAAATCATACCAAAGGCTCATCACTCTTGACAAGTTGTACAATCTTCACAGTTTCTTCTTCTTCATCGGCCTCAGAAAGTAGGTCAGGGAGATGAGGGTAATAGTCTTTCTGAGCTACAGCATCATGAGTGCATAGTATAGCCTGTAAATTTTGTTTTATTAAGTTATCTCAAATATTATTCCTCTGATTTACTGTCACACAGTGCATAGTTACTTACAGAACTAAATATAGCAGCAGTGTTCAAGAAACTGTTTCATGTTTTATTATTTTATGAACCTACTATTTCGGCTAATGCAATTTACCATGATCAGAAGAACAAGTATAACTAACTACAACTACCTACAATTTTATCGTGTCAAAATCTTTTATCTGTTAAAGAGTTATTAACTTACCTGAAAATGTGGTCTCTGCATGAGAATGAGTAGTTCTTCATACTCCTTAGAAACAGTTGTTTCATGAGCAAAAAGTTCCAGAACTTCCAATGTCACTTGCATTGCATTAGATAGAAGAGGATAAAATTTGTCATCTTTTCCTTTGGCTACAATTTTGTTGTGAACTTGTACAAGCGCATTGAGTTGCTTGGACTGGAGCAGATCACATATAAAGGCAATATCTTCTCCTCCTGGCTGAACTTCCTTTAAAGAAGCTAACAGTCTCGTGAGAGC
This sequence comes from Keiferia lycopersicella, assembly GCA_029255805.1. NCBI lineage: Eukaryota > Metazoa > Arthropoda > Insecta > Lepidoptera > Gelechiidae > Keiferia > Keiferia lycopersicella. Next base: position 10,468,068 of record JARACZ010000006.1, on the reverse strand, counting down.
TACGATATATAAGTAGGCAATTGAGCACAGGTAAAACAGAAAAAATATAGGTATCAATTATGTTCTATCATTAAGATATGCTCACCAGGATCCCAGCTTTCCAACGAAGATTCCATATTCACATAGCTCAAATTCAATGCAATACTGAATATGTAGCTCAAAGCAAGTCCAGGGAAATTAAAACATTTTCCTAGTTTTCTAAAGTATTGAAATTTCTAAAAAATATTCCTACCACATATTTTTTTACAATGAATCTAATAGTCGAATAAGTAGGTACTCAAGGCCTTTTTTCATTTTTAGAAATAATATTTTTTATGCCATTTACCGCGAAAAATCGATGACCGACCGACAGAACAGACCATTGACAAGTTGACAACCAGTGGCCTATGCAACGAAACTACAGGCTACAATTCTACAGGTGAAATTCGATGTTCATTGCGTAGTCGGTGGGACATTATACAACCAGGATTTTTAACCGCTATGCAATGTACATCGAATTTCAACTGTAGAATTGTAGCTTGTAGTTTCGAAAAACGAGGCACAGGAATGGGCGCGCGCCATTGGCTTCTATAATCTATGGCGATAGTTCTTTCTTCCATTCTGGACAGGCAAAGGTCTTAAGACCATACAGCCTCGTCTTCAGTGAGTACTTCATTCTTGAATATTTATAGATTATACGTCTTCAGTGAGTTTCCTTTTCATGTCTATTTTCATCAATAATACGTCTTCAGTATTTTGTCCATTCAGATTGTTGTTCTTTTCGTGTACTTTTATATTTTATACGTCTTTAGTGAGTTAATTCTTTTAGTGTATTTGTTAGAGCAAAGACTTGAGTTGTAATCTCATTTGTTGTCATGTCACTGGCTAGAGTTAGAGAAGGGACATCAAGTAAAGTTTGAATTGACTTAGAGTCGTGTCACTTGCGTCTTGGGTGTAAAAATGTGATGTCAATCGTAATTGTATATTTTTCGGAAATATTATCTCGATAGTTTCAAATACTCTGCATTTTATTTTAGAATAGTAATTTATACAGTGCCTGTTCAGAGGAACAGTCACAGGTTATGTAGCCCAGTAGAAATCTATGTAGAGATAAATTTTCAAGATGCCAAACCCTTCAGAAGCTGCTAGACCTGTCAGCACGAGTGGATATAGTAGTGGAAGCTCTTCGGGTAGTCTGCCGTCAATGGAGAAACTTGATGGTAGTGCAGACTACAGCACGTGGAAATTCCTCATGGAACTCTACCTTATCCATGAAGAGTTATGGGAATATACAAGTACTACGCCAAGTACTAGTGACGTAATAGGTACAAAGAGAGACGAAAAGGCACGGGCAAAGATCTGCCTAATGGTGAAACCGCATTGCCTGGTCCATGTACGACAAGCGAAAAATGCCAAAGAGGCATGGGATGCGTTACAGGCGGCTTTTGAGGATAAAGGTCTGAACAATCGCTGCAGGTTACTGTCGAAACTGGTAAGCCTGAAGCTGGAACAGTTCGCAAGTCTGAGAGATTACGTCACAACAGTCAAGACAGTCGCACAACAGCTCCGTGACCTTGGAAAAGAAGTGGATGACGAGCTGTTAGCAGCCTTGATGCTACAAGGGTTGACGGAGACTTTCCAACCCATGAGGCTAGCTATTGAGAATAGCAAAGATACGTTAACAACCGACTATGTTACTCAGAAGCTCTTTCAAATGGAAGATACTTATCAAGCGGGTTCGAGTACTACATTTCCAACAAATGCACTGCAAGCTCAATACAGTAAGAAGAGGCCGCAGAGAAAAACTTCTCGTGTTATAAAATGCTTCATATGCAATGGCCCTCACAAAGCAAGAGATTGTCCGAGAAACGCCACACTTCAGAAGGAAGCTATGATGTCATCAGCATTGGGTGCTGTAGGAAAACAAGGACCAGGAGAATGGCACCTCGATTCCGGAGCATCAAGCCATATGACAAACAAGAGAGAGTGGCTTACGGACTACAAAAAGCTGAATGAGAATATTGAGATAGCTTGTGCAAATGGAGATAGAGTGCATGGAGTAGGAGTGGGTAATGTAGTTAATGGAGATACAGGTATTACATTTAGAGATGTGATGTATGTACCTGAGTTAGCAGCAAATCTGCTGAGTGTAAGTACGATCGCAAGCAGAGGACGCGTGCTCGTATTTGATAAAGTAGGCTTTAAGATTTTGAAAGCGGAAGGATGTAAGGTCAGTGGTGACGTCACGCATGAAGGCCCTGTGGTGAATGGTGTTTACAAAATTCAATACTGTTTACAGGAGGTGGCATTAGCAACAACCGCTTCGAATGCTGACCAATTAATACTGTGGCATAGACGTTTGGGTCACCTTGGGGTTAGAAACCTTACATTACTTAAGAATAAGATGGCGAAAGGGGTAAGTTTTATTAACACTTCTTCTAGTCTACAGTGCGAAGCATGTGTTATGGGTAAGCAAAGCAAACAACCCTTCAAGAAAACCGGTGCTACGAGGGCAAAGGGTATCTTGGAGTTGGTCCACAGTGACGTGTGTGGACCTATGAGTCAGAAATCGTACGGAGGTTACCGATACTATCTCACTTTTATAGATGACTTCACACGAAAAACCTTCGTGTACTTCTTAAGAAGCAAAGGAGAAGTCTTTGAGAAATTTGCCGAATTTGTGAAACTTACGGAGCGCCAAACAGGGAAAAAGCTGAAAATAATCCGATCCGATAATGGCAAGGAGTATGTCAACAAGCGGATGGATGAGTTCTGCAAAGCAAGAGGGATACGTCATCAACTGACCGTAGAGTACACCCCTGAACAGAATGGTGTAGCGGAGCGCGCTAACAGAACCATTACGGAAAAAGCCAGAACTATGCTTGAAGAAGCAGGCCTTACCAGAAGGGCATGGGCCGAAGCAGTCAACACTGCAGTATTTTTGAAAAACAGATCGCCCACGATAGCGGTAAAAGAGGTGACGCCGGAAGAGGCGTGGACTGGAAGGAAGATAGACCTGAGCTTCCTGAGAGTATTCGGATGCAAGGCCTACCTTCACGTTCCTGATGCAAAACGCAAGAAACTTGATCCAAAGAGCAAACAGCTCATCCATGTTGGATATTGCGAGGAAACAAAAGGATACCGCTTGCTAGATCCAACATCTGGAGAACTGCATAAGGGCAGAGATGTTGTGTTTTTCGAAAATCAGTTTTATGGGAGCAAAGAAGAAGCACCCACAGAGCAAGCTGTTCCTCTAACAGATCCCGCATTTCCATTTGAGGACTCAAGAGGAATGAGCCGTGATGATGGAGCCATGAACGCCAGCGACCAAGAAGGATGGAGTACCCTTGAAGAGAGCGAAGCTAGTGTTTCTGGAACCAGAGAGGTAGCTCCTAATGACGATGATAAGGAATGCCCGGAGGAAAGACCTGTTACAGAGACCCAAGGAACAGAAGAAAACGAAACAGCTGATAGTGGAAGGAGATACCCACTAAGAGATAGAAAGTTCAGAACGTTTCCAGATTGTGTGACCTATAAAGCGACACACAATGCCACAGGAGATCCCTTAACTGTGGAGGAGGCTCTATCGAGACCAGATAGTGCGAAATGGAAAGTAGCCATTGAGGAGGAGCTTAGTGCACTCAGAAAGAATAAAACGTGGATTTTGACAAAGCGACCGCAATCGTGCAATGTCGTTGATTCGAAATGGTTATTTCGAATCAAAGAAGAGGGGGGAAATAAGAAGAGATACAAGGCACGATTAGTTGCAAGGGGCTTTAGTCAAAGATACGGTGAAGACTACGATGAAACTTATTCGCCGGTAGTAAGGCACAGCTCGCTCCGACTACTACTAGCATTAGCGGCTAAGTGTAACCTTAATGTAGACCAGATGGACGTTAAAACTGCGTTCTTGAACGGAGAACTCAAGGAGACGGTTTATATGAAGCAACCAGAAGGTTTTGAGGAGAAGGGAGAAGACTACGTCTGCCTCCTAAAACGCTCTCTATACGGCTTGAAGCAAGCACCACGAGCGTGGAATAAGAAGTTAAACGACGCTTTGATTGATCTGAAGTTCAGGAGATCTAAAAATGAACCTTGCGTGTACATGAGATCACATGAGAAAGCTGTCATCATACTGGCCGTATATGTAGATGACATGCTCATATTTTGGAACGACGCAGAGGAAATAGAGTGAAAAAGGATCTCATGACTAAGTTCGAGATGAAGGATCTTGGACAAGCGGATATCATTCTGGGGATGCGGATCAAACAGAACGACGCTACGATAACTGTAGATCAGGAAAAGTATGTGGACAAGATCTTGAAGACATTTGGCATGGAGGATTGCAAACCTACATCAACTCCTTCAGTCGTAGGCCAAAAGTTAGAAAAACCAGGACCAGAACACAAGCCGGATCCGTCCATTCCCTACCAGAATTTGATCGGCTCACTGATGTATCTAGCGGTCTGCACGAGGCCAGACATAGCATACACGGTGAATGCGTTGAGCCAGTTTAACAGTTGCTATACGGAGGAACATTGGGCAGCTGCTAAACGAATTTTAAGATACCTTAAGGGTACAAAGACTTTAGGGCTAAGGTATACTAAGGACTCTAAAGAGACGAGTATACAGGGTTTTGCAGATGCAAGTCATGCATCTTCTTATGACAGAAGGTCATATTCGGGCTTTGTCTTCCTATGGAAAGGAGGAGCCATTTGCTGGGAGAGCAAGAAGCAAAGAACGATTGCTCTTTCGACTGCAGAAGCGGAATATGTAGCTATGTCAGAGGCAGCAAGAGAGGCAATATTCCTCAGAAGATTTGTGGCAGAGGTCACCAACGAGGTTGAGGCTACAATTAAAATTCGTAGCGACAGCCAGTCTGCTATAGCCATAGCGCAGAACCCAGTTCACCACCAGCGCACAAAACATATAGATGTGCGTCACCACTTTGTGAGAGAGGCAGTTGAAGATGGATATGTGGAACTTGAATATGTTGAGAATGGTTGCAGATGTACTGACAAAAGGACTGCTGAGAGGGAAGCATGAGTAGTGTGTGCAGAGCATGGGTGTTGTGAGTGTGTAGGGTGTAGAGCAGAGTGATGAATGGCCAGTAGAGTGCAATAATGAGATTAAGGAGGAGTGTTAGAGCAAAGACTTGAGTTGTAATCTCATTTGTTGTCATGTCACTGGCTAGAGATAGAGAAGGGACATCAAGTAAAGTTTGAATTGACTTAGAGTCGTGTCACTTGCGTCTTGGGTGTAAAAATGTGATGTCAATCGTAATTGTATATTTTTCGGAAATATTATCTCGATAGTTTCAAATACTCTGCATTTTATTTTAGAATAGTAATTTATACAGTGCCTGTTCAGAGGAACAGTCACAGTATTTTTATACATTTTACAGTTTGGCAAAAAAGAGTAGAGAAAAAATGTGGGCGCCACTTTATTCACGAGCTGTCAAATCTGACAGATAACGCGTAAGTAGTGCAAAAATTTTTCATACGAAATTTTTAGTTCCATTTTATTCCGTTCCAAACACTTTTTTGCCAGACTGTACGTCTATGGCAATAGACTTGTTATCCCATAGACTTAGATAGAATATACTAGAATAGCGTGTATAAACTGCTGATAGAGTTTGGCCAACGAAAGCTGGCTATCGAATTATTGCAATCTTTTGAAATGGCAACTTTTATGTCAACGTCAAAAATGCTCAAGATGGCCGTTGTTTACAATTTGTTGTGATTGTTTGTGTTCGTATTTTTCAGTTTATGTGTCTTAAATATGAATAAAAGTGAAAATCGATTTTTTTTATTTTGTATGATTTCAATATTTCAAGTAAAACAAGAACAGAAAGAGGCTGAATTCAACCAAAAACGGGATTGTTTGCGTGCGTAATGGATTTCATAGGTTAGTAAGATTTAATAACTTCGATACTTATCATTTTTATATCAAATAAAAATTATTTACATGTATTCCATCCATTTGTACCTAAGTATTTAAGTTTGATATTATTTATTTCATTTACAGAAAATCTAGAGGATGTTGCAGGAGTTGCTGAAATAGTGAAAACTATTGAAAAACTCATTAAAGAGTCATTTGAAAGTGTTACACCAGAGGATTGGAAGAAAATGACTGTCATTCATGTAGAAAATAAATATCAAGAACGAGATAGAATCACAGAAGAAAATTGAGAAAGTTTCATAATTAGTGTTGGAAATAGTGATACCTGCAGTAGCGACTGGACTTTGATTATTAATATAAATAATTATTCAATAGAAAAAAGTTGTTTCAGTTAAAATATCTGCCATGGTTCAATAGGTCTACAAAATTTTACGCCGCAAAATCAGAAGTAATTACTTTAGCTTACATCTCACCTTTCCTTACTTCTGATCTCACTTTACCTTCCACCTTACCTTACCTTACCTTTCACCTTACCTTGCCTCTCATCTCACCTTACCTCTCAACTTGCCTTACCTATCACCTTACCTTACCTCTAAAATTTTTGATATTCTTACAATCAGTTCCTTCACTCCCGTTTTTAATAGCCCGTAGGTAAAATAAAAAATAATAAAAGTATCAAAAACATTATTTCACTCTATGTTGTTCCTGACATGGGGTTATCGTCCTCAATTTTTTTTAATTTCCCGCGATTTTGGATAGCCAGCTTTCGTTGGCCAGACTCTAGTTAGCGTGCCACGGTAAGGGATAGAAAATCGAAACAATATAAGAATCATTAGAGTTACCTGCTACATTTCTACCCCTAACAGTAGTAAAGTATACGTACATGGTTTACCGAGCCGCACTCGGATTAATAGGCCCCTAAACGTATTTTCTTACACTATCTAATATCCGCATGTTTACCTAGTAAATGTTCCGGTGGGAAACCATTATAAAACCATTAGGTCTTTTACAGGGTGCAAAAAAATTCACTGCAAATATTTTAACAAGCGAACCAGTCCTCGAAACTGAACAATACTCCAAGAAACATAGGTCAAAATATGAAAAAAAAAGAACTTAAACCTTCCATACAAAATTACCAACCGACGAAGTCAATTTGTAAAGTATAGGAGGTTTTAAAAAAATATCTCATAATCGACCTATGTTTCTTGGGAAAAGTTGGTGAGTTTCATGGGCTGATTCACTCCTAATAATTTTAGGAGGAGTGATGGATGGAGAGGCCAGTAGGCCGAGTGACGACGGAGGAGGGAAAAGGGTAGCTACCCACCTGGTCGGGTGTTGTGACCAGGGGACCGACTGGTCCAACCGGACATGTTTGGAGGTTGTATATATAGCGATCGGCGGAAACACTTTGATACCGCGTTTTAGGACTTGTATGTGGAGCGCATGCGCGCCGCCACATAATATTTGCAGTTAATATTTTTTCCTATGTATATTTTTACCTTAACCACTGGAGCCACATAATCGAGGTCCTAATATAAATTAATCGGGACAAATGTACATAATATATAATTATAATCGGGTGCATAATATACATAATATATAAAAACTTGGTTCCACGTCAAATCCCCTAGGTTATAGGTAGCCGACCCCGACAGAGAAAGGGATAAGGCAAGGAGAATGATGACGTTACAAACATACACACAAAATACAATCGTTCCTCTTTATAATTATAAGTGTAGATGAGCTAGTATCAAACTGTTTTCAGTCATACTATAAAGGGTTGCTGCTTGCATGTTAGCAGTACTCTCATTTTTTGTTACAACTTTTTAGACGGGATTTACTTCTTCTTCTTTGCGAGTCGAGACGAACTAAATTTCTTTTGACCAGTATGTGGCTACATTAATAGCGTTCAGAGTGGCCGCCCATAGATCTTCTAGCGCACAGGAGTCGGGGCACGCTGGGCATGTTAGCAGGTGAGACGGATTTTACTAAAATGCCTACATTCCGAACCTGAAAATATTTATTTTATCGATAGGTACAGCACTGGTCGAAACCCGGTATCACCAGCTGTCAAACTACTATCTCTATCTAATAGCTGTTATTTGCATGGGACAGCAAGTACAGTACCATAGAGAAGACTATGGAGGTCAGTGGAGTAACCGTACTTGACCGGTCCGTACTTCGTGTCTGGCGCGTTTTTTTTTGTCTGCTTTATTACGAAAACTGGATCTTTAGAAGAGGACATTAGAAACCCGCAAAGCGAGGAGACGCGAGGGCCGCAGGCCCATTTAAGGGGGGGCTCGGGGGGCGCAGCCACCTGCTATAAAAAAATTACTAAGGCAAATTTGACACGGTAGGTTTAGGTTAGGTTAGACTTTTGACCCCCTGGAGCGAACGAAGTGAGCGACCGAACGGCAGAAAGAATATACAAGATAATAAATATAAATATTAATACAAATGTATAGCTTCTAAAGAACATATTCGGATTACTATAAACCTTCAAAAAAGCGAGCCAAGTTATAAATGAAACGAACAGTCACTCTCCTTTCTCCTTCATAATTTCTTTGTCAGGAATCTGACGCTTCAGGGAGTATTTTATGTCCTTTTTCCCTTTACAGAAAGTACGGCTCGGTCTTGTACATAGTAGGTAGTAAGTTATCAGGACCCCAAGTGTGCTATTTTTTGTCATTGTAACGCCATCGAAACTCAACTGTCATACAATTGCCATTGTGATTTTTATATTAACATAAGTTTAGAAAAGGATAGAAGATATTTAAGTGGTGTCATGTTTAAAAATGTGAATGGGTTCTTCGCCATTTCTAGGTTCTAGTCTGTAGACTTGTTTTAACAGTTGACGCGCATTTTGCTTTAAATTTTAAGACGTGACAGGACTTATTTATTTCTTATACCTTTTTAGAGCTATTTGACGGAAAGCGCTTTTAAGTTAAGTTCGTGTAGAATGCCGAATCGCGGCCATTTACTGATATATTTTACGTCTTAAAAATATATTTCATCCATTAATCAGCTCAGTAAAGGTCGTTCTGAAGCGGAATCTTAGACTACTAAGTTCCCTGGAGTTTTGTTAAGTCTATTGAGTTGAGCTAAAGTGAGGATAAATTTATATTTTATCCTGCCAAAAGAGCCCCAATTTAGCAGACATTGCTGGATGCAGCAGGCATCTTGAGTTATTGTAATGATGATAAATGTGACACGCCCGTATTATAATAACAAGCAGTGTGTGCTAAATCAGGCTCAGTCGGTAGGATACACTTACAGTTCAGTAGGACTAGGACCTTCATAGGCCTAGGTACCTACCTAACTCATTAAAATAAAAAAAAGTTTTATATTAGGCACTGTTGCCAGAATCGAATCGACAACTATATATACCTACAAAAACAGGTACCTACTTACTAAAATACACTCGGCTTCAAAAAAATCGCACCTTTTAAGAAATCTATTTCAAACATCTTTCAATCGTATTTGTATCATGAAATGTTGGTAATGTTCGGTATCATTTGAAAGGTAAGGTAAGGAAACAGAGAATGCAAAAACAATCATTCATTCAATGTTTTTTATTGGAACTGAGAAAAATTTACAAAACAATAAAAATCCTTAAAAACCCTAATGAAATCTGATTAATTTTTCAAAACAAAGTTGCTTAAAACTAACCTAAAACCTAGTGTTACCCAGCAGCAGAAAAGCGACTCAAGTGCAATTGCCGAGCAACATCACACTGACGTAGTCCTGATTGCAGTAGTGCGATAACTTGGGCGGCTTCAGCAGCTGTAGTGTCCATCTTAAAGGACGTTTTTCTGATGAAAGATATTCTTCTGTGTCTTCTTCGACTGTTGATAGCAAATTTATCCCCCAATAAGCTGTATCGACCCTTTTATACCCAAAAAACAAAACAATACAAACAAAATTTGAAGAGGAGAATCAGTTCCATTGTCATTCACAGTGACGTGAAGTGTCAAGCTTTTTCTTTATTCAAATGAAATGGATATTTTTTTAAAGAGTTTATAAAGGGCTCTCAAATGATACCAATATTGCTACGAATAACTGCTTGTCTTAAGGATTACCAGTGCTTGAAGCCTATTTTTACGGACGTGCGATTTTTTTGAAGTCGAGTGTATAAGCAATTTATACCTACAATATACTAAGTAATTGATAAAAGAAATCACACGCACTGGATTTTGCGCCGTTTCGGCACCGTCGCGCATTGCACCGCCGCCAATCCATACCGCCGCTCGTTTATGTCAGACTGAGTTATTATTTTTTTGCTGTTTGTTATGCTTGTTACGTTGTCTACATTGAAAAAGCTAAATGTGTGTGTGACCATAGTAACAAATATTTTTTTTATCTATCCATCTATCTTTCAGAAATCTCCAAAATGGTCATAGAAAAAGTCGATATCATGTATTTTGTCACCCTCGTAAGTAATTTTAAGGAATCCTTAGTTGGTATGTGTCGCCGCCGCTACTTACGATGTGTGCTTTCGCACTTCTAGTGTGCTGGGTTGCCTACAAGTGGTCGCTTATAGCTATAAGGCCGTCATTGCTTATATTGTATTATGGTATTTTTTTTGTTCCTATATAATGTAATGTTTTAAATGTGAACAATAAAGCGTTGCTGTCTATCTGTCTACTAGGGCCTAGGGAAGAAATGTCAAACAAGCGTGTTGGCAATGTGTGTGTACGGTCCACGTCGTCGGGTGTCGACACGTGTAGGCCATAGACACAATAGAGAACATCGAAACTATTCTACTTATATTAAGGAAAATGTTGAGAAACTTCATTACAGTTTCTGGGTTTTGATACTATCGCACATTAACTTTTAGTTCCATAGCTATGGCTTGAAAATGCACTGATTCCAAGTTACAATCGAGAAACTGAAAAAGAGTAGGTATATTTAAATAACCCACCCATTCAAAGAGGCTCTTGTAAGGGCAGAGCACACCGGCCTGAGTAATGCGGGTCATTTGCAGCACGTGTACACGGCGCGTGCCGGTTGTAATGTACTTAACAGGTTGTATGGAAGATGGCACACCGCTTACGTTGCGTAGTTACGCAGGCCTGTGTGCTCTGCGCTGCAATCGAAGAAACTTTATTTACTTATTCGTACAAGACAGAGTGCTTACCAAAACACAGCCTCACACACAACGTTTGGCAGTGCAGATATTACTTTCTCTATTTCCAAGGCATTTGAATCAGATTTACTGAGATAATAGTGCGATAAATTTTACGAACCTAAGTGTTGTATCAGGGTACTATCGTAAGGCCGAGCGAGACTATCCAAAACGAAATAAATTCGAATTCGTATTGGCATTTTTATATCCAAAACATCTCTAATCTGTACCTACATAATAACAAATTAAATGGTATGAAATAAATCTTGTTTTCAAATGCGTTCTTACAATACTTTATTTCAAGTAGCTTTAACCATCTGCTTTATAAAATAACTAACACCGCTTACCGACTGAAAATTTGATTTAAAATAAATACTACAATAACCAATTCAATATTAATAAAGATAACATATCGGAAATAAACTTAAAAAGGCATTAAACAAGAGCGAACTTCTAAACATATTGACACAATCTACAATTATGTGCTATGATATAATGAATAAATCATGACAAGTTAACGCCTAGACTTACAATAGACGATGCGCACAACAACTTCACGCCAGAATTACAAATGATTTGGTATATAGATAGTCTCCGCGCGTTGCACCGTGATGCAGCTGGACTAGCCGTCGTCGGCTGTGACATTCCGGGCGCAAACGCGTACATTTCTACGTAAGTAAATTCAAAACGAATCGGATAATTTATTTGATAAAAATCGCCTCAAGTTCAACTGACGCCAGTCCACTCACATCAAACAGTAATAATTTTATATAACAAAGCGAACACCCTCACTAGCTGTTTAACACTCCCGCTGTGCATGATTCCTAATATTATATATTATACTTACACTTTACGTTAAAGCTTAGAGCATTCACCCTAAGAATGGCAAACCTGGGCTTACCCCTTTACATGTTGTTTGTTTGCTAATTGACTGTTTACCATCTCCATAGGGTGAATGCTCCAAACATAAAAGTTAACAGTACGAATAGGTACCCTTTAAAGGTGCACTGACATTATACAGAGGCAAAAGTAAAAACCCGATCTTTTCTGGCTGTATTATCAATGCATGATTTAAATCTTAGGATTTTCCTTTGCAAATGTTTAAGGTGATTTGATTCATTGGTTACTAGATGATACCAGTGTTTTTGCTGTTTCCAGAATTAAAACAAACCGGGATTTAAAAAAAGTTTTGCAAATTGATGTTATTTTATGAAGCATGGTATTATTGAGGAAAAATTAAACCGTGAAATGGTACTGTACGTCGCCATAGACTCTGTCGGCTATGTTGTCAAATTTTACCAGCTATGGCGACTTTGGGGCTGTGGTTTTGGGTTTTGACCCGTTTGGTTAAAGTCCAGGTCTGAAAACGCCTGATTACTAATTATTATTTATTACAAGAAATCCTCATAGTAAAAATGACATTTGCGTCACGGGCGGCGCACGCTTGACCTGTTGTCTGTGTTAACCTTTTGAACGCCAATGACCACTATAGTTGCTAAACGCTCGCGTACATACGACGCCACTGACGACTAAAGTAGTCCAAATTTACCTATTTTTATAACTTAAATTCTGTCTTGTTTAAGACACCGGGCTGCTTGCCGATAAGTTTTACCATCTTCACATTTTTCTATGCTTGGCGTCGGGGGTGTGCCGACGTAAAAAAACTCTGGCGTGCAAAAGGTTAAAATCCATAAATTTTGCACGTGTTTGAAGCCATCACCGGAAGATATATGAGGTAAAATTCGTCGATATTGCAAGGGCATGTCCAATCAAACCTCAAAATATGCAGCGCTTCGAAGATGTCTAAGGCACACAATTTCAAAGGACAATGTTCTACAAAAGCCGTCCGTTCAAATTGGCTGAAATTTTGGTGATATGCATGCAGTACGTAATAGTCACCAAAATGTAAAAATATGAGCGAGCGGCTATGACTAGTTTCAGAGATATAGCGTTTTGAATGTTTAAAATACTAAATATATTTTGATGTGAAAATGCATCACATAACGTCTTATGACATATTTATCTGTACAGTTACAACCTATACCGGATGTCGTCGGATGCCCTGGAGGACGGGGAGAGGTAGCGTCGGACGCTATAGGGGCTACGGAGGCCCTGAAAGGAGAGGGGGACACTGCGTCTGACACCATTAGGCCATCTGACGCCACAAAGGCGTCGGACGTCCACAAAGACGCTATTCACCGACTGCAAGGGCGACCCGCCTCCTCCAATAGCGACTAGCGGGTAGTGGATAAGGGCGGACGCCACGAAGGTGTTGGGCTCTGTGCACGTGTTGGACGCTATGGAGGTGTCGAACGCTTTGGGGCCTCGGACGCCATGAGGGTTTCGGACGCTTTGGAGGCGTCGGACAGTATGGACACTTTTTTACGCTTTGGGGGTATTGGAAGGTTTCCTGCATAGGACGCTGAGGGTGTGGAACGCTACAGTGGCGGCTTCCTTTTGGCTTCCGATACCCTTACAGTATCTGTAGCAAAATATCAAGTCATGTTTAAGTGCACATTCAGTTCATGAATATAAATAACGACTTAAGATATTTTTAGGGGGCCATAGTCAAAACATTACAAAAAACATATTTCCTTGCATTTTTTATTTCTTAAAATAATATTAGCTAAAATAGGAGCCAAATTACATCGGATTATTACTTTGGGCCGACCTTGTAGCAATGCAGTATGATAGAGAGAATAACGTAAAATCTGACAACTAAAGTTCATAGTAATATGTAACTCGAATTCATGTTGCAGTCCGAGTTTTCAATAAAAAAATACCGTTGTGGTAACGGGTAAGAAAATACACGTTGGATTCAAACAAATGAAACTAGACATGCCGACCATAATTTTTTTAGATACAATATAAGACGGAATCATAAGGATATTTCAACAGTATTCTGCCTTATAAGGATATTTTAAGTGTTCTGCCTAATTTATCTCAAAATATTGTGGCTCTTTCCAGCACGGTTTATGTGGAAATCCATGACCTTACATAATTGCCTTAAAATTTGTCGCACGAAAACCAGAACTTATCGGGAAGTGGCTTAATAGATATAAGGAAGGAAAGTGGCGTACTGGAGAGAACTTCTCTGCAGCAAGGTCCATCAGACCGCACCACGTAGCGGAGATCTAATTGTTTTTATAAATGTCGTGAATTTGTCGACCCCACATGCAAAAATCATAAAGGTCCGATGAGCCGTATAAAAGATATAAGAAAAACAATGTCGCGTGCTGGGGAGAACTACGGCACGTCGCGAGGAACTAATTTCTGAAAAAAAAAAATGTCGGGTATTTGTCGAACCGGTATGCAAAAAACTGAATTCGTCGATCTGTAGATAAGAAGATAATTGCATATACTAACTTGTATGGGTCGACAGTACGGGAGTCCAATTTCCAATTTATATGTTTAGTATACAGGGTGTAAAAAAAATCTTGCAAATGTTATAAGGGGTCAACCAGCGCATGAAACTGAACAACTTTCCCAAAGCAACATAGGTCGAAATATAAAAAATTTTTGGACTTCCCATAGAAAGTTACCGATCGACCAAGACAATTTATTTGGGAGGTCAAAAAAATTTTCTCACATTTCGACCTATGTGTCTTGGGGAAAGTTGATCAGATTCAAAATATTTGCAGCTAATATTTTTACACCTTATATTATTATAATTATTTGACGGAGCAGGGTTTGGTCCTGAGAAGACATACTGTCACTGAGACCTTTTGCAGATCTATTGTGGCAACCCTTTTCGCTTGACCTCTTCAAGTCGGGCCATTCTGAGAAAGGCCACGACTTGTTTGGGTTTAAGAGTATGGAGATCCATCGGGGACAACAAATAGCCACCCGCAGTCCGGCTCGTTGTTTGCACAAGTGCCTCACATTCGTAGAGGACGTGAAGCGGTGTTTCATCGCCCTCAGCACAAAATCTGCAATATGTGAACTCAGATAACCCCATTATTCAGAGGTGCTAGTCGAGATTACAGTACCCAGTAAGGGCCCTTGTCAACAGCCTAACATTATTCCGGTTCATTGCTAGTACCGTGGAAGTATATTTCTGGGAGAATCCCCGGATCAGCAATTTTGAGTGTGTTAGACCTGCTGATCAAGACCTCGTTGATTCGCCCATATTTTAAGTTCTCCCAAAGGTGACTCGAACCCTTGTCCATTGTAGTGGCAAACATCCCCAGGCCAAACTTGCCCTGAAGATCTTCACTACAACCGTTAGAATAACATTTATACCGTGTTGTAAACTTGCGGGGGTCATCCACCCCTCCGGTTTTGTATCGCTGAAGGCTGTTTATAGCCCTTTGGGGTTTCATGACGGCACAGGCTCTCCGCCAGTCCTCCGAGGAGGGCCGAGGCTTTCTACCTCCCTGCAAGGTCGGTCTTCATTCAGTACCTCTGATCCAGTAAAGTGGACCCTAACAAGGAGCCTAAGCGTCTCCCCGCAGAATTTGTAAACGTACGATCTGGTCCTCTTAGTAGCCCCAGATGAGACGCAGGGGCTTTAGATAGTATCTTGTGAATCTTGGCAATGTGAGGGGTGCTCTTGCTCTTGATTGTCTCACAGAACCGTCTCCAAGGTCTTCTCTTATCCCTTCTAAGTTCTTTAGAATCCTGTAAGTGCACTGCTGTAGGCATCCCAATCCCCGTTGCTCTTCGCCCTGTTGAACTATAATACATACTAACAACCAATATATAATAATATATACTGTGTGATTTTGGTTTTGAGAATATCATCACCTGAAAGTCAGCTACTATAGGTAGATACTAATAACTCGTTATATTTTTTAAAAGGCTCATCGGTTCTGTCTGTTTTTTGCATGTCGGGTCGACAAATACATGTCATTTTTTGTTTAGAATAACCAGGTCTCCGCCACGTGGTGCAGTTCTCGAGATTCCAATGGGCCGTGCTGCAGAGGCCAGCACACCACATTCTTGTCCATATATCTTTTAAATGGAGTCTTGAAAAATCTTGTTTTTGTGCGACTAATTTCAACAAATTATCGACAATACATCCTCAAGGTCTGGGATTTCCACATAGGCCGAGGAGGAGAGAACCACAACTCAAAATCGGCTTTGTTGCAACACCGGGACCTCGACACAATGCGTTTATCCCGCGTGTGAAATATTGACTAGTTTAAATGAAATCTGATAACGATTGCGAATTTTGAATTAGCTGAGTAGGTACCTACAGTAATCAAACATCACTACCGAATGAGGTACCGATTGAATATTTAATCCGAAAATGTATACAATTTATGCTAACGATACAATCAATTAAAAACCTATAAAATACAGATGTGACTGACGCATTCTTTATTAAATTACT
The DNA here is from genome assembly GCA_029255805.1 of Keiferia lycopersicella. Taxonomy (NCBI): domain Eukaryota; kingdom Metazoa; phylum Arthropoda; class Insecta; order Lepidoptera; family Gelechiidae; genus Keiferia; species Keiferia lycopersicella. Next base: position 10,451,728 of record JARACZ010000006.1, on the reverse strand, counting down.
TATGATGATATAACAAAGGAGCGAGACATCAACACACCGAAAGCCTGACCTTTAATAAAAATGTATATATCTATAAGTTTTGCCAGATATTTGCCCTCCTCTCTTAGGTTGGGGTTGGAAAAGGTCGAATTTGCCACGTTTGTCAACCTGATTAATATTTTAGAAAGATAGCGGAAAATTTACACGACATGCTGCTACGTCCCAAACTACTAACATTTATTACCTTTAAGACTGTTACATGAATATTTAAAAATAATACGCAATAGTTTTAATTAGGTAAACCTTTATACAACGCTTAACATTACATGTTATGAATATAATTGTATGATAGTGAAAGATATACAAATGCTTTTTACATATAAAATGTAAAACACAACAAGTCACAATATTTATTGCCAAATTAGAATCGCTTTTCCATTAAGTCGCGATTAATTGAATTTGATATTAATAAAAAGAATATACGCGTATTATATGACGGTTCTTCTACCATTGTGTTAGCTGGATGGTTTAAGAATATGGGGATGGTTAGTAACGCGTCAAATTATCTGAAGAACAACAAATTGCAACAGTCTGCATATAAATACTTTTACAATGCGCGTCTTGGATGCGGCATGATGAGCTTAGAGAGCGGCCAGCGGCCCACTAGCACGTAGCGTGGCCAAGCTGCCTTGTGCGAGAGGGAGGCGTCGGGAGTGGCAGACAGCGGGTCGGGGAGGAGATGTCGGCTCACCGCGGTTATAGAGACCGTTCACATGAGGAACTTGCCAATGATGATGCCGAGGATAGCCACGCCAATCGTGGCCATCACCCACGTCATCATTCCGACTTGCGCCTGCTTCTCTGGACCATACGAGTGGCGGCGCGCCATGCGTCCGTCACCAGCAGCCTGGCGTAAACGCAGCAACTCTTCCTGCAAACCACGAACATGATATAAACTTTATAAACAGTTTTTATTAGCGTAAAATAACAAACAACGATAGATTATAAACAATCGAGGCAGAGTAAAACCAGTCGAAATATTGTAAAACATTGTGATCCGTGTGATCACGCACGATTCAACGTAGGTTTTATTTTTAGTGGACTACAATAATATAAATTAAAACTGAAAAATGTCTAAACACACTATGGCGAAAACATGAGACTGAAGTTTGGCGCAAATCGGCGCAATTCTCTAAAGCGCAATTACGCGTCGGTACACTCAACGTTACAATATGCGTCGCGTTATAGTGTACAGCCAAACTTCCGTCGAGCGTAAGATAGACGATAGTAACGAGTATCCCATTCGTATAGGAGACACATTATACGCGAACCAGCGATCGATCGCAGTTCGTATCAGTTGCCGAAAAATCGGGCGTGGGTCCACCCGCGCCACGTCACTACTAGACACTGAATGCACTAACTAACTCCCGAAACTAATTAGCAGCCGCGTAAATCTGGCACTATAATTACACTGGAAAATAATGAATTAGGGTCATGTCAAAAATATCTAGCGTAGTGAAATAAATTGCGTTAAGTAGACAAGCCTTTATACAATTCAATGCTCTTTAAATTCCGGTAATAAGATTTCGTAAGTTAATGTAAGGATATGCCACAAAACAATAAAAACCGAAAAAGGCAGACATTCAGAGATGTTACTACGAGACTACTGCATTATTTTATGCTTTTATTTCTAACCTGTTGTTCAAGTGAGTATGCAAGCCATGTTAATAATGTTTATTTTCTACTCAAGAATACGCACATTGCTGGAAACCGTATGGGGTCAGGTTAATACTATTAGGACTGTCGGTATATCGTTTCCTACAGTCCAAAATGTTTCGGATGTTAAGAGGAAACCGGCTGTAACCTACGCAGACCAAGAACAGGCAGAACCAGATGGACCGCATAAAGAAAAGATCGATACTTGTAGAAAACTATGCATCGTAGTCGCTTTCTTACAGGATTCGAACCCATGTAACAAGTCGGATGTCTTGGAGAAAGTAAGCCCAATTCATGGAAAAGGAAGACGACAACTTGTAGAAGGTAAATTGACGCCACGTAGACCTGCAAACTATTGGACTTCATACTCCTTGCCGTGTAAGCTGAAACCTTGCTGGCTGGTATAACCTTTATTGGCAGAGGCATTTCTGCATGACATTCTATATTTAAGTTTGTGAAAGGTAAACAAACTGCTTTTCAAAGAAAGCTACAGCTGGCGTACGAGCTCCAGATGTTTTAATACGACTTTGTTTACCATGAGCCCTAACAATGGTTATGGGCCCAGAGGAAACGTGTAAAAATAATAATATATTGTATTGAGTTGTTTGCGGGTGACAGACTTCAAAGTAAAAGTTGTTCAGGTATATTGTTTATCTTTACGAAGAAAATAGGTACAAGTAAACATGAACTATACAAGAATAGAGTTGTTGAACTGCGAAAACTATCAAACCTGGAAGATTCAAGCCCGCGCGATGTTGATAAAAATAAGGCTTAGGGATATAGGGATATGTCATTGAAGTGAAGAAGAATCCAACGAGTGAGTTTGAGGCTGTAAAATGGGCCACGAAAAAGCAAAAGCCGACATTATCTTGTAGATGAATGGCACGGAGTTGAGGCATACCTAAAAGGATGCCAAACGTCCCACGGTGTTTGGCTGAAACTAGAAGCAAAGACCCTGCTAAGAAGGCGATTTTACTAAAGTGCACACGCTTGATCGAATTAGCCAAGACGACGATATTCGAGATCACAAGAACTCCTTTTTTGATACAGTAGATAGATATGGATGTAACTATACACGATGACTTACTATTTATCATGTTGCTTTATAGCCTGCCACCTAGCTTCGAAAACTTCCGCGTAGCAATAGAGTCCAGGGAGGAATTATCGAAGCCTGAATTCTTAAAGATTAAGATTCTAGAAGAATATGAATCGAGAAGGCAGACGACGTCATGTGAAGGCGTCATGTATGGAAAAGTATACAAGCTGAAGCAACGTAAAGCGAAGGTGATCAAAAGTGACCAGTGGCCTATGCAACGAAGCTACAAGTGTAATCCTACAGGCGAAAAAGTGGCAGCATCGCGCCAAAATTAATAATTAAATAGCAACACTGATGAAAATAACAACTACATGCGTTTTATGAAACAAACAGTCTACAATTTTACAATTTACAAGTACAGCTGCCTTTAGCTTACCAGCGACAAACTATAGTGTAAATTTTGCTTTTAAAAACACAATTGAGCCAGTTTTTACAGGTGTTTTTCTAAAGACTTGTATACTACAAGTGTAAAAATTTACAACTTGTGAAGTAATTTCGTTACAAGTTAAGAATTTCCTATTAATATCTGCGATAAAGAATAACAGAGTACTCAGAAGGCTTCAAATATGGTACGAAGTTGGAGTACGGACTCAAACAAAGAAATAAAACGAAGACAAAGAAAAGTAAATCATAATAGCAAAAATATATTGAGCAGAAACTATTCAATTTCTTATTTTTATTTCATCCCTATTTATGAAAAATGTGCTGAGCTTTTCCACCATTCGCACGTAGCGCCACCTACTAGAAACTAAACGAGCAAAACAAAAATTTCCTATTTTCTTGAACAATGACATTGACATCCACCGACAAATGGCGGTATAACCATTTCGAAATGATGGCGTAGCTAAATGCCACAGACCGGTGATGGGCAGCAGCATCACTGGTGCGAGGAGCTGCGTCCTGCGATCGCCAAGACGCAAGCCTGGCGGGGCGATTATCTTTTAAAGGCAAACTCTCATGAAACAAGCCATCGGACCAAGGCCCCCAGTCCCCGGCCGCCCCGCTATTCCTGGCCAAGGCGGCGGTCATGGTAACGGCGGGTCAGGGGGTGCTAAGAATCACCGGGTCACGATCGGCCGCCAACCCAAACTGACCCTGGCTACGTTCAATGGACGCACGTTACGACTGGACGAACACCTGGCGCAATTAGAAGAGGAGCTGAAGCACATAAGGTGGCATATTCTACTAGGGTTATGTGAAGTCCGAAGAGAGGGAGAGGACACCATAACTCTGGGATCGGGCCATCTTCTGTATTACCGAGAAGGAGATCAGCCCTCCCAAGGTGGCGTCGGATTTCTGGTTAATAAGGTTCTCTGTGCCAACGTTGTAGAGATATCAAGTGTGTCGAACAGGGTCGCGTACCTCATAATTAAGCTAACCGAGAGGTACAGCCTCAAGGTTATCCAGGTTTACGCACCGACCTCGACACACTTGGACGAGGAGGTGGAAAGCATGTATGAAGATATTTCCAGAGCCTTACATACCACCTCCAAAGCTCACTACAACGTTGTTATGGGGGACTTTAACGCTAAAGTGGGAGTACAGACTTGCGGCGAATCGAGTATGGGCAACTACGGTTTTGGAAGTAGAAATCACAGGGGGCAAATGCTCGTCAACTTCTTTGAAAAAGAGGGCCTCTTTTTGATGAATTCATTCTACAAAAAGAAGCCCAAAAGGAAGTGGACGTGGCAAAGCTCCGATACTGTGACGAAAAATGAGATAGACTTCATCATCGCGGACAAACGGCGCATATTCAGGGATGTCACAGTGGTCACCAGGTTTAATACTGGAAGCGACCACCGACTTGTTCAGGGCACTCTGGATATTAACTACAAAGCTGAAAGAGCCCGCCTGGTGAAGTCCACGCTCCGACCGAATCTACTCCAAACCGTGGTAGGGTCCGAAACTTTCCAATTAAAATTGGAAAATCGATTCGCTGCCTTGGAAACCACAGATGACGTTGACCAGAAACTCGAAGAGGTGGTGGAAATTCTCAGGGATGAAGGGACGAAGTTCTGCGAGATTAGACGTAAGAGCAAAAAGTCCAAACTTTCGACGGAAACTCTCAGCTTAATGGAAGAGAGACGTACAGACCCATTGTCAGCTTCGACGAAAAGTCAAGAGCGCAACAAAACCATCCAGAGGCTCGTGCGACGTGATCTCCGATCCGCAAACACGCTCTTGATTGAAAAATCAATTGAGCAGAATCGGGGACCAAAGGTGTTCGCACGGCCTTTGGGTAGGAGCCACCTGACGAAGCTGACAACTGAATCTGGGGAAGTCGTCGCATCCAAGCCGGAGGTTCTGTCGGAAGTGGAAGACTTCTATGGCAAGCTCTACGCCTCGCAAGCTTCAAAGCCCGTACCCGATACTGAGGATTGCAGAGCCACCCTCACACGCCACTTCACCGAGGACCTGCCCGAGATCAGCCGAGACGAGATCGAAATGGCCCTGAAACAGTTAAAAAATGGAAAAGCCCCAGGGGAGGACGGGATCACGACAGAGCTCCTAAAAGCTGGAGGAACTCCCTTATTGTAACAGCTCCAACAGCTCTTTAACTCCGTTCTCTTCCATGGGAGAACTCCGCAGGCATGGCACAGAAGCATGGTGGTACTGTTCTTCAAAAAAGGAGACAAAACCCTATTGAAGAACTACCGCCCCATTTCGCTTTTGAGCCATGTTTACAAACTGTTCTCCAGGGTCATCACGAACCGTCTTGCGCGAAGACTCGATGAGTTTCAGCCTCCCGAGCAGACCGGGTTTCGAAGGGGTTATAGCACCATAGACCACATTCACACGGTACGGCAGATTGTACAGAAGTCTCAAGAGTACAATCGGCCCCTGTGCTTAGCGTTTGTGGACTATGAGAAAGCTTTCGACTCCATCGAAACCTGGTCTGTTCTGGAGTCTTTGCAGCGTTGCCAAGTCGACTGGCGATACATCGAAGTGATGAGATGTCTGTATGAAGCCGCCACAGAGACCGTACAAGTACAGGACCAGCGGACTAAACCTATCCATCTCCATCGAGGAGTGAGACAGGGGGACGTCATATCCCCGAAACTGTTCACTAACGCTCTGGAGGATATGTTTAAGACGCTGGACTGGAAAGGTCGTGGTATTAATATAAACGGCAAGTGTTTAACACAAGCGCCATCTATCGATACCTTGTTTAACTATGTTAAATTATTACTTACCTTTTAGGGCCTTGCGCTCGCGCAACGTTAGATAATTAAGGTGATTTTGAATAGATGTCGTTATTACTTGGTAGTTCACAAATTAGCCGTTAGGATAACGGTAGGCGGCGCTGGTGTACATAGAAAGCAGCTTCGGCTGCAACTGTTCGCATCCGATCGTCCGATAATAAAGTCGCGTCATTTCACATTAAAAATCTTCTTTTATTTGGTCATCCCATTTTCCATGGTGACCCCTATGTTCGATAGCTCTCTCAGTGGGGTACAGTAAAACCCCGTAGCATAGGCGCGGAATTCTATTTTCCAGCTTTTTACGGAGTTTAGTACGTGCTACGTACCGACCATCTACGTGCCTTCTGAGACACGCACGCGGAGTGCGATATTTCTGCAGGAGAGCCGAAATAATTGTGTGGAAGGATCAATTAAAGGAAGATACAACGAAATCAAGAAGAATCAAGTGTCGACGAGCCCTGATTGACGAAAATTCGCACGATCGGACGAGGCGGCGACATACCTAATTACCAACGAGCGCCATTACAAGCATCATTCATTACAAACGTGGAATCATCGTGGAATCTTGGACCCGAACGTTGTGAAGAAGGAGCATCACACTTTGGGAGGCTAAGTACCAACTGGTCGCGTGAGTTTGGCATTTTTTAATACAATTTAAAAATGGTTTTGGAATCGGAAGAGGGGGCGAAATTAGAGTCAGAGCGGTTACCGGCGTTAAAACGTGAACGCGGGGTATTAAAAGGCAAGTTAACTTTGTACAAAAAGTACGTAGATTCGCTGGGTAAAACAAATATTTCTGTTGTAAAGCTATTAGACTTGGAGTTACGTACAAGTAATATAGAAGAAGTTTTCGTTGAATTTTAATCATGTCAGGACACTATCGAAACGATATGTTCTGACTATGAGGTACAATTAGCTGAGAGGGAGGCATTCGAAACGAAGTACTATGAATCCGTCGCCTTAGCCCGGTCGTTAATTAAAAAGCCGGAGCCAGGGAATTCGGGTAGTTCTGGTAGTGGCGGTCCTAGTAGGCCAGTTGAAAGTGATTGTATTAAGTACCCAGAGATCGAATTACCTAGTTTTGATGGGGACATAAAACACTGGGTCGACTTTCGTGACACTTTCGATGCTATAATTGACCAAAGTAACCTAAAACCTATTTTAAAATATAAATATTTACGGACTTGCCTCAAGGGTAGCGCACTTGAAGTTATTGCCTCATTAGAGTATAATGAAGATAGTTACGATTTAGCATGGAAATTACTGTGCGAGCGATTCAATAATCCACGCATAATAATTAGCAACCATTTAAAAGCTCTGTTTAATGTCGATATGGTGCCCGCGAATCCAATCGCCCTACGAAGTTTTGTAGATAACATTTCTAAACATTTACGAACAATCAAGTCATTAAATGTTGATATAGATAACTGGGACTTGCTAATTATATTTTTCTTGTCCTCTAAACTCGACCCTTCCTTACAGCGAAAGTGGGAGGAGAGAATCAGCTCCAAGGAGTTGCCAACATTGCAAGATTTTAAATCATTTATTAGAGAGCGTGCTGACGTACTGGACACACTAACTGCACATCAATCCAATGGGAATCAGCCCGGTGGTGCCGTGAAGAAAACGTTTGTGGCTACGAGTCATGCAAACCCGAGAGGTAACCCTGGTAATCGTTGTCCAAACTGTAATGACTTGCATTTTATAAACCAATGTCCTAAATTCCTAGCACAAGACATAGAAGCACGCATTCGCACTATTAAAAGGCTTCGTCTCTGCATGAATTGTATGGGGAACCATGGGACCCAGAATTGCAAAGGAGGCAGGTGCAGGGTCTGTTCTGGTAAGCATCATACATACCTACATAACCCTACACTCACACCACGAAACACAACACTCTATGAATTTCAATCTAACCAAAAACCTAATTTCCAATCATACCAATCAAATCAATCAAACCATTCAATAAACCAAATAAATCATACAAGTAATTTCGAGTCTAAACAAAAATCGGAAACCCAAGTTAAACCGGTAATAAACACTTCGTTTGTGCAACCGGGCCGCGAGCAATCAATTATTACGACTGGACTATTGTCTACCGTATTAATTGATATTCGCGATAACGAGAACCGATTACATACTTTCCGAGCACTTCTAGATAACGGGTCAATGAACCATCTCATTACGCAACGAGCGTGCGATGCACTTAACTTACCTAAACACGAAATAAACATGCAGGTACGCGGATTCAATGGTAGTTTAACCGAGGTAAACCACTTTTGTAACGTTACCGTCCAATCTAAAAACGATTCCTACTCGATCGATTTGTCATGTCTTATAGTACCAAGCTTATGTAAGGTAACTCAACCATGTGACTTACAAAATATAAAAATTCCAAAGCGTATGAAGTTAGCTGACGATTTTTCGTCTTTTGAAGGCCAAGTCGATATGATTATAGGCGCGGGTCAATTTTATAAGAGTTTACGCGTGGGTCAGCATCAGTTAGGTAAAGGTCTCCCCGATTTACAGAAAACACGATTCGGGTGGATTCTGACTGGCGATGTTATGATTTCACAGCCGAATACGCAAGTAGGGTGTAACTTTGTTTCTATCGAGAGCCGGGGTAGCGAGAACATACTAGGTAGCCTATGGGATAGGCCGCCGGAGCCAGAATGTGAGAAGTTCCCAGATGATGGGCTGAAACAATGTGAGGAGATATTTAATACTCACTCGCGTTCGGATGAGGGTAACTTCATAGTGACAATCCCATTAAAAGAGGATCCATCTTCTCTAGGGAGGTCACGTCACATAGCTTACAAACGATTAAAAAACTTAGAAGCAAAATTTACAAAAAACCCCGACTTCAAACAACATTATATAAATTACATGCGAGAATTCGAACAATCAGGCCATATGATCAAACTTCAGAATCCACCTGAAGGTTTTTGTAATTTTACACCGCATCATGCTGTAGTTAATTACGAGAAGAAAACCACCCCTGTTAGGGTTGTATACGATGCATCTTCTCCAACAGATAGTGGCCTGTCATTCAATGATATACAGTACAAGGGTACTATACAACAAGATAAATTGATCAACTTATTATTACGATTTCGAATAAATTCTTTTGTCGTATGCGCGGACATCGAAAAAATGTACCGTATGATATATATTAACCCTCAACAACACAACCTGCAATGCATCCTATGGCGCGAGAACCCAGGTCAACCTATAGGTATTTATGCCCTTAATACATTGAGTTTCGGATTGAAGTGTGCACCGTACCTAGCCACGCGTTGTTTACGTCAGCTGGCCTACGATAACGAGAAGCAGTTCCCAGACGCATCGGCAGCTATCACTGATGGATTTTACATGGATGACTTAATCTATAGCGGTGAGAGCGAGCATAAGATGGCGGAAACAGTAAGTCAGGTAGATAATATTCTACAGGGTGCGAAATTTAAGCTCAGGAAGTGGCGGTCAAACTCGCAGGTGTTACTGAATAATGTAAGTACAGTCAGCACAAACACTTCATCAGACTCACCAGTTTCGTTTGGGGACAGTTCGAGTAAGGTACTAGGGCTCGCGTGGTGCCATGAAAACGATAAACTAACATTCGCGTTTAAAAATAAACCGATAGGCGATCAATTAACTAAACGAAAGGCGTTGTCAATTTTGTCGTCAATTTTTGATCCGCTCGGTTTGCTCACTCCTGTTTTGATTAAGGGTAAACTTTTTATTCAACGTCTGTTTATTGATAAGACAGGATGGGACGAAAAATTACCAAGTTCATTAACCGAAGAATTTAAATCATTTTACGCAAACATTCAAACGCTCAATATGCTGTCCGTACCGCGTCAAGTAACGATTCATAACTACTGTTCGGTAGAACTGCACGGGTATTCGGACAGCAATCTATCTGCTTACGGCGCGGCAATCTACCTACGATCGACTGATAAACAAGGTAACATTCTTGTGCGTTTATTATGTACTAAATCTAGAATAGCGCGCAAAGAGACAATACCTAAATTGGAATTAAGGGGGGCAGTATTATTAGCTAATCTTTACGCAGAAATTAAAGACGCGATTAAAATACCGTTATCCTCCGTAAATTTTTGGGTCGATTCAACCGTAGTTTTAGCCTGGATTAAAACTCAACCCAGTAAATTACAAAGCTTTATTGGCAATCGAGTCAAAGTGATACAATCGTTAACGAATATAGGTGATTGGGGTTGGGTAAGCACTCACGAAAATCCCGCGGATTTAATTACACGTGGCGTTTCCGCGGAAGGGCTCGCGCGAAGTGAGTTGTGGTGGCACGCCTCTTCGTGGCTTCGGAAGGCACGGTCGGAATGGCCAAGCGCTGAGTCACCGCGCGGAAGCGAATCAGAAATCGCAACCGGGACTAATGTTATTTGCTGCGCGACGGTAGACGACGAAAATCAACCTAATTTATTTAGGCAGGATTTATTTAATAAATACTCGAGAAACACAAAATTATATCGGGTCTTCGCATATATGTGGAGATTTATTAATAATTCGAGAAACGCGAACAATAAACTTAACGGCCCACTTTCAGTGGATGAATTAAGTAGGTCTTCAAGCAAATTAATGCAATTAGCACAAATAGATGCTTTTCCTATAGAATACAAGTTATTACAAAACAACAAACCAATTCCAAAAAAATCTACTTTATTAGATTTGAGGCCGTTTATTGAAAATGGCTTATTACGTGTAGGGGGTCGTTTGACTGACACTAACTATGCACATGACAAAAAACACCCAATCATTTTACACCATACTCACCCTCTGACCAAGCTCATTGTACGAAGCGAGCACGAGCGTCTGTTACATGCTGGACCGCAGCTGCTGCTATCTTCTGTACGCGAAAGGGTGTGGCCGACGCACGGTAAGAGTCTAGCGAATAAGATAGTGCGAGCGTGTGTGAAATGTTTCAGGGTCAACCCAAAGACGACCTCCCCCATAATGGGTAATTTGCCTATGTCAAGGGCAACACCTTCACCTGTATGGGATACTACGACAATCGATTATGCAGGGCCATATACCTTGAGGGATCGTAGAACTCGTGGCTATAAATGTTATAAGTGCTATATTGGCATTTTTGTATGTTACAGCACCAAGGCGATTCACATTGAATTGATATCCAGTTTGGAGTCGCAGGCATTTATATCCGCATTACGTAGATTTACTTATCGAAGAGGTAAACCTCGCATTATGGTGAGTGACAATGCTACTACCTTTGTTGGGGCCCGTAACGAGTTGTCCGAGTTACAGCAATTTTTAAATACCTACTCTACAGACATTGTCAATTACAGCGCGAATGAAGGTATCACACATAAATTCCTCCCAGCTTATGCACCCCATATGGGAGGGTTACATGAGGCAGCGGTAAAGAGCTGCAAATATCACCTCAAACGCATCGTTGGTCAGGCTCTGTTAACTTATGAAGAGTTTTTGACCTTATTAATTCAAGTTGAAGGGATTCTAAACTCCCGCCCTCTATGTCCAATACCCTCTTCCGATACTGATGACATTTTTGTATTGACGCCTGCTCACTTCTTGATCGGAAGGTCAATATCTAGCCTCCCAGATCACGACCACCGCGATGTGTCAACTAATAGGCTCAATCACTATCAGCAGATCCAGCAGATGAAGCAAGACTTCTGGCGGCAATGGTCGCGCGACTACGTGGGCCTTCTCCAGCAGCGCACGAAGTGGAGGGCCGCCAAGGGGCCAGCCCTAACCGTGGGTACGGTGGTCCTAATCAAGGATGACAAGGTCCCGCCGTGTTGTTGGCGGCTGGGAAGAATAATCGAATGTCACGCGGGCCGAGATGACATCACCAGGGTGGCTACTATCAAGACGCAACGAGGGGTGATAAAACGAGCTTTTAATAATATTTGCGTTATTCCGTTAAACGATATTGACTAAATTTCTGTAAAGGTTCAAAATTTAATTACTTATTTCTTGTGGTAAAACTCAAAAGTTGTAACGTTTGCTTTTCTATTTAACACTAATGTGTAAATTTATAAAGTTCCAGCCTTTATATATTTAATTACCTATAAGTATGGTTAGGTCATATAATTTGCCTTTGTGTAATTTATGGGGTTCCTAATTTTTACCTTTTTAATAACTTTTAGTAAATTTAATTACTTTTTACATTGTACGATGTACTTAGATTAATTTAATAAGTGTCAATTATTTAAGAACTTCATTATATACTTAAAGGTACTTCTTCAGCAAGTACATCTCTCACTTACGATTTGCAGACGTAATCGTCATTAAGGCAGAAACGCTGCAAGACCTACAACGAATGGTGGATGACCTAGCTGATTCTTCTCGCCGCATCGGTCTCCGGATGAATTTGGATAAAACCAAAGTCATGTTCAACGAACACGTTGATCCGGAACCGATTGCCGTAAATGGAATCCAACTCGAAGTTGTTCAACAGTATGTCTACCTAGGGCAAACGCTCCAACTAGGTAGAAACAACCTTGAGAAGGAAGTCCAGAGAAGAATACAGCTAGGTTGGGCAGCATTCGGAAAACTCCGTCGAGTCTTTTCGTCGCCAATACCGCAATGCCTTAAGACGAAAGTCTTCAACCAGTGCGTCCTACCTGTCATGGCATACGGAGCCGAAACGTGGACACTCACGGTACGACTGGTCCACCAACTGAAAGTCGCTCAGCGAGCTATGGAGAGAGCTATGCTCGGGGTTTCTCTAAGGGATCGTATCCGAAACGAAGTAATTCGACAGAGAACTAGAGTGACCGACATAGCTCAACGTATTAGCAAGCTGAAGTGGCAGTGGGCTGGTCATATCTGCCGAAGGACCGATAACCGCTGGGGTAAGCTGGTCCTTGAGTGGAGACCGCGTATCGGCAAACGTAGCGTAGGACGCCCTGTGGCAAGGTGGAGCGACGACATACGCAAAGCTGCGGGCAGTGACTGGAGAAGTAAAGCCGAAGACCGGGTTCAGTGGCGTGCTTTAGGAGAGGCCTATGTCCAGCAGTGGACTACAATAGGCTGCTAATGATGATGACATTGACATTTGAATTTTGAGTGAATGATGAATGAATCGATAGTGTTGTATTTCGACTTGTGAAGTCTACTTGTAATCGAGATTTTGGAGCGATACTGGCCAAGGTAGCTTTACAAGTGTCTTCATAAAACGCCTGTAGCCTGTAAATTGTAACTACAACTGTGGCAGAATGTGGCAACTGTGTCTACAGGCAGAATTTCGCCTGTAATTGTAGGATTGTAATTGTAGCTTCGTTGCATGAGCCACAGAAGGGAGAATAATTCAAGTTTAAATGTTTCAGATGCCACATACATATATGGACATAAGGCATCACAATGTATGAAGAAAGCAGGAGATAAATCCCATGTTACTGATTCATTACAATTTTACTGGAGATATTGACAGTGTCACAAATCAGCGTGAACTTACATCCCTTAAGGGGATTGGTCGATCCGAATCGGTGAAACATTATTACAGGCTTTACGCGATGCTGCATTAATGAAAAGGTCAGTTATGGTGGCGGTTCATGGATGGTTTGGGGAGGAATCAACGCCCACGGGAAGACGGAGCTTGCCTTCGTGTCTGGGCCACGTCATATATTCTTTATTGCATAAATAGTACAGAAAACTAATACAGAAATTTTGTCGCAAAGGCGAGCTTATCTCTTAATGAGACCTGCATAGTCTAACTGCATTAAACTGTCATCGGTACGTGGAGTGTAAGTGTCTTGAGCCTCATGTGATGTCCTATGCCTACTTTATTGGCAACGATTCATGCATGACAATGCTAGAGCCCATACCGGACGTCGTACCTTCCCGTAGTCACTATCTCCACTATGGAATGGCCAGCAAGAAGTCCAGACATGAATTCTATTGGACATGTACGGCACGAATTCAGGAGACGAGCTCGAGATGTTATTTCGTGAGCATACCTTGGATTTTAACTTAGTGCAATCTTAGCCCTGCTTGATATGGAAGAGAAAATTGAAGAAGCTATACAGAAAACTAAGAAAGAAATCTATCGAAATAAAAAATATACCCTTTACAAGAGAGGAACATAAGATTGCATTGGTTGAAAACATATACAAGGCTCTATCAGTCGACCACGATCCTGCGCAAGTTGTTGAAGTCTACCTCATTTCCACGAAGAACGATAAGAACAAGAAACTACTAATCATTGAAATGACAAGTGTTCAAGCATAGCGGGACCTACTGAGCGCTTTCAAAAACCACAACAAGGTTAGAGCAGCACCTCTTAATACATCAGATCTGGTTTCAGTGGCGAGGAGACGTCAGTATATGCTGGTGACTACCTAACGACCCACGCAAACGAAATGTTCTGCTATGGCCGTGAACTTAAACGTCAATATGGCTTCAAGTACTGCTGGTCCAGACATCCTAAAATCTATGTTGAAAAACCAGATGACTCCGCGGCTATTCTTCTGAAAACTCTATGCCAGATTAAAGACTTCTAGTTATTTTTATTTCATTAAGCTGGCATTCTTATTTACCGAGATATTTGCTATTTTTCACATGGCCCCAATTCATCGCTCTCTAAACCTCCGTCGTTCGAATAGGCCATATTTGACAGCTGTCAAACCCATACAAAACGACATGTCAACAAAGAAAAATAGACCTTAAGCCATAGCATTAACATGATTTTGACAGCTGTCAAATATGGCCTATTCGACCGACGGCAGTTTAGTGTAATTAATATTGTAACAAGTATACACTCCCGCTAAATACAGCAAACTTACTCAGTCCACAACTAACCAACCAAAAACAATACGCAATCTTTATTCAACAACACACTATTTAACACTAAACGCGCGGCTGCTGTGCAAACAATATCAAGCACTTTCTCAAATAGTTTCACACATATAAGTCTTGCGAATCCTATTGCTGACAATCGCGTTGATGAAACCGTATGCTCCTTGCAATGGCGTCTATAGTAGATTTCATTAAAGACTTTGATGCTAAAAGCTTTCTTTAAAGCTACTTTCGTTTTAAATCCAAAAGACTGCAAATCCAAACTTAACCTGGACTCAAAAAGCATAACCAAAATATCACAGAATATCCGCAGTATTAATAAGATCCTAAATGATTTTTCAGTATTCCTAGATAGACTCATCCACATATAATTGTTCTTGCAGAATGCTGGTTTGATGATAAGTACTCACACTTTTATTTAGACAACTATGACTACCCTTGTTCTAGGAATTATCTGAACCAAGATAACGACATTGTAATTTATACCAATAAAAAAATTTATGTTCATGTCACAGAGCCAGAATTTACAGATGGAAGCTGTTTGGTCGTCAAAACTCAGGATCTTGCCATTATAGCTTCGTATAGACCCCCAATAATCAACATAGACACTTTTATCAAATCATTAGACTATGTATTGCAAGCTCAAATTGAGAAGACGTTTATTTTCGGTTTGCGGAAGTTTAGATGGTTGCCCATATACCTTAGGAAGGACTGCCTTAATCTCTCCCTTCTTTACTGTGTCCTTTTCCTTTCTCATACTTCCCTTACTTCAAAGAGAGTTTTATCTTTTACTCCTCCACGGTGGCTCGCAATCGCAACCTCCTTCTTTTTTGCACATAAATCTTTCAGTCTCTTAGTCGCCTCATCTGACATCCACGGGAAAAAAATGGTGTGATACCTAAGTAATAATGCTCAACAGCCTATGATTTAGATTTAATAATTATTAATTATGTATTTAATTAGATTTAATAGTTATGTATTTGTAAGAAATGTCAAATTAGTTTTAAATCGAAAATTTAAATAAAAAATCACTTGATAGACATCATGATTTCGATTAATGATTTACATAATTTGATTTAAATTAATCAAACCTGGTAAATTGGGTCATACTATAGAGGGTTGCTGCATGGATGTTAGCAGCGCAATCATATTTTGCCTAAACTTATGAGACGGGCCTTAATCTATAACCATGTCATTTAATTTTTAATCAATTCGCCATTTTGAATATATGCAACTTCAATAAAGCCAGTATCACTCGCGTGGCGCTGCCCTAACTAAAGATCATATATCAACATCCGCTTAGCACTTAGGGTTATGGCTCGTGCAGAAAGATTTGCTTATCCACATACATATACATACTCCCAAAAAACACAAACAATAAACTGTTTTTTTTTCAATGGGCTGATTCACCCTTTAAAATATTTGCATGTAATATATTTTACGCTGTATATAATTTATTATTATTATGGACTAGGATAACGTTAGCAATATTTAGCAATCACACGTCAATTGAGAATCTAATTTAGATTTTTTGCATGCGGAAGTCTGCTGCCAGTTGCGCTCATACAACACGTTATCTGTGTTAATGGTTAAATTTTGTAGAGTTAATTTTAAACATATCACTAATTAAAAAACTGAGTAGTACAAATTGTGGTATGAGTGTTATAAAGTAAAGTCGCTTCCCGCGTCCTTATGTATGTATGCTCAAATCTTTAAAACTATTCCACGCATATTGATGGGCATTTTTAAGGCATTTACGAAGAAGGTTTATATAGGGTGCATTTTTATTAGTGGCGGATCCGTTAAGGGTGTGTTCTGTCAATGAAACTGAACAACTTTCCCAAAGGAACATAGGTCGAAATATCGCATCAAGGCCAAGGATGCGCCTGCCCCGCCCTGCCGCCCCCTTGGCCTTGACGCGGCGGCCTAGTAAGTAGGTCAGTAGGTCACTGTGCCAAAGTGCGCTCATCCGGTCATTCAACTTTGCGGTCAGCTGTTTTTAAAGTATGGGATTTTTTCTTCATATTTCGACCTATGTTCCTTTGGGAAAGTTGTTCAGTTTCACTGACAGAACACACCCTTAACGGAACCGCCACTAATAAAAATGCACCCTATATTTATAATAAATAATACGCTAAAAATATTGAAGCACTGATAATTTTAAGAGATTTTTTTTTGCTTAAATTGCAAACGCTGCCTGAAATCTAGGTGATAATCAAAATAATGTTCTTTCTTAAGTATTGTATGCCTTAAAAAGGTCTACAAAAAAGTCAGCGATGGTATATGTTTATCTCTCAGGCTTCGGTATCGAATTTCGCGGGCAGCGGCAGGATCTTTAGCATACATTCAAATGAACCAGCAAGCAAGCGAGCAACGAGCGGCGCACTGCCTAGAAAAGAAGAGGCGAGAGGCGAGCGCGCTGTCGCCGCCGCCGTCCCGCTGCCCGCAAAATTAAATCCCGGGGCCTTAGGGATAACCTTCAATAATCAATCTTTATCCTTTACTTTTTTCGAGAAATAATGGCTTATTTACCTAGCGATTTTAAGCAATAAAGTACTGAAAGTGACATCCGACATTAAACATCCGAGTAGTAGAAACTGTGGTAGGACATGTCGTCGCAGACTTCCGTGCACGATTACAGAAATCACATTTTTAGAAATCAAAATACTGGAAGCCGGTGTTTGCAGCGGATAAGAAAAGTAATATTGCATAGCACACGTTTCATCCGTCGACGCCAATTTTTTCAACATTTCCAACAGCATGTTCCTATTAAGCTCCTTGCCCTCTCAGACAATTTTGAGTATAATCTAATCATAATAGTTGTTATTCGTTCGCTTTGCACGTTATTTAAAATATACATTAATTTATTAGATTACATGATAATTATGTATCGAATAGGTAGTAAAAAGGAAAAAAAAAAACTCACTTTTAGCTGCAAATTTTCTTGTCTTAATTTGCTTTCCTCCTCTCTTAAATGAATAACTTCAGAAGCCGCGTTTTGTAGGTTATCCGCATTTTCACTTTTGTTGAAGGACAGAGTCTGGAAGGAAAACATAAAAAAATAATAATAAAAAAATCCTTTTCTGGTCCTAAATACACTCGACATAAAAAAGAACCGCACCCCCGCAAAAATATACTTCAAGCACTATTAATTCTTAAGACAAGATTATTCCTACCAATATTGGTATCATTTAAAAACCCTATTATAACTCTTTCAAAAATCATTAATTTAATTTGACTTAATAAAAAGCAAGACACTACGAGTCACTGTGAATGAAAATGGGGGTGCAGGCATTACACGTAAAATAAAAATTAACCGAAAAAGTTCAACAGGAAAAATGCAGCAAATATTTGGCGATAATTGACGTATATCTGACGTCGTCAGAAAGCGAGATGTAAATATGAAATTCTTCTAAGTGTGACTAGGATAGATATATTGTAAAGCACAATCATTTGTTTTGGCACCAAATATTTGCTGAATTTTTCCTGTTGAACTTTTTCGGTTGAACTGTTTTTGACGCGTAATGCTGCAGGTCAAAAATGAAAATGATTATTATCTTAAAATTTTGTTTTTATTGTTTAGTTTTTTGGATGTAAAAGGGTTGATACAGGTTTATTGGAGGGATAAATTAAGATAAGGATAAAGAAGATAAGATCTTCAACCAGAAAAATGTCCTTAAATATAGACACTACTGCTGCTGAAGCTGCCCAAGTGATCGCACTACTGCAATCAGGACTACGACAGTCTGATGTCGCTCGGCAATTGCATTTAAGCCGCTTTTCTGTTCGAAGAGTGTAGCAGTTCGTAGAAGGGCCGTGAGTGTCTCTACAGTTAGACTAAAGGAAAGAAGTATAGTGGCTAGAAGACCTCCTACGGGCCCAAAATTAACCGCAGCCCATCGGCGAGCACGCCTGCAATGTGCTCGCGCCTATGTCAATTGGACCCAGGACCAATGGAGAGCTGTTCTCTTCTCAGACGAAACGAGTGTGCCTTTTCTGCAACGACAGACGCAAAAGAGTAGATAGAAGACAATGGAAGCGTTTTGCCGATGCCTGCATCCAAGAGACGGTAGAATACGGGGGCGGTTCATGCATGTTCTGAGACGGCATGTCGGCCGACGGCAAAACTGAACTTTCTTGAGTCTCCCGGCTCGGGAGATCCTTGAAGATCATGTGGTCCCCTTTGCTGGTTTAAATGGCGACGGGTTCACATTAATGCACTATAACGCTCGCGCACACTGATGGAACCTTCAAGAGGTTGAGATCCCTGTCATGCAGTGGCCAGCGAGAAGTCCAGATCTGAACCCGATAGAACATCACTGGGACCAGTTGAAAAGCAAGGTTAGATCCCGTGATACCACTCCCACGACTCAACAGGAGCTCCAAGACGGAGTAATTGGGGAATGGGACAGTATCCCTCAAGAAGAGGTCCTAAAACGGGTACGATCCATGAGGGACCGCATGCAAGAGGTCATCAGGGCAAGAGGGGTAACACTAGGTTTTAGTTTATTTTAAAGAATCTTTGTTTTGAAAACTTTCGTCAAATTTCATAAGGGCCTATTTAAGAATTTTACGACCTTGTACGGCTGAAGGTACTTTGACGATTGATTAAAAAAAAAAAAAAACAGTCCCAATTAAAAAAATATATAAAATAAAATAAATTTTCTGCATTCTTTCTTTTCTTACCTTTCAAATGATACCGAACATTAACAACATTTCATAATACAAATATGATTTAAAAAAATAGACTTTTTAAATAGTGCGGTTTTTTTGAAACCGAGTGTACATTATTTGTAATACTTGTATATGTAAATATCAGCAAAGCAAATAAAAGTAAACATGTAATTATAAAGGTTTGAATCTATTAACTGGTTTATTAAGGTTTTTGCAATGACTCTTTGATTATCGCCGTCAACTAATATATTTCCGATGAAACATTCGTTACGTGCTGTAGTGGTCTTTTGCGCTGAACATCTAACCACAATGAGCAAGTTTTTGAAGAACTTTTTGTCGTTTATGTTAGATTATCTATAACGATTCAAACAATTACTGTGTTCGGCACTTCAAATATTTACTTATTTCCTTATTCTTTATGTCCTTGGCAAACACATACCCAGACAGGGGGGGAGGGTATTTAAAAACAGTTTATTGTTTACTCATTGTTTTCGTTGTTATTTTACGTGAAAATTGTAGGAAAATTTAGTTTGCATAGTACTGTAACGTATTTTTAAATGTGTCTCAAAAATAAAATTGAGCTCTGTGTTGAAACAAGTTTAAACTGAAGACAAGATTGTGTTTACAAAAAGGGCTCCGGTTTTTGTATGTTTTATTATAATGTGATCTGTGTGTGATAGAAACAGAAAAGGATGTGTACCCGATGTAGTTAGTTCATTAGTTTATTTATTGATGTGACAACGTTAGCCATGATAAAATCCTGGTTAATGATTGGAGTTTCGGTTAAAATACCTACGAAATCGAAAGCACTTTTGCTTTACCTACTGCCTACCCAGAGTACCTAGTGATGAAACCCTGTGCACGCCACTGAGCATACCATCTGATTCACTTCCACCCGTACTGCTTGGCATACGCAGTGCCTGGAAGCGTGACTTGCAAGTGTCACCGGCAGAGAGCCTCTACGCTTCCCAAACAAGTTTTTTAACCCACAACAAGACGCCCTACCTGACCCGTCAGACTACGTCGCCAGGTTACGTGCCCTAACAGCGAAACTAAAACCAACATGTGTTTCCCACCACGACAAGAAGTTCATCTTTGTATTCAAAGACTTGGCTACCTCTGAGTTCGTTTACTTTAGAGACGATGCGGTCAGAAAACCGCTAAAGCCCGCCTACACTGGCCCACACAAAGTTTTGGGAAGAGGCATAAAAGCGTACAAAATTCAAGTAACAACAGGAGAACAACAGTATCCATCGACAGATTCAAGCCCGAATATATCTTGACAGATGCAAATAGAGGCGACGCAAATCCTCCATCCACATCATCTCCGCCCAACAACAATCAGAAGACCTCAACAACAAAATCCGGACGTCAAGCGGACACGTCGATTGACACACGTCATTTAGCTGCCGTATGAAAAATCATCTTGTCGATCGTACGTAATATAATTTCTAACAATTTCGCCAGCTTCCTTTGCCCACAAGTGCTCATTTTTTGTATATAACTCACGAGACCATACGATCAAATATATGCGTAAATAATCGCCTGACCGATCTTTCATTACATCAACCACAGCCACCATCCAGCGGTCCGGTACCCCATAAAAGAATTGAGAATGTTTAAAAAATATATTTTTTTAAGAAATTGTTGTTTATCTTGTTTTTTCAATAAAGATACGTAAACATTGTGTAAGAAGCATAAGTAGACAATTAAAATAGCTACATAATGACAGCATTAAAATTGAAATTTGTTAGTTGGAACTCACAAAATATGCAATTAACTGAAGCAAGTAGCCGCCATATTTATGACGTCATAAATATCTACTGTACCATTTTCAGAAGTGAAAACAGACCAATTCGTCATCAGGAGATCATGACGAATCCAACGGTACCTGTCTTAACATCCACACAGACAAATAGACAAAAAAATTAAAATAGCAGATACGTGTTTTATCATCAATTTTAAGTATCACGAAACTATCTTGTATGTTCTCTACTTTACATCCTCTTTAGCCTTATTATATGTATAGATAGAAGATAGAGCCAGATGTATATAGTACGAGTATAAGTTTGTCATGAATGCACTTTATTTTAACGCAAAATTGACAGTTTCAGACTTATAAATGCTAGTATGTACACAAACATAAGAAATATTTTTAAACCAAACATAATATTTCAATGATGTGCAGCATCCGCAATATCAAGGATTTAAAAAATATGGTTACCGTTTTAGCATTTACAGATCCGTCAGCGTCATCGTCCTCCAACTTTGTTTCTTTCTTGAGGACAACATCTACGGCCTCCTGCAAGAAAATGTTATCAACATGCCAAGTTTGGACCAACATCACCCATGAGGTAATGGCAATCGTGGCGCAATTTTTTACAATATTAAGAAATTTTGGAAACTATCATGACAAAGAAACGGAAAGGAAGAAGATTAAAACAATGCAAACAGAAACAAGCAAATAAAAAACAGTAAGCTAACACTAACTATAATATCTTCTATATATGTCGCAGTAAGTTATATAAAGATGGATTTTCAGAAACAAGTTGACCCCCCCTTTTTCCCTTCTCCTCCGCCCCCCCCTTCCTCCAAGTCCCAAATTACGGTATTTTGTATTTTTCCTACTTACTTTTGAACTTAAAATCATGGAATCAAATAATAATTTAAATATAATATTTATATATTTTTTTTATGAATGTGTGTTGCTTATGTAAAAGTGCCCCTGATGATGCTCAGTGAGCGAAACCGGTAGGGTTATACCACAAAATAGAGAATTTACAGAAGGACAGCTCGCCTCCTTTTCTAAAATGTATACCTACTAGGTAGGGTTGCTACTTTTTACGGCGATGAGTAGTGGCATACCAGCTGATCTTCGACCTCGATTCTCTCTATTTGCGCGTCAACGGCAACGTGTAGATGTGTTTGTGAGTTCGGGGCGTTTGTTTGAAGGTTACCTTTTGTATGGCGCGAGCCAGTATTTATTTTGTGGTTATACCCAATAAATATATAAATAGTGAAACCAGTACAAGTGTTTTGAAATACAAATGTGTATTGGCGATTTATGGAGGTGCTAAGAAGCCTCTCATAAATGACGACTCCGTTTAAATACAAATTCAACTAAGTATTCCGAGGTGTAAGACAGGATGATGACTTCAAGCTTTTAACCAATGCGCTGTAGAATGTCTACAAGACCTAACAGTGGGATAGACAACATCAACGATAAATGTCTCACGCATCTCCTCTGCGCCAGCGACAGATAAGAGCCGAATCGCTGCAGAACCTGCAAATAATACTGTTCAGTTTAAATGCGATCTCGAGGCGTTTTGAACTCGGGATGAACTTGGACAAGACCATAGTCATGCTCAATCAACACATCGTTGGTAAGCTAGTCTCTGGCGAAGGTTTAGGCCTTGAAGTAATCCAAAAGTACCTTCGAGGTTAAAATCACGGGAAATTGCAATCCAAAAGTACCTTCGAGGTTAAAATCACGGGAAATTGCAATGCACAAAGGTTTGCAGTTTGGCTGTGCAGCATTTGGGAAGTTGGGTTAAAACAGAATGCCTCTAGACCAAGGTGTTCGTCTTACCATTCACTACGGGTTGGAGAGGTCTGGTAATAAAACTAGCTCACCGGCTACATGTCACTCGGAGAGTTATGGAAAGGTCTATGTTAGGGATCCCGCGTATGCATAACATACGGAACGAATATAAAAAACATCAGAGCAATAGACATGGTATGTGAAGTTCACACATGGTATACAAGAACACCGCAATGTTCGAATACAAGATCAGACCACGGAGGCAATTCCATTGCAGAGAGGCGTGAGAAAGGAGATGTACTGTCACCGAAGCTCTTCACCAATGCAATGGAGGATGCCTTCAAACTCCTGGAGTGGGAAGAACTTGGCATCAATACGAATGGCGAATACTGGGTGTTAGAAAAAGTACTAGTTCCGGGGGTGGATGGATTAGCCCATGAAACTGAACAATTTTCCCAAAGAAATATAGTCGAAATATGGTTAAAAAATCACCTCACATACAACCTGACTCGGTTGGCGCGTACATTATATATCGGAGGTCCAAAAATTTCTCCATATTTCGAATTATGTTCCTTAGGGAAAGTTATTCTGTTTCATGGAATGGTTTATCCCTTGAAAGAAACTCAGTACTTTTCCTAACATCCTGTATATCACTCACCTTCGGTTTGCCGACGATATCGTGGTCATGGGAGAGTCTTTCAAAGACCTCAGCAAATGCTGCAAGACCTCAATCGGGTTTCCCAAGACGCAAGAGGCCAAAGTCATTGGCCAGCTCTCATGTAGCGCCCACCACATTATTACTGTGGGGAACTCGATAGTTGAAGTGGTGGTCAAATACGTTTAACTAGGACAAACAATCTAACTAAGAAGACCTAACTTTGAGAAAAAGGTCACTTGACGAATCCAAATCGGCTGGGCAGCGTTCGGGAAGTCACGCAGAATTTATTGCAATTAATTCTAGTTACGTCCAAATTTCCTCAAGTGTCTCACTCAAGACGAAAGTGTTTGAACAATGTGTGATGCCAGTGTCGAGACGTGGTCTCTAACTGTAGGCCTCTCAAATAGGCTCGGAGTCACTAAGCGAGCTATGGAGAGATCTATGCTCGGCATTTCTCTACTTGATCGAATCAAACCAGGAGATCTGTAGACCACCCGTAGACGAACCAGGGTAACGGACATAGCTAAAGCGGCAATGGGCAGGCCACATTGCTCGAAGGGCCGATAAATGCTAGCGCAGTGACAACGTACCGGCAGGCGCAGCGTGGGACGGTTTCCGCAACATGGACAGACGATCTGGTCAAGTCCGCGGGGATATACTGGATGCAGACCGCTTCTAAACCGGCAAGGTGGATATCTTAAGGGAAGGCCTATGTTAAGCAGTGGACGTCTTATGGCTGAAATGATGATGATGATGATGTCTGTCTAATAATACACTTAGATCACTAAAAACTACAAAAAGGACTTTATTTTTAGGGTTTTTTTTGCTATCCATACCCGCACATTGTTGGTCGCAACCTTGCAACCCGAAGCTGAATTCTCAAAATTTTGCAGGAGAGTGATGTAAATTATTGAAGAGATTCAAGTCTTCATAAAATTATTTATAATGAAAAATATGAAAATTTTGTATAAAAGCTATTAAGATTTAATAAATTATAGTACGTAAGTTAAGTAACATGTTACTATTATTTATTAACCAATAATAGGCGAGCAGCCACTGGCTGATGTGCCTATAATCTTGACTGGTGTGTTTGAGTTGATAGACATATGTATTTTGTTAAAAATCTCATACAGAAACCGACACCACCTAAACGCACTCTCCGAACCACGGAACAATGTTGCTATCCAGAATTTATTTCTGTCTGACGGCGCCGGGCGCCAGCAATCAAAGGGTACCTTTAGATTAAATTCTGTTTATTACATATGATATGATCTGTGTTGAAAACTTCATTCATTCATCATTCAATGTCAGTTTCTTTTTTAATAAGTGGTAGGCAAATGAATTTCGTTTTCAGCAGCTTAGTTGTTGGAGCTAAACTAAGGCACTTTTTAAAATGTAAAAAGTACTTGCCTTTTATTTAATGATGCGATAAACTATCTATTAAAAATATAAAAAAGTCTTGTTATAAATTTGAAATGTTGTCGATTGGTTGAACCGGTTTTTAGAAAAGTGTTTGTCAGACTTAGAAAAGGTTAGGCATATCCACCGATAAAGAAATGGAGGCTCACCCTTATACACATTAAAAAATACATATTTTTCGATTAGTCACTACATAGTACAAAGCAAAGTCCTTTTTTACGTCTGTATTTATGTACCTATGTATGCTTAAATCTTTAGACCTACAAAACAGTTCTTGATGCATTTTTTAAACTGACTTGTAAAAAATGAGGTTTTTGGTTTAACCTGTATGTATGTATGTACCTGTTTGTAACTGCTCAGATATAAAGATGTTTAGAAACGACACATGACAAAATGCAACATTGAGTCCACTCGATAGGAGGGTCTGGCAGCACAGCGCCCAGAATGGCGCGGGATGGTTAAAAGGCAAGTCCGCGAGTTTGAGGAACAGCGTGAAGCAGACCTCGACGCTAAGCGCGATGAGCTCAAGGCCCGTCCACCCGTCGCCATTAACTATAATTATGTAAATGGCAAACTCACGTGTCAACACTGTGCACGACAGTTTATTGCCAAAATTGGCTACAATAGCCATCTCCGGGCGCATCAGCGCCGATCTGATTAGAAATCGGTCGAAGAGATCATCATCATCATCATCATCATCATGTATGAAGGTATGTATCCACGACACACACACACACACACACACGCACACACACACACACACACACACATACACACACACACACACACACACACACACACACACACACACACGCACACAGACACACGCACACGCACGCGCGCGCGCACACACAGACAAGCCCTTGAGCAAAGAAAATACCAGTGAAATTGTGATAATTTATTCTCTCGCGGTTCAGGCACTTGATTCACTTAAATGGTTATAAAACGTTTGTTTGTTTTATCTCAACGATATTTCATATATTTGTGAAAGGGTACTGAAACGCGTTTTTTTTTCAAATAATAACTTAATGTATCTCATAATTGAGTTATAGCGGCTATACTTTTCAATACTGTGCAACTGAGACAGAAAAAAAGGATACCTTTTTAAATATTTTAAGAACCGCTACCTACGGTATTAAAGAAATAATTATAGACAATATTATTATCTTTAAAATGACGTATCACACAATAAAATTGATGTCTTATAACTCAAGATATTCTAACAAACATAAAACGCTCGGCCGCCATCTTTGTGACGTCATAGTAATGCGTATCCCCACTTCCCGCAACTAAAACTGGCGGTTTCGAGATCCCTACAGCACAAGGAATCCATACATACCGGTTTTAGGTATATAGAGGAGAGGTCAACAGAACATCTCAAATTGCTCAATCGCCGACAGACTAGTAGGGACCTTTGTTCCCTTTTGCCCCCACAAAATTTGTGACTAGTGACAAATAGGAATTTTTATTTTTCTTCTATTGGGAACAATTTGTCCCTACTCAAAAAGACAATCCATAAATTTAACAGACCTCCAATCAATCTATCAAATGATAGTGGTACAGTGTTTAAATATAAATAATTTCATTGAACTTATGGCGCACAGACGATGGCCCGAGCAACTAGATAAAATGCGGGTGGAGAAAAATTGTTCCCAATTGTCTCAGTGTTCAATTTGTCTCAATAGTGTTCAGATTTTGTGGGTACAAATGGGAATAAATGTACAGGAAAGTCTAATAACAGCTAACATTGCAATCAAATAGACCAATGTGTAGTGATTTACCTTTGGTGAAGTTTCTGCAACAGCCACCCTCTTCTTGGTTACTTCATTCTGAGAAGCATTGTCCCCAGCATCCTGAAAAAAAATTTTTTATTTGGGACTAAATCAACCAACCAGTGGCGTATTTACTATCAATAGGAGTTGCCACTCTAGGGGAGCAGGCATTGAGTGGCGGCGACATCCCGTGTCTTTAACTACCAAGTTATGTTTTCCGTGTCCAGCTATTTTAGCTGATGATAATGTATTTAAAGAGCATGGGAAAATTTAGTATAAAGCTATACTTACAATTCCCAATAGCAAAAAGATACTCATTCTGGCGACAAGAAACGAAACATAATACGCCAATATTTTTAGAAATAATTTTATAGCGAGTAATTTGAGGACTTACAGAAATCGAATCGGCCTTGAAAAAATTGCTAAAGTTGCTTTATATTCATATGATTTGAATAGCAATGAAACATTTAAAATCCCTTGTTACTATTTAGAACATGCTCGCTGTTTTCGTGTGGGACACCAGATAGGCACACAAGCAGAGCAATTAGATACGTATACCAACTTACATTGAGATTAATGGCACGTGGTGTTTCAAATACACACTTCAACTTGTAGTCCATGAGCTGGTCTGGGCTGATCTCCTTCCACTGCAAAACAAATAAAATTTACAATTGTTACATTCAGAAGCTACCTATAATTTGAAAATTAAATTAATGTTCATTGTGACACTTTCTCTTTTCGTGTGAGACACCGAGTCGTCCAACGACCCGATGAACCCTGGTGATAGAGTTTTTCAACCACCTACTACGTATACAAGTAGCTTGCCTCTGACATGGTTGTGTAACGACCGCCATCTAAGTAATCCTAGACAGCAACCGGGACCTACGGCTTATTGTGCTCTCCGAAGCACGGAACCATCTTTTTTACAGACAATCAGGTAGTTCAGCCCGCAATGTTCTAACCAGACTAGGAACAGATCACAAAATGAAAAATATCAACTAACCAGTAGTTATAATCTTATACTTATAAAAACGTTTGTACTCATTCATTCACTGACTCACTGATTCATCAACACACAGCCTCATCTACGACAGCTAAAAACATGAAATTTGGGCAGTAGGTTAATTTTACTCCAAAAACATCTACTAAGAACGGATTAAGGGGGCAAAAAAAGAAATTTAACATTTGTATGTCTTTCAGCCAATTTGTCCCACAATTTGTTATTATATTGAAAAGAAAAATTCAACACGTGTTTCAGCATTTTATAGTTTTAAAGCCTAAAAGAAAAAAAAAAGATTCAACGTTTCATGAAACATCATGATTTTTTAATTCAATTTGTTTAAATATTTCATATTAGACTAATAAAATAATTGAAGATGTGTTTTAGGGTTTTTAATTTGTAACCCGTAAAGGGGTAAATTCGGGATTAAAGATGCATGCAACTCATTGCTCTTTGAAGAAATCTGAGTATTTTAACGTTGATATTAAATAATAAACTATGTAGAGTATTCTAACGTTGATAATAAATAATATGATTTAAAGAGCTACAAAATCCGATTCTAAGTAATTTTTTGCACATGCAATCAAAGTGTCGGACATATTTTTTGTTCAAAAAGTGGCCAAATTAGCGGCCTTAGCCTGGTGTTTTAATAAGTTTTTTTTATTTCAAGATATTAAGTCAGCGACGCGAAGTCGGGGTTACCAGCTAGTTAGACATTAAGTCTCTATGAATTTTTTGTTTATACTTGGCGCAATGCTTCAGAGCTGTACATTTTTCATGTATAATCTAAGCTTAAACATTATTTACAGAAATCATAAATTTTAATGAGAACTAGCTGCCCGCCCAGCGGCTCCACCCGCAGTAACTATTTCCCGTGGGAATTAATTGTTTTCCTGGCAAGTATTATACATATAAAACTTCTTCTTTAACCACTCGTCAAAATCCATTGTGTAGTTTTAAAGATTTACATACATACAGACGCGGGACTTTTATA
Source organism: Keiferia lycopersicella (assembly GCA_029255805.1). Classification (NCBI taxonomy): domain Eukaryota; kingdom Metazoa; phylum Arthropoda; class Insecta; order Lepidoptera; family Gelechiidae; genus Keiferia; species Keiferia lycopersicella. The sequence goes on along the minus strand of JARACZ010000006.1, from coordinate 10,422,865 downwards.
CTATGAAGTCTTTACGGTTTCACAGGATAAAGTAAGATACTTACTACTTGATCTATGTTAGTCTTTCCCTCTGGAGCGATCACACTTTGGACCATAAACTTATGTTTATGTTTTTCATTGGAGTCAACGTAGACTGGTTGTGGAGTGACTGAAAATATAGTTAAAATATAATTATAATGAAATCATAACAACTTTTTGAAAAGGATGATGCCGTGGCTTGGACCCACCATTCTGCCGCTAGCTGTTTTGTCCATTTTAGTCATTTAGAAACCATTCATTCAATACATAAATACAATAGTCGATTTGATTTTTAGTCGTATTTGCTTTTAATAACAAAAATCTGCCTGCCGGAATTATAAGTTAAAAATAAAAGTATTTCGCTCGTTCATATAAGGTACCTGGTTAGCCGAGCGTAGCTCGGATGTATCGCCCCCAAAAACGTATTTTGTTTCTTATACTACCTATCTAATATCCGCATATTCACCTAGTTACTATTCCGCGCGTAAACCCGATAAAGCCATAATGCAATAATCATGTATTAAGACAGACATACAGCAATATATAGACTATTTTGTAGGGATGGGACAAAATTCGTTTTACATTCGGTTAAACCGAGCTTGGGCAGGTTTTGCAGAACTTCGGTATTCGGCCGAAATTCTGTTGGTAAAGCCGAACTTCAGGCAAAAGACGGTTTCTTTTTTTTTATACTAATATCCTGGATTAGGTAAACAGAGCAATAGTCGTACCAGGATGCCAAGGCATGGATGTTTTTCTAATGCTAATAACAACAAATTGCAAGTGATCCCAAAACCAAGTATTATCAACCGAAAGCGCAGGAACATAAAATTGTTACTGTTTACAATGACTAATTGATTTATTCACGACAGTATTGTACTGCAACTCTCTGACATTCTAAAAACATTCATTGTGAATCTACTTGGAAAAAAACGATTGAATCATGAATCTTTTCCGAAGTTCAAATTCGGTTCATTCCACATTCGGCCATCATTTTTGACAAAGTATACAAAAAAATAGTGAAAAAACTCAAAAAAGAAACCTCCTAAGATCACATTTGTGTCGTTTTGAGATTACAATTAATCGTGGTTTTAACTTTAAGATTTCAACAAGTATACCTAATAAAAAATAATTAATATGACAACCTTGTTTTCTAGTCAATTTTTTCAAGCCAGTCAAAATTCCACGCCAATTTCATACTTGCATCGCTCCGCTCTACGTTCCCTTACCCAGGTAGTATAAGTATTTAGTCTACACGCTTATTCAGTCAACATGCTTGCTCAGTCAGCATGCTTGCTCAGTCAGCATGCTTGCTCAGTCAGCATGCTTGTTCAGTCAGCTTTCTTATTCAGTCAACATGCTTGTTCAGTCAGCTTTCTTATTCAGTCAGCGTGCTTGCTCAGTCAGCATGCTTGCTCAGTCAGCATGCTTGTTCAGTCAGCTTTCTTATTCAGTCAACATGCTTGTTCAGTCAGCTTCCTTATTCAGTCAGCATGCTTATTCAGTCAGCATTCTTATTCGTCAGCTTTCTTATTCAGTCAGCATTCTTATTCGTCAGCTTTCTTATTCCGTCAGCATGCTTGTTCAGTCATCACGCTTATTCAGTCAGCATGCTTATTCAGTCAGCTTCCTTATTCAGTCAGCATTCTTATTCGTCAGCTTTCTTATTCCGTCAGCATGCTTGTTCAGTCATCACGCTTATTCAGTCAGCATGCTTGTTCAGTCATCACGCTTATTCAGTCAGCATGCTTGTTCAGTCATCACGCTTATTCAGTCAGCATGCTTATTCAGTCAGCTTTCTTATTCAGTCATCACGTTTATTCAGTCAGCATGCTTGTTCAGTCATCACGCTTATTCAGTCAGCATGCTTGTTCAGTCATCACGCTTATTCAGTCAGCATGCTTGTTCAGTCATCACGCTTATTCAGTCAGCATGCTTGTTCAGTCATCATGCTTATTCAGTCAGCATGCTTGTTCAGTCATCACGCTTATTCAGTCAGCATGCTTATTCAGTCAGCTTCCTTATTCAGTCAGCTTCCTTATTCAGTCAGCTTTCTTATTAAGTCAGCATGCTTGTTCAGTCAGCTTTCTTATTCAGTCAGCATGCTTATTCAGTCAGCTTTCTTATTCAGTCATCACGCTTATTCAGTCAGCATGCTTGTTCAGTCATCACGCTTATTCAGTCAGCATGCTTGTTCAGTCATCACGCTTATTCAGTCAGCATGCCTGTTCAGTCATCACGCTTATTCAGTCAGCATGCTTATTCAGTCAGCTTTCTTATTCAGTCAGCATGCTTATTCAGTCAGCATGCTTATTCAGTCAGCATTCTTATTCGTCAGCTTTCTTATTAAGTCAGCATGCTTATTCAGTCAGCTTTCTTATTAAGTCAGCATGCTTATTCAGTCAGCTTTCTTATTCAGTCAGCATGCTTATTCAGTCAGCATTCTTATTCGTCAGCTTTCTTAATCAGTCAGCATGCTTATTCAGTCAGCTTCCTTATTCAGTCAGCATGCTTGTTCAGTCAGCATGTTTATTCAGTCAGCTTTCTTATTCAGTCAGCATGCTTATTCAGTCAGCATGCTTATTCAGTCAGCATTCTTATTCGTCAGCTTTCTTATTCAGTCAGCATGCTTCTTTAGTCATAGTATCGTATCAGCCGAAAGGATCAAAAGATCCAGTATTTTTTTTTCATATAAGGTTACAAATGATAAAACAATAGTCAAGGGACACTTCGAAATAAAATAACCCTTATAAAATCTGGTTACTAATGTGATAGCGTATTACAGTTTGTATTTACCTTTTTGTGACCTTAGAGCAAATGCTAAGACATAAGATCCATTTGTATTTTGTTTACTAAGAAAATTGACCTTATGTCATACCTTTTGTTTCAAGGTCACCAATATCAAAGGTATCGTGCTAAATTTTACAATTAAAGCGTCTTAATAAGTAGAAGTGTCAAAATTAAAACTAATAGATAGCAGTCATGTCATGTCATTCATGTCAAGAAGAAAAGGATAAAATAAGTAAAAATAAATAAAAAATATTTGAAGGCAACGTGATTTGCAAAACATTATTTCGATTACTAGTGTCGGTAAGTATTCCGTAGGTTTATTGACTTATGGGTCATGACCCAATAAACCTGCAAAATACTATGAAAACAAAAAAGAGTAAAGTTACTTTTTTCTACTCAAATTATAGCCATAAATATTGAAATAAATCCAATCATTCGAATCTGAAAGACACGTTCTTGTTTTAAAGAATTGTTTTTTTCTGACATATAGTGAGGCTAGAATGTAAAATCTGTTGGTAGTATTTAAATGCCATAATTCAAAAGGTTAAATTAAATACGACTGATCTGGTTTGCGCTAGCCTTTAAACCCCGTAATAATACCTACATTATAAACTGCAGGATTTTTTTTCAGTATAGTATAAAGTAGCTGCATAATTTGTTCCTTAACATACACTATAGTCTATAAAATATAGGATGATCCCTGTGACGTTTGTGACCATGGAGCAAATGCTATGACATAAGTTTCATTTTCCTAGTAAACAAACGAAAATGGGCCTTATGTCATAGCATTTGCTCCAAGGTCACAAGCAGACTATAGTCTCTTTCGACTGCATAAAATTGACTCAGATCCCTGCATCTCGTCATGGATCTCTCGCAAGCAATAAGTTTACAGCCTCCACAAGTCCACACTAGTTTTGACTTCGATCTTCTTTCATGTGACACAGGCATCGTTTAATATCTATGTGTTCCTCAATACTTGTAAGTTTTAATTTAACAACTACTAGTATATTATCGGTGGAGCAATCAGCATGTACGGTCTCGTACGACCGCACAGCCTGAATCAGCTAATTCACTTTTTAACTATGTAACATAAAATCAGTTCACGTCATACAAGCGCAACGTGCACTCGCTTTCGTTAATATTCTCAAGTTATTATCGATTGTCATATTGTAACAAGTATATAAAACTACATTCAAGAATATCATCTCTCATTCAACAAGACTTAATCATCTTAAAGATTGTATAATCTAGCAAGAGACAAGCATTTGCAAGCAAAACAATGAAAAATTCCAAAACCTCGTTCGGAGGTGAACATGCGACCTCGCACCTCGTATGGAAAACCATTAATTTTGTATCTGTATGAGAAAAGTTGGCAACCCTGGTAATGTATGGTAATGTCACTGTCGTTCATATATTAATATATTTTTATTCTCCAGTGTTGCGTTTATTATTTTTAGGAATTTTAGTGATACCATTTTTATAATCGTATTCTGACGTCATAATGCACTTACGCCCTTTTAGAATGAGCGATTAAAAAAAAGAATTTATGTAAAAAAGGGGTTGCATTGCTCATACATCGGTCAGACCGAACAATAGTCGACCGCATAAAGGAACATATCAGAGCAGTAAAAAACAATGATGCCCAGAAATCAGCCATAGCAGAACACCATAAGCTAAAAGTTTATTTTAAAGGTTAATTATTTGATTTACAGATTATTGGTTTGGGGAGAGTTAAGTTTGGATGATATGCTATTTATTTTCACCTTATTTTCGAAGATTGGATTTACCAATATCTCGATTTTCACAGAGAAAGGGGGGTAACACCCGTTACAGAATGATGTAACTGTACATTTGATGGCATTCTTTTAACATAATTAGATTTATTAAAGTCTTTCTATGGACGTAATTTTGGTTTATTTGGTAAGGTAACCAACCACATTCAGCATTAATTGCAGCAAAAAAACTACAAATTTTAAAAATTAGTTTGCTGTCATGTAATGTAACAGAAATATTGTGAAATTTTGACATTTAATTTTAAGATTGACTTCAATTATTGTACTAAGTCTATACTACCTGTTACAAGTGAAAAAAAAAACAGAAATAACCAAAGAATTCAAAAAATTAAACTTTGAAAATGCATTTTTTTCTCAAAGTACTTTTCGAAATACTTCTCTTAAGGATATTGAGAAATAAAGTGTAAACAAACACAGAAAATAATACTAAATTAGTATTCACCTAGTTTTGTTTCTATATTTACCCAATACTAAGTTATGTTGTTTTTTGTTTTACAAATTTCCATTTGTACCAATTTCATATGAGTAAAGCCCCCCATTACAATGGCAAGTAACATTCGTTACATATCACAGACCCCATAAAAAGGAAACTTGATCCATATTACTAATTTAACCTCATAAAATTATGCACTACTTATTAAGCTATCACATCAATTCACTATCAGCACGTATTTTTTACAAAATTCGCAGATTTTTGCAATCTTCTAAGACTACCTGAAGATAAGAGGCCAAATCGGGTAACGCCCATTACACACATAAATGGCTATTTATTTTTGTGTTAATAAATAGGTATTACAATTTTGATACATTTTCTGAAAGTACAACTCAAATGGAGGGCATTATAACATAAACATTGATCAGTTTCCTTTATAATTTTGCGAGTTTTTGTCAGTTAAAGGTGTCGATCGGTAACACCAGTTACATGGAATTACCGTCATTTATTCTAACAACATAAAAACTTGCATGGAAGAATCCTTCATCTGATCTTGTTGTGTTGGTAATCAGGTCAACGAACAACCAACAATTGTATCCATACCAGAGTATTTTCAACTGCCTACTATTGAATAGTCATAGATCTCTGTTATGATGGTAATGTAAATATCGCGGCCTGTAATCAATCATAGACAGAAGGAAGTAACTGGGACTGATTAATGCAATCAGTGTCTTTTGGGTCTAGTGAACTCAACCAGGTAATGCGGGTAACTTATCTTGTACTGCCCAAACCAAACAATAGTTTGTTCCACGAGTCAAACTTCTAGGAAAGAAATTTGTAATTTATAGTTTAACACCCATTAAGAAGTTTTGAACTGTTTTTAAACACAATTTATGGAGTCCCCAACTAATAGTATTAATTTTCAATTATTAAAGTTCGCACAGCACATTAGCACAACTGTTCAACTTTTTCTCCAATGGTTTCTGTCATAGTTGGGCTAACACTTTCGGTGAGAGTAATTATTTGCTTTGAAAATTACTCATCTAATTTTTCTTAACAGTTTTTCGATATTCACAGTTATGATTTTAACAGGTTCTTACAGACGAATTTATTTTGTTTTGAGTTCCCGATATTACGACGCTGATTTAAGCAGGACAATAAGAACATGTTATAATCATAACTCTTTAAAGTGTAAACAACTGTGATAGTTTAAAACTTAGTCTTCGATCTTTTCCATCAAAACTTTTTCCATAATTTGCTCCATGACTTTGGATATTGTGCAAATTGGTAGAAAATTATTTTCGGCTGGCAATACCACAGAGCTTGCATGCACTAAGATGTGTGTAGTGTAGTGTACAACTAATTGCCTTGTGCAGAAGTCCATCTGCTGGAAATGAGTGCTTATTTTAACTGTCAATCCAGTTGTCAATGAGTGGAGTCATAAACAGTGGTGTTTCATGAGAAAAACAGCCAAATATGGCCAACGTCAGATACAACATAAATTGAAATATATATAATAATTTTCTATTTATCTACGTCAGATACAACATAAATATAAAAATATTATATGTACATATTTCGCTTTATGTTGTATCTGACTTGGCAATATTTGGCCGTTTTCTCATGAAACACCACAGTTTATGTTGGGAATATTCACTAAAAATACTACAGAGTCCTTTACCGTTTTTATGAAACTTATGTACCTCACTGCACTGTTTATTAGCACTATTATTTGTGAATTGTTGGGAGCTCACAAAAGTATGTTACACTCGTCTAGGATTGCCACCTCAAAAACATTTAACATTCTTTACTACTTACATACTGAAAAATAAACTTACTACTACTACATACTGAAAAATAAACTTACTGGCAATATCAACTTTGGAGTTGGGCTCAAGGACACCGGAGTTGGGGCGTACACAATACTTCTTTGGTGCAGTTGTCTTTATCTTGAACAGCACTGTGTCCATGCTAGGGTTTATCAGTCGCAAATATGTGGTATAGCCCTGCTCGAACAGTCCTGAATATTCAACTAAAAATTTCAATAAAATATACTATAATTATCAGTCACAATACATATTGGTATATTCAATTGCAATTTTATAATTTTAAAACTGTTAGTTACCTAAATTTTCACCATTACTTACAGTGTAGAACCTGATATGGTATACTCTTACAACACTGATCTTTCTGAGCTTTTTTGCACACCAGATGTATGTATAGATTTGACTGTACACCATACCATATTCATTGTTGAAGAACAGTGAAAATACAAGTCTCACTTCAAAATATCGCAGGAGCGCCGAATACTAACAATCAAATAGCCAAAGTGGAATCACCATAACTCATTTTACTACCTACCAGCCACAATAAATTGACAAGGTTTCGTGCTCAAGTCGCCTGGCTTCTCCCTTGATATATTGAGCTCAGTAATTGATTGATCATGGATTGCTAATATTTAGAGTAGATATTAAAAAAAAATATCACCCCGACAAAACTCCGACTTCTGGAAATAGAAACTCCATTTGTCAGCAGAGCTAGCTCGCGACCTATGTATGCTCATTATGTTCATGCAAAATACCTGGCGCTACATGCTCTGAAAAGACATGATTCTTACCTTTGAACTTTAGCTCGTTTTGCGGCTCTATAGTTAAAACTTGGTTGGGCATTTTGTCTAATTAACAATTATTAAAACTCGTTGGCAAAAATAAGATTTAGAAAATGACTGTTCTTCAATGTCGGCCAAAGCGAAGGATGAATGACGAATTCACGGTCTATAATCTTTGTAGACGAAATCGCCTCGCCTTATGTCTATGGTATTGTCTATGGTTGTTGTTATCGACCGCGACAGGTATCCGCCTCCACTTGCCCCCACTTCTTCCCAATTTCGTTCGCCTTTGACATTACGACGCCATCAGATGCTATCTTACTCAAAACTTTGTGATTGTCAGTGTATGTAAAGATTTTTGTTGAAATTTGTTATAAGTGTTGTGTTGCAAACGGTGGCAGTAAACGGCGTGATATCAAATTATACAAGGTCCCAAAAAAATAAACGAGCATCATGAAATGGTTGAACCTTATCATTTGTCCAAAACCACTGACCTAAAGTAATATTTTTAATCAGATGAAGCTGGATGACGTTTACAGTGGTATCACTTTTTTATGAAATGAAAATATTTGAATGATTGAAAAACCCCTGAGTGAATTAAATTGTTTCGATTGTCTATTGAATAATAATTAGTGTGCTGAACTGCCGCAATCGGGTTCGGGGTTTGAATTTGAATCGGGCTTTGTACATACCGACGAGTTTTCGACGACTATGTTACTATAGTATATACGCCTATACTGAAGACTATTGCAAGGAAGCTTGTAAGACTGTCCTGTTTTTCAACATATCTTGTAGTTGAAAGTATAGATGTAAAAAACATAGCAAAATAGCAAATTTATAGTTAGAAATTTGTCATATGAGTGACTGATTGTTCATTCATCTGATTTTCCGAGAACTGAATGCATCACTATTACTTTGAATATGGCAACATTATTTTACAAAGTTACATTAGAAACTGTTAGATAACTCTATCTAAATGAAAATATTACATTACGTTGAGTTTTGAGATTTCATAGTACTTACCTAGAATATGAATATAAATAAAATAATGTTGATTATAAATAGTTGTTTAGTTTTACTTCCCTAATAATCCAAAATAATTATATGTCTAAGTAAATATTTTCTCAAATGAGTTTAAATGGCTTAAAATGTTAATATCCCAAGGTAAACGATAGTACTGTCAAGCTCCAAGCCATTAATAAAATTAAAAAAAAAAACATCTATAACGACAGGAATCGTAAAGCAAGCTTTTTTCTTAGGGAGTTACCCGTCTGATACATTAGTATCGCTATATAGTTTATGGACGAATTCGTTCGACATGCGCAATGCGCATGCGCTCTCTTTCTTTTCCATACGGTCCTTATTCAGAGACCTAGCGCTAACCATAGGCGCTAACTCAGGCCGTAGTATGTTTTATATGTAAATACTGTATTAGACGTCTTCCTTATTGTGCTTATCAAGTGCATAGTAATTTTACCACTGTAGGAACATTTGTGAGTAAATAATTAAAAAAAAAAGTATCTGACGCATACATCCGCCGTGCGCATGCGTATTCTATATCTACACGTTCAATATCGAGGACATGTTCGGATACCTACACGTCATTCGAAATAAGTTCACGCAACGTAGTTTTACGACATAAGATGAACCCGCCACGGCAAGGGGCGGCGGTAAAATGATGTTAAAAAAGTTTACATAAATCTCATGCTCTGAATGTAGGTCATTCATTACTGACAAAAAACCCGACCTCTAAGTTCAACTTACAGGCTAGGTTTTGAAACTAACCCTGTAGGAACCTAAGTAATTTAATAAGTAAGAACAAGAAAAAGAACCAATAGAATCGCGACAATTAAAAAGTTGAATAAATTAAATTTTTTGTCTTATTTTTATTAGGAGTTGCATCCAATCAGTTGTATTTGCATACGATTTTAAATTTCGAACTGCTCGCTGCGAATTTGTTGCTTGAACGCAGGAGCTATATTTTTAATCTCTATTTTATAACCTTAATAAATGAGTTGTCGAATTATTACGTACTCAATATTACAATAACAAAAGTAAAAAATACTAATATCCCTAAGATAAAAAAAAATCTACTTTATACACATACAAAATTCCAATCATAGAATAAAATAATTGCGGTGCAATTTGAATACCAGACGATACAATCTTAATTTATGGATTGTTTCTTGTATTTATCGCTTTATTTTACTGACTTTTCATTCGATATATAAAGCAGTACTACTATACGTCCCTTTGATGTAACATCAATAGCAACCTCGGAAAGGTACCTAGGTTAAAAAACCTCGGTTGCTGTTGATGGGTTACATACCTAGGTACGTAATCTACTATTACATATCTCATGCTCTGAAAATAGGTCAATACTGACCAAAAACACGATCTGTAAGTTCAATTTACAGGTCAGGACGGCCCGCCGGTCCCGTCATCCTATTAAATGCTTTCCACTCTTCCGGTCCGGCATTTATCGATCCGGGAATTTTCCAAACCGAAATTTGTATTTTATCAGTCCGAAGTGACAGACGTACAAAAAGTATGCATGCTTTTGCATTACCCTTTTCCGGTCCGGCTATTTAACCTTATATTTCTCTGAGTTTTTTTTTAAATTGCGGTCACTCGTTAATTTCTTCAAGTGTACAACACTAACAGTTCACACGAAATAATGATTAATTGACTATTCGGAAACTAAAACTCCATCCACAAATTAAGAAATATGTTTAAGAGTGATTCTCGCATTTGGTCCCGATTTCGTGTGCAGGCATCAAATTGGTATGAAAACAAATAAATCGAAAGTTATTTATATCCGAAAAGGTCACTAATAAAAATAAAAAAATGTGGCAGGATCGATATTTGGTACAAGTCTTTTCAAAAATTAGTTATCGAACTTTAGATAGGTAAAATCTCATTTCCATCCGTGTGATTTTCAGTTCATCTTACACTAAAATAATCATATCAAGTCATTTATACGATAAACTTCACAAAGTTTTCCTGTTTTCCGATCATCAGTGAAGATAGCTTATGCACAGTAAATAGTTCAAGCAATAATACTGAATGAAACCTAGAGAGAATCAACATTATATTTTTGTCACACGAAATCCTTCATTTCCGTCCGCGAGAATTGACATCAAGTTTTATCCTTAAATAAGCCTGCTAAAGACGTTGCTTTCTCCACAACCCCCTTCCTTGCAAGTCAGCCAAACCATCTGACTGGAGGTGGCTCCGTGAAAACGTTCGTAGAAAGTTAAATTTTGATTCTCCCACTTAAATTTTGGTTTTGTCACAGATGAGAGGTCATTACCATCCAGTGATTATTATATTAACTGTTCTCTTTTAATGTTTTCTTTCTATATATAACAATAGCATATCGTTATACTTTTATCCATTTCGTATCATAACTTTGAAAGATCTAGGTATCGTGAGAATTTGAAAAAAAACTGTCGAAACTTCATTTCCATCCTACTCATTTCCGTCCATTTCGGCCCAATTTTGACGGATGGTAATGAGCAAATATGAAGAAAAATGCTTTTTTAAGTATCATTTTTATATTTCTACCCATATTTCTTACGAAAAATGATTTAGTTTCAACTTTTATACCTAGAATTGTTATGGATAACCAAGCAGACATTGTTGTGAATAACCAAGCAGATATAGTCCAGAGGCGCAGGGATGATGTCCAGGGGCTGCAGTGGAGGCGTAAGACATGGTAGGAAGCATTAGCCTGACCGTAGGAACTGGACATCTCCTCAGTAGTGCAGTCAGTGAGGTCATATTTCATTATCATCCATGTACTTTTCATTTCCATCCTTGGCTTCATTACCATCCTTTACATAACTTAATTGATAATTATCCCACATGAGTGCCTTTCGAAAAATATTATTAAAAAGGCAAATACGTATCACATTTATAAAAATGAACATGGGATGTTCACGTTATTTTATACGTCATTTAATTCTACAAGAAAATACGAGAAAAACTGTATTTTTACTTTTTCTCTATCCCGAAAAATGACTGAGATATTCAAGATCAAAGTGCGTGTTTCCGGCCGAAGATTTTTAAAAACGCGGGCGAGCGCCCGCCAGCCGATGACGTCACGGTTGTGGTTGTCGTCATTCGGCAGTCGCGCTCGCGTACGCACGGCATCGCGCAGTGAAAATAAAATCTTTAATATAAAATGGGGAAAAAATATTGTATCGTACCGTAATGTTTTAACTCCAAAGTTAAAACACCAGATAAACTCTTTTTTAATGTGCCTTTGGAACCAAAAATCAGAAAAAACAAACAAAAAAAACAGAACCTACTAGCACTAAACGTAGCAGCTGACGCACTGAACCGAGACACATACCTACCTGGTCTCTCTCTCTTTTCGTGTAGGACACCGAGTCGTCCAACGACCTGGTTTAAGAGTAGGTACTAGTTACTTGTTCATTCTGATACCTACTTACTTACCTAGGGCTCCTATTCGTAAGTAGGTATCTCTTTCAGTACTTATACCTAAGTTAGTCGCCATGGTACTGGCGGGTGCGTGTGTGAAAGAGGCGCGTACCTTCTTCAGCCACCTCTTATACCTACATTAAGGCACATACCTACCTACTCCATGGCCCATGCACACATACCTATCTACTGTTGCTGGCGGCTGCCTGTAGGTACGTGAGTAAACAGGTATATTTGCGTGGAGTAGGTAGGTAGGTAACTATGCGGCTTCCCAGCGTCACTTCATTCCTGGCATTCGATTGTGATTGCAATGTGACTGTCACAAGTCACAACCGGCATGTTGCTTGGCGGCTATAACAGCTGGCTAAAGTAGGTATGCTGCATCACCGTATGCGAGTGCTTTACACACAGGCACTCGCCAGTACCATGACGAGTAGGTAAAGTAGGTAGGTGCCCACTGCCCACATAATAAGTACCTTCGACAAGGAGGTCCATCCATAAGTAGAAAGACAGGTACTTCAGGGTAGTCACGAACTGGCGCGAGAACTGTTGCTTACACAGTAGGAGTAGGTATTTTTTATTATCGCTCATAGTACCTATCTATAGGCATAGATATAAAATTCAAAATACACTTTTATTGAGCTGCGATAACGCTACAAACCGTATTCTCTACGTACTTAAAAAGATCTATTAGGTACCTACATGCTTTTTCATCTTTAACCCTCGAATTTCGGCAGCGGTAAAATCCTGATTCTGCATAAAATATTGGGCCACCATCAGGGTATCCACTTTCGGAAGGTTATCACACTGGCCTTTTAGGAAACCTTCTTCCATTTCACTTGATAACTACACACTGCACTTTACTCGGTAATACAATAACAAGCAAAAAAGAAACGAAATATAAGCGGCGCGCTCTGTTGCGGTCGCGAGCTCTGGACAATCGTGACGTCACGGCAAAAGCGCGCGCTATTTCGGAAATTTAAAATGGGGCCAAAACTTCTCGCTGTCATAACTTTGGAAATACTGCATGTTTTAAAGTGAAACAAAAACTAATGTAATGTACTTGATCTATTCTTTAATTAAAAGGGTATTTGGAAGTAATATTTTAACCCTGTGCCGTCGTTCATTGTAGCCCTAACAGCGAAAAAAATTTTTTTTTTGAAAAATGGCCAAATCCGGACCAAATGCGAGAATCACTCTTAACTAAAACTTAATCTTAAGTCCCAGTTCTTTTATGAGAAGCGTATAAATAAAATCGCCACAATCGATTTGTTAATAAGAAGACAGTTTAATTTATTCTCCCAGTTAAAATAGTATTGACGAAGCATTAAATAATCGTGAAAAAAAAAAACATCTTATTTAACACTAGATTTTATTTTCCCCAATGTTCCGACCAAGGGACATTTCCAAATTAACGGTTAATAATCGGTGAACTCCACAGAGCAAAAATGACATTTGCGTCGTTCGCTCACGCATGCATGACAGACATCACTAGTATGGCTTTTCAACCCTCCATGAATAAAAAGTCACACACATATCACATATCACGCCTTTATCCCTTGCGGGGTAGGTTATTTTTAATTTCCGTAAGAGCGTTAGGCTGGTTTCAGAGCGACGCGTCTCGGCAGCGCTGCCCAGCCGCGCGCGGTTCGGGCGCGCGCCTGGGCAGCGCGTTCGCTGTGAAACGACATTCAGACGCGCGCGCTTCGTTGTGGTGTACGGTCGAGTGCAGAGAATCATTAGTACAGTTTTTCTGTGATTAAACGCAATCAATGTGTCTAATTTTACCTAAATATACTTTTATTATATAATAATTGTGTATTTGGGTAAAATAAGACACATTAATTATTGCGTTTAATTACAGAAAAACCATTCGACGTCATATCGCCAGTGGCAAACTTAGCGCGAACGGGTTGTACCTACCTACTTAGTATGTACTTATCTTAAGTTTCGTATTTTTTTCTAAATATTGTATTATACTATGTATCTACTTACTTCTTACACAAAAATAAGAAGGAGAATATTTAATTCTTTCTCAAAAATGATTGTAATGTTTAAATAATTACTTAATAAATGTTTTTCTACCAACCTTTCTGTGTAGTGAAATTTTCTCCGAACAATTCTATCCCGATTTCTTCCCAAGCTTTATTTTTCGCGTCCCTATTTTTATAATTCGCATCAGATGCATTCCACAAACATTCTCGATGACGAACTTCATCAATCAGTCGCCCCGTGTCGATAAAGTCATCCATTTTCAGTCACGTAGAGGAGTACATAAATTACAGTGTGTTGGACTGTACGCAGCCGCGCGTCCGCACCGTGTCGCTCTGAAACGCTACTGGCAATCGAAAGAGATCCGACCGCGGCGCGTGGCGGCGCGGCCGAGACACGGCCCAAAACGCGTCACTGTGAAACGCTACATACAATCTAGTGTAATGCCAGGCGCGCGCGGCTGAGCAGCGCTGCCGAGACGCGTCGCTCTGAAACCAGCCTTAATTTCCGTAAGAATACGGTCGCTATCGCCACGTCTGACATTTTTGAGGATTGTTTTCCAAGGTTGTTTCAGAAAACATTGTGTATCACTATAGTGACAGGTTGTCAGCCTGTCGCCTAAAAACTGTAATACACCAATACCCTCGGGTCCCTTAGTCGGCTCTTACGACACCCGCGGGAAAGATGTGGGGTGATGCAATTCTAAGCCGGCATCAGACGGCAGAATAAAAAGTCACTACAAGTAAATACAGCCAAAAAATGTTGATACTTACCACATTTAAATTAACTAGTAAATGGTTATTATGGCCTTTGGGTACATATCCTTAGGTTATTTTTGTTTAGTTCTCATGATTTGTATAGATACATCATATATGCATACCAGTAGGCAAGGTAAACACAAACTAAAGAGGAGAAAACTAATAAAAGAAGTATCAAAATTATTATAACTCTAAATGGTTGTTGCATGCATGTTAACAGTGCTCTCATTTTTTGCCACGACTTTTTAGTTAACCTTTTGAACGCCAATGACCACTATAGTTGCTAAACGCTCGCGTACATACGACGCCACTGACGACTAAAGTAGTCCAAATTTACCTATTTTTATAACTTAAATTCTGTCTTGTTTAAGACACCGGGCTGCTTGCCGATAAGTTTTTACCATCTTCACATTTTTCTATGCTTGGCGTCGGGGGTGTGCCGACGTAAAAAAACTCTGGCGTGCAAAAGGTTAATATAGTCTGTAAGTTTAGGTACTTATCTTTTTGTAAACAAACTTTGTATTAAACTGACTGACAGTTCTGAAGTGTCACTTTCATACAAAGTGTGTTTACAAAAAGATAAGTACCTACCTAAACTTACAGACCGGATATTACTAAAAAGCCTAGATTCCGAACCTGAAAATATTTATATCGAAACGTACAGCTGCACTGGTCGCTGGTCGTAACCGTAACACGGTATCAAACTTAAACTACTATCTCTAATTGTGTAGTTAAATATCAAAGTACGGTATGTCCAGTCTAAGTAAAAAATGGGAAACGACAAAAGTTTGTTTTTAAGTTAAAGGTTCATTTAATTCATAATTTTTTATTTAGGCTACTCGAGGTAGAGGTAAATGTTGAAGAAAATACACAAAAATAACGAATAAGTATTTGCTGATGCTAGAAAATAACGATAAATTTTGGACATACCGGACTTTGTTATATACCAGCGTAACATGTCGGTTTTTGAAAAAACTTTTGATACAGTCTTTTATCGGACTTTGTCAGGATCCACCACGTGTATTTTGAAGTAATAATTGTCCATTTTAAACAAAGATATTTAATAAAAACTTCGACCGCAAAGTTAACCTCTCGCGCAAGATTGAGGAACTGGTAGCCATCTTGGATGCCATCCTTTACTCTGATTGGCCGACGTGGACCTGCTTGAGTTTGATCTATACTTGTCAATGGACGTGCCACCGTTTGAAAAAAATCGACTATTTTAACCGTTATTTTCATGAGGATTTATGTGACTTATTTCGTTTTGGATAAAACAGTCGTATACAGTTTTAAATTTGAAATTTGGCGCCATTCATAGTTCACTTTTGACCAGATGTGTGACTTACCGGAGTTTGTTATTTATCTACACAATTATGGTCTCTAGAAGCAATACGATAAAAACTACATTGTTATAGGTTATATAAATACATAACATAAACTTTACATAACAATATTTTAATAAGTAGGTAATTAATTACTGTATTTTTAATTAGCGGGTATGGGAAAACAGAACCGGCACTAGATAGTGTTCTGTAATCTTTGTATGACTTTTTTAGTTCGAGCGAGTAAACATTCCTCGAATACTCCGCGTAGTTAAGATTCGAGAGGTTAAAGAGTCACATAGTTTAATGCGTAAGTCGACATCTAAAAAATCACGCACACGGTAAAGTACCTTTAAACGGTAGAAACCTAAGGTAGAAACAGTTACATTATAGTCAATAAAATAATGTTGTAACTGGTTGAAAACTTTGGACTCTACATTTATCAACCAATTATTACGTTATAGGCTTATATTATAGCTGGTTCATAGATGCTGGTGTCGACCACGTCCCAAATTACGCGCTAGTCTCATTTTCCCCCTATTTGACTGTACTCCTCACTTTATGATGCTATTTCTCCTATTGTCTGCCAGTCAACTAGCCATTTCTTCTCTTCCCTTGATTCTCCCTTTATTCTTACACTTTAAAGAAAGACACAGTTAGTTTGGCTATGCAAATGATATTTCTAGGTTTTCTTTTTTTGGTCCGTAATCGTTATCGTTGCTCCCCACCTTGACACTGGCTGAATTGTCCCTGTAGACAAAAGCCATATTTAAAAAAAAGTAATTGAATTGTATTTATTTTAAAAATGAGTTTTTCTGCTTATATTTCTTTACTAGTGCTTACAAAAAGTTAAGAGTGGCTTCAGACTAGTAAACTAGCAGTGATTGCATAACATGACCTGGTTACAGTTGAAAATATGAATATGAATTGCCCTCTTAATTCATTCTTTAAAACATGTCTAAAATTAGATCTAGGATTCCGATACAAGTTAATTAATTACTGGTGCCGAATACCGAAGACACACTACTCATGTGCAGTAAGGTACGCGAACACATGTCGCCAGCTGCACATGTCGCGTACCGGCAACGCTTGTAAGGATGAAGCCGCCGTGTTAATGTCGCCACAAGAAGTACGTTTGCTTATCACACTATCCCCTTTATGATGCGCACACTTATCTCGCGGGAGAGAAGAATTTACAAGTGTCAAATCGTAGAGTTAGGAAGCAAGTCGTCCCATACAAAACTGGTCTGGAAGGCTCGAGGACGAGTTACCCCCTAAGCAAATACTTTTGGTGGTAAGCTGGTCCTAAATCATTATTTTATTGGGTCGTGTTGTGATGTTCGTTCCTGCGACATTCGCTCTGAAGTTGTTAGAAATAATGTAGGGAACTCTTACTTGACTGTGTGCGCTGAGGCAGGCTTGTATGTAGAGTTTACCTCAAACCAACGGACTTCCTTTTGAATGTAAATAAGTATGTGAAAATATTTTTAAATACGCGGCATAAAAACAAATTCAATTCGTTGCTGTTTGTCTGAATCTATATTGACCTTACCTTAATAGTGTTAAAATTATTTAGAAAGAAAACAATCATAATCAAAACTCTTGATGGTTTGCCTTTTTCCGATCGATCATCACTGAGTCAATTGGCTTCAGCAATTAACTCCTGAACAACGAGTGGACTCCTATTCAGAGTGCGCAGCCAAGTCTATAACAACATGATAACTACCCAAATAAATTCATGATATAGGACCAGTTTACCACCAAAAATATTTGCTTAGGGGTAACGCATCCATGAGTTTACCACCAAAATATTTGCTTAGTAACTTGTCCACAAGCCTTCTGAGCCAGCTTTGTATGGGACGACTTGCCTCCTAACCCAAATCACAGGTTTTAATAAAACAAGTGAATAATTTTGTCTTAGAAGGCCTCTATTATTGAAGGTCTCTCGAGCCCCTGTATGGGATTGAAGTTGTGGTTGCGCATCATAACTGGATGAGTATAACACTCACATTTTGCCCCCAAAGAGTAGAGAGACATACACATAATACCAGGTACATAGTTAGGGTGAAGTGACACAGGCATATTTAAAAAAATATTATCTTTTAGAACTTCTGTACCTACCTATGACTCAACACAAAAGCTTAAATTACCTATTAAAAACAATAATGTTGGTAAGTAGTTCTATTCTTTGAGGTGGTGCATCATAGGGTGGTTTTGAAAAATATAATGATCACAAATCGAAATTTAATAATACCTATTTTGTATGAAGATTTTTTTAATATTTTGTGCTATATCTGCGCTTCAAAGTAAGTTGTAATAATAATGTTGTGTTATGTCCGGATAAAGCACAAACTAAAACCCTAGTAGATTGTGTGTCAAGCGACATGACATGTTTTTGTGCCCCATAAAATCACAACACCTACAATGCTATTCTTTGACTGACTACTGCATGTACTTTTCTAATAATTTGGTTTTTGTTTGATATCTGTTTATTTAATTAGTGAAATTTATCAAGATGACAAAAGAAGACTGTGTGTAATTTAGTAAGCAATTATATCATAGTTTATTTAGAAAACCCATTCATTCTACTGGACTTCGTATGACAACCATCACTGTCAGACGTGGTGGAAATGGATTTCAGTCTGTTGCTGCTCTGCCAAACCCGCAAGGGAAAGTCGTGATTGCGTGTATTAATTCTATCGTACATTTAATTAGTACACATGTTGCTGGCGTAGAATAGAATCACCTCATTTCTATCATGGGTGACAGACAAAGGGGTGAATCCAGGAAATTGCAGCACCGTTCATTGTGCATACAATAACTTGCACTGCGCTCACCATAAGTGGCTCATTGTTGTTAAACAGTATGCCATGTTGCAGAAGAGAGAAAAAAAAAACTGCGCTCACCAACCCGCCTGCCAAGCATGATGAGTAAGGCAAACACCCTTCCAATACCGTTTACCAGCTTTATTTGTAGGATGAAGTGTTCTCTTCAAATCAACATAAATAAGAACATTTGACATACTTGTCTTTATGGCTTGTTTTTCTAAGCAGTTTTCTTCTGCTCACATGGTCACGCAATCGGTCACGCACGCTAAATATTTGACCACTGTATCTGACAAAATAACAATGATAATCTGTCACTAAAATAAATGTGTAAAAAAAAACAAGTTTTTAATAGTCGGTACGTTAATAGGCGAATCGTATGTATCTATCTATTGTTCGCATTCAGTGAATACTTGTTTTAAAAAAATAATATTTCATTCGTATGAGTGAAGTGCAAATTGTATGAACCAAAATCCGAATAACTACTACCAAAACTCGGACATCGTCGCTTAATTTAAGGTCGAGGAAAAATCAGGAAATATGCTTGTGCACATCCATCCACATATCCACAGCGCTATTTATCCAGCGACTAAAAAAAAACTATAAAAATAATACACACACACATACACATCACGCCGTTATCCCTTGCGGGGTAGGCAGAGCAATAACGGCCGTTAAAATACGGTCGCTATTGCCACGTCTGACATTTTTGAGGATTGTTTTGCAAGGTTGTTTCAGAAAACATGTGTATCACTATAGTGGTTGGTAGGTTGTCAGCCTGTCGCCTAAAAATTGTAATACACCAATACCTAGAGTCCCTTAGTCGCCTCTTACAATACCCGTGGGAAGGATATGGGGTGATGCTATTCTAAGCCGGCATCACACGGCACATATAAAAAAATATGATGTTACATAAATTATATAATAAGATTACCAAACATTTTTTTTCAGGTAACTTCAACCTTACGCAAAAATGAGTTTAATAAAGAATTTATGAATGGTTCTATAAAATCGTATGACTCAAATCAATTGGCCTCCAATGATCCAATGGAGGACACAAGGAGTGAAGCCAAATGTAATATGACTTCAGGTAAGTTATGTGGATGTTATACAGCTATAACGAAAACTTTGCAGGCGTGCGCAGACCATGAAACTGAACATTTTCTATGGGGGATGTGTTGGTAAATTTGATTTTTTTTTCGACCTTCCTTAAAAAATGCCGATCAGCTGAGTGGTCTTCGTATAGGAACTCGAAAAATTGTTTTCATTTCCCAACATAGCCGCCTTAAAAAATGGTTGTTCAGTTTCAAGGTCTGATCACGCCTGCAGAGTTTTCGTTACACCGTTCTTTACATACATACATTACTGTATATGAATTCATTACTTTATACCTGTGTGTAATGTAGGTAATTAGTATACTTTATTTTTTGTCGACATGCGGATATAAGATATGTAAGAAACAAAATACGTCTTGGAGGCGATAAATCCGAGCTAGTCTCGGTTCACCAGGTACTAATTGATTATTGCTGAAAAACGCAACAGTCGCAAAAAAATGGCTATCTTATATTTTGTTACTGTAGTGCTATTATTATGTTCATGTTATTTTATTATTTCTATTGAAGAAAGATGATGAAATGTAGGTGCCTTTGCATTCAGCCACTTTGTTAATATTATTATAAGTGTTGTATTGTATTATTTTTCAGGTATGTTAATGGGTGTGTTTGATGGCCATGGAGGGCCCGCATGTGCTCAAGTAATCTCGAAACGTTTATTCAAATATATTGCTGCTGCACTACTGTCTACTGACATCTTGAAAAACTGGATTGAACAGCAGCCTCGTGGGCCTTTGATTGAAACTTTTAATGATAAAGTGAGTAGGTACACTATTTTAAAATTACATTGTATTTTGTTTTATTTTTAGTATAATTTTATTTTGCCCTGTGTCGGTTCTGGCACATCGCCGGCCCCTGCCGGGGCACGCTCGCTACCCTCACTCGGCTCGTGCGTTGTGGTTGCAGTTCTAACCTAACCTTTTAGGATAGGTTGTGCCTAACAAACGTATGTTTGAGCTTGAGTGGCTTTTGTATTTATCATTTCCAAATTAAAAAAAATATTAGCTTCAAATATTTTAATGGGTGAATCAGCCAATGAAACTGAACAACTTTCCCCAAGAAACATAGGTCGAAATATGATTAAAAAATTTGAACCATACAAATTGACTTGGTCGGTCCGTAATTTTCTATGAGAGGTCCAAAACTTTTTTTCATAATTCGGCCTATGTTCCTTGGGGAAAGTTGTTCAGTTTCGTGGGCTGGTTCACCCGTTAAAATATTTGCTGCAATTTTTTTTACATCCTGTATGTATGTATGTAGAAAAGATTTCTAATTGTATACATTATTTAAATTGTTTATCTACACTCTTTCCGTAATGTTCGTATTACACATTTAAACCCAGTGGCATAAAGATCTGCTTTATAATGATTCAGCATATAAAATGTACTTTTGTACTCAAAATTTGCTATCATACCTTCCGCAATCACTGATGTAGGGTACAAACTGCTAAGTTGATATGTGCAGGGTGCACCTTGATCGCTGTGGTCATCGTCACTGAAGATTGGGTACCTCAGGGCGGGTCTTGTCGCAGAACTAAGATAACGAATCTACCTAACACATCTATAGTGAAATATCGACATTTACACTAATACAATTTATTTTTTTGACGAATGGCAACACTCTACCTAATTGTCAAATTACTATCTCTAATTTTGGTCTCTAGTTTAGTTAGGCTCCTTTTATAAACAACTATTTACGAGTGACTAAAATATATTTTTCAATTTTACAGGGCGACATAATGGGTGATTTGAAAGCCATTTATGATAATAGTTTTAATCAATTTTCAAAAGAATTATTGGAAACTGTTAAGGATGGTCAAGATATACGCACCATTTTAGAACACAGCGTGACCAAATTAGATGCAGACTTATCAAAAGAAGTCTTGGACACCTTTGAGAGTTCCGGTGAGGTGAATACCAAGACTCTTTCAGTTGCTCTGTCTGGAGCAGTTGCATGTGTCTCTCATATTGATGGACCCCATTTATATGTAGCCAATGTTGGTGATTGTAATGCTGTTCTTGGAGTAATGACAGAAGAGAATACTTGGATAGCTAAAAAAATTACTAAAGAGCACAATACCGAAAATATTGATGAACTAAAACGTATTTGGAGCGAACACCCCGAAAATGAGAGAAGAACTGTAATCAGAAGAGATAGATTATTAGGAGAACTAGCTCC
Source organism: Keiferia lycopersicella (assembly GCA_029255805.1). Taxonomy (NCBI): domain Eukaryota; kingdom Metazoa; phylum Arthropoda; class Insecta; order Lepidoptera; family Gelechiidae; genus Keiferia; species Keiferia lycopersicella. The sequence goes on along the minus strand of JARACZ010000006.1, from coordinate 10,400,593 downwards.
TCTGCGAAGTCTTGGCGATTATCGGTACAAATGGCCAGTAGAGGTTCTTTCAAAGGTCGCAGTGCCTCTTGTGGGTCAGAAAGCGATTCCGCCGTATTACCTAACGCCGCCATACCTGACAGCTAAACCGGATGTATTTTACCACAGACTTACCCCAAAAGATAAATTTTTAATTATTGCATCTGATGGTATTTGGGACGTGTTAACACCACTTCAAGCTGTGATGCTAGTCGGAGAACATATGAAGGGAAAAGTTCATTTTAATGCCCTTAAATTGCCTCGAAAGAATATTCAATTAGGAGATATTAATGAATTACTTCTACACAGAAAAGAAAGCTTAAAGAGCAAACCGAAAGACAAAAATGCAGCTACACATCTTATAAGACACGCCATTGGTGGCACGGAGTACGGCGTGGACCACTCGCGGCTCGCGCATCTGCTGAGCCTCGCGCCTGATGTCAGTCGTATGTTTAGAGACGATATGACGGTTACGGTTGTGTATTTTGACTCTGAATTCTTAAGACAATGCCCAGCATAAGGCTATTGCAGGCCGCGATTGGAGCCGACCTTCCGGATATGCAAGCTGCCTATGATATGTTTTAAAGCGTTAGATATTCTGGTTAATTAATGCAAATAAATGTACTTAGATTGAAAGAAATACTTTTTATACAAGCGAATCTACAATATTGTAATCCACTTTAAGTAAACAATTGAGTTAGTAGAACACTATTCAAAAAAAGTAGGTAAATCTTGGCATCAATTACATAAGTAAGTAAGTCAATGGCTCATGAGAAAACCTCGAACTCAGTGCCATCATTTCCAGCAATACTTTATTAACCAATTAGAAAGAAAAATCTAACAGTGCAATATTTTAAAATAAGATAAAGAAGGTAATTTTACACTATATTTATGAATCAACCTAAATTTAGTTCCAATTCATAGAAAAAAACGGTTGCCAAAAAGCACGTTATATAACGAATCATAAATACCTGTTTTACCTGTTATAAATACATTTTAATTGTTGAAGTAGTTAACTTAAACCTAAAATCCACCAAAAAATATATCTCAATAGTATATTTCGTTGCTTAGTGATATCGTCATACCTATAGCGTTGATTTTTGGTTGGGTTTTAAATATTAAAAAATAACATAAGTAACAAAAATTTTAAACTATCCAACATATTAAATTATTAAAACACAGCGTTCGCTTCATTCATGTCCTCATTCAAAGGGGAAAAATCTAACTGTAGAAATTTTAGGTAGACTTTACATAAAACTTATTAAATTTATTATTGGCAGCTAAATTCTATAACTTCTTAATAAAATTTTATAAATTAAACAAAATTAATAATCTTTGAATCCATTTTCAACCCTTAAAACCATGCCGGTAAAGTTCAAATTACTAGCATGCTCTCATTTAGAGAATCAAGAATGGTGGCGCTGCGTGTGTGGGAACAGCGGTTGCGTCGCGTGGTGTTGTTCTTCAGCCGGCCAACTGCAGGGTGCTGCCTAGGTGTGGGTGGGTCATCATTGCATTAACAGATGCTTTCACGTTTTATTTTGTCTGCTAATAGATGCGAGAAATGCATTCACCTTATGAATAAAAAAAATATGGTTTAACTTAACACACACAGCATAAATTACATTCACGTCGTTCGCTATTAAAGCTCGAGAATTGGTTCTTGGACTGTACTATCCATTTCAAAGCGAATAAAGTGGTGCAAGCTATTTTCAATCGTATTCACAGTTCTCAAAATCTTCGACCAATATAAGTAGGTAATGGCCAGGCCGTATGGACCAAAGTATTTTGATCCGCTCCAAGTGAGCTTAAGCGTGACGCCACGCTCAGCTTAGGCGTGAGGCCACGGTTACAACTCGCAAAATTAGTATACAAACAACAAAAAGATTAAAAATCCCATAAGCCCCCCAAATTGAGGGGTTAAAGTTAGTATGAAACTTTTTAGAATTTTCATGCTAGAGGTTACATATTTGGTATAAGGTCATAATATAATACAGTACGTGAATCAGTATTTTATGAAATCGCTCTACGCTCGACCCACTAAGAAAAGGCCGCCCCCTTTTCTTAGTGTTTCCCCTTCACTAGAAAACAAATTAAATCCGACCAAAAACATTTTCATTTCAATTTCTTTTATAAACTCTACTTTTAATAGTTAAAATGTATGGTTTGCTGTTTCAACAGAATGAAGACACTAACAATTTGACAACAGAAATAAGACATAATGCGTTCATTCGCCTTTTCGAAGGAAGAAAAATGGCCAAGCCGTACATTTTAACTAAGGTGGAGGATTTAGGTAGAGTTTGTAAGAGAGTTGGTGGACTTAACCCGCGCAGGTTGTGGCGAGAAAATGTAACACGGACTATGTGGCAGGGTATGACATATCCGAATTTTAAATTGCCTATATTTTATTTAATAAATACCAAATAACATATTGTTTTAATATTAATAGCTAGTGGGATATATTAGTATTATAATAAATAAATGTTAAATAATATATTACTATATCTTTATATTTAAATATAGAAATAACAAGTCCGGGTCATTTTAGGCACTGATTAATAGGCGCTTCACTTACAAGCTTAAAAAAAATAGAAAAAAATGAAATCTTAAAAAACTCCAAAAATAAACAGAAACGAACATAAAATAAGATATAAAAAAGAACCTTACATGGTTGCAAAAAAATATAACACCTTATTAATATGAATCAGTATCACGTATTTACGTAACCGAAAGCACTTTGTACACGATTATCTCCGACGCTGGTTTTTGTCACACTACAATCACGTAAATAGCCTATTTCACACACCTTTAGTTGCAGCTACATGGAGCGACAAGAAAAAATTACTGTAGTTTACAAAAATATTTGCAGATAAGCAACAGTCTGGGTATGACATACCCTGCCACATTCTTGGCGGGTTAAGGCGTGTAGATTGAGAAGCTTGGCTCTATGTTGCGGTTTGACTATATCTTGACATGAAAATATTTTTGGTGGGATTTGTTTTTCGTTATATCATAGTAGGTTTGTTTTACCCTTTTAGCAACGCCGGGACTGGAGGCCGTGTTTACCATGTTGACTATCGACGTAGGTATCTATCAAGATTCTGAACTACCTGATTTAGACCATAAAGAAAGTCCATTTTAACAAAAACAAATACAAAAAAATATATATGGATATCGCAAAGGTTAACTGGAAGAGATCTCTTAATGGGATAAGTCCGCCTTTGCGCGTCTCATGTTTTACTTATATTATTGCTACTGTTAACTTCTGTTCAGTCAAGTTATTGCTTTCTGCTTTTGCTACAGCCACAACAATCCATTGCTGGACATGAGCCATACTCACCACGCTTGATATTCGAATTGGCGGGCGCAGTGCAAGATTTTGTAGATATTCACAAGAAACGCTGCTGCTCGTTCCCTGGATTCATCCCTTAGGCGCCTTATACGACAGACACCTACGGGCAGAAATGTGGTCATGTAATTCTAAGGCGACAGCCGATGACATTCAAACTTATTACATACCTACATAATACAAAAGTGGAAGCCGTAAACAGATTGTTTATTTATTTATTTATTTATTTATTTCAAAACTTACATTTACAGTCTAGCCACACATGTAAGCCTTAACCTAGTTAACATATTAATAGACACGTTTTACCTGAAATTAAAACGTTTATTAAACATACTTACCTCATTCGAAGCCTAATTAAACATGAGAGTAGCATTTCGTTTTCTGTAGTACATATTGCGTACTTCCGATCCTCCCACCCCACCTCCTTCCCCTTCCCGATCTGCAATCAACTTCACTCGAATCTGACGTCACTAGCGCCACCCCAAGGGCAGTTGAGTTCTCGGCTCAAAATATTCGTCATTGCGTCTCATGGCTACCAGGCAGGTTTAAAAATATTAGGCTTCGAATGAGGTAAGTATGTTTAATAAACGTTTTAATTTCAGGTAAAACGTGTCTATTAAACAGTACTGTACCGTCATTCGAAGCCTAATTAAACATGAGAGACGTGTTTACTATCGCCTGGTGGCGCTAAATTGCCAATGTGATATTATGTTGACTTGAAATGTATTAATAGTTGTGTAGTGTAAAGTGAGAAAATGAACGTCTAGTGAAGTTATGTGTGTAATGTAATTATTATGTAACTTCCTATAACTGTGCTTCATTATGGATTGTAATTGTGTTGTTTATGTTATATTATGTTACAGCAATGCAAAAGGGTGCATGATTGCTCTATGTTATGACTAAATAGGTTGATCAGAAAGAAATAAAAATATAACTATTAGGAGATTAATTGTGTTTTATTTTGGTTTACTTCAGTCAACCAACAATCGTGTAGCACACATTTAACAAATGATAATGTATAGACAAAACAAAATCAGTTTCATTAGGATTATTGATCGTGAGATAAGAACGATAAATTGAGTTACTAGTCATTCACAGGTGCAAAATATCTCGAAATCGAAACCGAATCATTGGTATTAGTGTTAGAAATATTCTTGCAATAATATTTACAGAACGTATTGGCTGATCTCCAATTACCCCTGGCTAAAATATCATCCAGTGAGAAGTTTTCGACCCAGTTTTTTGACGCTACAGCCGATCTGAAACTGCCCGCGGTTGCTTTTATGCCAGCTTCTTGAAGAAGTTTCTTTACCCAACCAGCTATTATAGTGCGAGAGGCTGGACGCGGGTTTCCCGTCAAAGCAAGGAATAGATTGTCTGATTTGGCTGCCGATCTTCTTTCTTCCGATAGATTTATAAGATGTTTTACCCAATGAACAGGGCAAAGACGCTTTTCTTCAGGGTTGGTAAGTAATTTCCAAGCTGATTGTCGGTGACTGCAGGAATCAGTTTTAGATCCAAAAGCCGGTCTTAATATTATAAACTCCTCTTCAATTGTACAGTGCTGTGGTGTAATCTTAAGCAGAGTTAAATCGTGCACTCTTCTTCCTGAACACAGTAACAGAATAGCTGCTGTATATTTTGACACTTCATATAAGTTAGTAGTGTCAGCGTCTCTTGATTGAAGATAGTTCTTTAGTATATCCGTATCCCAGATAGGTGGTTTTTCTGGTTTTTGTTTCGCCATAGCTATAGACTTTAGGACTTGTTTTACGAGACTATGTGCACTTAATTTGATATGGTCATTGGGATTGACAAATGTAGAGACCACTGATTTATGAACCTGAATTGTACTTAAAGAAAGACCGTCTTTCTGATGTAGGTCCGCCAAAAAACGGGCTAGATTAGACCCAGTGGGGTTGAGTGTATTTACATCATTATCCTTGGACCAAGTGACCCATCTTTTCCAGGCTGGTTTGTAAGTCTTAAGCGTAGATTGTCGCCAAGATGAAGATAACAAAGTCCTCTGTGCGTCTGTCCAATCTTTTAATTCCTTATTCCACCCCCACATTTCCATGCTTCCAGAGTCATTTCTGATACCTTCGCTGGAGGAAGCATTGTTGACACATCTATTAAAACTTTGGATAGGTTCCTGATTGTGAAGGGAGCGTCTTGCGCGCGACTTTTCAAGTCGGGTCTCCAAAAGGCGTTTTCCCAGCGAGGAACTACTATTATGTAAGTTCCCCGAGCTCTGTTTAGATGTGCAAGGACTCGTGGAATGAGGTGTGGGGGTGGAAACAGCCACGCGAGTTGGTGGTTCCATTGCATGCTCAAAGCATCGTAGAATGTCGCTTGTCTGTCTGATCGGTCTAACGTGCAGTACGTCGGCACTACGTGAGCGCGTCGTGATGCGAAGAGGTCGACTGTCGGTGTGCCCCATTTCTTGAACAGAACTTGTGTTATGGGTTGGAGCAGATGCCATTCGGAGGGTGTCTTGTATCGAGATAGTCGATCGGCATGGTAATTGAAGTTCCCCGGAATATGATACACTGATATCTGAATACCGTGCTGGTCTAAGATTTGATACACTTCCTTGGTAAGTCTCATAAGGGCTGGTGATTTTACTCCCCCCTCGTTGCGTAGGTACGCTATCACCGTCTTGTTGTCGGACTGTATTATTAAACCTTTCGATTTCAGGTGCGTCGCATGACCCTTTAGAGTGTTTAGGATTGCCAACATTTCTTTGTGGTTGCAGTGCAATTTTTTCTGTGACTTCGTCCATGTTCCCTGCAGACGTAGACCGTCTAACAAAGCTCCCCAGCCAAGATCGCTCGCGTCCGTGGTAAGGTAGTGAAAGGGCATAGGATGGTGTAATTGTGACTTGGTTCGACAATTGTTCTTCCACCAAATTAACTCCTGAATAGTTTGAGGAGGCAGAGGTAAGGTCTTTATGGAGTGAAGAGCCAGCATTTTGTTGGATTGTTTCTGAAGGTCGCGATAGTGTAGGCGACCCCGTTTCACCGCAAAACTTGCAAAATTCATCATGCCAACAATTTTTGGCATGAACGAACTTGTTCAAATTTTTTAGGTTGAAAATTGGACGTGACGTGCCGTCGCTTTTCGGGCGTAAAAACACTGTGGACGTAAAGCTTGGTGATACCTGAGCTTTTTCCAGGACGCCTTGGGATATCATTTTTTCCATGATATGTGTCATTTCTGGTGAAATTGGCGTTTGATGGGCAAAATCTGGGATGCGCATAAGGGGCTTTTGTTTGAACGGTATGCGATATCCTGTTAACATCTGGAGTATGTGAGGCGGTGCCCCAAGATACTCCCAATGATCGCGATAAAGATGGAGTTGCCCCGCACGAAAAGGATGACTCGGCGAGTCAGTTCCTTTTAATAGGCTTATCTCTCCTATCCCGGCGGGATGAGGGAGAGCGTGCGCCCGGTGTCTTGTTTGTGGCTTGGCCTCGGCGAGGCGGCTGCCGCTTACCGGTTCTTCCACGATTGTTGCTTGTGAACATAGCCTTTCGTTGTAGTCCTTGAAAATTTTGTTTTGGAGGCCCTTTATAAGCAGCCTGTCTTGATTGCCCTTGAAAAGTGCTTTGTACAGCGGCCTGATCGCTCTGTGGCGCAGGCTTGCGATCTTTGTTCAGCGGCCAAAACATTCTGTTCACACCCCCCACCTTGTCAATGACAGAGCTAAATTTTTCTGCTTGAAAAAGATTAGTACAAGATGGCGGAATTTTACGCAAGGTGTTTTTGTGATGAGGGTCTTTGACGTGTGCTAAAATACCTTCACGTCGATTTTGGATTAATTCAGCTCGATGGCCACAAACCAATTGGATAACGTCGCTGGACGTCTTAACAAAATCACTTTGCGTAAAAATATTGTTAATTTTCGAATGAATTTCTGAATAATTTAAATTATCGGTCGATTGAGCCCAACTGAGAAAATTACGCATATCGGTTTGCAACGTTTCACGTTGTTTTAGCAAAGCATATGAAATACCCGCGTACGCTTTTTCCATATTACCAACAAATTTTGAATTATCGTAACGTCTAACCTCTTCGTTCGGGTCGAGCGATATAAAACCTGGCGTATGTACGTAAGATTTTTGGACGTCCGAATAACGGACGTCATTCCAGTCATCCTGATCGAAATGTTGCAATTCACTTACTTGTTTAAGCATTTCACTAGAAGCGCGGGGAACAGACGGCTCCTTAACTTTAGTCCCTACAATCAAGCTTAACTCCGGTTCTGCGTCATTGTCGCGCGTTTCGTCTTTTTCGCTATCAGAAATAGAATCGTAAAGTTCACCACTAGCATCAAGATCAACACAATCATCACATTCCCGCCTACTTGACATGCTAATACCATCATCTCTGGACAAAGCGAGCACTTTTTGACGATCGATCTGTTTTTTAAGTTCACCCACTGATTTAATTAAATTATTCAACTTACGGTCGCTATGGTCCGACGCAGTCTTCCTCCTCTTCTTCCTGCTCCTCTTATTCCGCTTGCGCCTATGATCGGAAGATGAGCTGGAGCTCGATGATGAGCTCGACGAGCTAGAGGAACTAGAAGAGCTCGACGAGCTTCTAGATCGCTTACGCTTTCTTTTCTTCTTTTTATCCTCCACGTGTTTGGCCGACTTAACATTTTTGTGCGCGTTAGTCGACTTAGGCCCCTTGGGCGTTTTAGAGCCCTCGGCACGCTTCGTGCGCTCATCATTTCGTTTCTCCTGATCGGAGGTGGGCGGATCCGCTTCATTCATGTCCACTAAAAATTTCAATATGATTTTAGGACAAAAATTTAACCAAGCACTTTATAAAAAGGTACCGTTGTAATAACGGGTATTTTTAAAAAACTTTTCCGAACGGTAACACCGTTAATATTCAAATAAAATTAGAAAAAAATAAATACTTACAGTTTTCCTGTAACTATAATTACCAGATTGGAAATTCACTATAGAATCCTTATAATAAATTTTAAAATTACACAACTATGTATAGTCGAGACGGCCACGCGTACGTAAGTAGCTAGACAACCGCCTCGGGCGGAAAACGAACTGCCAATGACGAATATTTTGAGCCGAGAACTCAACTGCCCTTGGGGTGGCGCTAGTGACGTCAGATTCGAGTGAAGTTGATTGCAGATCGGGAAGGGGAAGGAGGTGGGAGGATCGGAAGTACGCAATATGTACTACAGAAAACGAAATGCTACTCTCATGTTTAATTAGGCTTCGAATGACGGTACAGTACTGTTTAATATAAACTAGTAAAATCTATTAGATATCTATTAAGCTACTTTTTCACTCCAGTCAGCTTCGGATAACATTTGATATAGCAGCATAAAGTCAGCTTTACGGAAATTCGATCAACTAAACTATCCTACTCTTCTGCGGAGCCTAAAGAATGAAAGCTAAAGTTGTTCAACACATTGAGATGTTTTTGCAAATCCATAGCAAACGAGGATCGTGTTGTTTAACACGTTCACGGACACAACCGCTATCCAATGCGTTTATGCTCTGGTATCTGGACGCGACTTCTATAGCATCCTAACTTTGACTGCTTATTGTGGACAGAAACGCATAAGAAGGCGGCTGTTCTAAGTAAATTAGTGTAGCTCTGATTTAACTGTCATATTTCACTGCATCTCGTAGCGCTCTCTGTCATATAAATGAGTTTTTGCACACATAGAAAAACCGGTATGACCTCGTCTCCCGCGCCCCCCGTTTTCGCACACAAACGGTATAGCAGCCATGTTTGTATGAGATTTTGCTCAGTCGCGTGCCATGTGCGCAGGAGTGTTGACACGTACATACCGAGTAATTTTCGCGCGCCGACGCCATTTTCTTGCATCAAACAAACCACCATAATTATTGTTTTTGGACTATTTACTTGAATATTTAGATTGGAATATGTATAAACACAGTCCATTTCACTTTAGTATTACGTAATAGCCAAGTTTGCACCTCCAAAATAGTCAAAAAGCAGAATAGGGAAGGTATCAACCAATGTATCAATGTAGAAACAACTATTCATTAATCAACTCTAAATCTATTAGAAATTGTGTTTAGATACAAGATACAAGATACTTTATTTGCTTAAAACATTTGTAAATAAGGTGGTACAGGTTATTTTTAGGTAGGTACATTAATGTTTTGCCAACTTATGATTAGCATGCAAATACATAAAAACAAATCTAGTCTAAGTCTAATTAATGTGATTAAATTAGCAATGTCAAATATAAAATTATAATAAAAATACGTTAGGTACTAGTTTTAATATTTGGTAAAACGTATATCAATATATGTCACCGTAAACATGACTGGTTGTGGTTACAGATGCCTCCAAGTCGACTGCTATAGCGTTCGTTGTCCTATACATTGGTAAAAGATCATGATCCTGGACGGTACTACTATAGCATTCGAATTGCATAGCATTCAGTGTCAAGTGCAATCGTACGATATGAATGTAATATGACAATGATGTAATAGAAGTCGTCAATTTTACATACAAAATTTTTGTGTCAATCATGGGTGACTTACTGTCCGTGAACGTGTTAAAGTCAGAGTGCTCTCATCGCTACATAGTATAATATAAAGCAAAGTTTGTTTTTCGCATCTGTATGTAATGTATGTACGCATAAATCTTTAAAACAAATCAACCGATTTTGATGCAGTTTCTTTTAATGGATAGAGTGATTCATGTGGAAGGTTTTGAGATTCTTTCAACAGGAAAACGAGTTACAGCGGGCGGAGCAACGGGCGGGCTAGTCTTAACCTAAAGGTATCATTTCTGTGAATAGAATGTATAAACAATGATACAGTTTGACAGTTCCAGCTGAGCAGAGGGCTGAGGTTAGGTTTGGATTCCGGTAAAATCCCTTCCGGACTCATGGCCCCACCGGCAATCCCCACTAGTGCGGCCACAAGTATTTTTCAGTCTTGATTACTCCACTGTAGTGGATCAGGGGTGACACGAGGACTTATAAGTACTTATAGGAATTTTTGGTGCGATGGCGGAGCCCAAGATTCGTATGACCAAATGGAGTATTTATAGAGATCCTGACATGTGTGTTAGTTGTTTTCGTTACATCCTCGGAAGATTGCTGGAATACAGAGATCGTACGAGAAATACGAGAACTGGTGGTGATGTCTCTTTGTAGATATGCAGGGCTGCAGGCCGAGGACCTTAACTGGGTTCAGCGTTGAATCTGATGTTTAATAAGACACACTGACGTGGAACAGTGTGTGCCTAGTGTTCTAAGATTGCTTTGCAGGTATTGGTTATCATACGGTGATACCGTACCTACCTGATAATTGACTGCCAGTCCGAACAGCCTTGTTACTTACTTACGTACATGGATATCTGGTGACAGATAAAATTGTACGAAATAGGAAAATGGTTTCACAGTAACAGGTATATTTACTACGAGTATAATAGGCTGCTGGCTCGTAGATATTGCAGGTCTCGAACTCTCGATGTGGAACACCAGTAACCTAGCTAAACTACATTATAAAGCACATTTACGGAAATAAGTAGCTCCATAGTAAAAGCTGTTCAATGTGGTGAACCACTATTGGCACATGGACATAGTATTTTGAGTATCTGATTTGGAATACTAAAAGCCTATAACTGTGAAAGATACAGAAATGGCTACATAGTGAAAATTGTTTAGTACGACTCAATTGGAGACACATCTAGATAGTGGTAGATATAAAACAAGCACTAAACAGATCCCAAGTAAAGACCCTCTGACTGCCTTAAAAAAACAAAACACGTACTGTATTTTCATATCTGGGTGGATATTTGAAAACGGTTCTTCAGGTCCCTTTCCTGGCAAATTTAAAATTTTAGTTTTATGGTTATTTTATCATTGCATAATAACAAAGGCCTATTGAAAAGGTTATTTACGAAAAAACACTTAAATCGAACCACAGGTTTCGTCAAAATTCAATTTTTAAATTTGAGGTGCCAGTCAACAGGACATTTTGCGCCAGTCAAGGGACAAAGTAATTATTTTAACAAAATATATGAATAAAAGCTGTTCATCTTTTGCTTTTAACTAAGTAGAATAGAAGTAAAAGTTGCCGCAGCCTACCAGACTGACGCCCTGGAGCCTCAGTCTGGTTAAGACACGATGCTCGTGCTTGAAACACGACACAGCCAGCCCGACATACGAAATGAAACAGCCACAGTGTTCGACAGTCACAGTTGACAGGCGGGCGTATGTGATTTGTCGACCTACGGAAGAAGGCTGTTCGTAAACAGCCGAAACGTAGACTCAATTCTCCACCAAAACAATAGTAACGTAAGTCGTTTAAACTTAGGCCATAATGAAACAGCTAGCATGAGACAATAAGAAACCACTGAAAGCATTATGTATTGTATTGTATTATAAAGAATTAACTGTGTTGTACATTCTGCTACTGAACAGACGAAGATAACCTTAAAGATGACGCAATCAGCCTGAGACATGCATGACTCAAATAGCCTTAGACACCACTAGGCAAGCAACCTAACACACGCCGCTGTATATATGAGACACGACCCAATCATAAGCTGATTGGGTCGTGCCAGAGACATTGCCATCAGACTGAGAAATAACGTAACTAACCTGAGACACGATGCAGTCACCTTAGAGACGACGTAAACAGCCTGAGACACGATGTACTCAGCTAAAAAGACTCCGATATACAATGCAATCAGCTTAAGAGACGTCGCAACCAACCTGAGACATAACACTGCCATGCTGAGATACAATGCAGACAGCTGAGGAGACGTCGCAATCAACCTCAGACAACGCAGTAGGCTAAGAGACGTCGCAGTCAGCTTTAGAGATGTCGAAGTCACCCTTAGTGAGACATAACGCAGCCACCCTCAGATACAACGCAGTCTGCTTAAGAGACGTCAAAATCAGCCTGACATAGCGCAGCCACCCTGAGATACAACGCAGTTACTTAAGAGACTTCGCTTAATGACCCTGAGTGAGATAAAACGCAGTAAGCTGAAGAGACGTCGCAATCATTCTGTGACATGACGCAGCCGCCCTGAGATACATCGCAGTCAGGTTAAGAGACGTCACAATGAGCCTGAGTGAGACATGACGCAGCCACCCTTAGATACTCGTACATCGCAGTCAGCTTCAGAGACGTCGCAGTCAGTTCAAAATACGTCGAAATCAGTCTAAACGAGACATAACGCAGCCGCCCTGATATACAACGCAGCAGCTTAAGAGACGTCGCAATCAGTCTGAGACATTACGCAACCACCCTGAGATACTACGCAGTCAGCTTAAGATCGTCGCAATTAACCTGAAACCTAACGCAGAGATCTTGAGATACAACGCAGTCAGTTTAAGATACGTCGCAATGTGCCTGAGTGAGACGTATTGCAGCCAACTTGAGATACATCGCACTCAGCTCAAGAGACGTCGCAGTCAGCCTAAGACATAACGCAACCACCCTGAAATACACCGCAGTCAGCTTAAGATACGTCGAAATTAACCTGAGACTTAACGCGGCAGGGAGGCTTCCCTGAGATACAACGCAGTAGCTTAAGAGACCTCTATCAATCAGCCTGAGATATCGCGCAGCTACCCCAAGGCCTAACGCAGCCACACCTAGAGACATAAAGCAAGTGTTTTAAAACTATGTTATCGGCACGAAAAACAATGCTGTTCACCAACTGGAAACCCTTAATCTAACTTACGATACCCATGGGCAGACATGGGTTGGTGCTATTCTACTCTGCAGGCACACCTTTGCACAAAAAAAATGCAAAAACAATCATTAAAATAACATTAGTCACTTGACTGGCATAAAATGTCCCTTGACTGGGAAAAATGCCAGTCCAATAAAGCCAGTCAAGGGACAATTTTCTATGTTTTTCGTGATTTATTGGTAAACGCTGGAATGTAATCAAAATTTGTAAACGAATCTTAAATCTCGCTTTATTATGCGACATTATTTGTTCAGAACAAATCCTCTGTAATAACTCTCTCACGAAGAAAACATGCACAGGAAAGGGACCTGGCGCAGGTGCAAAAATAGGACCTAAAAATTTAACAACTCCTATTTTATTCTAGAAGTGCCAAGGAGCTATATGCTCCCTCTCCAGGGATGAAGAAGTAATCCTGGCAGGAGGCAGAAACAAGACCCAGCTCATAGTTCTATTAGTTTCAGCGATTCAGTCGTTTTAGACTACGTATTCAGAAAATACAAAAACGTGTGACCAACAGAAGCTGTCATTTTTATCGGTATACGCAGTTAAATATTGGGGAATTAATAATTTTTTATAAATCTACATGATATAAGGATTATTATGATGGGTGAAAAGTTATATGATGTCCAGCTAGATAAAACTTTATACGTGTTTTAATCTCGCAATAGCTGAGTGTGACACGCGAAGAACGCGCGTTTTGACCCCGATTTCAGGTTTCAGATTAAGTTTTAGTTAAACATATTTCATAATTTGTGGATGAAGTTTTACTTTCCAAATAGTCAATTAAACATTCTTTCGTGCGAATGATACTTAAAATCTGTAAGTGTTTTCGACTTGAAGAAATTTACGTGTGACCGCAATTTTTAACTGCGCAAATAGGCAAATTTCCACCCATCTATGTAATGGACATCTCAATGCCATGGCCAAAAAATAGTGGGACTGTAATGTTATCCATCATAAGGCTCGTATATAGAAATATATTGTAGTGTGGCAATTTTTTTTTTCTTAACTTTGCTAATATTAATGAAGACTTATATATAAAAAAACACTTGAATTACTTCACTATTTAATGAAAATATGCCACGGAATTTTCTCAATTCCATGGACGCAAATAGTGGGGCTGAAATTAGTGGTCCAAAAACTGGGTGTTTTACAATAATATGTTAGTAATCATGAAATCTTTGATAACGTGAATTCAATGTTCCGAAAATACCAACACGAAAATTTGCCATGGAATTGAGGTTTTTCCGTGGCTTTATGAGAACATTCCATCTAATTTCCTAGGTATCTATTTGTGGTTCTCTGCCAAGTCTCCTTACTTTGAAGCGTGATTTTTTATATCTGTGATGTTACCAGCCTGTAACCAACATAAATAAAATAACATAATTTTTTTTTTCATATATCACCCATGTTTCTTGAGGAAAGTTGTTCAGTTTCATGGGCTGATTCACCCCTTAAAATATTTGCAGCAAATATTTTTACACGTACCTTAATAATATGAATTCGCGTATTTGATATGCATTTGCATATATTTTTATGCTGCTTTCATCGCACATAGCATATTTATTTTATTTATTATTTAATTATATGGACCTCTACCCTATCTAGGGTAATTCTGCCAGTGTCAGTGAGAAAGGATTCCAGCGCAGCAGTTGCGCCGGACGGTGACTCCTGTAGGGTGATAGTGTCATCTACTGGATCTGAAGGGCTCCTCTTGATACCATCCGGACATGTGGTGAAAAATCTTCAACCTCAATTCTTCATTCAATGTTCACAATACGGGCACTTCATTGCTTAAATTACTACCGAAAATAAGCACTGAAGACACGAGTAAAATATAAAATAAAAATTTGCAATTGAAAATTACGTCTTTCATTGACGGATGAAACAAAAGAAGTCCCATATAGCATATTTTCTCTAAAATCTTGATATAATGCATATGAGTGATTCTCGCATTTGGTCCGGATTTCGTGTGCAGGCATCAAATTGGTATGAAAACAAATAAATCGAAAGTTATTTATATCCGAAAAGGTCACTAATAAAAATAAAAAAATGTGGCAGGATCGATATTTGGTACAAGTCTTTTCAAAAATTAGTTACCGAACTTTAGATAGGTAAAATCTCATTTCCATCCGTGTGATTTTCAGTCCTTCCTACACTAAAATAATCATATCAAGCCATTTATACGATAAACTGCACAATGTTTTCCTGTTTTCCGATCATCAATGAAGATAGCTTATGCATAGTAAATAGTTCAAGCAATAATATTGAATGAAACCTAGAGAGAATCAACATTATATTTTTGTCACACGAAATCCTTCATTTCCGTCCGCGAGAATTGACATCAAGTTTTATCCTTAAATAAACCTACTAAAGACGTTGCTTTCTCCACAACCCCCTTCCTTGCAAGTCAGCCAAACCATCTGACTAGAGGTGGCTCCGTGAAAACGTTCGTAGAAAGTTAAATTTTGATTCTCGCACTCAAATTTTGGTTTTGTCACAGGTGAGAGGTCATTACCATCCAGTGATTATTATATTAACTGTTCTCTTTTAATGTTTTCTTTCCATATATAACAATAGCATTTCGTTATACTTTTATCCATTTCGTATAATAACTTTGAAACATCTAGGTATCGTGAGAATTTAAAAAAAAACTGTCGAAACTTCATTTCCATCCTATTCATTTCCGTCCATTTCGGCCCAATTTTGACGGATGGTAATGAGCAAATATGAAGAAAAATGCTTTTTTAAGTATCATTTTTATATTTCTACCCATATTTTTTACGAAAAATGATTTAGTTTCAACTTTTATACCTAGAATTGTTATGGATAACCAAGCAGACATTGTTATGAATAACCAAGCAGATATAGTCCAGAGGCGCAGGGATGATGTCCAGGGGCTGCAGTGGAGGCGTAAGACATGGTAGGAAGCATTAGCCTGACCGTAGGAACTGGACATCTCCTCAGTAGTGCAGTCAGTGAGGTCATATTTCATTATCATCCATGAACTTTTCATTTCCATCCCTGGCTTCATTACCATCCTTTACATAACTTTATTGATAATTATCCCACATGAGTGCCTTTCAAAAAATATTATTAAAAAGGCAAATACGTATCACATTTATAAAAATTGTAGCCCTAATAGCAAAAAAATTTTTTTTTTGAAAAATGGCCAAATCCGGACCAAATGCGAGAATCACTCATATTTCATAAAGTGACACTTCAGAACTGTCAGTTTAATACAAAATATGTTTACAAAAAGATAAGTAGGGGAGACTGGGTACAATAGTAACAGTATCTGAATATCATCTTATAGCTCAAGATCTACTGATTTCTACGAAAACTGACTATGATGTTACGCAAGTTTGTTAAATACTCTACCAGATTTAGGCAATAGTTTTGATTGTTAGAAGAGGAACATCGTTTAATTCGGCATTTTTGTCATCGATGTCGAATGTTACAATTGACCCTTTGTAAGGGTGAGTTGTACCAAAACTTTAAAGGGTAATAAAATACACGTTTCCAAATTAATCAAATAAATTTTTACGTTTATTTCTTAAATTTAATCAGTCTGATCAGTTACATTAGTCTCATGTGTAGGAAATTTCTTGAATAGAAGATAATCAATAATTATAATGTTAATAGTAAAACACACAAAATCTAAGGTTAACATGGTCATAATAAGGCATTACTAAAAATATTAGCTAGTAGCTGCCTAACACTAGCCTTTTTGTTAATATTTATGTTAAAAAACTAGAATGAGATCAAATTTATTGAATATAACTATTTGTATGTAGTTACAATCTACCCCTGGTACAATTGACCCTGTATGTTAGAAAATACAAATTATAATCATGAGTGAAATTCCCAGAAATGAATCATACTTAAAAAAAATCTAATATTTTCTCTCTTTTTCTTGGCATCTGTAAGACGTTTTTTTATGTATTTATAACAAAAAATCATACCGACTACGAAAAACAGAATATTGTACTGAGATTTTACTGTATATATTTACTTAACGTTTTTATTAAATAACTAATATAATTTTAGTTGTGTCTTTAGACGATCCCAAAACAACTGTTTGAGTAAAAAATATTTAAAAGATTCACTATTTCATTGGGTGTCAATTGTACCACGGGGTTGATAGTACCGTTATAATTGCCCCCCAAAACTCTGTTACTATCGCGCCAAAGCAACCAAAATCATTAAATCAAAAAAATATAACGTATTTTTACATGGTGGACGTGTTAAATGCTACCCTTTTAAAGCCTACATATCTAGACAATACTGTAACGTAACCGTAAAATGTTAGAAATTAAGATTGGGTAAGTAATTAACAGATAAAGTTGTGGGAAATACTTACTGTGGCAAGCCGAAAACTCAAAATATCCCTTTTAGACGTCCTTCTCACAACGCAGCGCCACGGCGACTAATGAGCATGTAGTGACACGTTAAAGACGCATATTAGCTTACCCACACATGCTTAGATCGTTGTAGGTGTCGAAATATGGTCGATGGTACTATTGCCCCGTGGTACTATCGTACCCATTCTCCCCTACCTAAAGTTACAGACTATAGTAACTTTGTGCGTGAAAGCGTAGTGAAGTGACAGACGGTGGCGGGGACGAGGTACCCAAAATTTCAGCGGGTTGTGGGTAGTGTAGCGGGGGATAGAGACGCGTGCATCTGTGCGTCTCATACAGCACTACCTCGTCCCCGCCACCGTCAGTCACTCCGCAGGATGAACACGTACAAAGTTGCTGCTGCAGATTTATTTAAGTAGGAGTAGGTACTTTGGAGATGGAAGAACGAGAGGAACGTAAATAGACTACAACGGAAATACACTTTAAAATATTATTATAAATACTTACCTCCTAATTAAGTAAGCTGTCTCTTATACTATTATATATATCTTTTTATATACACCCTACCCGTGACAAAAATCAGATAATTATGTGCATTGTTACTAAGCCCTTATAATTCCTTTTTATAACGCTTTTCATTTTTGTCGCTTTATTTTTTTGATTCCTTTTTGTTGAATTGGTCATTTTATTTTTATTTTTACCCATTACTCACTTGTCATGTTTGTGTGTTTCCGCGACTTTTCGAAACAATCGGTGGTTCTATGTCGGGCGGAGAGTCGTGCGCGCCTATACGTCCACGCCGCGGTCGCCGCGCTTTCGGCTGGTGCGCCTCAGCGCTCGCAAGGCGCGGGCGGGGACACATAGCGCGCTGGCGGCTGCGGCGGCGATTCTGGTGGCGGCGGCGGTTCAGTTCAGACGTATGTGCAATGTCACTGTCGTACGTTCCATTTCTGTGTTGTCCGGGTGTTAATGTAATACCCTGTGACTGCGGTAGAAGTTATTTCATTGAGATGGGGAGAAAGATATCTGTCACTGTAAAATCACAAACAACGATAAGTACTTTATAATGTATCTAGCTACATTATGATCTGGCGGAATATTGTAAACAGAAGCACGTTGGTTACAGTTTAACGGATTCTTTTTCGTAATATTATAATGTATCGAGTTGAAAAAGTTACATTACAGTCTGTCGATTGTAAAATTGTGACATGATCGGCCTTACGGTAGGTAGTTCTGCGTCCATAGAGTTGGGAGAGGAACAGATACAAATAAAATGTTTCCAAAATATTGTCAACTACATATATTTTACAAGAAATAAACATATTATGGCTCAATATTAGACATAGTGAATGTAACAGGAACAGATGAATAATACACAGTTTAAAACGCATGCATAACAATGAAATACCTGCCAAAAACAAAGTTTACCTTCTGTTCAGAGAGTAACTCGTATTTATGAATTTTGTCAGTTTAAATCCACTGGTTTTCTTTGATAAGACTGTGGATAGACCTTTTGACAATCACATATAAATTTGACACTTTTTACTCACTTTTAACACGAAATTATTAAAATAATAGCGTAACACACTGTTTGTTTACATCCGAGAGCAAACGAAATGACAGTAAAACATGGCGGCGTGGGGCACATGTCGCTCGACCAATCAGAACGCGAGGTGCGTTCCGTTGCATGCTGTTTCACAGTTTTACGGTTTTGTTTCGAGAGATCGTAATGTCTCGAGAAATCACATGTTAAAATTTTGTTACATTTCATAATTTTTGGAGAAATCATGATGTAGCTGGGTAATGTATCGTTGTTTGTGTCTTTACGGTGATATATCCACGAGGCACTCGGAGCACATTCGAAGTGTGCGTGAGATGGAACATGCCCTCACCACAGATACAAAACATTACATACGTTTCGATAGGATAAAGAGCATGTTCCGCGAGAAGAGTTATGTATCTCGCGGGATAATGAAGGCTATCAAAATAAACCGACGTCCTTATTTCAACCGGGGCGCAGGCTCCATCAGCATGGAGACCAGGGCCCTAAGTCTGCTAAATATAAACCGTTTCAGTTGGATGTCGATTGGATCTCAGTTGTATGATTTCGGTCATTTCGTATTCTGCTAAATAGTAGGTATAGAAAAATCACAATGGCAGTTCAACGTCAGTTGAGTTTCGATGGCGTTACAATGACAAAAAATAGCGGACTTGGGGTCTTCTAAATAGTGGAGTGCCGGAGCCAAGTGCTCAGTCTAATGTTGCAGTTCCAGACAGTGTTAGTTTGTACTGTTTACAAAATTACGCCAGTTACATCGCACGTGTGTCTGAATCACCGTCACCGCCAGCGCGCTATGATAAGTGAAGTGAGTGATCCGGAACATTAGTTTTTTAAGGGATTTATAGATACAGATCATAAATAATTAATTATCTTATAAAAAATAACGTAATAACTTAGATGAATTTTCATAACGATATTTTTATTATTGAGTGAATAAAAAACAATTTTACATGTCAAAATTACATAAAATGTCACTTATAACTACTTAACCTAAACTACCTATTCAAAAGCGTTAGCCTCATTGCACCAGCAACCGGCCGTTTCCACAGCAAACGCGACAAAATTATAATTTGCGCTCAATAGCGAATATTTGTCTCTCTTTTTACTGGCAGTACCCTCGGCAGCCGCCCCCGGAACCCTCATGGTACCTCTGAGGTGTAGTGATGGGCGAATGTGAATGATTTATTCGAATGATCATTCGAATAGAGAGGTATTCGAATTATTCGACTATTCGAATTATTCGAATGAAAAACAATCATTCGAATGAATTTGGACGATTTGTATTTAAATCGCATTGAGAATAATCGTAATGTAATGAAAATATGAAAAATAAAACTACATAAATATGTTAAAAAACCAGTAAATTTTAATGAGATCTTGTTTTAATTTTTAAACTTTCTTAAATAAATGAATTTAATCGATCGAGAATCATCCGAATAGCGAATGATCATACGAATTAATAATTTTCATTCGAATGAGGAATGATCATTCGAATACCATTTACAAATTCATTCGAATAATTCGATTGTTCGTTTTTAGAACAATCTCCCATCACTACTGAGGTGGCTAGCGGCGTAAGTGCTGACGCATGGGGCGTCCCACATGAGGCACTTGCCGTATTTTCACGGAACCAGTGAAAGGCCGTCGGGTCTTTTCCCGTCAGTTCGACTAAATGAGTGCACAAATTATATAACGATATTGAATGAGTGCACCAATTATATTGTTAAACATATTATTGAAAACCCCGTAAGCGTATATTTAGCTACTTAAATCTATACAAATGCACAGCCCGCGAAAATTTACATATTCTAGTTCGTTTGGAAATGTGCTTAACCTATCGACAACAGACACAAATTGACCTTGTGTTCTACTTTCGTTACTACACTTATCTGCGCTGCGATGCGAGCAATTAGAAATTGGAAAAAGTAAACGCATTTGCATTAAGTAGCAAAAGTACAGGTTCCAAATATTCAACACTGTAAGAAGAATAGTACGGAATAGGTAAATTACATTAAAGACGTTTTCATTAAAGTAGTTAAGTAGGGTATCTTAAACGAGGTTGTACTTATTAGATAGGTACCAATAAAGCTGTAGATCTATTCTTATAAGTTATTATTAATAATTTTATTTAATTAACCGACTTCAAAAGGCAGGAAGTTCTCAGATTAACCCGTATGTATGATTGTCCGCGATTACCTCGCGTTTGTATGAACCGATTTTGATGCGGTTTTCAGCAAAGTATTTGTCTGACTTAGGTAAGATTTAAGGCATATTAACTGACAAAAGAATGGAGGTTCGCACTTTTTACGTCCATTGAAGTCGGTTCTCTTTTGACAAAAGTTATTTATATAAAGCTACACGTTAATGTGAGATTGTGTCCCACACGAAAAGAAGAGGAAGAATGTGAGATTCGCTAACGGAAATATCCAAAAGTTATCCAAAATTTAATGCATGTGTGTAGGTATGAACGTATGCAGAACTTGCCAAAAATATGGAGATAGATGTATTGTTCAAGTTGACTTCTCCCTGATAACTAATGGGTTACCTAATATTAAGAGCAGAAACACGACGAGAGGCGAAATAGCAAGCAGTGAATAGCATATTATAAGTAACAGTGAATATTTAGATAAAGCATATTGTAAGTAACTTACAATATTCTGACAATATTGTAAGTTACTTATATTGTAAGCTTTATCTAAATATTCATATTATATTATATTATTATATTGTTTAAGTTACTTACAATATGCTTTATCTAAATATTCACTGCTTGCTACTTCGCGTCGCGTCGAGGTAGGTACAAATACCTACCTACTTAGGTGCCGTATACCGATTTGGCTATTTGCTGAATATTTATTGAAAAAGTACTCAACAAGAGATTATCTAAGAAATTTCTTCAAAAATATGAATTATAAAAAACATGTTTTTTAAACAAGGACATTTTGGTATTCGGTACGCAAGCTTACCTACCTGCCGACCCCAACACCGTCACCGTGTTCGTCAAGATTTATCATATCACTACCAAATTGCTTTTCAAGTTTGTTATCCTATTCAGAGTTAGGTAAACATTTACTGTTATGGAATCACTTTCTTTAGGAAAAATTATTTACCTATACGTACATACATTCGAATTACTATCGTAGTGCAAAATGTTTAGATATTTATCATACTGGTGAACTAATATAGATATCACGCTAGCAAGCAATGGAAAAAGTATTATTATTATCTAGGGGGTATAAAAACCCAAAACGCTTGCAAGTATGCCAAAAAATTTATGTATAATATTGTCCCAAAACACAAATTTCTTGGGGCGCAAAGGAACTAAGTTTTTATGTATTTATCTGCAATTACTGCAGTGGGGCACACCATGGCACAGCACTATGGTTCAAAAATCCGATCTAGCTGGAGGGCTCACCGGTTCTACAGTAGTACCACAGATTTCCCGTGTGATGCCGGCATTGAATAGCATCACCCCAATTCTTGTTGTGTTGTAAGAACCAACTAAGGGACTCGAGGGTTTCATGTGTGTTAGCACGTACCTATTACAACTCTAGGTGACAGGCTGGCAACCTGTCACTACAGTGATACACGAATCATCTGAAGGTGCCCTCAATACTTGTCAGGCGTGGCGTTAACGACCGCAATTTTACGATTGTTAACGCTCTGCCTACCCCGCAAGGGATAAAGGCGTGATTTGTGTTGTGTTTATTTTGTTACCACAGATTAATAATAAGTTACGTAGTACTGGCAAAAGCGATAACAGATACTCCTTACGTCATTAATCCGGTGATAAGTTTGTGTACGTACCCTCTAATAATTAATAATTACTTAATCATAAAGTGTTATTACAAGCGTAGGTCCTAATAAAATAATTCACTGTTTTCAACTTGAATTGTCAACGTTTTATAGTAAGTTTAAAATAAAATATTAGGTATAAATTTTAGTGATGAATTGTGAGGTTGATAGTAAGTACCTGAGTTCTATTTCATTATAGTATTTTTTGTAATCATCTTTATTATTTCCTTAAAAAAAATCACTCTAATGTAATGACTGTTTTAGTGTAATCTTTGTGTTTCATAGACTAGAAACTTCATGTACCTTTATGTACCTACCATGGCTATAACTTTTTTGGTAGTTTAATTTATATACTAAGGCGAGGTACACACTTGACGCTCCGTTGTGCGCAATAATATCGCATGTTACGCTACGCATCCGACTGTCAGATGCATACTAGTAATGTCATCTCTCATACAAAGATCGCAGGTTCAACGCAGACACCTGCGCTGTCAGCCTTCGCAAAAATATCGCATGCGTAACGCACGCAATTCATGCTGACCTCTTTCCGCATAGCAAATCCTGTTTATCAAGGGTCAAATTATACTGGTTTTTGTTTTACGTGTAATTATAATTATTTATGCTACACATTGGTAAATTATATAAAGATTAAAACATTAGAGCTAATTAATTTTATCTAAGTCCAGCTAGATCGACCTTGTGAACCATAGTGCGCAGTAAGGGCTCATTCAAACCCCTCCGGACGACTTTGACACTTTCTTAAGCTTGGCCCTTTTTAAACTTGGCACTTTCCTACTTTGACACTTTCTTAAGCTTGGCCCTTTTTAAACTTGGCACTTTCCTAACTCGTCTCATTCCTTATCTTGAATCTTTCCTAACTCGTCTCCTTTTTGACTCGCCATTTTCTTAAAATTCAAAAAAATGTATGTCCTGAAGTGGACGTCAAAAGACGCTGATGATGATACAAAATAATAAATAAAATTATAAGGGTTCCGTTTTTTACCATTTTGACTATGGAACCCTACAAATTGTGTGTTAGAAAACTAACTACGAAGTCCGGATAGGTACTGGCTACTTGAGCGATTAGATTAAAACCTACTTGAATAGTAATCTCAAGATTTTAGGCTTAGCTTAGATTAAGTTGAATACACCATTTTAGCCAGGCGGTTCGCCATTATTTTTAAGTTATAGAAAGCGGTTTTAGTTAAAGAATAAAAAGGTTTTCGGAGATAGTCATTGTTTTATTAAAACTTATCTGTAGTTAATTTATACCTGAGAACGACGATTAGTCGCAGAATGTCTCATTCGCGAAACGTTTTTTCCACGCGGGATAAAAAATCTCCCGTTCGCAATATGTCCGGGGACATTCTGCGACTTATCGGAGAACGACCTGTTTTCGTTTCAATGCGAATTAGACAATTAGAAATGCCGAGTTGAAAAAGAGACGAGTTAGGAAAGTACCAAGTTAAGAAAATGGCGAATCTGAGTAAGAAAAATGGCGAGTTAAAAAAGCGACGAGTTAGGAAAGTGCCAAGTTTAAAAAGGGCCAAGCTTAAGAAAGTGTCAAAGTCGTCCGTTGTGCTAATACTTCACTTGTTCTTGCCATGCAATTTTTTGCAGTAAGTACATAGGAGATACCATTATATGTATTAGCAATTAATGGACGTCTTATAAGTAATTTGTCAATAACACAATGATTAACATATTTTTTTAAATACGGCTATGATGGACCTGTTTAAGACGGGTGCCCCTTCGAACGAATAACATTTTTACTCTTATCTGCACATGGCATACCTAACAGTTTTGGCACAGTATTTATTTCGCATAATAAAATTGTAAATTGGCATATTTATAAATATGCAGAATGCTTTAATTGGCAAAACTATTTTTCGTCATAAAATTATCTAGCATTTTTTAACTATAAATGAGAATGCCGTTTGCCGTGTGATGCCGGTATAGAATAGCATCATCCCCAATATTTCCCGCGGGTGTTGTAAGAGGCAACTAAGGGACTCAAGGGTTTCATACGTATTACCACGTATTACAACTTTAGGCTACACGCTGACAACCTGTCACTACAGTGATACACGAATCATCTGAAGGGGGCCGGCCCTCAATACTTGTGAAACGTGGCGATACGACCCTAACCGTTAACGCGCTGCCTACCCCGCAGGGATAAAGGCGTGATTTGTGTATGTATGTATGTCTATGGGAATGCGCATGACAAGTAGGTAATGAATTTTATAAATTAAACATAATTTATGAATCAGGAAAGATATCTGGTTTCGGTGCAGGCAGGTACACTCTCGTAATCATACGTGGAATAATTATTTAAATACGTTAAATAATATTAAAATGCAAAGTTATTTTTGGGTACATTACAATATAATTTAAAATAAAGTACTAATTCATTTTATGATGTAATATTTAGTCATATTATAATGACATTGATTTAAAAAATAGGGATATTATAGTTAACACCCTTTCATTTATCTATGTAATCGAAGACGAAAAGTCAAATATTATATACAGGGTGTCCCGTTATTAATGGATCAATCATTAACTTCGGGACGAGCTAATGTTATGCAACAAAAATTCTTGGAATGTCAAAATCTATTTGGATCAGCCATACAAATTCACTTAGACAGTAAATACATTTTATATGTGCGATCTTTTATCATATTTAAAAAAACTTAGAAAAGCTATCACCATTTCACTTATCTACTAATTAACAATTGTCTCTTGTATTAATTACGATGAATTTGGCAATATTGTTCAACAACAAAGTTCCGGAGTGTTTCGCTACAACGAGAAACATATTTTTTGTATCAGACATACATATGCTATCCCGTAAGGGATTAAGGCGTGATATATGTATGTTATTGATAAAAAATTGCCACCATTTTGACAAAAATCTTATATACCTAGCTTATTGTCGTTAAACACTCGGAAAGTTGCTGCAAGTCGCGCAATAACCGTTTCCAAATGAATCATAATTAATACAATTTAATACAAATCCTAGTAGCAAAAAATAAGTAACATGTTACAGATATAATTCAAGAGATGAATATTGGTATTTATATTATTAAAATATCACACACTCAGACTAGTTCAGAAACCTCCCCGAAAATGTAAAGTGGTGTCTGGAATTTTTAAATCAATTGTCGAAATCTCCAAAAAAGAGACTAAATAATGTTAGTACTACTTCAAGATGTACGCTTATAAACTATGTAAACTAATAAACTATGTTGCAGGATATTATGATAAAGTTGCATTAATAGAAAAAAAATATGCAGAGTTAGTTCTAATTTTGCGTTATCCGAACTAATTTATAATTTATCCGAACTGATTTAAGGCTAAAAACCTGAACGATTTTATTGTTATTCAATGTTTTAATTTTTATTTTGTATTTTTTTATTCCTTATTAAATGTGTAATTATTCTATGAGATTTTTTTTTTAACTTATCCAATGCTTCATTCAATAGTAAAGGAAGTGTTCAGATTTCCTGACCTAAACTGTTATCGTCTGTTTCTCTCTTTTGCACAGGAAAGGACTTACTTTATAGAGCTGGTGACGCCTTAAAAAATTTGGAGGAAATTTAAACCCAAAATTATGCCTCGATATTGTTATACGTTTTTGGACTACCTAAATTTGTATTTTCGGACGTCTTCAAATTTTCTTGAAATGAAAAATAGTTTTCAACATTTAACTACAACTGTCTGCAACACAGTCTTGTTCACAGATAAAAAGGCGAAAAAAGTTGTTGCGAGTAGCAATGATTTAGCTTAGATTTAATATGGAAAAGCCACTACTGTGAGATGTTGCTACACCAGGTTTGCAAAGCCATGCTATTTACAAAAGCATGCTATGCCAACCACCTACTTAAGGAAAATAAAAGGTCATGAGATTTTTTTTCATGTGGGACATCGAGTTGTCCAACGACCTGATGAACCCTAGTGTCAGAATTTTTCAACCGCCTTCTACAAGTAGCAGGCTTCTGACATGGTTGCGTAACGACCGCCGTCTAAGTGATCATAGACAGCAACCGGCTTAACGTGCCATCCGAAACACGGAACCATCTCACTTACGTTACGGACAATCGGGTGGTTCAGCCCGCAATGTCCTAACCAGACTGGAACAAATTCACAAAGTGATAAATATCAACTTCGTGAGTTACCCACCGAGAATCGAACCCGGAACCTTCTGCGTCAAAGGCAGTCGCACTACCACTGCGCCACATCGCATCGGTCGCCAAAACGCCACACGAAAAAATAAATAAAAAAAGGGATTGTTTCATTTGTTTCTTAATTTATTTCGTATTGTTATTATTTTATGGGGCATTTAGGTATACCATGTTTTATGTTTCAGCTATCATGTGACATGTATCAAGATGTTGAAAATTGATAAAAACCAACAAGTTAAAGTCAAGGCAACTATCAAACAAACTAGTGATGGAAGTACAGCCGGACAGCGGTGACTATGGATGAGCCATTGGAAGCGGCACCAGATTGATGCCCAAAAGCAAGCTTATGTTGTGCTTGTCAATGCTTAAACTACGATTTTTATCCAGATAGACTAAACTGACAGCCAAGAATGGCCCTATTTTTTTAAATGTTGCAAGCATTATTCTAGTGTTGTGGTTTGACTCTTTCATTTTATTCATTGAACTGCTGGGAGATGATTCCTCGATGTAGTTATTTTTGTAACTAAATATGCATAATAAGTACATTCTCTTCTCCGCCAGATTTTTGAAAATGGGTAGGTAGGTCAAATAGAAGACTGTAACATTAACCCATATGGTGAACAAACTTTACAACTCACTTTGCTGCTCTGGTGAACCTGGTAAATAAATTGTAATCCTTTGACGATAACAACGAAAACGTATTGTTGTCTGGCCCGACAGGAAATAAATGTGAAGTTAGTTTTTTACAAACAAAGTAGTATGTATGTCTTTTAGGCCAATTTATTAACGCAAATTGAAATTAACTAAATTATTTTCAAAAAGATTCATTGACTATCTTTGAATCATATAGGTTGATCATTCGGGGTACAACACTATTTTTTAAATTATTTTTAAATAAGTACAATAACGTGGCAACCCACCAAATGTCAATTTAGTCTATCTGAATAAAAATTATACTTTAGTTAGCAACCCCACTAGATTATTGTTTACATTCGGTGAGAGGTTTTTATTGATGAGTTATTTTGACAATCATAATGAAACTATGATGATTTGTGGTATTTCCCAAAATTATGAAAATCAATCTTACGGCCGTTAACGCTCTGCCTACCCCGCAAGGGATAAAGGCGTGATATATGTATGTACCTATGAAAATCAATCAATAATTATGTTCTAAGAATAATATTACTTTGCAAATAATCTGAACCTCACAATTATCATGTTGTTACTTAATTTGTTGTCAAATAAAAAGTTGCATGAAATTGGTTGTAGCCCATAGAAAAATAGTGGTCTGGTCTAGTGATCCGTCCGCTGGTTAAGTGGAGTAGAGAAGAAGTGAGCTAGACAAGTGATCTGATGTTATTATTAGTAGCATTCGCTTAAGGTTTAAGCGCCGCAAGCCTTGAGGTTGGACTTCAGATGAATAGGACAAAGACCCAATTATTGACCAACAGCATAAAACGTAGGGTAACGGTTGACGGGCAGACAATACATTATGTCGATGAGTATATATGCCTAGGTCAGATTGTTTCCTTCGATAGCAGACAAGAAAAAGAGATCGATCGTCGCACCGAAAACGCTTGGAAAAGCTTCTGGTCGTTGAAACAATTCAAAGGCGATCTGCCTCTATCTCTTAAAAGAAAACTCATCGACATGTGTATTCTGCCTGTTCTAACCCACGGTGCTCAAACATGGTCTCTAACAGAAGGTCAGAAGTCCAAAGAGCGATGGAGAGAAGTACCCTAGGCGTCGTGAGAATGGACAGAGTCCGGAACACCACTCTTCGAGCTCAGACGGGCATCACCGACGTGGGGTACAAAACTGCCAAGTTGAAATGGGACTGGGCCGGGCATGTCTGCAGGATGCAGCCTGATCGATGGGCTAGAATCGTCACGCAAGATTGGGTACCTGAAGGCGGGTCTCGTCGCAGAGGTAGACCCCGAAAACGATGGCGTGACGATCTCGATGCCCATTTAAAAGATTGGACCGAGGTTGCACAGGACCGCAATAAATGGAAGACCGCGGGGGAGGCCTTTGCCCAGCAGTGGGATCTGATAGGCTAATAATTATAATAAAAAACTAATATCTGGCAATTAATCATTGTTATGTATCACTGAAAGGTAAGGTATGTGTCCCGGAAATCAAGTTATTTATTGGACTCCCCATTGAATACCGGAAGGGTGATCTTAGGCAACTTTACACTATTTATTGTTCATAATAAGCGCTCTAAATCTACAGTTAGGTTTAAATTAAAAACATATGTCACTCATTTTGACACGTGTGGTCACCCTAATTCATAGATTTTCAAATAAACAGTAAAAGAAGAAATGCTCCTAAAATGAACAAAAAATCCATTATGTTTCCTAATGGACTCTTAGTAAAAATATTTACTAAAACTCACATTATTTATAATTTCCCTTATGCACACGATACCTACCTACTTAAAATATGAATTAAAATATCGCCAGAGAATTGGACATATTTCTTCCAATAAAAGATGGTATTAAGTCCTTGATGATACATTAATGTAAAAATATTAAGGTAAGTTGTCGCGAGTGCGTCGATAGATGGAATATGGATGAATAACCTAGCGATAAACAATTTGTATAAACAATAAACAAAACCATTTCATAAAAAGCAGACTTTTTGTGCTATTCATTAATATTTATAACATATTAACATCCATTTGCTTGTACCATTTTTGATAACAAACGTATTTTTTCGATTTACATTCTAACAAACGTCAAGCCAGGTGGGCAAGAGCCTTTCCAATTCTATGACTTCAGCCAATAAACCTATTCAATACATATTAATATTAGTAGGTGTAAACTTAAACCACGATTTGCATTACATATCCAGTGTGTCTCAGTGTGTGCTTTCGTTCTGCCAATGAAAATGAATTGAACATCTTCGCTACACACACATACACAAATCACGCCTTTATCCCTGGACGCGTAAAAATAACGCCATCTTGCTGTCAACAATTTAGGGGTTACTTCAGATATATCGTGTATCATTAATCATTATATTGACAGTAGCTTTTTTTAAAGAACCTACCAAGCGAACAACTTTGTAAGGATTTACTTTACGATCTAACTATGTTCTTTAGGGAAAGTTGTTCAGTTTCACGTGCCTCCCAAATAAAACGTGGTAGTTAGATGGTTGTACGATTCTTTACATTCGATATTATGGTTAGATAAGTTATAATGCTCGTAGTTAGGAAGAAGCGAAATACTGTGCAATTTTATCAAACTATTGTATATTGATGCGCACGTGTAGGTGACATTAGTGGATGCGTATTTAAACAATTTGCAATACGTAACTTGTTTAACGAACATAGGTGAAATACTAGAAAATAAAGTAGAAGGAAACTATGAGTTTTATCATATAGAAAGTCTACGTAAACTACATATTATACGCCTATTCCTGTTGATTTGTGCTTGCTAAAGTGACGTTTTGTTTTCATCATAAATTACGCATTTTAACTGGGACTAAAGAAGTTTCTCTCTCATGTTGCCAGTTCAGTGTTCAAACACAACTATACAGGAAAAAATACAAGTATACAGAGCTTGTTTTTCATTATTATTAGGTAGGTACATAAACAATATAGTCATAGAATCAAAGTCCAGTATGTATACGCCTATTAATTAGCTTAACTATACAGAATCTGTACAGGGCACATCACGCGGCAGTAGTTACCTGCACAGTTGCTTTAACGTGAATTCCGGCGAGAGGGTGATTGTGGATTAATCCCCCCCCAGCGACAGCGCCTGCACGATGCGCGGGTCGGCCTTGCTGCCCTCGCGGAACTCTTCCAGGGTCAGCCTGTCATCGTGGTTCTTGTCCATCTGGTCGAAGATCTTGTCCACGCGCTTCTGCGGAGTGTTCTCGTCTTCAGCTTGTGGTGTTTGTCCCTGAAATTCGAATAGTTATAATTTTGGGAGCTATGTAAAATTCAAACCCAAACCACTTTATAAATATTAGCGTAGAATCTTCATATTCTGTGATTTATGCCACATGAGCATAACCATGTTTAAACAATCTATCTTCACAGTTGGGTAAAGTATCTACACAAGGTTTTATATACTGGGATACATACCACCATTTGATAAATAGCATCAACTATATTGTACATCTCGTCTCGTGTTATATAGCCATCGTTATCCACATCATATAAGCGGAACGCCCCTGAAAACACATAATAAATAGAAAAGTATGTTTATTACCTCTATGTACCAGCTATACAGGGTGTAAGGGACAGCGTCCCGAATACTGATAAACAGACCATGAAACTGAACAACTTTTCCCTAGGAACAGATGTCAGGAAACGTCAAAAAAATTTTGGTTTCTCATAGTAAATGTAGTCAGCTGATCGCGTTTTTGTATAGGAGGTCGAAAATTTAATGTCGTTTCCGGACATATTTTATGCTCCAAGTACACCAAACTATATGCCAGGCGATGGAGTGTACATAAGAACGCGCCAGGAAAAACAATGGCAGCTAGCAACCGTCACGACAAACATATATACTTACTTTAATAAATAGCTACGACATGGAAACCACATTATTTTATTTTTTCACTATTAGGTAAAACACGTTATATCTAAAATGAGCCTTAAAGTAATTCGTTTGTCAGACGTGGTGATAACGAACATAATTTTGCGGTCGTTAACGCTCTGTCTACCCTGCAAGGGATAAAGGCGTAATATGTGTATGTATGTATGTTGATTCATAGGACTCCGATCAAAAGCCGTAATATGCAGGAGGGGGAACAAGCAATGGAGCAGTACTTTCTTAAGCTAGGTGTTAAGCATCAAACAGCCAGGTTTATCAGAGGCTAAGTGAACACTTACAATGTAACTTTTCATCAAGATTCCCCCTTGACGTCACCGATAACGCTCGTATGAACTCTTCAAACTCGATCGAGCCATCCTGGAAAACAGTTTAGATTAGATTAGATTGGCACCGTCCCAACCAGGCCGAAACTAGTCCCCAGCAAGCTGGGTAATACCAAGTGGGCAGGTTTTGTTCAGGAGGAACGGGACACGTGGGATGGGAGAGGAAGCTCAGCGAGACGCATCCACTGGGCACATTCAACCGATTATTCAACCTTGAGACCTTGAGACAAATTAGGGTTTAGGCAAGACAATTAGATTTGTATGGGCAAATGAGCATTCATGCTGGGCGGTTGGGCCATCAGTGCCTTGGATGTGCTTGGATGGATGGAACTGTGTGTCTTCTTCGGTTAAAAATTTCAATCTTTTTCATTACATGTATATTATTTTTACATTGAGTGAACTGCTTTGTTCGGATGCCCCGACGTTAGACCATTCGCGTCCATGTCGCGTGGCTTTTATTTCGAAGTGTTTCCCAGAGGGTATTACTATTTCCTTCAATCTGTCGTCCGGCAAG
Source organism: Keiferia lycopersicella (assembly GCA_029255805.1). Lineage (NCBI taxonomy): Eukaryota > Metazoa > Arthropoda > Insecta > Lepidoptera > Gelechiidae > Keiferia > Keiferia lycopersicella. Next base: position 10,368,179 of record JARACZ010000006.1, on the reverse strand, counting down.
TCGGTTCGGTTTGCCAGGAACTGGACTGGAGCTGTCTGTTTTGCACTTTACAAGGGTTGTTATAGTTTATAGCTTTACTAGCTATAACCCACGGCTTTGCCCGCGTACTCATAAGAAATAAAAAACTATCTGTGTATTGTTTGTGTGTTTTTTTGAGCCTAAATAAAGATCTAACTTTCTTTTTTAGGGTTGAATATAGGAATAGCTCATACACGTTATTTAGGTATACATGTAAGTTAGAAGAAGGTATATGAAAGAGGTCAAACCCCCCCCGCTCTTCGTCTCGCTTTCCCCTATCGCTCGCCCTCACTCTTACAGCGTTTCTCCACTTATCCGGTCCGGCTGCCGGATGATATTAGAATACGGGATGACGCTTTTCCATCAATCCGGTAAAAGACGAACAGTAGAATGACGTCATGGTAGAGTTCAAAGAGTACTAGTAATGATTATTTGTATTATGCGACATTAATTTACGTTAAAATAGGAATATCAGAAAAAAAAAACATTCATCAATAGCATTATAAATAATCTTTATCAGAAACAGAGTTTTCCTTTGTTTTGAAAAATTATGCGATTTACTATAGATATGATTTTTTTTCTCAACATCGTAACTCTAAAGTTTCAGAAATGGCGTTTAATACAAATAGCCCGGAACCCGTCGATATTATACTTACATTGTTTTCATCGAATACGCGAAACACCAATGACGCGAACTTGCTAGGGTCACCTTGCGGGAAGAACTGCTTGTAAATTTTTATGAAACCCTGAAAAATATTGTTACGACTAGACAATATGAAAAGTTTTTTTTTTTTTTCGTGTGGGACACCGAGTCGTCCAACGACCTGATGTACCCTAGTGTCAGAATTTTTCAACCGCCTTCTACAAGTAGCAGGCTTCTGACATGGTTGTGTAACGACCGCCGTCTAAGTGATCATAGACAGCAACCGGGACCTACGGCTTAACGTGCCATCCGAAACACGGAACCATCTTACTTACGGACAATCGGGTGGTTCAGCCCGCAATGTCCTAACCAGACTGGGAACAAATTCACAAAGTGATAAATACTTTGTGAGTGACCCACCGAGAATCGAACTCGGAACCTTCTGCGTCTAAGGCAGTCGCACTACCACTGCGCCACATCGGTCGTCAACAAAATATGTATATCTAGGTAGCTGGTACCTAATCACACGGTCTTTAAAGGTCTCTTCTTATTCTACACTATAGGTTCTAATTAGGTAATTAGCACCTAAAATGTAGAAACAGGAGACCGTTAACAGTAAGGGTGCATAACTTTACTCTGTGGTGAGACTGCAATATTAATGGCGATGACACCATAATATAATGCCGTAGTAGGAGTCAAATTAAAATGTATTTTGACTAGTTTCATTTCAAGTTTATTAGAGAAAAATGAATTAGGGTCACTTGGAAAAAAGAAATTATATTTATGAAACTGAACAACTTTCCCCAAGAAACATAGGTCGTAAAATGAGAAAATGAGAAGAACTTCATGTTTCGACCTATGTTTTTTAGGAAAAGTTGTTTGGTTTCATGGATGGTTCACCCCTTAAAATATTTGCAGCATTTTTTTTACACTCTGTATATACAAATAGTTGTGTGTGTGAGTTGTGTGTCTCGTTCGTGACTCTGGCCACCAGGACCCCAAGTCTGGTTATTTAATGAAAAGTCAGTAAAATGAAGCGATAAATACAAGACGATTATTTGTATTGTCTGGTACGCAAACTTCACTACGGACCTTTTGTTTTGTGAGGGTAAGAAATATTGAATTACTACTTATAAAAGAAAATTATACCAATAATAAGAGATACTTTTGAAGTCGTAGTAGACACATTCTTAGATTTTACTTTTTTGTCGTAATATTGAGTACCTATTAATTCGACAAACTCATTAATTGAGGTTATAAAAATACAGATTATAAATATAAATCCTCCATCATGTTTTATTTTTCATTCGGTGTAAGAATTCAAGCGATACAATTCCATACTGGCCAGTTCGGAATTTGACGTAAACTTGTTCCAATTTAGGATATCGATTAGAAATAATAACGAATTTCAAGCAAAAACAAGTAGAATAGGGATTGTGATATTGTATAGTAACAGTTCTATATAAAAAATTATTTACATATCTTATGCTCCGAAAGTAGGTCATTACTGACAAAAGACGACCGTGGCCTATGCAACGAAGCTACAAGTGTAATCCTACAGGCGAAAAAGTGGCAACATCGTGTCAAAATTAGTAATTAAATAGCAACACTGATGAAAATTACAACTACAGGTGTTTTATGAAGCAACCAGTCTACAATTTTACAATTTACAAGTACAGCTGCCTGTAGCATACCAGCGACAAACCATAGTGTAAATTTTGCTTTTAAAAACACAATCGAGCCAGTTTTTACAGGTGTTTTTCTGTAAACTACAACTGTAAAAATTTACAACTTGTGAATAATTTTACAGGTCCTCAGACGTAAGTAATTTCGTTACAAGCTAAGAATTTCCTATTAATCTCTGCGATAAATAATAACAGAGTAGATACTCAGAAGGCTTCTAATATGTTACGAAGTTGAAGTTCTGACTCAGAAAACAATGAAATAAAACGAAGACAAAGAAAAGTAAATCATAATAGCAAAAAGACTATTCAATTTAATATTTTTATTTCATCCCTATCTATGAAGAATTTCTGCTGAGCTTTTCCATTATTCGCACCTAGCGCCACCTACTAGGAACTAAATGAACAAAACAAATATTTCCCATTTTCTTGAACAATGACATTGACATTTGAATTTTGAGCGAATGAAATGAATGAATCGATAGTGTTGTATTTCGACTTGTAAAGTCTATTTGTAATCGAGATTTTGGAGCGATACTGGCCAAGGTAACTTTACAAGTGTCTTCATAAAACGCCTGTAACCTGTAAATTGCAACTACAAGTGTGCTACAGGCAGAATTTAGCTTGTAATTGTAGGATTGTAATTGTAGCTTCGTTGCATGAGCCACTGTAAGTTCCACTTACAGGCGAGGTTTTGAAACTAAGGTAAGTAATTTTAAATATAGAACTAGAAAAAGAACCAATACAATCGCGACAATTAAAAAGTTAAAATCAATTTCTTCTTATTTTTAATAGGAGTTGCATCCCATTAGTTGTAGACGATTTTAAATTTCGAGTTTCCAGTTGGTCGCTACGAATTGTGTTGCTGGAATGCGGGAATTATATTTTTAATCTGTATTTTTATAACCTCAATAAATGAGTTTGTCGAATTATTACTCAATATTACAATAACAAAACTAAAAATTACTAATATTCCTACGATCAAAAAAATTTCTACTTTATGTTAGGATACTTTTCTTTCATATCAACTCAATATTTTTCAATCATAGAAAAAAAGTTTAGTGGTGCAATTTGAATACCAGACGATACAATCATAATTTATGTTCGTTTTCTTGTATTTATCGCTTTATTTTACTCACTTTTCATTCGATATGTAAAGCAGTATACGTACCGCGGATGTAACATCACTAACAACCTCGGAAAGTTACCGCCCTCGCTCCGCGAAGGCGTTAAAAAACCTCGGTTGTTGTTGATGGGTTACATACCTCAGTACGTAATCTACTATTACATGCTTTCTTTCAAAAAGAAGTCTGTAAATTGAACTTATAGAGCGGGGTTTTTGTCAGTATTGACCTAAAATTTTCAGAGATTTCAATAATGAAACAAAATGCTCTGTAAGTTTAATTTACAGGTCAGGTTTTGAGACTAAGCCTGTAAGTTATTTTGAATATGGAACTGTCATCAAAACCTATCATAATAAATATCGAAGAAAGAGGATTTATATTTGTTATCTGTATTTTTATAACCGCAATAAATGAGTTGGTCGAATTATTACTCAAAAGTTAAAACTACTAATATTATTACGATTACAAAAATTTCTACTTTATGTTAGAATTATTTTCTTTCATATTCAATATTTAATCCAATATTTTTTACTCATAGAAAAATAAGTTTAGTGTTGCAATTTGAGCACCAAACGATACAATTATCATCATTTTTGGATCGTTTTCTGGTATTTATCACTTTGATTTACTCATTTTGATTCGATATGCAAAGAAGTGTACGTACCGCGGATGTAACATCAATAGCAACCTCAGAAAATTACCTCGATTGCTATTGATAGGTTACATACCTAATTACGTAATCTACTAAAACGGATTACTGTAGTACGTATTTGTTGGTACCATTAATGTAGAATAATCTGCAATTAATGTTGTATTAAAGGATACAGTAGTGCACCTACTAACAGATAGGTAGGTGCTAAAGGGACCTGTTTATTGCGTTAAAACATCATTCTTTTAATAATCTTCTGTACTCACATATCTGTACTTCAATTCCAAGACGAGAATTTGAAATTAATTAGATAGCTGCTTTTTATCGAGTTATCAACCCTGTCAGAATCTTGAAATTTTTAGAAGCGATTGTAAAATACGGACACCAGCAGCACTTATATGCACTGGTATCCCCTGAGTGAGCGAGGGGCAACTTGTGGTAAGCGTTGAGACTTCGCGGGTTGTATGGTACCTACTCTTCCGTGTTCAACGCGCTTTGACCCGTGCAAAGTATGTGCTAATGTGAATGGATCCGGTTAAAATATGCTTACCTGTTCAGTGAGTAGCCCGTTCGGACAGTCTTTTAGGAATCCTTTGTGCCTAGAAATTAAGAAAAAATATATCATTATGTACCTATTAAAATATAAAGCTATCTCTACAGAATTGCATAAAAATGCACACTTACTATCTATCTACAGAGACAGTTTTAGTATCGTATTGAAGCAATTTGAGCCTGGTTCCAAAACGCGTTAAAAAGTATTTTTAAAAACAAGCCCTACAGGGTTATAACCAAAATATGCGGTCGGCACGTAGGCACTCGAGGTAGCACTCCAGGATTATTCTTTTCGTAAACATTACAAATAAATGTGCAAAATCTATACAGGGTGTAAAAAAATAACTGCAAATATTTTAAGGGGTGAACCTGCCCATGAAACTGACTGAACAACTTTCCCAAAGGAACATAGGTCGAAATATGAAAAAAAATTTGGACCTCCTCATCTGGCTGGTTCATTTGCAGCTATTATTTTTACACCTTATATACGAGTATAAAAACAAGCAAATCTATATAGGTACAAATAGTTGTGTGTGTGTGTATATGTGTGAGTTGTGTGTCTCGTTTGTGACTCTGGCCTGCCACCAGGTTATATGCAAGATGAATTTTATGCAAACAGAATATAAAAAAAAAAACGCAGCGCATATGAAGTGAAATAAGCCGACGTTCTTGTTTTGCATACAATGTCCAGGTCTCATAAGAGTAATGCTTAAAACGCAAGTTCGGTAAACAAAAATTTTGGTTTAATGGTAAGATTAGTGACGAATGAGACGCAGGCTTTTAAGGCGTTTATTAAGACTCGCCTTATCTTTGACGCCTCACGACAAACTCAGTTAGTTTAGTCCCTAACCTGAAGAGCCATCTTGAGAGGCGAGGGATTCAAGAAATACTTTTAAAAATTTCCAATCCTAATACTTACTAGAAAATCACATATTCTGCCTAAATGTAAATATACAATTGGTATTTCGCCGGAAATTTAACAACTTTTGTTTTAGTGCCATATCTGTCTCTCCAATAGTTTAGGTGGGCTCTTGGTGGTGCACCTGGTGATAGACCACCATCAGGTACTCCAAACCTAAAGTCTATATGCCCGCAGTAGCTTCCCATGAAGCTGAACAACTTTTGCTTTGGTGCCATATCTGTATCTCCAATACTTTAGGTGGACTCCTGCGGTATATTAAAGATAGTTCAGACCTTCGGGTGGTGACAAAAAGTAGCCTTTGTCCGTTCTCGGTATCTTACTAATCTCTGTGTGAAATTTCATGATGATCGGATCAGTGATTTGGCCGTGAAAGCATAGCAGACAAACAGAGTTTCGGATTTATAGTATGGAAGTATGGATAACGCCAGGCGTATTGGTACAAAGCGGAGAGCGGACCGCGTGGCGCGTTGTGATATGACGTCACAGGCGGTCACGTCGGTATTAGCGCGACTCGATATTTTTTGTAACTTTGAATGCCTATAAAACCAAAACTACTATGTTTTTTGCACTGCAACAAAAACTAGTGTATTTGTATACATACAGGCTTTACTGACACACAATTTCAAGCGATTTGGCACACCTAGTAACATTCCTAATAGTCAGAAGTGGCGATGAAGGCTGTATTTTTGCGGCTGTTGACGCTCTGCCTACCTCGCAAGGGATAAAGCCGTTATACGTATGTATGAATGCGCCATAGCTCACTATTCAGTGCTGAGGGGGTACACACAATTTTAACACTCACCAAAGCCTTATCTCCTTTTCCGTAACTGAAACAATATCATAAGTATGGTTATTTTATTATTTATTAATAACTAAATCCTTATCTAAAATTAAATTAACATTACTTAGACGGAGGTCTTTAGGTACACCACAATGTCAGAAACCAGTTTTATATAATTCCATATTTTAAAACGGATCGCTTTAACCTGTTTTGATTTCTAAGCAATTGTATCGTATATTGCAGTACAGCTAGTTAAATAGTGATTCAAATTGATGGTTTTCACATCCCTAGCTATAGTGAACTACAAGTACCTACAACGATCAACAGGAAAAAGATATTTATCATTTTCAAATCGCCTCGAGTAAATATTACCTTTTGGTTTATTTACAAAACATGAATATTTGTAACGGAAAACTATTTTAAAATTGTTTTTGCTTTCCTGTAGTATTTGGGTTACTGAGTTTAATCCTTTTACACTAGAGGCACAGAAACATAAAAGGAAACTTTACGATTTCCCAGATAAGTCTAATTTAATTTATCTTAAAACGTCTCAATCAAAATATATAGTTATTACCTATGTTTAGCTTAGCTTCAGTTGACTCATCTAATCTAATAAAAACGTTTGTGCTCATTCATTCACTGACTCACTGATTCATCAACGCACAGCCTAACTACTACAACTAAAAACATGATATTTCGACAGTAGATTCATTTTACTCCAAAAACACCCACTAAGAACGGATTTTTAACATTTCAACTTTTATTTAATCAGGGGATAAAAAAGTGGTTTGACGTTTGTTTGAAAGTTTGTTGGCTTTCAGCCGATTTGTCTCACAATTTGTTATAACATTATGAAAGAAAGATAATTAAACCCCTGGTTCAGCTTTTTATGAATTTTAACTCTTCAAGGGGTAAAAAAGGAGAATCGCGTTTTTTTAATTCAATTTGTTTCAAAATTTGTATTTAGACTGATAAAATAAAATAATTCAATACGTGTTTCAGGGCTTTTTTAATTTTAAGTCCCTAAAGGAGTAAATTAGAGGTTAAGGAATCGCATGTAACTCACTGCTCTTTGAAGAAATTTGTATCAAAATATGTTATAAGATCGTAAGGTGAAAATCTTTACTCACGTGTTTTAGGGTTTTTGAGTTTTAATCCCTAAAGGGGTAAAAGGGGCGTTAAACTTTTATATGGAAATTCGTGATATTGATATTTGAAGCGATCTGTTTCAAAGGATCATGGCAACTTTTGTTTGGATGCTGGTCCTGTTTTTCATCAGTCTTGCATCTCACTTGTAGGAATCGCATTGCCAAAGTTATATAATAATGGAGATTAAATATTGCTTATCATTTTAGCATAGGGAATTTTTATGCAACATACTAGTTCTGAAGTTATTGAGTGTCAAAGTCGGGCATCGAAAGAGACAAAAGTGCTGATGTTTGGCGCTCTTTAGTGTATTTAGTTCTAAATACGTTATTTTCGGTAAGCAGTGTAGAAAAGGTTTACGTCCCAGTATTTTTTTTTGTTAAAATAGGTAAACGTAGATTTTCAATTTTATTTTTATTACTTTTCCGGGTTTTGTGCAACAATTAACGTTGCTATTTTTCATTGAAATTGGCGATATTATATATTGCATTTATTTGTTTTGTTACGCAAGACATATGGTTAGCCCATGTTTGGGTATTCTCCTTTTGGAATTAGACAAAAGATCTAAAATAATGAATCACATGTTTAGAAGCTTGACATTTTTAACCTCTGAAGGGGTAACAGGGGGGTTAAAAGTTTGCATGAAGATTCATGATCTTTGAATCGGTTTGTTACAAATTTTGACACTAGACATAATACCTAAAATAATTCAACACGTGTTTCCGGGGTTTTTGATTTTTAACCCCTAAAGAGGTAAAAAGGGAGCTAAAAATTTGTATAAATGTTCGTGATCTTTGAAGCGATCTGTTTAAAATTTTGGAACTAAACAAAAAACTAAAATAAGTGAACATGTGTTTCAGGGGTTTTTGGTTAAACATTTGTATGAAAGTTCGTGATCCTTGATGCAACCTGTTTCACAATTATTGATTAGACTACGGAGTAGAGGTAGGTAAATTAACACGTATTCCAGCATTTATTTAATTAATAGGATTGTCACGCGTAAGTTATAGGATAAAAAAATGGTTATATTTTGTATGCAAATTCGTTATGTTTATAGCATTCATTTTTGGTTTGTGAGTAGATCACCACTTATTGTCCACTTTACAAAAATACAAACTTTTCGACCCTTGGGGAAAAAATTCAAAAATTAAGCTTTTGAATAATAGCTTAACAAAAACCAACAAATGCAAGTAAATAGGGTTTCAATTACTTTTGATAGTACGTATACCAGAAAACCACGCTTTAATATTCTTAACACATACCTAAACATTTACTGACTTAACGCGAGCAAAGCCGCGGGCAACAGCTAGTGTAGGTACATGTTTCAGTCACAGGTTTCAGTGACTACTAGCTTATTAAAATCAAAATAAAGAAAAACGTACAAATGTATCCAAACATATTAAAGCAAACGATTCGTAATGAGCTCTAAAATCATAATTGGCATTATGAACCTGCCATTTCCATCAACCGCTTGTTAGATGTTTTGGTAGCGCTACTATCAATATCCTGGTTGCATAGAAGTTTGCGCGGCAGTCGGTAGCGTCAGCATGCGCGGCCCTGCCAACGAACAGTCGATTTCTCGCACGAGACTCTTACACAACCGCACTGTATAATTATCAAGTAAAAATGTCACGCGTAAGTTATTCGTTTGATTGAATATCTACTTTTTCATCTACATATTAACTTATCTGATAAATTAGTGTGACAGAGAATAATTTTCATTTACAGGTTACAGCCTCGCTGTTATTACTTCTTTTCACCAATTCTTTTATTGCGGGACTACCAGTAAGGCACGGATTTAGATTAAAATTCAGCTCTTTACTTAATAAGGATGAAAATAGACCAAAAATAATAGGTTCCATTTTTACGAAAATATCGCAGGATATTTCTCCAGAAGCGATACTCAGACAACACATATTTTCTTTGATGATTAAACCCCCGGCGCCGAAACTCGGTACAGGATGCTCCAATCAGGTGGCAAGGAAGGTGCCACTCCCGCCCGAACATACCAGCCAAAAAGATGCTGACACCGCTACGGGGAATTTCACAACATTCTACCATTTACCTATTATCAATCAGCCTTTCAAGGATTACAAGGTTATAGTGGCTACAGCCCCTCCAGGTATCAAAATCGGCCGAGGAGAAGATAGCAAGAACCTAGTTGTTTACATTATTTTCAATGATGATGAAAATCAAAACCAAGGGGAAACGTTTACGGTACCAGAAATCTATTTCGTCAACAGGAAATCTGAATACAATAAAATGTATGCTGATGAAAAACTAGGATTAAATTCTACAATCGTAGTTGATAATAACAGAACACTAACTGGGATAAAAAGTAGACACGTTCTGAAGCTACTTGCATTTAGAAATAAATTTATTGATAGGCACAGTTATAAGATTGTACCATAGAACAAGTGGTTGGAAATGTTGGCCATAATTAATGAAAAGTAGAATTGTAACCTGTGGTTGGCTGAGGTAAGATATTTTACAGGTTACTGATTTGTGATTTCGAAGAAGTTTTACAAAACGTGTGTGCAGATTCAATATATATGGAATGATTTATTTGTGAATTTATTAAAAAGTGTAAATACCGGAAAATATTTTCTAAATTCATTTATAGATACATTTCCTCATTTTAATGGGTGTGCAGACGAAAAGACATTGTTTATAAACAAATTAATGTTCATTAAATTGCAAATAGTATAATCCGGTAAGTAAAATATAGGTAAGTTGTAAAGAAATAAACTGAAATATTATAAGGTCTGAACCAAGTCATGAAACTGAACAATTTTCTCCAAAGAACATAGTCGATACCTAATAATGCGAAAAGTGGATTACCAATATTGGCACGTTTTGTATAAGATCCGAATTAATTTTAAAGACATTGATAAGTAGTTATTTCCCGTTAATCTGAAGCCGTCAGCTAGTTAGCGTGCCACGGTAAGAAACTGAAAATCGAGACATATGAATCATTAGGGTTACCCGCTACACGAGTAACAAAAAAAAAAAACTTTTTAAAATACTTTTTATAGCTTTTGATACTTTAAAAAAGTGTCGTGTAAAACTCAAGTAAAAATTATAATAATTATGTTGTAAGTATTATGGTGTAATAAGTATTACGTTTCTTAAAATGAAACAAAAATAAAAAAAGAACCACAAAACTAAACGTAAACTAAATACTTTTGACTAGCGAATTCCAAGTAGTAGGTACCTATTGCTGGAATAAATCTGTGACGAAACTGATACTTACAGTAAGTCGCGGTCGTGAGCCTGTCGATCGTCTCCTGCTTCAACTTGGAGTTCTTCTTACCCATCTTTGCTGAACTGTCTCTGTCGTTTGAGGTCAATAACCGGTGCTATATTACATATTACTTGATTTTCACCCGCCCGTTTTCACCTGCGAAATATGATTTATGTTAGTTTCGCATCATCACTTTAACTCAGAAAGTGTGGAGAGATGTGAATAATATTTGTCGTAGGATAGCATAAACAGTACCTAATTCGGATTTTGATCCTACTGCGATATATATAGACCTTAAACGGTTCCTATTGATTCTCATCATGGGGATCTCTGTCTTAACGTTAAATTTGTCACTCATGGTTCACTGGACTGCCTAAAATATACCCGGTCCGGTATCTATTTCACCAATTTGAATTTCTTTTGAAACTCTATTATGAGATTGAGAAATAATTATTTATTATTAATATTAAGAGCCTGAAGTGTCCCACTGCAGGGCAATACTTATACAAATATACAAATAATTATATACCGAGTTAAATAATACCTTCTCACAAAATACATGCATCCAAAGTGATACAGTAAATCTACAGTAAAGTTTAAATATATTCGTAAATACAGAATTTATGGCAATCGCACTAATGAACAATTTTATCTAGACACCAAGCCAAGTTCAAGTTCTTACTGGCAGACCTCCATGTGTAATATAACCTACACGAACCATTTGGCATCAGTTTTCTGGCATTCATAATTCAGACTCTATTTTAGATAAACACACAATATTTGGTTCATTTATTGAACCCCTCATATGAACAAATTTTATAAACAGATCAAACGGTTCTAAAAATATTGACGACCAAAAATCGCCACTTTTTTTCCGCACACTAACACCCTTTAACGTCAGAATTTTTTTTGTGATGGATTTTAATTTTTGGTATTTTTGGTTGTTTTCCTTCATTTGGGACAAGATGGCGGGTCATTCCAATCTGCCGCCCTAGTGGGGGTAAATGGGAAACATACGTAAAAAGAGTCACCTTATCCTATGAATCCTGTTCAGCTTGGATTATTCCCATCTGCCAACCCAGGATTGACATGAACATAAAATCCCAACGTGTACTGAATTTTTATTGTACTGCATTTTTATTACCAACGGCCTTCGGATGTCCATCAATTTGAAATCAGTGGCTGTTGGGAAGAAAAAGATCCCATCGGCCACCCTACGTCTAGTAGACACAGTAGACGGTTATTCCAATAATCTCATACCCCATGATTGACACTCTGGGGGTACATATTACCTGCAAATACTTATTATAAGGAGTGAACCAGTTCATGAAACTGAACAGCTTTCCCCAAGGGAACATAGGTAAATACGAAAAAAAAGTTTGGTCCTCCTATATTAAGTGTGTTGGCCGGCCGGCTCGTTTTGTATGGGGGGAGGGATTATTTTTTCATATTTCGACTATTTGGACGGTGGGGAATTGGAAAAGTACATTCATCAAGTCACCCTTACCAGGACCTAGGTTAGACTAACACGTTGAACGTATGTTTACAAGTCATCTCTATAGAGGATTACTCCTGAGGGGTGGCAGATTGGAAAAACCGCCGCCACTCTATGTGATTCAAACCTCACCTGACCGGGACCTGGTTTTTGGAACCTAATAGCATCTTTGCCCAATAATATCCGGATAAAATAACGATGTTATCAACTAAGTTGGTTTTTCTGCTACGTTAAAATAAATAACAATAGGCTTCAATACATAAAAGAAAGTAGGCAACTCAAATAAATATACATGTGCAGATTCTAACCTACAAATCAGCTCAGAGCACGTATTGCATTCAAACTGACGTTTTGCTTTGTTGAAGAAAGTGCTGGTTTTATATACCAAATTGTAGGAAAATAAATAAATTACACAATTGCTTACCTTTAATTCATGTAAATTCATATTTTACTATCAAAAATCATTAAAATATGCGGAACGATGTCATCACTGCAAATCGTAAGCACTAATTGGACAGAAGGCACAAACGAAACCACTAAAAGTCGGCGGAAAAGCATTAACATGTGGCTATATTCACTTTAGTGGTTTTGTTTGTGCCTTACGTCCGTTTACGGACTACCCATTTTGCCAATTAGGGTGACTCCTAATACATATTTGTTTGAAATATGAGCCTTATTACACACCATGTTGGGTGGTTTCAATGGCCATACTAATATGGTTTCTGAGCGTTAAAGGTTAACTATGGATAAAAAACCTAACCCACTTCTAGATGAGCTAGAATCTTGAATATTTGGCATCTATCTAGATAAATACGCCATGTATTTAACGCGGCGACAAAATTGATACCATTCCGAGTCTTAAAAAAACTGAAAATGGATAGTCATAAAACTACTTTGGCGACTAATTTGAGGAAGCATCTTAACTAGAAAGCGGCTGCTTTTTAAAATAAATTTTGAGGTTTTATTTAAATTTTATCTGGCAGAGATTTTCTTTTGTGGCAATTGAATTTCTTCTAAGGCGATAAATTATTGGCGGATAAAAAGGTTACAATAGGCTTTTACGAATTCTAAAATGGGGTTGTCTATAAACTTGACTAAGGTCTGAAATGAATACACACAATATCTTAAAAAATAATACATTTTCTTGAACAAACTTGGAAACAATCCTCAAAAATGTCAGACGTGGCGATAGCGACCGTATTCTTACGTATGGAAGTTTATAGCGTAATTTGGTATCTTTCTAAATAAATAGATTATTACATACAAGGGCTGTATGGTGCCCATGGGTGAATGTACAAACAAGTATCAAACACCAAACAATTTATTTATTTATGTTCCAAGCGATAAAAAAATGCGTAGGTAAAAGTGGTTCAAACTTGCCAGGAGGAATGATCTCATTCTGTATCTATAAACTCAAGAATACATTTTTTTTTTGTAAACATCAGTTTGATGTAAATTATTAACTGTTGTTTAAATAATCCAAAAAAAATGTATATGTGAACTGAATGGTTCTTGTGATACTGTTTTAAAAAAATGCCTAATTTTCAGTTGATAAAGACCTGAAAATGTAGTCATTGTAATGTTTACTTTATAAATCTATCCTCAAAACCAGTAACAATTTCACAAAAAATATTGTCAAAACGAAGTGTCTGCGAAACTGAAAAATATTATTTAAAGCTTTTATTTAAATTTTAACTTAGTTTACTTCAAGTAAACTTACATCGAAGTTTTTATATTACGGAATTACGAAGACCAAAAGTGACTGTTTGCCGCGAAAAATCTGCCGAGCGTTATAGCGTCAATTTTGGGCAGATTATTGCTGTACGCTTTTTAAAAACCCGCCTTCACGAGGTAACAACCAAAAAGTGTAAAAGAAGTTACAAGAAATTTAACGATTAAATTGTATTTTTTTGATACTTTTGCACTGAAGTATAGAATTTGTATGCAAATATCAATATTATCCATAGCGCAAGTACGTGGCGTGACGTCACGCTCTCTGATTGGCGTTGATTGATTGTCGTGACTGACCGTCTATTTTTAGCGAATTTATTTAATAAAATAAATATAATCCTTATTATTTACAATTTTCTTTAAAGTTCAATATATTTTATTTAAAATTGCAAATTACATAAAATATGACAGTCGTACTTATAATTATTTATCCAACAAAGACGAATTTACAATTTAACATTTAGTTTTTTGCTATCTTCACATCATGGTCAATAATTAGAAACTAAAATCTATCCGATTCGTTCTTAGTGGACACAAGCCTATTTATTATAGTTAAAGTATTTGTACACAATATTTTAACAAAGCGAATGTAGTGGTGCAAGCGATTTTCGACCTTATTGACAGTTCACAGAATGCCTTGGATTTTTGAGAATCTTGAATAAAAATGTTAATATTGGGGCAGGGTGGAGGTGGAGGTTTTCCTTGATATATGTTATGCATATCATAACACGAAGACAGTGATAATTTTCACTTAACTATTTACCTATACGATTTACAAACAGTTAATTAGTTATTATATAACTACAATAAGGTGCACACATATTCCTGCTCGAGGATTTAGTATAGCCTAAATAGAGCCTAGAGTCTAAAGAAAATACGTCTGACGACATTTCAATTTCGTAGTTGGAAATGATTCGTGAAAGGAGGGATGACTTGGAAAGGATGCCGACCCAGAGTTTTTACTCTGCTACAAATATCTCTAGTAGCGGGCGACAGGAAGGTCATTTTTGCTTTGTGGCGTGGAATTTTCATCATATTATTTTTGTCCTTGACAATACGTAGTATTTTCTAAAATAAGTTACAAAACCTTTCGACATACGGTACCTACTTTTGATTAAGAACCCCATTCGACTTATGATACTTTCTATGTGGGGTTGTTCGATGAGATGATTTCGCTGTAAAACGCTTTCGATATATAGCGTACCTTAGATATAAACTACCATTCGATGAAGCCTACCTTCGATCACGAGTGGACGATGTTGCGGTCTTCAAGGTTACTCTCGATATTATAATCCGGACCCCTACCCTACTTCCTACAGTATTATTATTATATGTATAGATGTATGTATGTATTCAGTGAT
Organism: Keiferia lycopersicella; assembly: GCA_029255805.1. Classification (NCBI taxonomy): domain Eukaryota; kingdom Metazoa; phylum Arthropoda; class Insecta; order Lepidoptera; family Gelechiidae; genus Keiferia; species Keiferia lycopersicella. Next base: position 10,352,831 of record JARACZ010000006.1, on the reverse strand, counting down.
TCTCACAAATACACCTGTAGAAAAATGTATTATAAACTCTCTTCAATCAGACTACAGAGGTCAATGCGTATTATTCCCGTTCAAAGGTCATATTAAAACAATGAAGATATAAATAAGGCGCATCAGTTGAATTGTAGGTCGGAAAAATATCAAAACGTGTTAATGGAGAAACTGCCAGTCTATGATTATAAATTTGAAAATCCTAATAATGTATATTAAGACTTCCATAATTTTAGTGAGCCAAAGAACTAAATTAAATTTTTAAAATAGAAAAAATTTGGACGCAAATTAAGTACCTATAGTAATTGGGCTACCAAAGATCTTAGGATTAGCAGAGATAGGCTATTTGAAATTTATGGGCTTAGAAACATCACTAATTATGAAAGTTTAAATGAGCTGGTAAAAAAATATTCTAAAATCTTGAAACAGCTTGTCTAATTGCTAAAGCCAATATAAATAACTAGATAAGTACCTACAGGCATCAGCCGTACCCACATCTTATGCCTGCCTGATTTAAGAAAAACAAAAAAGCCACTGAAAGGACGAAAGTTGTTAAGTTTTATGAGCGAAACACTTCCTTAAAACATTTGTAGGTACCCAATTAAATATAACCTTATATATCTTTGTAATTGTTATTCATTACGAATAGGTATAATAGCTACTTTATTAGACTTTCGCTTGGTTTGTCTGCTTAAAATAACGGAGAGCAAGAATATTTTACTAAAACGGTATAATAATCGTCGGATTTAAAATGCAGTAGGTATGTTGAATTAACTTGCGCAAAATCAAGACAAATTTCATTTAGGTACCTATAGCGATCTCTAAGAAACCAATAAGTCTGTAATTGGTTAAAAGAACTTAGTACTTTAAGATACCTTATTGTGAATACACCAAAATATGTTAATATTCTTTGATCAAAGTTATTAATTATGCAACAAATTTCTTAAAACATTATATAGTAGGTACATATAGTAAAATTAGTTGTAAATAACGCACAGCAAGCAAGGTAGCCAGAAATGCTGGCTTAGGTAGATACCAACATAGTACATACGCAAAATAAAGCAACTGAACAGAACAATTTCAAGAGTTACATAACATTTGCAGTGCAAAGGATAACAAAAAATAAGACTAGGTGTTTTAAACAAATGGCTTACCGCCTTCTATGGAGTGAGAAGCTTGCAGTCACTCAAAAGTTCGAAGCGCGGGAGTAGTTTAATAAGAATGAGAACAAAGCCTGCGACAAGAGCTGCTAGTGTAGGCGCGTGCTGAACTTCGGAAGTGATCGGCGCGGCGGCGATGCGACAAGTCAAGAGCGAATTCACCCCGTGCGTCTGGAAGCGCGTCCGACTGCGGGGGTGGCTCTAGTCGGAATCGGCGTCGCCCTCCGCCGTGGTTACGTAACCCGCGCGGAGTAGCGCAGCGCGGCCCCAACCCCGCACCCCGCTTTTAGGGAAAAGATGAATGAGCTAAGTTTCCTAACAAACGTTAGTCCATGGATCGCTCTTGTTTTCGGATCGGCCCGCGGTTACATAAACCTCTTTTGCACATGCGCGTTGCGCTGGCACCGTATCGTAAGAAACGCAAGCATCGTAAGAACGCGGGCGCCGATGCGAATATGTCTCTCGCATAATTTATGAGCCACATAAAATTTTATTTAATGTGGTGGAAATTCGATTTAAGTTTAATTCGATTTAGTTACATTTATAACGGTTCATCGGGTTATTAGCGAAAAACGTTCATGAAAATCAGTTTAGCTGTTTTTCGAGATGGAGTAACAAACAAATATACACTTTCGCACGCCCAGCGGCTGCACCTGCTGCAATTCATTTTCCCATGTGAATTAGATATTATCCGGGCAAGTATTATAATACATAAAAACCACTCTATCTATTTAAGAAACCTGCATCAAATTTAGTTGTGTAGTTATTAAAATTTAAGCAAACATACAAACAGATAGACAGACATGAAAAGCGACTTTGCTTTATACTATGTAGTGATGTACGAACTGGATAGGTAGGATAGAATTCGAGGAATTAAGTTCTTGGATCAAGACCCGGTTTACAGTCATCACAATAATTTTAAGAAAAGGTGGGATTCACGGAATTCATAATCTTAGAAGAAAAGATTACACGCTGTAAGCAATTCAGATAAAAATGTCATAAGAGGAGGAAAGTTGAAGAAATTAATACAGAATGGACCAGGAAAGCGAGGAATCGGAGCAGGGAATGACGAATCTGGGACCTGATTTAAGAAGACCAAACATAAAGAACATACAGAACACCGTTGTTGTCGTACTCTCAGAGAGGATGTAAATTGAAGGTTGTCGATGAGAAAATTGAAATTTTACTATTTAACAGTGTTTTCAATTATATTATAGACAGCGAAACGACATTTTCAGGAACCTAAGGACTATCTAAAGTTAAGTTTTTCTTTCTTTGAGTCGGCGAAACAAAGTTCGCGGGCACCAGCTAGTTTTTATTTATATTTATTTTTGCTGTGAACGCAATATTTAATAATTTTACAGAGAATCATGTTGTGAAAAAAAGCAATTTACATATATAAAAAAACCGTGATAATGGAATGAGAACAACTCATCTCAAAACTTTTTGGAATCTAGTTAATAAAAAATCAAAATATGCTCAAGAATATAAAAAAATCTAACTCAAAATATAGAGCTTTAGTTATATCTTTCTCAAAAATCACCGTGAATTTAGTTCAGAAATTGCTATTTATACTGTAGGTAATTTATTAATACGAAACAATAATATACCTAGGTATGTACTATATGTTACAGTCAAAACTCATTGGCGGTCAAAACCACTTTTGACTGCTCAAATCAGTCAATATTGGTTCTGACCGATGTCGTCAGTCAAAACCAGTTTTGACTGATTTTGGCAGTCAAAAGTGGTTTTGACCAACGCTCTTGGTCAAAAGTAGTTTTGACTGACTTAAAGTTCAGACTATCGGTCAAAACTTATAAATAGTGTTGTTTGTTCGGTATTTCCTTTAGAAATACGGTTGAGGGGGCGTCGGGTCTACTCCAGGGTCTTGCATCCCGAGGGCGCGCGGATTAGGCTTTAGCACAGCTACCTACCTACGTCAGTGATGGATGCCGCTAATAGGCCGTCAGCACGCTCGCGCGCCGCGAACATGGATGTTCGTCCGTTCGAACCCCGCCGCCGCCCTTGAGACGAAGAGGACCGTGCCACCTTTGGCTCCACCTACGTTGGGATCCCAACCGGACCTGGGCCCCAAGCCTCCATCACCCGTCGCAGCAGCGATAACCACTGCTTTCGCCGGTGCTCCCCACTACCGACGCTGCCTTCGCTCTCGCCGTCTCCACAACCACAGCGTGAGCCGAGTAAGAGGCAGCAGGCACTATTAGACTATTATTAGAAGTGCACCGCCGCACGGCACACAGCCCTGGACGCATTCAGGGAGAGTGTTGCAGCCGTGCAGGCGGGAGCGCTGACGCCCCAGCGCGCGAAAAAGCGCGTTGTATGGATATGGGGGGGATCTTCCTTCTCCACCTCACCAACCCTGCGGAGGACCCGCACGGTTCCGGCTATGAGGGTCACGCCGCCGCTGTCCATGCCATTGCTGGACAGCCGGTCGCCGTCGACGTCGAGCTTCGCTGCACCATTAGTATTACCGCGCTCCTACGCGTCTGCGCTGACGACGCCTCCGTCGCCAAAACCGCGCTTCACTCGCCCGATACCGTCCTTGCCCATTCAGGACGTGGGCAAGAAGACGACACCTTCACCCACGCCTACGCCTATGAAGCTGACGGGGTGCATGAAAAGGCCGCAACCGATAGTGGTCGATCTGCTTTCTGAATGGGGTCACCACTTCGGCAAGCTGAGACAAGAAACGTGCGGCCCTATGGGCCCACAGGGTTTCGATTCCTGGCGAAAAGCGATCAGGAATTCTCTGTGTACCAGCGCTACCTAACCGCGCTGGAGAGCTCCGGACCCGAAATATCCTGGTTCGCTTTCGCACCCCCGAAGGAGCGGCCATTGAAGGTCGCTATTAGAGGCCTCCCCGTGAACAGTGACACGGAGGACATCAAGAAAAAGCTGACCACCCGAGGCTACGAGGTGGGCTACGTGCGCTCCATCAAGGCTCGCAGAGGACGCCCAGGGTGCGTCCACTTCGCACAGCTCATCCGCACGCCAAACCTCACCCCAGGCATCTACAACATCACAAAGCTGATGAAAATGCCGGCGTGAAGATCGAGGGATGGCGTGGCAAGAGAGACACTCCACAATGCTACCGCTGCCAGCAGTTCAGGCACAGCAGTAGGCACTCCCACCGCAAGCTGACATGTGTCGCCTGCGGCGGTAATCACGTCGCCTGGGACTGCAAGCACCCCCGTAAGTAGCCGGCCACCCGCGCAAACTGCGGAGGAGCGCACCTGGCCATCTACTTCGACTGACCCGTACTGCGCCGTGAAGTACGGAACAGAAGAGCGGGCACAGCGCCCCTAACGAAGCCCGTCGAACCGAAGAGGACGAAAGCGGGACCACAGGGAGAGACCAACGCGGCAGGATCTCTCATGACGGCCCCCAACGCCCCGACGGAACGACGAAGAAGCGGAAGCCGAGGAGGCGGAGGAGGTGAGCATCGCCTCCGCCCCCTCTGGACGTGGAAGAGCCGGGCCAGCCACGTCATGAGCCACCCACGTGTCTGTTGGGAGTGGTCGGCGCCCCTTTGGGTGAACCTCAGGGGGAGAAGCCGAAGCCCCAACTGGCCCCGAGACAACAGACGAGACTATTTATGAGTTTTAACCGATAGTCTGAACTTTAAGTCAGTTAAAACTACTTTTGACCGAGAGCGTTGGTCAAAACCACTTTTGACTGCCAAAATCAGTCAAAACTGGTTTTGACTAACGACATCGGTCAAAACCAATATTGACTGATTTGAGCAGTCAAAAGTGGTTTTGACCGGCTATGAGTTTTGACTGTAACATATATATTATATCTAGCAATCATCACACAATACAAAGCTAGCTCAGTAGGTATCAACTAAAAAGCATTTTTTTACTTTTCCTGTCCATAGGTACTTGATTTTTTGATGATAAGGGTGCAAAAACTGTGCCTCTTGTAAAAAAGGGTCCAACTCGACTTAGACACTTTTGCGTTTTTCTGCAAAATCAGAATCTACGTTTGAAATCCTTTCGAAGGGTCTAACACACTCTTTTTAAGTTGAAAACTTAAAAAGAGTAACTTAGACTTAGTGTAAAACTATGCGTGCGCATCGGTCCATTCAAAGATTTACCAAAAAAAAAATATGTTTATACGATCTGTGAAAAAGGGTTCTACTCTAATAAAACCGCTACATTTCCCGCACGTAAGGCTTCTTATACAATTAAATCGTTTCTAACAAAACTAAGATTTTAGTTTGTTCCGTGAAAAATTATCCTACTTCAACTAAACCTAACTTTTCCAAACGTAAACTGGATTTAATCGCAATTGAGAGTTGTGAAATAGCTTAAAAAATGATTTAACAAAGTATATGCCTAATTCACAACTTTTCCGGAGAAAATAACCAGTACGACTTATTTTGGGCTATAAATTAAGAGGACACGCATGATGCATTCTTGGGGTAATTGTTACCTAAACATGGTGTTTTTGAATAGAATCCAGATGGACTCTTGGGTGCAAATCTGCTAGGCATTGGTGTCACGAGTGTCTTGCGACATTTCTTGTGAGTTTCATCCTTTTTGTATCACGCATCACGTAAAGAAGTGTTACGCAGCATTAATAATCAATGAACTGGGATGGCACTGAGAAGATCTACCGCTACTGCGACCTTTGGAGATCTATTTTAGCTGACCGTTTTTGTTAAATGACCCCATCCAGTTGGGCCATGCTGAAGAAGGCTTGTTTGGGATTAAGAGTTTGGATATTTTGCGGGGACAACATGTGACGTTGCGTAATTCGACTCCTTGTTCACTTTCATAAAACTTGTACCATGAAAGTGTAGGCTACATTATTTTGGAGCTTTTTATAGGGACCCAGTTATTTTTTTAGTTGCTTTCAGCCATATATTCTGTGATTCCGGTTTGGTGGGAAAACTAAGATTCTAGGTACGATAAAAAAAACTTGTTACAATTATTATGTAGGTGTTATATTCCATAAGAAACACGATATTTTATTAGTATAGTAACATCAATGATGTTATAATGTACTACTTACATAGAGGAGCTATTATTCCCAGTAAAATCATTGCACGCGGGCGTGCGGCGGCGGGGCAGAGCGCGGGACGCGCGGAATGGGTGTGCTACTCCCTAGCCGGACCACTATTTAGTACTCACTTACTATTATTGTAAATACATGCTACCTTATGTCTACCGTTATCTCATTAGCATAAAATAAATAGTACCTCCAAGATTAATTAGCTAAAAAATATTGTTTGTGGTTCTGCCACGGAGTACTGCTCTACAGCCGGACCACCATCACATCTCCGAAAGTTCTTTATGAAGCCGATTTTTTGATATGCTGAATAATTGTACCGAAAGTCTACCTCAAGATATAGATGAAACAATTTAAATTTTTTCTCAAATTTGGAAGTTATTAGATAATACAAGTGGTCCAAATAGCACTATGTTGCTTGTAACATTTTATCAGGCACTTGCCGTTTCTATGTTAAATTTTAAAATTGCGAAGAATCCCTTTACCTTTTGAGGATTATATTATGATCATAATAGCACAAAACTTTTGTCTCCTATTCGACGATCGGTAAGTTATCACGTATATTTGTTCAATAACGTAAAATATGCTAATTAAGAATAACGGAATCGGAGCCTAAACTTTAGTACTAAATTTTAAAAAATTAATACATAGGCAGAGCTAAAAAAACAGCTAATACGAAGAGTATAATTACTGTGGATTTATTTGTATGAACATATTTACGCTGAAACTTTGTTTTAAACATTTTGTGTCGCTGCGGAGCACGCCTCCCCAGCCGGACCACTTGTATTATCGAATAACTTGAAAATTTGAGAAAATATTTAAATTGTTTCATCTTTATCTTGAGGTAGACTTTTAGTACAATTATTCAGCATATCGAAAAATCGGCTTCATAAAGAAGTTTCGGAGGTGTGATGGTGGTCCGGCTGTTGAGCAGTACTCCGTGGCAGAACCACAAACAATGATTTTTAGCTAATTAATCTTGGAGGTACTGTTTATTTTATGCTAATGAGGTAAAGGTAGACATAAGGTAGCATGTGTTTACAATAATAGTAAGTGAGTACTAAATAGTGGTCCGGCTAGGGAGTAGCACACGCGGAATGGGGGTTATGTTCTCATAGATAACGAGTATTGCGCACAGATGCAACATGTTGTGTATTTTGCCCACTCGATACTGTTTGTAAGTACTGATAATTAGGGAATAAATAAAAAGAGTAATTTACGTTACAATATTTTTAATTATTAGTATATTACAGTTTTCTTGAAGCGGTGAAGCGGAGAAAGGTAGGACAGGGAGGGGCAACCTTGGGCAGGGTGAGTCAACCTTCGGCAGGGTCGGGCAAACTTTTCGTATACCTATCCAGGAATTATATTCATTGAATCAGGCAGTAACATTAAACCATTAATGTGTGATGGAATGATTATATTTTTTATATGTATATGATATTTTAATTTTCTTTAAATAGTATAAGTTTCGATAGTTTCTGTCGTTTTGTGGAGTAATTTACATTTTGATCAGTTTTTGCTTCGTGATATAATCGAATTTTGGTGTATATTGGTTTATTATGGCTCTTATTAAATGAATTCGATGATTTAATGTTGATGGCTGATTCATTGAATGTTGGGTTAAATTTACGAATATTTCTTTCCCAATGAAATAGTTAAGTGTGTTCACCGTTAGGTATATAATTATAGTCATATTTTGAGGCAAGACCTTTCCCGCCGCTTTGCGTTATTACGTACAGCTTTCTCAGTGGCCAAGCATATTATGTACACGTCTTTTGTGGAGTAACACAAACCACCCATATCTTTTATTGTTATTAATGTGGGAGTTTATTTAACACATTCTTCACTTTTTATCTTTCGTGTTAGTTGCCTAGACACGTATCCAGATACGTAACCTACTTACTATCAATTTTGATTCGCAAGTAATATAAGGGTCTTGTTCAAGCATTGTTGCAAAAATGTTGCAATTATTTTCAGCTTCCAAGTTGGATAGTTGTTTGTAAAACCTCATATGGCTGTTCTTCATGTCGGTTTGCAAAGGACGTGCTATTAATTATGTTTAATGACGATGAAATTAAAATTGAAAAATTGTTCAATGGAAAGCAGTAGCCGGAAAAGGAATAACGGAGTTCTAGTTGATGAAGTGTTTTTTAGTATCTAAGCTGCTCTAAATTGTAATGTTTGGGTTATTGTAGTAATCGCCGTGTTTTCTTATTGAACCAAAAAAAAACCTCCAAATGGTCTTGACTTAAGCGATAGGTAAGTAGATATATAACTCAGCATCTTCTTTTCCTCGGCCGGAAATTGTAAAGAGTCTCAAGCGATTCGATGCAAATAAGAGCCCGAACAAATCCAGTTTTGTTAAAAGATTCGACTACTTTTGACTTTGAGATTTGTAATGTTATCCCGGGAACTTCATTTCTCCGTTTTGTTATTCTTCTTGATTTGGAACGAAATTGCAATGCCATTAGATATTATAGGACATTACATTACCCAAAAAAAAAAATTGGATTGCTCTTGCTATCCAAAGGACGCTTAATATAAATATGGCATTTTTTTTAATTCATAACATCGAAGAAGTTATGAAATTCACTGTTCCTGCGGAATCTTGAAACCGTGTCGAATACAAAACCTAATCGCTTAAAAATAAAGCTTTTGCTACGCTTATACTCAGCAGTTGTGTAGCGAGCTTGACTTTCATAATTTGTTGACGGAAATTTAAATGACGACGAGTTAATTTGTTACCAAATCGAAGTCCTTCATTTTTTTTAAGCTTATTTAGATTAATTAGTAGTTGCCATTTTATTTCTTTGTTTTTTTCATCGAATAAGTTTTTTCTTCTTAAACGTGTTCCTGATGAGTTTTATAACATGACAGGGATCTAAAAATATGCACACTTTTGTCCAGTGGATGTGGAACGTAAGTCTTCATAATGCGGATAGCTCACAACCTAATTTTTAGCAGCACTGATGTTTGCCGAGCAGCCGTCAAAAGTGAGACATACAGCTGTGGCACCAACTTCGTGGCATTTTCCAAGCATATTATATTTATTAAATTTGCTTTTGTTTCAGCATTTATACCAGGCGTCAAGAAATATTCTACAGACAATTTCCAATTTTCGTTAAGGGCTACCAGCATAAACACTAAAGCTTGTGTTGCCACAGTCTCATCGTCTTCACCCTGCATAGGGCCTGCTTCAAAATTAACTGCACTATTTTTTATTATTATTATGAAATAGTTTCTGCTTCCTGATCGCCATTTCATCGTTAACTAAGGCGCTAGGCGCCAACTACAGGTTTATTGCTTTAATGCCGCAAAGGTTTCAGATGTAAAACCAGGTTCAGCGTCAACTGTCTCGAACGTATTTATACGCAGCTGGCGAATAGTAGTGGAATGTTAACGCCAATTTACGTAAAGGTGCAGTGTCTGTTCTGTTATTGCTTTTCATTAAAGACTTATGTAATTCTACAACTTCCGATTTAGCCATTAAATTATTAGTGGTATAATCAAAACCGAATCTATCTTCTAAATTTTGGACCATTGCTTTATAAGAGGCACATTTTTTCTTAGATAATAATTTTGTCATCGTATTTTTTAAACTTTTCAAGGTTCTTTCTAGCTATTGATTCTTTACGTAATTTTTCTTCAGTACAATTTTCCTCGGACTATCAAAAATTTATTCGGAGCTGCTTACTGGTTCAGAAATTCTTGCTGTGGTTCTTGTATAGATTATGATAGCTCATTCATTACAATTTATTGACTAAAATAAAGGTCACAATTTTGTAGGTTGTATTGTTCTATTTAACCGTAGGTACATTATTAAAAATCTGTTATTTAGGAAGAACAACGATTTCATAGTAGAACACAAACATACATAGTACGCTGATGTGCATTCAGTATTTTTTGATGTCCAAATAATATTCTGATTTCAAATAATATCCAAATTTTCTTTTGATTTTCTTAAAAACAGCAGTTGAAAAGGAGACGATCAACAATATTAAATACAGAATTCGCAGTCACAGAAATCTCAATATAAAGATGGTTGTTAAAATTCTTACACTATCGTAGGGTACAGCTGATTTCTTGAAGAAAATTCGTCCAGTCTTCGTGGTGTACTTGTCATCTTCTTTGAAATGTTTGGAACATATGCAGGAATAGATCGGAGGCAACCAAAATTCTTCACTTTTTGAACAAATTTAATCCACGATTCTCTTTTTTCATGGCCCGGCTGCGGAAACCTTTGGAAAAGTTAAAATGAAATTTAACTGCAGAAATACAGAAATTATCTATAATATCATGTTTTCACTGTACGTCGGATTAAATTATACATAACATGTTTACATGAGTTTATATGAATACATTTAGTGCTAAGTGATCTGTCTTTTATGGGAAATCATAATTAGCCTCTAAAGCTGGACTTAGCACCTGTAATTTAGCGACTTTTTGTGGTAGGTAAGCATAGTAAACCTTGATTCAGCTAGTTATAAAACATTTATTATTTTTAACTTTTGCAGTAAAATATAAAACCAGCGTCTTACACATAACAACTTTACTATTAAAATAATTCAACAACTTCATTAAAAATATTATCATTAGATTTAGCGGGTAATTTCGATACTTAGCGACATTCTGCACTATTTCGCAATAAGTAACCCCATCCCGTAATAATCCCGCACTATCCTGCACCATCCTACTTACATAAATCTCATACCATTCCGCACTCATGCCACACCAGACCGCGACATCCCGCATCGTCTCGCAAGAATCAGTACCATCCCGCCAGGATCCCGCACCATCCCTCACTATTCTCCGTAATCTCGCATCACCTGTTACTATCGCGCAAGCATCTAGCACCATGTCGCATAAATTCCGCACCATACTGCACCATCCCGCAAAAATCCTATACCATTCCGTATCATCCCGCACCATAAACACGACATCCCGCACCATTCTGCAAGAATCTCGCACCATCCCGCATAATCTCACACTATCCTGCACCATCTTGCAACACCATTCCGCAGTCATCTCACACCATTCCTCGCGGTCCCCCTAGAATCCCGTTCCATCCTTCACTATCTTGCACCATCTAACAAACAGCCTACACCGCCTCGCAAGAATCCTGCACCATCCTACAAAAATGTCGCACCATCTTGCATAAATTCCACTCGATCATAAATTCAATTCGCGCGAGCACAATGCCGACAGGGGAGTAAAAGGAGTAACCGTTTTGCCATCAAATTATCCATAATGCACAAGACAGCAACATCACGTTTTTGAGATATTGACCTGACTAAACGTGTCCGAGTGTCTAACTGTTGGGCCTACTGACCCTACGTAGTACAATATAACCTCATTGAGTAACATTAGAATATTGCGGAATCATTCTAACAGACAATAGATCCATCGAAAATTTTCTAAGTTGTTATCTCAACAAAGAAAATGCAGGTACAGCAGGTATACTTTTACAGTACCCATATAATGTATCCCTAAAATAGGGTAATATTATGGTTATATGGTTATATCTACTTGACTTACTGGCAACACTAGATCTTTGAGGTTATCAAAATAATAATCTAAATTCATATAGGTATAACCACGCATTTATACTTTATTATAATTTTAACATATATTCAGAAATAACAATGCATTATGAAAACTTAAAAACTACTTACTCACTACTTACAAATAAAAAATACCCTCCAACCATCGAGGTAATATGTACTGTACTTTAGTACATATTACCTCGATGCCTCCAACGCGTCCCCGCGAGGCAAGGTACCCAAAAGGCTGGCAGCATTCCCTCTTTGTATAGCAATAGCATTTATTGTACCTCCTAGCACATTAATACGTATAATAAAATACTTTCATAGTCATTTTAGTTGCAACTTTAAGGGAAAAGTTGAAATAAATTATAAAAATTAGCTACTTACAAATGAAAGGACAATCCGGCAATTTTCCTCCTACTGTCGCTTTTGCAATCAAAAACACTACAACGTACTAGCTCTCTGGTAGCTCTGCAAGCTCTCCAAGACATTTAGTACAAAATAGTAACAAACTTCCGTAATGATATTATTATCTATAAAATAATTAAAAATCTCTTCAGCAATTTCTTTTGATTTGCCGCTAAAGTCAAATTTTGTTTATGAAATTAATTTTTGAAATTGAAAGTTGTGGCACACAGAAAGGGACAAAAACTATGATGCTCTGTCCCTTTCTTTTACACGCATATCGCTTAGTTTATTAGATAATATAAGTCTGCATATCGCATATTCATTTCTTTTGCGTGACTAAGTGAAATAAAAGAGTTCCAGCCAGCAGTCTATAGTTTTCTCTGTCTACGTATGTGAGCGTCAAAACCGTCAAGCAAAGTTAGCAGGGTTGCCAACCAAAAAAATTTTTCCTCGTACTCTTAAGTAAGGATAAACAATACAAAGTGTTACATTTAAATGAGCAAAAAGGGAAGAGCCTCAGCAGTATCGCTGTTTCTCAGGCTCCTCCATTAGACATATCACACAACACAATAAACCACAAATATTTCCATACAGGGTCAGGTGGAGTAAATATGAGACAAAAATATTATGTATTTAAGGTATGAAAAATCAGCTCAAAACGTGTGCAAAGGCATTCGTATTGTGCAATGCCACAATATCTATCTTGCGTTACTCTCGGTTAGCCAGTTTGTGCCTTAAATACTATATACGTACTTTGTTCCTAAAATGTGTGTCTCATTTTTTACCGCTACAAGGGGGTAAAAATGAAACACAAAAGGTTAAAAATAAGACAGCGAGTAACTTATATGCTTTAGACATTATGCGGGTAAGTGAGTAATTATTTAATCATTATAAGACAGAGCGGGAAAAATTATACTTACCTAATGTTTATGTAAGTTTCAAATATCTTTTTAATATTTTTTTTTTACAAAAATCATAAGTACCTATTAATAAAGACGATTATTATTGAGTGAACACATAAAACCAATTATTGAGTAAAATAATACTATTTAAGGTAACTTACTAAAAATTCGTAACACTAAGCTAATAGAGATCAATATTATCAATAGGATTTAATGATTCGACCCCAATGTACAAAGTTAATAAATTGGCTCATTTCCAGCAGTGGATCATTATGACAATATTTTTATGCAAAGTGACCGCCACAGCTAACCACACGGGTATAGAAGGGCTGGCAGAAAGCACAGAAATTAGAGTAAAACATCAGTTCCCTTCTCACAATGTGTCAGTCATTAACCAATGTTATGATGCGGTGGCAGCCGTGGTTACTTACTACCTTCCAGGTAGGGACGAGCACTTTTTAGGGCACCTTTTCTAGCCCCCTCCTCGGCTGAGCGAGGAAAGCAGTGCCTTCCTTGAAAGGGTTGCTTTGTCATCCCGGGTGCTGCCGAATTCGCATTTTCGTCCCGATTCGCAATGCAAAAGCGACCACGGTGTGTACTCACATCCCTGTGTGCAGGGATCGAAGTCCAGCTTGTACCACGCCAGAACTCTCTACTTCAAGCCATCCCCACAGGACTTAGCATCATCGGAGACCATTATTCGAAAACGGTCAGTTGCGCAGCATGTATTAGCGTCATCGGAGCCCATTATTCGAAAACGGTCGGACGATATATTAAGGTGCGCAAACGCAGGCGCAGGTACTTAGTCCTTCCCTTTTTGATTCAGTGGAACTGAAAACCGCTAATACTGAAGGAGACTTTTTATTTGTTAAGTAGGAGGAAACTACTCTTGTGTTGGACCTAGGAGAGAAGGGAACTACGAGTAGGAGCATGAATAGAAAGGAATTTGGTGAAAGTAGGAGAGGAACACAGGTAATGGGATACTACTGACTGAAAGGTAGAAGCCGGGGTCTCATCGGGGTCTCGAAAGCACTGGAAGCCGTGGTCGCATACTCGTACTATATCGCAGCCCTCGATCGAAAGGCTAAGATGAGTACCCTTGGCTAAACTCATAATACAATACATATTACATCATAAAACTTACAAAACAATTCATTACTTTCCAAATATAATCATTACACTCACTCCATAACTCACTGCACTCCAAGTCATAATATTTATACCCCCTTCATTTTTCACTACCTTGCAAGCCTTCATTACATTCCATCGCTTTCTAAGGCTTTCATATGAACGCCTTTCCTAGTTACCTTTGTCTACGAACAATAGGAAAAAAAAAACGTTCTTCGAAAGTGCCCGATTTGGACCAAATGAAATAATCACTATTACATAATACAACGCATTCTCTTTTGCCGTGTGGGACACCGCATCGAGTCGTCCAATGACCCGTTGAACCGTTATAAATGTAACTAACCTTAAATCGAATTTCCGCCGCTCGAAAAAAATCGCGGGCACCACCTATTATTGAAATAAAAGTATAAAAACTGTTTAAAATTATTTTATTTTACCTGTATTTAATTTGAGATATGTATGTTAAGTATGTTGTTTTCTACAGTAATATTACAGGGGACTAATAACTGGCAAAAGGATATCAATAATTTGTTATTTTGTTTTACCTGAATGTGTCTTACATAACTGACTTATAATGAACATTAAGTGGTTTTGGGGGTAGTTTTGTGGAACATTCCTAACATAATTATATTACGGCAAAAACACATTAACTAAGAGTTTATAAAATAGACTTCACGACAAAGGATTAAAAGAAAATTAAAGTTATTTGGAATAATATTTAATGAAAACTGAACTTAAACTAGGTAAATTTATCAAGCTACAGTCGTTAGTTCTATTAGAGTACAACAATCAAAAAAGTAACTATTGTAATTAAATTTTACTCGTCACTAGATTCACTCTCTTCGTCAACATCTGGTTCAGCAGTACGTTCACCTGTGTCGGCAGTAGATGCTAAAGATCTATACCAGCCATGGAGCTCTTCAGATATGACCTACGTAGTACACAGCTTTACAAGATCTTTTTCCTTCGTTTCACTAATTGGTAAGCGATCTTCATACTGGCTGCTTCAGTATCGGAGCCAATTCTTCTTGGACTTTCAGGACCTTTTTGAACTGGTTTATCTTCGAGTGACTGTTGTACTCTTCGCGTGTTTCACGTTCATCGATTTTTGCATTTAGGTCATAGTTGAGAAATATTTTATTGGGTTCATTTTTTATGCAATGGAATCGTTTAATTTTCAGCCACTTAACAGTTTTGCCTTCAGAATCCTTTTTATTATTAATGTTCATGCCACATGCTAGCTGTTTTAGGTTATAAAATTCATCATACTTATATTCCTTAGCATGGTAAGGATTCTTCACAATTTTTTTGGTGCAACTTAACAGTTTGCTTTTTGCGGGCATTCTTGAAAATCGATTGGTAGCCACTCATTGAAGAAACATACGTGTTTTTTTTGCAGTTTCAATAGAGCTGCGCATTGAATCTACCTCCATACTACCTATATCCTGATTCTAAGAACTTGTGGTCAATAATGTGGATGTTTTCAACAGTTCTTACAGCATGCAGCAAAATAGCGCCAATATATTGATTGCGGTTGTGCCCACCACAAGTGTCAGAAAAAAGGCCCAGTTCATTGACAGGTGCAGGGACACATTCTAAGAGGTAGTAATATAACACAGAGCCGATTTCATTACTTCCTCAGAAAGCCATTTATCTCAAGCCAGTTGAAACAATACCCTTCATTTGGTAGATCGGCTTCATATATGCACAAATTACAAACGTATATTTTTCTGCAGTAAAACAATGGTCCTACTAACCCACTTGGACTTTGTAATACAGCCCCCAAGTTGAAAGTAACAGAACTTAACTTTTCTTCTTTATTCGCCCTGTCTTCGCCGTTCTCTTTCTCCGTGCAAGCGGTTTCTTTTCGGGATATGTGCTCATCGTATAACTCTTTCATTATTTCCTTGTTTTCTGCGGATGTTTTTCATAGCTGGTGCATTTGATAATCTTTCTTATGAACATAAAAAACTAAGATTGTAAACAATAGCCTTCTCATCCTCTCTTTGCTGTTGATTTTCGCCCTCATTTTCTTTTGTCTCAGTGGGTGTATCTTCGGCTTGCGCTGCAACATACACATTGTACATTTTTGTAATACTTAAGTTTTTATCCAAATACTTTCGCTTTGATGTTGATCTTATATAATGTGGGTCCATTGTAGAAAAAGATTCACAGCTTTGTAGCTCAACTCACAAATTTTGTTTGAAGGAGCATACCTGCCTCTGTTGTCATCTGTCGTGTTCAAACCTATCTCATCTCTTTTTTGGATAGCTTTGTTTAGAACCGTATCAGAAATGGCAACACTATCCGTAAAAAAAAATTGGCATGCTTGCTTTTTTTGTCTTCTTAAAATCTTAAAATTAATATTTCTAAAACGACTTATATTCGATTTCGTAATAATAAAACTAATATACTTGATTTGGACATACAAATGGTCAAAATGTTGAGCGAGTAGATACGGCTAAGTTTTTAGGTATCACATTAGACGAGTTTCTCTCTTGGAAGCAACATGTGAAATTTGCCTGCGAAAATATTGATAGGTTTGTGTACGCTTTCAGAAACCTTAGAAAAGTAACTGGTGAAGAAAGTACTTTATTAGCTTACCATGGTTACGTTGCCTCAGTGAGGTACGGATTAATTATCTGGGGAAACTCTACCGATATTAGCGATGTTTTTCTACCACAAAAAAAGTGTATTCGCGCCTTATGTGGAGTCTGTCCAGTTAAACATTGTCGTCCTTTATTTCGCCGACTACGTCTTCTAACTTTAACAGGGCTCTAGATTTTGGAAATAGCTAAATTCGTTAGGAATAATCAAAATTTCTTTAAAAATATTACGCAAATCCCCCGACTGAGAGATAGAGATGATGTAACGTTGTTAAAAATTCCAATCTGTAGGACCGCTTTATTTAGAAAAAAATGTTTTAATAGGACTATAAAAATTTACAACGGGTTACCGCGACAATTTAGAGAACTCTCAAATTTTCTTTTTGTCTCAATTAAAACGTTGCTTGTCCAGATATGCTATTATGACATAAATTATTTCTGAACTTGCATGAAATTGATTAATTTTCTATATTTTTTTTACATGGACATAAATTATTAATATACAAACTTTGAATATTGCTGTAATCTTGGACATTGTAATTTCTCCAGTGTGAGTGCGATAAATCCCAATAAATTGTTATTTTAATAAGCGTGTCACTATCACTGCTGTAATTTTGCATGTGAAATACTGGCGCATCACGCATGTGCGAATTAATGTAGGTAATGTCATTTATTACCCACTTAAGATCTATAATGTACCGTGTATGCTTATGAGTAAAATATCTTTTTCTTTGTTGATCAACTGGGAAAAAGCATTTTTTCGAGTATTATTGTCTTGATTTTTTGAGTGAGTTTCGAATTACAAGCACTCTTTTTGTGGGTTGTATTTCAATATTAGCAAGAATGAATGCCTTTTTTCTTCCAGTAATGTCTACATAGCTCTTGATTTTTCACAAAAAATTGTGTTACAAACAAAACGACATTCACTGCAATCAGTTGGCTTAGGTACTTTTGCAGGTCTTAACTGTTTTGTAGTGACATAAGGTAAACCTTCTGCCCTCTTCTTCTTGGCGATGTTTCGACTCCATGCTCCTGGAGTGGGCTTGCGCCGTCTCCTTAAGACACGTGTGGCTTTTGCGATTTTGTTCAAAATTTTCTCTAATATCCAGCAAGCAATGCTTTCTGACTCTAGTGGAACTTTACCAACAGGCAACTTTTCAACATCAACAACAATCCGTAGGAAGAGATGATTGACGAGGAAAAGCCTTTGAGATTATTCTCTTCGAGTTGTCCGATGTGATAGGACTATCTTCATTAACGGGTGACATAAGTAGGGTCGACGTCTGAGAAATCACTCTTCTTCTTCTCACAAAAATTTCTCCCAACTCCTCATCATCTGGAATCTCATCATCATCCCGGTCGGACTTACTAGATTCTCCATCTGAAATTTGAAAATTTTTGTCAATATAACGGCTTTATTCTAATGATGAAAAGTACAATGAATAAAATAATGGTCTCATTCATACGTAAAGTAAATTGGGGGTTAAAGATTAGTACATGAAACTCCGTGTTCTTTGATGCAATCTGTTTCAATGGTTGTGATTAGACCAAAAAGAAAACACGTGTTTTCAGAGTTATTCGATTTTTCAAATCTGAAGGGGAAAAACGAGGGTTAAAAGTTTATATAAAAGTTCGTGGTCTCTTTAAACGGTCTGTTTTAAATTCTCAAATTAGATAAAATAACTAAAATAATTAAACATGTGTTTCAAGGGTTTTTAACGTTTAACCCCTAAAATAGTAAATTGGGGGTGCAAGATTTGTATGACACTCCATGTTCCTAGATACATACATACACAAATCACGCCTATATCCCTGGCGGGGTAGGCAGAGCGGTAACGCTAAAATTACTGTTAGTACTACACAGTATGAAAATAATACTGAATTTTCGCGCAAAAGCTAACCGAAGAAAGAAGTGGCGCCATCTTTGTTCCCAATAGAGGAAACTGCCGGTGCTGGGACTAAAATTGCTTATTTTGGTCCCTACCATAAATGTACAGAGCGGTTTGCTTTTGCAAGAAAATGCACTATTTTGGCTAAAAGGGATATTACTATGCCACGTCTAGCAATATTTTAAGGGTCGTTTCAGATAAGTAATAATAAACTCGAAGGGTGGAAGTGTTAAAGGCATAAAGCCGCGAGTAGTGCTGACGGCAGAAATCCCTGAACTTGAAAGCGCGGCACACCTCTCTACACCCTTAGCTATTCGTAGGGCAGCTTGTGACGAGCTGTTGGGGAGTAGCGACTCCACGGAGTGGACCCCAAGGCCAGGACTCTCACCTTTGGCTTGCCTTAGTTGGCCGGTCGAAGTGGGGCCGCTAGAGTTCGAGCCTGTGTTCGGACTCGAGGGGTGGAAGTGAAGCATGCGTAAGTCGCGAGTTGGTGTATGTTCTGGCCTTCATCCAGGACCTCTGCGCAGAAAGCGGTGTACACCTCTCGGCACCCCTCAGTCGCCCGCACCAGTGTTGCGTCCCAGGGCATCGCGCATCATGCGCAAAAGCCCTTTAGTGGAGGCCCACCTAGCGGGCGGCGAGTCACCGTCTGCTGATCAAGGTTGAGACATTTGATTTGGCAGGCGTCCCGTTGTCTCAACAATAGCCCAGCAACCGGTCCAGCAAATTCCTCCCCATAGCCCTAGTAATCAAACCCTCACCTGCAATAGTCCTTGCATCAGGCGTGGGCTGGCTCTGGGTGTACTCTGTAGTGCAGACAGAGTGAGTATGCGCTTGATGTACACATCACACACTTAGATTATTTGGTATAAAAAGGCCTCTGTGCTGTTGGCTTTGGCCTCAAAGGACCGGGTCCCTGTGGGTCCGTGATTCGAAAAGAATACCGACATAATAATAGTAATGTCTTTATTGCAGAAAACACAGTTCCATATACAGTTCAGTAGGTACATTAATAAATACAAATAGGTACAGAAACAAATTGCCGACAGCTAGTTGCAATAAAAACCCGTTGAAAAGGACGTTTGCCGTGTGATGGCGGCTTAGAATAGCATCACCCCATTTCCTATCCGTGGGTGTCGTAAGAGGCGACTGAGGGACTTGAGGGTTTCAGGTGTATTACTACTTTTAGGCGAAAAGCTGACAACCTGTCACTATAGTGATACACAAAATTATCTCAAACGGCACTCTACATTTGTCAGACGTGGACATCGACCGTAATTTTTCGGCCGTTAGCGCTCTGCCTATCCCGTAAGGGATAAAGGCGTGATATGTGTATGTATGTAAGCATGTATGAAAAGAACACTGCGTTCCTCTTAACATGTAGTGTATTTAACTATTAATATTCACATAAACACTGGCGGTGTTAAGTACTTACTTGTACGGTCATTGTTGGTTGCTCCTTGAGGCCTCGGCGTCCTGCCGCGTGATGTTGAAAGCCTCAGTCTTGAGAAAGTCGACGGTTTTGTAAGCAGAGTCAGCCTCTTCCTCCGGCTCAGCGCACGGCGCAGTCTTGCAGTGCGCCACCTCCGTTGCTTTGGCGGCGGGAGCTTCCACCTGCTGGAGTTATTAATACGACAAAAAATATTGGACCTGCCATACAAAATTACCAATCGACCATGTCAATTTGTAGGAAGGGTTCAAAAAATTATTCTCATATTTCGACCTGTTTCTTGGTTAAAGTTGTTCTTTTTCATGCGCTAATTCACCCCTTAAACTATTTGCAGCTAATATTTTTACCCAAAAAAAAGGAAACAAACTGAGTAGTTATGAAAAAAAAATGTTCAGAAAATGAATTTCAAGATTGCTGTATCTGATGTGATTGTAAAGTGTTTACACAACTTAACACTAAAACAGTTCTAAAGATTGTAGTTACTTGATTTGATTTTGTGGTTGCCTTGACTGAAGCAGGTTTAGATGAATGCAGGTCTAAATCCAAATATTGCAAGGCGTCTGATTGCAAGTCACTGTGTCCAGATAGTTGAAGTGATGTCTGAAAGAAAAAAATAAAAGAACTGTCAAATTGTGCCTGATTACAAAGGCGTAATCTTATTTCTACCACGAATTGAGACAGTGCGCGGAGTTTCTAGTTTTCTACCCATGGATGGGGAGAAAAAAATTGGAGGAGTGTTACTTCCAATACTAAATAGTAGTTTTTATGACAAGGAACTTAGGTGATATATTTAAGGTGAGGGCGTTATTAATATAAAATCACGAGCGGAACGAAGGATTTTAGAGTAGAATCCTGAGTAAAGCGAGGGATTCAATGTACGTCGCCCGAGGATAAATAACTTCAGGCCCGAGTTATACATACTTATAACTTTTCATCCCCCTCTATAATGATGATGATCTCTCCGACCGATTTCGGCCATGGCGACCACTTCGACTCCTAATCAGATCGGCGCTGGTGCGCCCGGAGATGGCTATTATAGCCAATTTTGGCAGTAAACACCCGTGCACAGTGTGAACACGTGAGTTTGCCATTTACATATTTATAGTTAATGGCGACGGGTGGACGGGCCTTTAACTCATCGCGCAGTGTCGAGGTCTGTTCTGTGCTGTTCCTCAAACTCGCGGGCTTGCCTCTCAACCATCCCGCGCCAGTCGGTGCACTGTGCTGCCAGACCCTTCCATTGAGTGGGCTCAATGTTGCATCTTTTCATGTGTCGTTTCTGAACACCTTTATATCTGAGGAGTTGTCCGCCACGCTTTCGCTTGCCCTCCTCTAGCTCAGAATAAAAGATGCACTTCACCAGTCTCTCGTCCGACATCCGGGATAGGTGTCTCAGAACTTCGGTATTGCGCAGTATTCGGACCACTTGATCTTCATGACGGTGCGAAGGCATTTTAGGTGGAAGCGATCCAGAGTGCGTATGTGGTGACGATACACACATCAAGTCTCGGAGGAGTATAGAAGGTTTGGCAGCACAATCGCCACATATACAGAGATTTTTGTGGCTAGCTTTAGGTCGTGCGAGCCTTGGAACACAACTTCCCAAATGCTGCAGCTGCAGCTCTGATTCTGCTATCGATCTCGGCATCAAGGTCACACTTAGACGCTATAGTGTTCCCCAGATAACGAAACTTATCGATTTGTTTCAGCATATCCTCACCAAGCATAATCGCCAGTGTCTCGCGACCATGCGAGTCTAAGGACATCACTTCCGCCTTTAGATTACTAACTACGCTTTATAGTTCGGGATTGCCACTTCTCCAGGAAAAAAGTACAGGACAAATGAATGGCATACTTGTTCCAGGAGATGATTGATGTGTCCTATACTGGAATGGCGAGGTTTCAGCGCGCGGTCCACGGCTGGCGGGAGTGACGGCAGATTGCAATAGTGCATAGACTGAAACACAAAAAAGTTACCTAGTTACTCTAGGGGATTACATACAATATTACATAACACACGTGCCAAAAGAAAGAAAACGATCAATTACCTACTTGTCTAGTTTTCATCATAAATAACCCTAAGTGTAATTTTAACTATAGTCTCTATCTTTACTCTCATTTCTTGAACTATGTCTACTACCTCGTAAATTTTTCGACTTTACTTGTGCTTGCAACTAGCATCATTTTCAATGCGTTTGGCAATAACCTTATACCGGGTGAACTACTTAAAATGGTGGTACGGAGTTGCACACGTCGGTATGGAAACTTTTCGTTCGAATGTGGGAGGAGGTGAGGGTCCCTGATGACTTCAAAGTGTCTTGAATGACGTCACGCCGTAAATGTTAATCAAAACAACAACGTCGCGTTAGTCTTGTCTTGTATAGACGTATGAAACTTAATAGCGTAAATTGGTTTCTTTCTAAGGGCTGTATGGTGCACATGTGTGAAAGTACGAGTATTAAAATACTAAACAAATTATATGTTTATGTTCCAAGCGATAAACAAATGCGTAAAAAGTGATTCAAACTTGCAAGGAGCAATGATGCTCATTCTATATCTATAAACTCAAGTATGTATTTTTGCGACGATCATTTTGATGTAAGTATTAACTGTTGTTTAAATAATAAAAGAAAAATTGTGTATTTACTATAGGGTTCTTGTGATTGTGAGACTGTTTTTATAGGCTGATTAAGCTACCGTCTAACGAATGACTACTGAATGACAACTTACGGCATCGTGAGGGTCTACAGGTTCCTGTACTTTGAGTCCTTGATATGTTTGTTTTTGCATCGTCTTAGGCGGTCGAGGGGGAGGCGTCGGTGGCCCTGGAAATACAACAGATAAATAAGTAAAGGTCATACGAAGACAAAACATACATGATTTAGTTTTACTTTGTACAATAATATCATCATCTTTGGCCTCATACGTCAGGTGCTAAGTGTGAAAGTACGTTCAAAACTCCAAAAAAATTGTTTATTTATGTTTCAAGCGATAAACAAATGCGTTAAAAGCTGTTCAAACTTGCAAGGAATAATGATGCTCATTCTGTATCTATAGACTCAAGAATGTGTTTTAGTGAAGAGATTTTTGTAGTAGGTTTTAACTGTTGTGTTGTGAGGTTTAAAGATGAGTATCTGGTTCACCGAGCCTAGCTCGGGTTTATCGCCCTTAAAAACGTACACTGGAGAGCGATGAATTAGGATCATGTGAAAAAATAGCAAATATCTCGAAAACTAGGAATGCTATATTAATGAAATAAATTGCATTAAGTAGCCAATTAAATGCTTCTCAAATGCCGGTAATTAAATTTCTTAGTTAATGTAAGAATATGCCATAAAACAATAAATACTAAAAAAGGGCAACATGTTACTACAATACGACTGAGATGTTACTACGGTACTACTGCATTCATTTACGTTTTTCTTTCTAATCTGTTGTTCAAGTGAGTATGCAAACCATGTTACTAACGTTGAATATTTCCTATGCTTACAGAATTTGAACCCATTTATCAGTTAGGACGGCTTGGAGGAAGTAAGGCTGGTTTCAGAGCGGCGCGTCTCAGCAGCGCGTTCGCTGTGAAACGAAATTCAGACGCGCGCGCTTCGTTGTGGTCGAGTGCAGAGAATCATTATGCCAGCAAACGTAATCACTATATTAGCTATATACGTTATATGGAAAAGAGTGCAACAACGACGTCTTAAAAGATTGCAAGTCGACGCTACTGGCAATCGAAGGAGATCCGACCGCGGCGCGGCCGAGACGCGGCCCAAGACGCGTCACTATGAAACGCTACATACAATCTAGTGTAATGCGAGGCGCGCGCGGCTGGGCAGCGCTGCCGAGACGCGTCGCTCTGAA
Organism: Keiferia lycopersicella; assembly: GCA_029255805.1. Lineage (NCBI taxonomy): Eukaryota > Metazoa > Arthropoda > Insecta > Lepidoptera > Gelechiidae > Keiferia > Keiferia lycopersicella. The sequence continues at coordinate 10,328,850 of JARACZ010000006.1, read as the reverse complement.
ACCAGCCTAAGCCAAATTCATGGAAAAGGAAGACGACAACTTGTTGAAGGTAACCTGAAACCACTTAGACCTGCAAACATCCCACCTGGAGCCAAGCTGGAATTTTAAGGCATTTTGATAATATGCCCAAAACCACTTTAATTGGAGCACATCATTTCGGCACTACTCATATCTTCTAACGAGTAAAAATTTGTGCACTACAAGCACGACCCTCTGAATCTTCTGGACCCGCTGGATGCGAGAATACCTGCTAACCCTAACACCACGCCCGTCGTCCAGAACAAAAGCAGCCAACTTATGTGGAAGACTTGGTCCTAATTGTAGATGGCTCCTAATTGGGGACCTGGCCTTTAGGAAAAATCGTCAATATTTACCCGGGCCAGGACGGGATACTGGGGGTGATCGTCGTGGCCACTCAAAGTGACACGTTGCGGCGGCCTATCAAAAAAGTGATAGTTTTTACCAAGGAACCCCACATAGATCATATAAAGAAAAAGCTAAGTTCATTAATGGGTTCACTTCGCAGCATTGTACGCTGTTTACAACGAAAAGTAAGAATGTCCATTTATAACTCGTAAATTCTCACCTAACATATCTTATCGAAATATGGGGCACTGCCTCGAAAACAAAACTATTGGAACTACAACGTACTCAAAACAAATTAGTCAAAATGTTATTTCATTACCCCTACCTGACACCAAATAATAAAATATATCAAGAAACTAAAATAATGACTATCAAACAACTTTACAAATCCATTCATACTTCAATCGACCTTACACAAGTTAAACACACAACCACACGCTCATCCCGTCGGGCCAGCTTACTTGTATCGCACAAAGTATGTACCAACATTGGCAAAACAATGATAACCCATGATGGTTAACCCAAGTTACCCTCATCTTTAAGAAATTTAGATCATAATATGTTTTAATCGAAACTGGTAGCTTATACTAAGAAAAATATTCCTTTAACGTGAAAAAACTGTTATATTTTAACTTACTCAGAGAGTTAGTCAGTATTTAGTACGTAGGTATGTACCCACTTAAATAATTATATACCTAAATAGTTTTAAAAGTGCATCGACCTACGTATCTAGTGCGAGTGCGAACAATATTAGTGCTATTTTGTACAATTAGTTTTTTTCTCATGTAAGTGACTGTTCTTTTTTGTCTTGTTATGAGAAATAAATGTCTTTAAACCTGACCCCAGCCAGCTGTCGATGCTAATTGAGTGCCTGCAGTGGGGCGGAGGATGTCGACAACTGGCTTTAATCTATGTTTTTTGTTACCTCATGTTGTCATTGTAATAGTAATGCATTACATCACTGCCATTCCCAAAAGATATTATTTTTCCTTAACTTTACAGTCCAGCGTATTTTCTACCATAAACACTCATAGTATTTATGCTTCGTTATATCACGTGTTTTTGGCAACTGTTTTATTTTTTTATGAATCGGAACTAAATTTAGGTGGATTTATAAATATAGTGTCTTAAAATTACCTTCCTTAATATTACGACATTTTTAGACAATATGGCTGGCCGGCAAGACAATGCTGGCTAGCAGACAGACAGCCGGACAGACATGACAAGATGACATATTGACAATTCTATTATAATAAAATAGTCGCAAGCTAAAGTTCAACCCGAATAGTCTTTTTTCTTCACATATTTTGTTTAAAAAAATGGTCTGTCAAGAGCTTTTTTTGAAAATTCTATTTTTCCTGGGCTATTTCTCCATCCCTGGAATAGAATGTAACTTACTAATGATGGATTGACTAGTGTTGGGCGAGCGGCTCTCCTCGTCGCTGACATTGGACTCGTTTTCAGAGAAGTCGGCGGTGTTGAGGCGTATGTGGGGCTGGCTCGTGTACATCCGGTGTACACGCTCGGCAGCGCGGTCCAGCGTCTGACTGTTCATCACTATGTTCATCGGATCGAACGTAAATGCCTGCAAGCAAATGTTAAAAGATAATATACAGGGTGTTTGGAAGACTGATAACTTCCTTTCAAAGGGTGAACCAGCCGATGAAACTAAACAACTTTCCATAAGGAACGCAGGTCGAAATATAAAAAAAGTTTTTGGACCGCCCATACAAAATGTCCCAGCCAACCGCGTCAGGTTGTATGCGAGGTAAATTTTTTATTTCATTTTTTGACCTATGTTCCATGGTTTCACAAGCTGGTTCATTCCTTAAAAAGAAGTTATCACTCTTCCAAACACCCTGTATATATTTTTATAATATAATATTTATAGAAACAGAAAACCTTAACTCTATGTATGTAACTTAAAATAAAAACTAATGAAATCCTAGTGAGCGTCGGTGGCCTAGTGGTTAGGACACCGGTCTTACAGATCGTGAGACCCGAGTTCGATCCCCGCCATGTACCAATCACATTTTCCTTGCCCGACCCCTACAGAGAACGGGATAAGGCAAGGAGGATGTGTGAAATCCTAGTGAGATCAAGTAATGGTAAGAGTAAGACTAAAATAATAATAATATTATAGTGTGAATACAAACCAAAAAGTGGGCTAACGTAATCGCATATTCTCACATAACTCTCATATACATACTTATAAGTTATTTTATCATATACATACTTATAAGTGATCTTATAGTCTGTATGTTTAGGTACTTATCTTTTTGTAAACAAACTTTGTATGAAAGTGACACTTCTGAACTGTCAGTTATACAGAATTTGTTTACAAAAAGATAAGTAAGTACCTACCTAAACTTACAGACTATAGACCATCTGTCTGCAAATATGTCTACTTCTGGGTATACTTCTTCTTTTAAGAGGTGAACCAGCCCTTGACACTGAACAACTTCCTCCAAGGAACATAGGTCGAAATATGAAAAGAAATTTTGGACCTCCCATGCATAATTACCAGCTAACCAAGTCAATTAGTTTGAGAGGCCAAGAATTTTTTTTCATATTTCGACAAATGTTTCTTGGGGAAAGTTGTTCAGTATCATGAACTCACCCCTTAAAATATTTGCAGCTAATATTTTTACACTTTATATTTATTGGCGGCTTTTTTTGTGTTATGTGAGCTATTTCAATATTTTAAATGTATTTATGACAAGTAAAAGACTGATAGTATAATATATGCTTTGTTATATCACTTGTTTTTTGGCAATCGTTTCTTTTCTATGTATCTAAACTAAATTTAAATGGATTCATAAATATAGTCTCATTAAATTAACTTCCTCACCTTATTTTAAAAAATTGCGCTGTTAATGAATATTTTACTCTGAAATTCTATTTTTACTAGCCATTCCTACTTATTTTTCTGATAATTGTTCCCAAATATAAACTTGCAAGATCTCCTGGATGTTACGATCAGATCCCTGGAGTGTAGATGCGAAGATAGAAGATAGCGAAGATAGTTATTACCATAGGGAAAGGATTTCGGTTATGTCAGTTAAATAAACAATAGAATACAATTAAAGTAATACCTGAGCCCGGACTCCAGTTATGCACTCGGATATTGGTATGTATGGTCCCGTTGAGTCACAATCATACTGCTCGTTCATTGTTGCCGTTGTGCTAAAATTGTTTTGGTAAGTATCTGAAAACATAAAAAGTCAATTAATAATAAACATAAAAATTCATGGCTGAACCACTGGACCGATCATCGAATGAAATATGTACAAATAATCACAGAGCTTACTAAGATATCGAGATGGGACATACGCTACTTTTTGTCACTCGAGGGTCCGAAGTACGTAAAGTAGACCACCAGGTGCATTACCAAGAGCCCCCACCTAAACTATTGGAGACACAGATAAGGCACCAAAGCAAAAGTTATTCAGCTTGATGGGTAGCTTCTGCTGGCATATAAACTTCAAAGGTTTGGAGTACCTATCTGTTATTGACCACCAGTGGCCTATGCAACGAAGCTACAACTACAATCCTACAGGCAAAAAAGTAGCAACATAGCCCCAAAGTTAATAATAATAAATTTAATAGCAACACTGATGAAAATTACAACAACAGGCGTTTTATGAAGCAACTAGTCTACAATTTTACAAGTTACAAGTACAGCTGCCTGTAGATTGCCACCGAGAAACCATAGTGTAAATTTTGCTTTTAAAAACACAATCGAGCCAGTTTTTACAGGTGTTTTTCTAAAGACTTGTAAACTACAACTGTACAAATTTACAACTTGTGAATAATTTTACAGGTCCTCAGATGCTGGTAATTTCGTTACAAGTTAAGGATTTCTTATTAATCTCTGCAATAAAAACTAACAGAGTACTCAGAAGGCTTTAAATATGTTACAAAGTTGGAGTTTTGACTCAGAAAACAAAGAAATAAAACAAAGGCAAAGAAGAGTAAATCATAATAGCCAAAAAACATTGAGCAGAAATTATTCAATTTCTTATTTTTATTTCATCCCTGTCAATGAAAAATTTCTGCTAGTGCTGGGTCTACTGTGGAGGCTGCTAGCTAAGTTATAAACAACACTTAATAGCGTACCTAAAACATTTAAAGAGTCATCTGTTGCACGGAGACCACATACTTGGCAAATAGCATCAACCCATTTCGCCATATCTGATTCAGAGTCTGCTTCCAGGTGGTACGTTCGCTGCTGTGTCTGTATAGTGAACACTGAGCCTCGGAGTTTAGCATCTAAAGTGCCACTGCTAGTCCCTTCCATGTGTAAACCGGCATCTACCTACAGTAAACAATATGTAGTTAATAGCTTATATCAATTTTAAAGGAAAATAATCATAAGAAGCTAGTCTGCTTGCAGCCAGTTGTGAATTGGACACACATTTCACTCTCACATAACTTTAATTGACAAAATAAAAATTATATACACTGGAGAGTGATGAATAAGGGTTATGTGACAAATAGCAAATATCTCGGAAACCAAGAATGCTAGCTTAATGAAATAAATTGTGTTAAGTAGACAATCTAATACCCTTTGAATGCAATTAATTCTTAGTTAATGTAATGATAAGTTATAAAACAATAAAAACTGCAAAAAGGGAGACATTCGGAGATGTTACTATGAGACTACTCACTTGAATAACAGATTAGAAATCCAAGCATAAACAAATGCAGTAGTCTCGAGTAACATCTCCGAATGTCTCCGTTTTTCAGTTTTTATTATTTTATGACTTATCGTTACATTAAATAAGAAATTTTATTACCGGCACTTGAAGGGCATTAGATTGTCTACTTAACGCAATTTACTTCATTAAGCTAGAATACTAGCTTAGCATGACCCTACTTCATCGGTCTCCAGTGTATGTTGAAGAGTTTAATATGTTGAACCATAGTTTTGAACCTAAACTACCTGAGCTAGAAAGAGACCTTACCTTTCACAACAAACTTCAAGGGACAAAAGGTTAATAGCTTTTATAATACCATAATAAATGTATCTAGGCTATACAGAAATCAAAACTAGCAGAAAAAAATAAAAAGGATAATTAGAAGCGGTAAATATAACACTGCATATCCTACTGGTAAGGTTGCAAAATTACGTACTTGTTCACACAAATCTAAGTTGATAGTGCCCTTGAGGCGCCTGCAATTGCGGTCTGCAAAGTAATCTAGAAAATATTGGCCTGGGAGTGCGCCCGACTGGCGCAAGGCGAACCACCTTCTCCGCCATTTCTACAAAATAAACATACAAATTAGGCCACGAAGCCATAACAGATTAAGGTGAAGGCACAGTTATCCGCGTCAAACAAACCGAACGAACCCAATTTTAGAATTCTTTCTATGAAATCCTATGAAACCTCGCACATTTGCCGGAATCGACTGATTCGGTTCAGACAAATGTAAGAGGTTTCATAAAAAAATTCGGTTCGTTCGGTACGGAAGTTTGTGTTCACCTTTAGAATGCAGTAAGTGAGCAGTCCACCTTTTGTGTATTAGTATCTACTTAACTAAATCTGTCAACAAAAGTGATACTGCGATAGCCGTGTACAATGAATATGCCAATGCTGCTTACCGTTCTCCATATTCGATTCGAAGGCGGGGATTTAGTTAACCAACCCTCAAAAATAATATTTTTCGACATATTAGTCACAAAACGCGACGCGATAATGAGTCACTTACATTCAATTCAATTCAATTTTTTAGGATAAGGCTTCTGTCTACAGGAACAATTCTGCCAGTGTCAAGGTGGGGAAATATACGGGTTCCTCAAAATATATCCAAATGACCGGTTTCTCTCAACTATTACGTAAAACAATCAGGTCCAAAATAAAAATAAATAAAAATAAAATAAAAAATGATATAGCAAAACTAGCGTTATATATTTTACAGTGTAATTTTGTGTCTTTCTATAAATTTCAAAAGAGTAGGAATAAGAGGCGGGTCAATGGAAGAAAGGATGAAGCTCATGTTGACTTGGCGGGGGACAGTAGGGGGGAGAATATCATAGAGAGAGGAGTATCGCGGACAGTCAAAGAAAATTGGTCAATTGTACCTTCGGCCAGGCCACATTCGCACAGCGAATGATCCCGTACCCTTATTTTTGCTAGAAAGGAAGGACTGCAATTGTGTCCAAGTCTCAAGCGGATTGCGGTTGACGTTGAAAATTTTGTAAATTCACGATGTTTAAAGAACCAAGGTTTTGAGGGAATATTGGGCTGTAATCCGCCTAAAGCTGAGATCTTGTGTTCACTTACATTCATAGAATAGATTCTTGAATAGATTGTACTATAGGTAGGTACTACGCTTATTTTATTTTAGTTGTTCATTGGACAGGCAAAGGTCTTAGGATCATACAGCCTAGTCTTCAGTAAATTTATATCTTCTTTAGTGTTTTTATTAATTTGTACGTCTTTAGTATGCTTCTTCGTCATGTATATTTTTAAATTTTATACATCTTCAGTATTTTTCTCCATTCCTTCTAATCTTATCATTAATTTGTCTTTAGTCCGTATTTAGTATTTGCTTTTGTATAAATAATTCCTTGTCCATGTAAAGTGTCTTAACTGTGTTAAATTGTTTTTTACAGCTTTACAGCTTAAATAAATGTTTGGTTTAATATGTAGGAACATTAGTCATTACCTGAAATAATTTACTTCCAAGTAAAAATTAAAACCCCCAAAAGCAAAGTCTAACAGACACCAAGTCTAATTCAAAACAAAACCTTCTTTCTAATACCTACTATCCAAAATTAACATCTAACTAGGTCTGGCCAACGAAAGCTGGCTATCCAAAATCGCAGGAAATTCAAAAAAATTGAGGACGGTAACCCCATGTCAGGCACAACATAGAGTGAAATAATGTTTTTGATACTTTTTATTATTTTTTATTTTACGGGCTATTAAAAATGGGAGTAAAGGAACTGGGCCCCAAGTCTGCTATTTTTTGTCATTGTACGCCATCGAAACTCAACTGTCATTGAACTGCCATTGTGATTTTTCTATACTATAAACTGTTAGCAGAATACGAAATGAGCGAAATCATACAACTGAAATCCAATCGACATCCAACTGAAACGGGTTTCATTTAGCAGACTTAGGGCCCTGATTGTAAGAATATCAAAAATTTTAATGTAAGAGGTAAGGTAAGGTAAAGTTAGGTTAGAGGTTCAGAGATAAGGTAAGGTGATAGGTAAGGCAAGTTGAGATGAGAGATAAGGTGAGATGAGAGGTAAGGTAAGGTGAGAGGTAAGGTAAGGTAATGTGGAAGGAAAGGTAAGATCAGAAGTAAGGTAAGGTCAGATGTAAGCTAAAGTAATTACTTTTGATTTTGCGACGTAAAATTTTGTAGACCTATTGAACCATGGCAGATATTTTAACTGAAACAACTTTTTCTATTGAATAATTATTTATATTAATAATCAAAGTCCAGTCGCTACTGCAGGTATCACTATTTCCAACACTAATTATGAAACTTTCTCAATTTTCTTCTGTGATTCTATCTCGTTCTTGATATTTATTTTCTACATGAATGACATGATCAGTCATTTGCTTCCAATCCTCTGGTGTAACACTTTCAAATGACTCTTTAATGAGTTTTTCAATAGTTTTCACTATTTCAGCAACTCCTGCAACATCCTCTAGATTTTCTGTAAATTAAATAAATAATATCAAACTTAAATACTTAGGTACAAATGGATGGAATACATGTAAATCATTTTTATTTGATATAAAAATGATAAGTATCGAAATTATTAAATCTTACTAACCTATGAAATCCATTACGCACGCAAACAATCCCGTTTTTGGTTGAATTCCGTCTCTTTCTGTTCTAGTTTTTCTTGAAATTTAGAAATCATACAAAATAAAAAAATTCGATTTTCACTTTTGATAGTTTTATTCATATTTAAGTTACATAAACGGAAAAATACGAACACAAACAATCACAACAAATTGTAAACAACGGCCATCTTGAGCATTTGACATTGACATAAAAGTTGCCATTTCAAAAGATTGCAATAATTCGATAGCCAGCTTTCGTTGGCCAAACTCAAGAATTGTATATCAAACTGAGCAACTTTCCCTAAGAAACGTATGTCGAAACATGATATATATTTTATTTTGGACCTCCCATACAAATTGACTTGGTTGGTTGGTAATTTTGTATGGGTGGTCCAAAAATTTTTTCCGTATTTTGACCTGTGTTCCTTAGGGAAAGTTGTTCAGTTTCATTGGCTGATTCACCCTTTAAAACATTTACAGCAAATTTTTTTAAACCCTGTATTTTCGGGATCTAGGAAACGGCTCCAACGGTTTTCTTAAAAATTCGAATAAAAACACGTTGCATTTTGTCTAGCGAAAGAACCACTATTTCGTCGCTCAGCTGTCAGCGAACGTAGCTCAGTTGGTAAGACTGCTTGCTCGAGTTCGAATCCGAACCTCAAATGTCGCGATGGCGTAGCGGATAGTATGCCTGCCTTCTGCGCCGCGGGTCGTGGGTTCGATCCCCACCGGACACAAATATTTATTAAGTCAATTTTCAAATATTTGTGTTGAGTCTGGGTGTTTTCTATGCATAATATGTATTTATTTCCAAAGAAAAAGGCTATAATATGTATTAGTATCAGCTATCTAGTTCCCATAGTACAAGCTTTGCTTAGTTTGGGGCTAGATGGCGCTGTGTGAATTGTCCAGGATATTTATTTATTTATTTACATCTCTTTTTTATTTTATTTTTGCTCGTTTATTTATATAATAATATTTTAATATTTTATTTTATGTTAGGTATATATATATATGTAAATATATTTTAATTTTTTAAATTAAATGCTTGAGAATATGTTAACAGTTATATAAAATATTTACTTTTAATTTTTTGTGTTCTACTCGTCAAATTAAAAATAAAGTTATCTAAGAAAAACCGTGGCCCGTATTGTAGTAGTCTTCGCTTTTTTCGACAGATAGTGTAATACATAAGTGAGTGATTCTCGCATTTGGTCCGGATTCGGCCATTTTTTGAAAAAAAAAAATTTTTTCGCTATTAGGGCTACAATTTTTATAAATGTGATACGTATTTGCCTTTTTAATAATATTTTTCAAAAGGCACTCATGTGGGATAATTTTCAATAAAGTTATGTAAAGGATGGTAAAGAAGCCAAGGATGGAAATGGAAAGTACATAGATGATAATGAAATATGGCCTCACTGACTCCACTACTGAGGAGGTGTCCGTTCCTACGGTCAGGCTTATGCTTCCTACCATGTCTTACGCCTCCACTGCAGCCCCTGGACATCATCGCTGCGCCTCCGGACTATGTCTGCTTGGTTATTCATAACAATGTCTGCTTGGTTATTCTTAATAATTCTAGGTATAAAAGTTGAAACTAAGTCATTTTTCGTAAGAAATATGGGTAGAAATATGAAAATGATACTTAAAAAAGCATTTTTCTTCATATTTGCTCATTACCATCCGCCCAAATTGGGCTAAAATGGACGGAAATGAATAGGATGGAAATGAGGTTTCGACAGTTTTTTTTCAAATTCTCACGATACCTAGATGTCTCAAAGTTATGATACGAAATAGATAAAAGTATAACGAAATACTATTGTTATATATATAAAGAAAACATTAAAAGAGAACAGTTAATATAATAATCACTGGATGGTAATGACCTCTCACCTGTGACAAAACCACAATTTAAGTGCGAGAATCAAAATTTAACTTTCTACGAACGTTTTCCGGGAGCCACCTCCAGTCAGATGGTTTGGCTGACTTGCAAGGAAGGGGCTTGTGGAGAAAGCAACGTCTTTAGCAGGCTTATTTAAGGATAAAACTTGATGTCAATTCTCGCGGACGGAAATGAAGAATTTCGTGTGACAAAAATATAATGTTGATTCTCTCTAGGTTTCATTCAGTATTATTGCTTGAACTATTTACTGTGCATAAGCTACCTTCATTGATGATCGGAAAACAGGAAAACATTGTGAAGTTTATCGTATAAATGACTTGATATGATTATTTTAGTGTAAGATGAACTGAAAATCACACGGATGGAAATGAGATTTTACCTATCTAAAGTTCGATAACTAATTTTTGAGAAGACTTGTACCAAATATCGATCCTGCTTCATTTTTTTATTTTTATTAGTGACCTTTTCGGATATAAATAACTTTCGATTTATTTGTTTTCATACCAATTTGATGCCTGCACACGAAATCAGGACTAAATGCGAGAATCACTCAATTATGGCATTATGGCTTTATCTGGTTTATGCGCGGAATAATAAATAGGTGAATATGTGGATATTAGATAGGTAGTGTAAGAAGCTAAATATGTTTTTAGGGGCGATAAACTCGAGCTAGGCTTGGTGAACCAGGTACTTTATAAGGTGGTCCGTCCAATGACGTCAATTTTTTTTTTAATTCCTCCCTCCTAGCGATATCCCAAAAATATGTATGTTCCCCGATTTTATTTAGTTTTCGAGATATGATTTTTTATGCTTTCATCGGTAATTTCGTTAGTGTTTACATAAAAAAAATACATAAAAAAACTGATCGGCTTTTATATGTTTTTTAATACCTAATTCTCGTGAAGCGATCATTTACATGCAGAACCATTACTTGCGATTGGTTCATGAAAAAGCACATCAGGCCCGCTTACCCCTTATCCCTCCGTCTGTTTGTAGTCCCCATGTCTGTTTGTATGTATTTGTGTATGCCGTATCTTGACGCAGTTCAAAAGGAAGTTATAAATGTATAAATATTACATTTGACCAGCTTCAGTCAGTTAGGTTACATAGTTTTCAGGTTGACCAGTTCAAGATTGTTCAATTTAAGTTCGTTTAGTTTTAGATTGTTCATTTGCAGGTTGTTCAGTTCCTGAGTATTTAGGTTTCGTTTAGAGGCTGCAAAATTTTGAGTTTGATATGACTAGAAAAACACAATATTAAAGATAAAAAAATATCATACCTAATATAAACCTATTGTTTAAAAATGATAATCGTCAAAATAAAAATGAACGGGGTTAGTACTATTTTTGGACAATAGTTTTCCCAATGTAACTTTCATTTTTTTTTATTGCCCTGTGTACTTGTCAATTATTTCAAGTTAGATTTACTTAACTACTAATCATTTGGGGTAAATTTCAACGAGTAGCGGGTAACCCTTATTATTTTTATGTCTCGATTTTCTGTCCCAAAACGTGACACGCTAACTGGTAATTTATTCTATACACGCAAGTATATTATAACTATAAGTCTATGATCGAATTCTTGAATATTGAATACTAGTTTTTATTTTTATTCACAAAAAGAAGACCTTTAAGGACAGAATCTACTCGTTGGGACTGAAATTGCAACCACTTGACACTAGTAGAATTACTTTAGTTATTTATATATTTTTTTTAAATTATGCAATAAATGAAAGGAAAACCTATATAATTTTAATTTCTATCTATGCCTATCTGGCACAACCCATCTCAGCTACATAAAAGAAAAATGCGAAAAAGGCATCAACGTATTGAGAGCGCTTTCAGGTGTGTGGTGGGGTGCCCACCCTTACACTCAAAAGCTTTTAATACAACGCTCAAATCCGCAGCCTTTTTGACTACGGATCATTCCTCCTTGAGCCCTGCAATAAAGCTGCTCTATGCTGTTGGGATAAGCTCCAGGCAAAATGCCTGCGCATTGTCTGTGGTGCCATGAAATCCTCTCCTTCCAAGGCCCTCCAAGTAGAGTGCCTTGACCCCCCTCTCCTCCTCCGACGCCAACTTCTCTGCGATCGATTTGTCTTCAAGGTGGCCCAGGATTCCTCCCACCCACTATTAACCTCTCTCTGCCAATTGTCAAACTTGATCCCTTCCTCTCCATACTGGACCCATAAAGTTTCTCCCTGTCTATACAAGAGCTACCAGAAATTCTTGAATTCTTCCCCCGTATTCCAATGCTCAGGTAATCCTCTGTTCTCCATCCCTTTCAAGGCCCTAGTATATAACCCCCGAATCCTAACCTTTATAGGTATAGAAAAAGACGAGCCTGGCGCCAACTCCCATTCCAACCAAATCATTAATGAAAAATTCCCGGGCTGGCTAACCATGTTTACCGACTCTTCAAAAAACTCACTTGAAGACCCGGTGGGATCTGCTGTCTGGGTCCCCCGGATGAACCTACTTTTGAGTTTCAAATGCTCCTCTAAATCCTCAGTATTCTCGGGCGAAGCCATTGCTTTATATGAGGCTATTTCCCTCGTCGAATCTCACAAACTGAACAAAACCATCATCCTCACTGACTGCCGCAGCTGCCTCGAAGACATCCAGAAGTTCCCCCTCCGTTCAAAACCAGTCCACCCCATCAATCTTAAATCCAGGGAACTCTTACACAAATGTATCTCTTCGAACATTGAAGTAGTCCTCGCATGGATCCCTGGCCACTCTGGCATCGCTGGAAATGAGCAGGCAGACGCATACGCAAAATGGTCGATCTATAACGGCACGGAGACATACCCAAAGTGCTTCACACAAGATCTCAGCTTTATTACTAAAAGTGACTTGAGAGTCAAATGGTCGGAGGAGTGGACCGATGTGTGCCGTGAAAAGTTTAAACACTACGGCGGATTACAGCCCAATATTCCCTCAAAACCTTGGTTCTTTAAACATCGTGAATTTTCAAAATTTTCAACGTCAACCGCAATCCGTTTGAGACTTGGACACAACTGCAGTCCTTCCTTTCTAGCAAAAATAAGGGTACGGGATCACTCGCTGTGCGAATGTGGCCTGGCAGAAGGCACAATTGACCATATTTTCTTTGACTGTCCACGATACTCCTCTCTCTATGATGTTCTCCCCCCTAACTGTCCCCCGCCCAGTCAACATGAGCTTCATCCTTTCTTCCATTGACCCGCCTCTTATTCCTACTCTTTTGAAATTTATTGAAAGACACAAAATTAAACTGTAATATATATAACGCTAGTTTTGATATATTATTTTATTGGTATTTATTTTTATTTTGGACCTGATTGTTTTACGTAATAGTTGAGAGAAACCGGTCATTTGGCTATATTTTGAGGAACCCGTATATTCCCCCACCTTGACACTGGCAGAATTGTCCCTGTAGACAGAAGCCACATCTTTAAAAAATTGAATTGAATTAATTTCTATAAAAAACCCTTCGAAAATACCATAAAGTACCTAACTTTTACTTGCCTAAATGCTACAACCCTGTGCTACTACCTATCTAAGAGTGGTGAAACGTTAAACTTATAGTAATATATCATTGAGTGAAACCATGCCTTCGACACAAGAAAACCTGAACCAGAGGCAGCCCACCGCGCCAAGAAGTAATGTTGCTGAAGTCGGTCATTACGATCCCGATAAGTAAGTTTCGTGAATCTTTTTTTTGTTCCTTAAGTTTCTAGTCCGCTTGGAGGCAATTTTATGGTACAATGTCCCATAGATAGGGGTATTAAATAAATTTAAAAAATATATCATTTAAAATTTTTTTTTTATACAATACACTAGCTGCCCGCCCCGCGGTTTCACTCGCGACTTAGTGTAACTTCTAATAAAGTAATACCTATTGGTAAAAAATGAGGTTCACCAAACGAGTAAAATAAATAAAAGGATTCAAATAAAAACTACGGTACGAAAAAAATCCTTGTCATTGTGGCGTTTGTTAGATTTTGAAGATGGCTTGGAAAATAAAACGGGTCAAAAATTACAGCACCTCCACAACAGACCAAATTATTAGACCTTTTCTAGGATTCCTATTATTTTTATATTGCGTCGATGCTAGCTGCTGGTATCATTTCCAAAACCGATGTTTGTTTTCTCTTTTTCTCTAACGGGGCCAGGCCCCACTCAATCCCCGTGTCGGCAACGGGTAAGCTTCCGTAAATCCCCGGTTGCAGCTGGTGTCGATTTGGAATCAAATGTTTACTTTCTCTTTTTCTCTCAGGGGGGCAAGCCCCTCTCAACCCCCCGTGTCGGCGCTGGGTAAGTTTCTGCTAACCCCCGTGTCGCCGGTTGCAGCTAGTTTCGATTTGCAATCAAATGTTAGCTGTCTTTTTTTTCTGAAAGGGGCAAGCCCCCCTCAACCCTCCCTCAATTGTCGGCGCTGGGTAAGCTTCTTTAAACCCCCGTGTCACCGGTCGCAGCTAAATAAATCTGAACACGTGGGACCCGCAAATTTTCAGCGGGAAATGTTAAAAAAATCCGCCTATAAACCATAAAATAACCTCATCCTTTTCATAATACATTTCCGTCCAGTATTTTACTTATATTTATTTTGTGACCAGAAATGGCTCGCTGGTTGTCAAAATATTACGTGCAACAATTTTGGATAGATCGTGTTAAAACATCTAAACTTGCATGTCATGTTTATATGCAAAATGTTTTAATATCTTTGTAAAATGTATTAAGACAACATCTATACACTTCGCATCATCGATATAATATAGTCATATTCATATTCGACTTAGGACATCCGCAATTTTAGTTCCGCGGAACATCGTTTCTGCCTTTAACGCCAAGATGGCGATTTTCAACGAGTTTCAAAAGTGTTGCAGCAACCACAAGTCCAGAGCCATAGAGAAACCTATCGAGGTCAGTGAGTCAAATCCATCCAGTAGTTTCGGAAATTAGCATGGACAAACCCACAGACAGAGAGACATACCTACAGTTCTGGTTACATGCCGCTAGATTGATCCTATTTTCCGTAGGAATGAGTGATTTTCTTCGGATATAAAGTAACTTATATGTTTACCAGTGTTAGTAGCTATACACCACAAATAATATTATTCAGATCCATCCAGTACTTTTAGGTGAAAAACACAAAAACGGTTTTTAATCGATAACAATAAATGTCGCTGCAAGTTTTCTCAATCACGCTATCGATATGTACTTACCTACTTTTGAAAACTGTACATCGTTACTGAACATGGGCTTTCAAGTCTTAGGTATTCGATATACAGATAGATATA
Source organism: Keiferia lycopersicella (assembly GCA_029255805.1). Taxonomy (NCBI): domain Eukaryota; kingdom Metazoa; phylum Arthropoda; class Insecta; order Lepidoptera; family Gelechiidae; genus Keiferia; species Keiferia lycopersicella. The sequence continues at coordinate 10,313,483 of JARACZ010000006.1, read as the reverse complement.
TATGGATGTGAATGTCCGAAGTATATGATTTTTTTTCTTATCCGGCTGGTACTACACGAATTCGACGAATGAATGGCTGATTCGTCGAATTCGTGTAGTACCAGCCGGATAAGAAATTTTGTTCTATTTGTAGGTACGAGCTAGTGTCTCCGGCGCCAACATTCGTGACTGACGAGGCGCTGACAGCGAACCAGCCTCCATGTCTGACGCAGAGAGCCGTAGCCCTTTACCTGAAACCTTTAACGTTTGCCTTGGACGAACAACCACCTAGGTAACTGTCTATAATAAACTTAACATAATCTATTATTTTGTTTTACATTGCCTATACTTTCATAACTAGTTATAGAGCCACTGACTTTGTACCTAATTAATAAATTGATCGCACGGTTGCTTAGTTGGAGTTGGCAAGTAGGTAGGTATTAGGTGTGCCTAGTGATAGGCGATACATTCACAGGAATCACCGCTGCCATTCGAATAGAAGCTAAGCTCTTTTAAAACGCATGTCGCCAATCCTCTACCTCTACATAACCACCATGGTTACCTAACATCGAGGTCCGGTTAATCTAGATCGGTTGCTTGGCAAAATATCACAAATAAGTGAAAAAAAATTTGTATATGCTACAGACCAACCGTCGACGAACTTCCAGAAGCGGTGATAGACAGAATGGTAATAAAGGACAAAGCCTTTTGGGTTGATAAACCAGGGTCAAATGCCTACGTACTCCACGATGCGTACTACCGCTACGGAATGGCTACGGATCAAATACATCCACGTAAGTTAGTGAAATACACTGATTTTAGGACAAAACTGAAATCCCGTCTCCCAAAAAGAAGTAGATGTCATATCATAATTAGTTAGGTAATTAAAAATTTTTACACTGGAGAGCGATGAATTAGGGCCGTGTGAAAAGCATTGTAACCAACATTAGTGTTGGATCTCCAACGTGCCAGTTGAGTATCGTTGTTATGACGAGCACGGTGCACAACACTGGGTCCATAGATGTCAGGAAGATCAGGGCAGTTGTATTTGCATGAGAGAATCTTGTATGTTTTGATGAGGCCATCTCCAATTCTCCGATTCTGAAACTTTGTGTCACATTGTTTCCACTTTTCATTTGTCTCCGGTCGGTAAACAACTATTAGCATGAAATGGTGATACTTACCTTGAATGTCTAGGTATAATGCCTCAGTTAGTTCTGACATATACAGCGTGTAACGGAAAGGGGGTATCAAGCCGAAGTGCACCAACTCTGGTATTGACTAAGAACAAAATAGCAAAATCTTAAACTTCTAAGTTGACGTTTTAATGAACAAAACCTTATTGAAATCCAGGTCCAGATGTTACAAAATTTGACTTTGCACAACACAAGTGAGCTATCAGCTGTTTCGGGGTCAACCACCTCAGACCACCTCTTTCGAAATAGTTCCCACCTCCTTTTCTTCGACCTGTGCTCCTGGTAATCTAATAAATCACATTTGGTTCCGGATACCAACTCGGCCTATTGTTTTATTTTGTATTTGAAGGGGAAATGTCGTGACAGATAATAAAAAATTACGCTGCCTCACGCGATAATCGAGAAACAATATCATTTACATTTTTTTTTTCAATAAATCATGAATTTTTTAAAAGAAAGTAACTGTAGATTTCTTTAAATTGTCTGCAACAAAATGAACCCTAAAAGGGCGTGGTCTAGTTATCCTACAAGTGCGTATTTGTATTTCATAGAAATGGTTCCGGATTAGAATTACCCATAGAGTGCAATAAGACTGAGCGTTCAGGAAAACGACAGCAGCGTGACCGGTAAATGTAATTGTGATGCGCTTGCCAACCCACTTTTCAAGCCCGGTGAATATGGCAAACGCTCCTGATAAGGGGGCCATTGTCCAACCGTCTAAGGCCCCGGTCTCGGATATTGCGGGCAGCGGCCTCTCGGGTCGCTTTTTTTTCTAGGGAGTGCGCCGCTCATTGCCTACTCCCGCGCCGCTGTTGTTTCCGTACCGGTCCATTTGAATGTATGCAAAAGATTCTGCCGCTGCCGCCCCGCTGCTGCCCGCAAAATTCGAGACTGAGGCCTAAGGGATTGAATCCGTGATCCTTACTTGAATATTATTCAACGCTACCGAAAATCGTATTTTTTAAATCGTTCGCGCTCGTAAGTATCAAAACTCACGGGTTTCATAATCGATAGATGAATGCGTGCACGCATAAATTTAATAATACACTACATCACTTGAAATAAAATTCGGCACGCATTATTCCATTCCACGGTCGATTTCTACACAAATACCCCTAGGAAATAAATTATTAGACTGAAAATCCGATTGGCAGTACCAGGAGTACATAAGTATGAAAGAGGTCAAAGCTGTGTCATGTATCAATTTCAAAATTTAACCCTAATTTATTGGTCCCGCCCGTTGTCCAATAATAATAATAACATCAAATCAATAACCAATAAGGATCAACCACTAAAATGGCCGACCATAGTGGTACCATCCCTTAGGTAGGGGCTAGGGTTGTCAAAAAACCTAAACGATAGCGTTTATTGATTTTCCTTAAAATAATGATGGGTATTTTATTTTTTATCATCACAACGCTTGGTTCCTTCTTGATGGGAAGGATAAGGATTCAATAACCAGTGTGTTCCTTAGGTAAAGCAAACTAGGTAGTTCGATATTACAGGCACGGAAAGAATCTGATTGCCCGCAAATTATGATAATTTTTTGTTTCGAAACGCACTTCTTTGACTATCCTCAGGCATTTAACTCGATACGTACTACTTGTCAGATAGTAGATTGCAATCATTAACGTGTCTTCCGAAGCACGGATTCCAATAATTTAAAAAAATCATATTATCCAGCCTATTATGCCCTTATCATACATACATACACATATCACGCCTTTATCCCTTGCGGGGTAGGCAGAGCGTTAACGGCCGTAAGAATACGGTCGCTATCGCCACGTCTGACATTTTTGAGGATTGTTTTCCAAGGTTGTTTCAGAAAACATGTGTATCACACAATAATATCCCACAATGACTAACAAAGTACCTATGTATTATTTTAGATATTGGATATTCGATGGGTAGTTGTTCAAAGATCTTTGCATCTTTGATAAACTCGGGATCCAGCGTAATTTTTACGCCAAACGTTTTGAATAAATGCCAACTATTTTACTGAAGTGTTCGTTGACCGATGTTGTGCAATGGTACTTAGCACGACTGCCTGTGACGCAGCAAGCTTCGGGTTCAATTATCACTTTGTGAATTTGTTCTCAGTTTAGGACATTGCGATTAGAACCACTCGATTTTCCGTAAGAAAGATGGGTCCGTGTTTTGGATGGCAAGTTAAGGCTAAATGCACCCTTACGCGGATTCCCGCGCGGCGGTTTGACAGCCCCCCCTTTATTATCAGTCCGAATTTATAAGGCGCATAGTAGCTGTAATATGGCAAGGGTGTCATCGTGTACGTACGGGTAAACAGGCACGTGCCCGCGCCGCGGTTTGTCGAATTCGCCGCTCGCGCGTGAGCGAGTTTTGGGCCTAAACCGTGTAGGTCTCGGTTGCTATCTATGATTACTTAGACGGCAGTCCTTACACAACCACCACGTTAGAAGTCTGCTACTTGTAGAAGGCAGTTGAAAAATTCTGACACTAGAGTTTATTGGGTTGTTGGACGACTTGGTGTCCCACACGAAGAGAGAGACTGACATATTAATAATCATTAAAGGTTATTCTAAAATGAATCACGTAACTTTTGATTTATTTTGCAAGTATCAGTAAATGTGACAGCCCTACCGGGAGCGGGAATCCCTGCGGTCGCTTTCTTTCGGGACTAGTTGGTGGGGGCTGGTAGGCAGGACCAAATGAGTTGCCAGTACTTTAGTATTGGAGCAAAATGCGTAATTTTTTTTGTTCATAATTGTTGTCTAATTCTGTGACATATGGCAGAACAAAAATTTTGTGTGGCGTATGTACTTAATGGTGTTTAGGTATGTGAATTTCGATAAAATTACCATACATACACATACACATATCACGACCTTGCGGGGTAGTCAGAGCGTTTGCGGCCGTTGTAATACAGTTAATATTAAATAGGTAAAAAAATATGTGAAATAAAATAGGTGAAAATGACAAACTATTTTTTTAAATCGTCTAGACCGTTCTGGCAACACCTAGGTCCTTAAGTTTCTTTAGTTCATCTGCTGCGGCGTAAACTAGTGTACCTAATTGTAAAGTTAAAATAATCTGTGTCGTGCGTGACGTCTTTGAGTAATGCAGAATATTATGAGATGATTCTGTGCGTCGGTGCCACTCACGGCAACTTGAGTGCAGCACGGGAGCTCTCTCGTGAGCGTGAGCGATTCTTTGAAGGAATACGAGCTGCTGAAGCAAGGCATCTGCCTTTATTGCGGTGCTTAAGGCGCATGGTGAATCGTCTGTATTCGACGGGTTCGTTTCACGCGACAACTGCGTCTGGCCGCACTACGACCCGAGATCCGAATTTTGAAGAAGCCGTACTGGAGCACTTCGAAGAGAACCCGCGGACCAGCACGCAACGTGGTGCCGAGGTGTTGGGGGCTGCGAACCACATACAAGTGTCGAGAATGTTCCACGAATCTGGACAGCACCCTTATCACTTCGCAGGACCAGGACGCAGGAGCTGATTCCTGCTATCTGCCGCGTGTGACATAGCCACGCGCCGCCGCAGATCGCTTTGTGCGCCGCCGCCGCCGCCGCGCCGACACCTTTGAAGATGCCGCCGCGGCCCGCGACCCGCGCTTCCCCGCGCCTCCCGCGCAGTGCTATAATGCGAATAAAGTGCGAGCGTCAGGTACCAGGCGCCCAGGACGCGTAGAAAGTGTAATGGGCGGTGCTAGTGATAGTGCTATGGGAATGAAATAAAGATCAGTGACCTCAATAGTGTTGTGCCACATTTGTTTACATGCAAATACTTTAAAATCGTATGCTGGATTTTTTTTTCAATGTGTTACAAAGTTGGGTATATTGGATTGAAATTTTGCATAACTGATCTACGAAAGGTATAGTTAATTTTCACTTCGGCTTGATACCCCCTTTCCGTTACACCCTGTATAATTTATTTTCCTTAGTGTTATTGTGTATTATTAATGTTATTTTTCATATAATACTGCTATGCTGCCACCTTGCATTTTTCCTCCTTGAGCTGTTGATTTATGATTTATATCTAGGTAACCTATTTAATGAATAATCAACAATATTATAATTTGATTCTGTATCTATTCTCTAAAGCCATGATTCGGTTAGATTATTAATAGTTGGTTGGTTTATTTTTATTTATTTCCAAGAGAAACAGATCAATCTTTGAATTTGATGACTACCTATATGTAAGTATAGAAGAAGGTTTTGGTGGCATAGTCACTGCAATTATTTAGTTTTTTTATTGTTGGTTTTTGATTTTAATAACTTTACTTCACTTAATTTTACCCCCTTCATGAATTTAATGGCGAAGGGTTTGCAACTCTTCTCATTGCTTAGGTGTCTGGTCACCGAACACTGAAATGGGTCTGGCCAGCTTGCAGCGGTTTTTAATTACTTATTTTAAATGCGTTCCTAGATTTCAGGACTACCTTCAATAGTCGGGGCTTGGTGCCTTTCTTGCCCAATCTGATAACTTTGTCGATCTTAGATGGCAGCACATCCATGTCTTCGCTTTTAATGACTTTGGTAACAAACAAAGTTGTATTGTATTAAAAACATATAGCGTTCATTAAACAGCTCGGTGAAGGTCATAGTACGGCCGGACCTTAGACCATTAGGTACTTTATCTAATTTGGTATATTGTTTGTTGCATAAACGCGAAACAGATCACCAAGATGTTTTTCCTCGTTCGTACCAATTCGACCTCGCCTGCGTCAAGTACCGACGCGAGCACGCCTGCAGCGGATCCAACGAGGTATCTTTACACTTATGTCAACCTTCTACTTGCTGTGATTGATAATATTTTCGTATTACCTACATAATACCTACGTGAAGTTAAAACCTAACATAAGTTTTAACTCTCTCCTCTCTCGCATATCAAAAACTACTGCATAAATTTCGTCGATTTTGACGTGAGAACGTCATAATAATAAGTAGGTAAGTTGGTATTATTATGTAGAAGCTAAATAAAAGTATAGATTTATCCAAACAATAACAAATTAATTTACTTGAGCATTTCGTGGTTGTGACAAATTATTCCTGTTGATTTTTTTATTTTGCAAATCAATACGTTTTAAACTTAGTATACAAAGATACTATCATTTGCAATCAATTTTATACAGTAAACTTATTTAGTAAATCTTTTGCCCGCCAAAATAAAAGTCCGCCATCTTGTTTCCCACGGTCTTCTTTTATCATTTCCTTCCAGACGAGGCAGAAGGGCGCGCGTAGTATACAGCCCAGTCACTGGGTCTAACTTCTCGGTCTATCTTATCTTATCCGTGTTTCAGAGGAAATACATTAAATTGGACACGCACAATTTTCATAGTGGGGCCAAGTATAAATTCTTTAAAATAAAGAAGTTCAAATTTTCATACAAACTAAATGCCTTCATTTATTATAATAACCATTCCTCCTTACTCCTTATCCAAGATTGCAAGCATGCACTGTTAACTTAAGATTACGTTACGATTATGAGTATGGTGAATCTAGAAAATGTTAAATACATAAAACATATAAAATTGCGGTAAATTTCGTAGGTGTGGAGTTTTTATGTGTTTTGGGAAATAAAAATTAAGTTTAAAATAGGATAATCCAATGAGGATAGTCTGGTAGTGTAAAAAGTTATCTTTTACATATCTCATGCTCTGAAAGTAGGTCATTACTGACTGACAAAAACCCGACCTATAAGTTCAACTTACAGGCGAGGTTTTGAAACTAAGCCTGTAAGTAATGTTAAATAGAACTAGAAAAAAAAAACTATTGAAACGCGACAATTAAAAAGTTAAAATCAATTTCTTCTTATTTTTGATAGGAGATTTATTACATCCAATTAGTTGTATACAATTTTAAATTTCGAACTAGCCGCTAGGAATTGTGTTGTTTGAACGCAGGAATTATATTTTTAATCTGTATTTTATAACCTCATTATATAAGTTTGCCGAATTATTACTCAATATTACAATAATAAAAGTGAAAATTACTAATATTCCTACGATAAAAAAAAACTACTTTTTATGTTTATGTTAGGATACTTTTCTTTCATATTAATTCAATGTTTTTCATTCATGGAAAAAAAAGTCTAGCGGTGCAATTTGAATACCAGACGATACAATCATCATTTATGGATGGTTTCTTGTATTTATCGCTTTATTTTACTCACTTTTCATTCGATATGTAAAGCAGTATATACGTACCGCGTATGTAAAATCAATATATAGTAACCTTGGATCTGGGGGATGTGGGGCGTGCTTTGTCTGGCCTGAATCTCCCTGTGGGCTCGACTATTAGTGTTGTATCAAATATTTACCTCAGTAAGATAGATACTGATGGCTCGATATCTCCTAGAGCCGGGGATAGTACACAAACAGGACGGAGACGTACACGTTATATTCGACTATGCCGCGTATGTTCAAATCGTGACAACGTACCTACAAAGCTAATTCCCTTATTCGTTATTGCAGAATCAAGCCGCTGCTTACTGTCGAGACTGCAACCGATTAAACACCTCTCCAGCAGCGCCTACCCAAGAACACGTACAGAAAAGATGGAGATATTACCCAGATCTCACTGCTAAATTGTCTAACAAGGAAATAAAGGAGTTAATGAGCGAGTAAGTTGTTTTTTAGATCTTAAATATTTAAATACAGAAAGCAACAGTTCAGTCTGGCCCACCTGGCTGCTTTTTATGAGATGTTTGTAACCAATGACCAATAAATAGTCTTTTTTACCTGAAGCGATATCATTATCTAATTACCTACTTTGAAGCGTAGTTTTTTTATATCTAAGATGTTAATACAGCTTGAATTTAACAAAATCATTTGCTAATTACGCATTTCTATAGCTGTTATAGTTAAAATATTTCTGTCGGTCAAAATACTCACTTTTCCCGCAGGAAAAAGCAATTTTCCCACAAAAAAAATATCCTTCATGTTATGTTGGCTTATTGAGAGGCACCATAAGAGGTTGCATTCAAATCCATCCTGTAATTTCGGAGATTAGCGTGGAAAACCCTACAGACAGAAAGACATATAACTAGTTCTGGTTATATGCCGCTGCTTTGATCGTATTCTCCCGTAGGAATGAGTGATTTTCTTCGGATAAAAAGTGACCTAGATGTTGATCAGTGCCAGTAGCTAAACGTATACATCAAAAAAATATTTTCATTAATATCCGTCCAGTTGTTTTGAGTATAAGCGTAAAAAAAGTAGGAAACGGTTGTTGATCGATAATAATAGATGTCGCTGTTAGTTGTCTAAAACACGCTATAGGTTGGTCTTCTTGAAACTATAAAGGGTTACTGGACACCTACTTTCTAGTCTTATTATATGTATGTATAGATATAGATTCCGACTCAATCTGTGCGGTAAACGAGCCGCTCGCGCCTAGTTTTAGTTTGACCATCGAATGTGCTTTATGTGAAGAAAAGTTGTAACTTATAGCTTAGATTAGACAGTCTAGCTAGGACCCCATAATGTAGGATAAAAGTTTAGATCGTGTTATTTTCGTTAATTAGCTAGGTGATCAGCTAGGCCTATAGGGGTCGCGCGAATAGATTCGCAGCAGAACTTCAAAGTATTTACCCCAAAATGGGTATTTATCCGGGTAGCGTAAATACAAACCCGACTACAACACAGACATCCATACTCTGTGTTGTAGTCTGGTTGGTACAGAGTTCGGACGTACAAACCGGACTACAACACAGAGCACTCATACCAGCCTTTTCGCAATTACATTAGTTTTGAAATGCCCTGTGTCGGTTCTGGCACATCGCCGGCCCCTACCGGGGCACGCTCGCTCCGCTCGCTCGGCTCGTGCGTTGTGGACGCAGTTCTAACCTAACCTAACCTAACCTGGCGTTGACGCCAGGTTAGGATAGGTTGTACCTAACAAACCTATGTTTGAGCTTGAGTGGCTTTTGTATTTATCATTAAAATTTCATTAATCATTAAAAATATCATTTATCATTAAATTACCGCTAATCATTAAAGTGTGATTAATCATTAAATTATCATTAATCATTTCATTAATTATTCATTATGATTGGTTACTCATCATTAAAATATCATTAAACTATAATTTATCATTAAAACATTTCATTAGGTAATCGTTAAAATAATAACAATCACAATCGTTAACTTGGCATTTATCATTGATGATGTCTGTGTTGTAGTCGTCTTTGTAGCATAATTTAATGTTCCAACCCGACTACAGCACAGACAGTCCCCTGTCTATGCTGTAGTCTGGTTTGTACTAACGCATCCGGGTAGAATCCCACCTCTAAACCACCAGGATCACCACCAGGAGCCTTTCTAAACTATAGGAGATACAAATATGGTTCCGAAGCAAAAGTTGTTCAAAGTGATGGGCAGAAGCGGTTCTGCCGGCAAACAGACATCGAAGGTGTTGCCAGGTGTAGGTTCAATCTCTGGTTTGAGAAATGTGACTCCTACAACAGCAACCTAATCAATCTGATAGATATTGTCTAACTCCAAGCATATAAATTTTAGGACGCTAGTGTGGTACTCGTAATAAGTTTTTTTATCATATTTTCAAGATATTAAGTCAGCGAAACGAAGTCGCGGGCACCAGCTAGTTCATAAATATTATATAATCTCTTAAAATTATTTTTCTCACCTTAATAAGTCATGTTATCACTTTATTGAATTAAAAAAATACGCTGTTAGAGATTTATTGGGATTTAACGCACTAACAGTGCTATATTATTCCCATATAAATGAAAATAAGAAATTGAAAAATTAACCAGGTGGTAAGTACTAAAAATACCTACTACTACTAGATGTCGCTAAGATCATCACTTCAAGACGAGCATCAAGAGATCGAGAAATTGACAAAGGTCAACCGATGCGTTGAAAGCTCAGTAGTAAAGCTGTGGGCCGGTACTCCACGCGGCCCGGGTTCGATTCCCGGTCAACGCTTGTAAATTTTTCGATTTCTTATTTTCATTTGCTGTTAGAGTTTTTTTTATTAATTCAATTTTACTAGCCTATAACTTGACAGCGGTTGTGCGTCAGCGGTTAGATTGACGTGTCTGGTATGGATCTGACCGACCCCTGCGCTACGGATGCGTTTCGGTCGGTACCGCTATCGCGCAGTTGCGGCGCCATACTTCTCCTATTATGCTGGCCCCCCACATTGAGCGTAATGTGAAGGGCGGGAGAGGTAGGAATGCGATAAGAAATAGTCTGGGTAAATACCTACGTCTTAGATACGAGATCGAGATACAGTTCCCATTTGTTATCTTATGCTTGCAGGTTGGGGCGTCCTTTCCGGAGCGAAGCATGTAACTGGTACAACGATAACTATCCCTCGATTAAATACAAGTGTAATTTTAGAAGATTTGCCTAATTTTCTTCTTCTTTTCATGTCAGACACCAAGTCATCCGTACTTATTGCAAAGATAATATTTTATCTAGGTATTTTATCAATTAATGCGAAATAACTACATACCTACTTAAAACTTAAATAAAATTATTATGGAACATGCAAGTAAAATGTAATAATATGTCAGACTAAATTTAAATAATCATAATTATAATTATTATTATTGAATTCACGTCATTAGTAAGTCTATGCCTTATTCTGTGTGCCGCCAGCCAAGCCAGGTGTTTACGCCATTTTTATGATTTTGAATTTGGAACGCCTTGAAAAGAATAGACAGTCGAGTACTTTTTGTTTGCTCCTTGAGAACATTGAAATAAAATAGTTATGTTCCGAAATAAAAGTGTTTCATTTTCAGAGATTTTCAGCTTCTTACAATATACAATACAACTTCCAAATACATCTATCTGATTGGACCACTGATCTAATAAACCTATCTAAATGAAAAAGTAATTTGTCGAAAATCTGGTGGTTAATCATTTTCACACAATATTCTGTAAATAAGCTTCAGTATCGTATATTTGACACGCAAATTTTCGATAAATTACGTTTTCACCGTGTTATGAAACTTTTATGCCACCTTCAAAAGTATTTTGCCATGACCCCGACCAATTATAATACCATTTCGAAACAATCTAATACCTAAAACAATTTAATAATAGTTTTGAGGAGGTAAACATTATAACAACATAGTTATGTCTGGCGTGTGGTGTCGGCTGTATCACGTAATTTATATCTGGCGCCTACCCCGCAAGGGATAAAGGCGTGATATATGTATGTATGTATGTGTTGTAAAAGACAACTAGGAATTAAATTGAAAACAGGCAGCAGTGGCGGCCCCTGTGAATGTCCAGTCCATGGCTCATTTCCAGCAATGGACTATTCTGGCAAAAATTTTTGCATTGTAATCGCCACAACCAACTACACAGGTAAGTTTATAGGAGATCTGACAAAAATTACTGAAATTAGAGTAAAAAATCAGTTATCTTCTCACAATGTGGCCAGCATTAAACATATCGTTACAAAAATAAATTATTCGCAGTAGTTCTATTGAGTAGTTCCATGGTGGTACTGCGATATTTTTTTCCGCTCTAGAACCATTTTTATCCATTGGGTCTGATAGTTTTAGAGTTCGCATTATTACCATTAAACATATTCCAATACAGTAAGTAATCAATGATAACAGAAACCGGGACTGACGGCTTAACGTGCCCTCCGAAGCACGAAATCATTTTAAATGTCTCCGCGGTCTAGCGGTCTGTCCGTAGGTTTAAGATTCTAATGTCCCGGGTTCGATCCCCGGGGGAACACACTAAGTTGATATTTCTCACTTTGTGAATTTGTTTCCGGATTAGTAAGAACATTGCAAGTTGAACCACTTGATTGTCCGTAAGATGGTTCCGTGCTTAGGAGATCCCGGTTGCTGTCTATGATCACTTAGACGGCGGCGGTCGTTACAAAACCATGTCAAAGGTTTTTTGCCTTCTAAGTAATTTTGTATGGGAGGTCAGTTTTTTTTTTTATATTTCGAACTTTGTTTGGGAAATCGTGTTTTGGAAACAATAAAATGATAGCATATATCTTAAAGATTACTATTTTTTTTTTCAATGGAGTTTATGCATTCTTTGATAGGTAAGAACCATTTATAAAACTTGGATTTATCATTATAAAGGTTAATCATTCAAATTTTTCATGCTTTTAACAATATTAACTGAATGTTAGGGTGTACCGCAAGCACTACATATTAACGTAACACTACATAAATTCGTTTGTGTTTGAATGATTTTGAATATTTTATTGTTCATATTTTCAAACAATAATGATATAATATATATTTACTAGGTAAGTAAGTACTTTCGAAAAATTAAATTTTTGGAAGATGTTTTTGTTAAGTTTTGCCGATTTCTTATATTTAAGATTTAATAATTGTGTATCTAAGCAGAAGGTACACCAGAGAACAAATGAAAAGAGAAAATAAGACTGATTATAAAAATACGTTACCTACAACTAAGGTGAACCTTTTTAAAATCTTTTATACAGGGTGTAACGGAAAGGGGGTATCAAGCCGAAGTGAAAATTAACTATACCTTTCGTAGATCAGTTATGCAAAATTTCAATCCAATATACCCAACTTTGTAACACATTGAAAAAAAAATCCAGCATACGATTTTAAAGTATTTGCATGTAAACAAATGTGGCACAACACTATTGAGGTCACTGATCTTTATTTCATTCCCATAGCACTATCACTAGCACCGCCCATTACACTTTCTACGCGTCCTGGGCGCCTGGTACCTGACGCTCGCACTTTATTCGCATTATAGCACTGCGCGGGAGGCGCGGGGAAGCGCGGGTCGCGGGCCGCGGCGGCATCTTCAAAGGTGTCGGCGCGGCGGCGGCGGCGGCGCACAAAGTGATCTGCGGCGGCGCGTGGCTATGTCACACGCGGCAGATAGCAGGAATCAGCTCCTGCGTCCTGGTCCTGCGAAGTGATAAGGGTGCTGTCCAGATTCGTGGAACATTCTCGACACTTGTATGTGGTTCGCAGCCCCCAACACCTCGGCACCACGTTGCGTGCTGGTCCGCGGGTTCTCTTCGAAGTGCTCCAGTACGGCTTCTTCAAAATTCGGATCTCGGGTCGTAGTGCGGCCAGACGCAGTTGTCGCGTGAAACGAACCCGTTGAATACAGACGATTCACCATGCGCCTTAAGCACCGCAATAAAGGCAGATGCCTTGCTTCAGCAGCTCGTCTTCCTTCAAAGAATCGCTCACGAGAGAGCTCCCGTGCTGCACTCAAGTTGCCGTGAGTGGCACCGACGCACAGAATCATCTCATAATATTCTGCATTACTCAAAGACGTCACGCACGAGTCCGCACGACACAGATTATTTTAACTTTACAATTAGGTACACTAGTTTACGCCGCAGCAGATGAACTAAAGAAACTTAAGGACCTAGGTGTTGCCAGAACGGTCTAGACGATTTAAAAAAATAGTTTGTCATTTTCACATATTTTTTTACCTATTTAATATTAACCGTATTACAACGGCCGCAAACGCTCTGACTACCCCGCAAGGTCGTGATATGTGTATGTGTATGTATGGTAATTTTATCGAAATTCACATACCTAAACACCATTAAGTACATACGCCACACAAAATTTTTGTTCTGCCATATGTCACAGAATTAGACAACAATTATGAACAAAAAAAAATACGCATTTTGCTCCAATACTAAAGTACTGGCAACTCATTTGGTCCTGCCTACCAGCCCCCACCAACTATTCCCGAAAGAAAGTGACCGCAGGGATTCCCGCTCCCGGTAGGGCTGTCACATTTACTGATACTTGCAAAATAAATCAAAAGTTACGTGATTCATTTTAGAATAACCTTTAATGATTATTAATATGTCAGTCTCTCTCTTCGTGTGGGACACCAAGTCGTCCAACAACCCAATAAACTCTAGTGTCAGAATTTTTCAACTGCCTTCTACAAGAAGCATACTTCTAACGTGGTGGTTGTGTAAGGACTGCCGTCTAAGTAATCATAGATAGCAACCGAGACCTACACGGTTTAGGCCCAAAACTCGCTCACGCGCGAGCGGCGAATTCGACAAACCGCGGCGCGGGCACGTGCCTGTTTACCCGTACGTACACGATGACACCCTTGCCATATTACAGCTACTATGCGCCTTATAAATTCGGACTGATAATAAAGGGGGGGCTGTCAAACCGCCGCGCGGGAATCCGCGTAAGGGAGCGTTTAGCCTTAACTTGCCATCCAAAACACGGACCCATCTTTCTTACGGAAAATCGAGTGGTTCTAATCGCAATGTCCTAAACTGAGAACAAATTCACAAAGTGATAATTGAACCCGAAGCTTGCTGCGTCACAGGCAGTCGTGCTAAGTACCATTGCGCCACATCGGTCAACGAACACTTCAGTAAAATAGTTGGCATTTATTCAAAACGTTTGGCGTAAAAATTACGCTGGATCCCGAGTTTATCAAAGATGAACAACTACCCATCGAATATCCAATATCTGAAATAATACATAGGTACTTTGTTAGTCATTGTGGGATATTATTGTGTGATACACATGTTTTCTGAAACAACCTTGGAAAACAATCCTCAAAAATGTCAGACGTGGCGATAGCGACCGTATTCTTACGGCCGTTAACGCTCTGCCTACCCCGCAAGGGATAAAGGCGTGATATGTGTATGTATGTATGATAAGGGCATAATAGGCTGGATAATATGATTTTTTTAAATTATTGGAATCCGTGCTTCGGAAGACACGTTAATGATTGCAATCTACTATCTGATAAGTAGTACGTATCGAGTTAAATGCCTGAGGATAGTCAAAGAAGTGCGTTTCGAAACAAAAATTTATCATAATTTGCGGGCAATCAGATTCTTTCCGTGCCTGTAATATCGAACTACCTAGTTTGCTTTACCTAAGGAACACACTGGTTATTGAATCCTGATCCTTCCCATCAAGAAGGAACCAAGCGTTGTGATGATAAAAAATAAAATACCCATCATTATTTTAAGGAAAATCATTAAACGCTATCGTTTAGGTTTTTTGACACCCCTAGCCCCTACCTAAGGGATGGTACCACTATGGTCGGCCATTTTAGTGGTTGATCCTTATTGGTTATTGATTTGATGTTATTATTATTATTGGACAACGGGCGGGGCCAATAAATTAGGGTTAAATTTTGAAATTGATACATGACACAGCTTTGACCTCTTTCATACTTATGTACTCCTGGTACTGCCAATCGGATTTTCAGTCTAATAATTTATTTCCTAGGGGTATTTGTGTAGAAATCGACCGTGGAATGGAATAATGCGTGCCGAATTTTATTTCAAGTGATGTAGTGTATTATTAAATTTATGCGTGCACGCATTCATCTATCGATTATGAAACCCGTGAGTTTTGATACTTACGAGCGCGAACGATTTAAAAAATACGATTTTCGGTAGCGTTGAAAAATATTCAAGTAAGGATCACGGATTCAATCCCTTAGGCCTCAGTCTCGAATTTTGCGGGCAGCAGCGGGGCGGCAGCGGCGGAATCTTTTGCATACATTCAAATGGACCGGTACGGAAACAACAGCGGCGCGGGAGTGGGCAATGAGCGGCGCACTCCCTAGAAAAAAAAGCGACCCGAGAGGCCGCTGCCCGCAATATCCGAGACCGGGGCCTTAGACGGTTGGACAATGGCCCCCTTATCAGGAGCGTTTGCCATATTCACCGGGCTTGAAAAGTGGGTTGGCAAGCGCATCACAATTACATTTACCGGTCACGCTGCTGTAGTTTTCCTGAACGCTCAGTCTTATTACACTCTATGGGTAATTCTAATCCGGAACCCTTTCTATGAAATACAAATACGCACTTGTAGGATAACTAGACCACGCCCTTTTAGGGTTCATTTTGTTGCAGACAATTTAAAGAAATCTACAGTTACTTTCTTTTAAAAAATTCATGATTTATTGAAAAAAAAAGTGGAAATGATATTGTTTCTCGATTATCGCGTGAGGCAGCGTAATTTTTTATTATCTGTCACGACATTTCCCCTACAAATACAAAATAAAACAATAGGCCGAGTTGGTATCCGGAACCAAATGTGATTTATTAGATTACCAGGAGCACAGGTCGAAGAAAAGGAGGTGGGAACTATTTCGAAAGAGGTGGTCTGAGGTGGTTGACCCCAAAACAGCTGATAGCTCACTAGTGTTGTGCAAAGTCAAATTTTGTAACATCTGGACCTGGATTTCAATAAGGTTTTGTTCATTAAAACGTCAACTTAGAAGTTTAAGATTTTGCTATTTTGTTCTTAGTCAATACCAGAGTTGGTGCACTTCGGCTTGATACCCCCTTTCCGTTACACGCTGTATACCCATGTATAGGTACTTAAGACGCTGTTATGAAGGAAGGCCAACGAAAAACGTTACTTTCGATTCATTTTTTAAGCATGTTACTGATGCTACCAAGACCTCAAAAAAATATATGACATACTCAAAGATATTATCTAGTAGTAACACTATCGTATGACTCGATCGGTTTGACATATTTTAATATAAAAAATCTCAAAAAGAGCATTAAAAATATTTTCAAACCAATTTTATCGTAATTTGGACTACTATTTTGATATAGTTTCTTGATGTAGAATATTCCTATTTCAATGTCCTATAAATTATACTATTGGGTTTTAGTGTATGAACAGATTTTAATTCAACAAATCATTTTTTTCCAAAAATTAGAACGGTTCTCGCCGACAAACCAACCTCCCGATGACATCCCGCACCGCCCGCTACCCCGCCAGTACCCAAATGGCTCTTGCCAGCGCCGGTACTGTGTCAAAATTTCCCGCAAAATTTACAAATATTTTTTCGTAATTATTACGTCGCTCATTTTACTTATGACGTTAGTGACATGGACAGATTGCTTGATAAAATACTTTATGGCTGACACCAAAAGGCGTAATTTAAGTATGCGCTTATTATTACGTCGGTTACGTCTTTTGGCGAGACGAGCACAAATTTATCGTAGCTGTCGCTTCAGCTAGCCTTGACGAGAGACGATATTTATCTATAAGATAATAAAAAACAAAAGTCTAACCAAGCCTTTTTACTTATAATAAGAAAGGAATGATACATAACTAGTAATTCACTTTAAATATTTACAGTGTGCATTCTGAACATGAGTAAAGTTTGTACAGTAGGTACTAAGTAATTTTTAATACCTATTATCTTTTCAAGATAACTCTTGGTTGACAGGTTATCTAAACAATTTTCCCCCAAGAACTTATTACAGAAACCGACAAAGCGGTGCCAAATTAGATCCAGTCGGTGGTCATTCAACCACAGACCAGAGATGTATTGTGCGCGCACGCAAATATATTGTTTTCTTAGTGCGTTAACTCTTCGGACGGAGCGAATAGTGATATTTTTTTAAGTCTGAAGACGATATTGCTTACGTACGCCATCATCTAGCCACGTATATATAATCTGTGATACCCATACGCTGTTCTGTGGTCGGGATGGTATGGGATTCAGACATACAAACAAAACTACATCAGAGAGCAGTCTTACCAGCTTCTTCACAATTACAAAATTTTTGCGCTGCTCTTTGTCACGCTTTTGACACATCGCTGACTGCTGCTTACTCCGCTCGTACGACTCGTGGGTTGAACACGAGAATGAATGTTTATGAGAATGAACACGAGATGTCACTACACACACTACTCCTACACGAACACGAACTACAAAAAACCTTAGTTTCGGAAATAAAGTAGTTTTACTTTCTTTGGTATAGTTGAATGTTTTGACGAATTCTTGATTTAAGGTGACAGCTGTGAAACTAAAACCTGAGTTATCTTGTTATCGAAAACTATGCATGCCAGACTGTAAGTTTTTTAGGGTAATATGGCGCTTTCTATGTAAGAGTAGTATAAAAAGTTTAATTAGATGGTGCGGTTTAGGAGCTGAGTGTGAACTTTTATGTTCATATTGAAGCTTCCATCAAAGAGATAATATTATAGTAATACCCAGTATCCCGTTGCGCACCATCTATATTTCCTTAAAATAACGTGGCACTTGACATATTCTTCAGAACAAAATAAAAAGGTGGTCTGTGGCCCTAGAAAGTCCCTAATTGTGGGCTTGACGAGATATTTTTAGGGAATAGAATAAATGAGGAAGTTGACTAAATGTAAAAGTAGACCAAATGAGAATTTGGAACAAATGAGGTAGTGAAATAAATAACAAGAAAAGTAGGAATTCAATAAAGCGCATGTGAGTGAGGCTAGGCTTAGGAAAATTGTGGACTAAATAGGGGCCCAATTTTAATTTTAATATTATCAAACAAGTCCTAAAATATGAGTACCGAAACTGAAAAATTTTTGCTCTACTTTGAGGTATTTTCACTTTTAGTTTGCATTCTTTTTAATTTTCGCAAAAGTTATTATTTTGAAATGTTTAATGGCGTTTGCGAATGGCAATTATCTGTCACGCGTACTTTTTTCTATTCTTTATTGCATCTTTTTGTTTTTTATCCGACCAGCTTGGAAAAAGGGTTATGTTTTATATGAGATGGGGCACTTAAGTAAAGTCTTTTGTAAGCTTTTTAGTTTGATTTTCGCTGTAATAACATAGACCCATGTTATTACAGCGAAGTTTTAAGTTCTCTGTGGCTGTGGATGTAGAAGAAAGAATAAGTTAATTTTCTAATTTTCTTCAGATTACCCCGGGTTTTTTCGCCCGTGATCCTATTTAAAAAGTATCTGTTCACCCTCTCTTTCACGCTCGTTTACTCACCTACATTGCTTTTCCGTTCTAGCATCATACTTCAGAAATTCATCTAACATCCGGCTTACGTTAAAAAAATATCGTTCAGTTGTCCATTCGTTTCATCTTACAGTTGTTCGTCTCATCTTACAAATCATCCCACATACATGCCGTAAATTCTAGTATTTCACGGGGTACAGCCCAAGTCGACGGTTGTCGGCACTTAAGCCGGCGGCATAAACAAAAGAAAACAATGAAGTACCTACCTATAGCAAGAAGCAGGCGTGACTGAGGACTCCAATGCAAAACGCCATTTAACATTTTAGTTAAATATCATTTTTGAATATTAAAAACGAATGGAAACTAAAAGTGCATTATATCTTGAGAACAGTACATCGTATAGCAAACGTAACTGAAATTTCGTACTCAAATTTTTGGACTTGGGACATTTTCCGACTTTCGACCATTTTCTATCAAAATTGAAATAATTGTTTACACCGTTTGATTCATAATCATCTTTTTTACAATCTATTCGTACTTTTTTTAACTTTACAGAATCTGAATCGGGTCGGCTAGATTTTTTTTTCATATTTCTACCTATGTTCCAGAGGGAAAGTTGTTTAGTTTCAAGGACAGGTTCATAAAAGGAGCTTAGTACTTATCCTAACATCCTTTGTAATTAAATTTGTGTGTTTTAACTAGCCATTACGTTCTTTTAAGGCCTTCCTCCTCTTCTGCGTCCATCCATCTACCCACATTCATATTTCGTTTCGTCGCATTATCACAAAAATAAAATAATTTACGGTAGAAGTAAAAGTTCCAGGGCCGGGATAAAGCTCAAATATATTTAAAAGGTGATCGGACTGCGGTCATGTCCATAATACACACGACGTACGGGTGCGTAGTGTGCGAGCGCCAGATGATGTGTCTGAGCGCGGGGAGCGCGGGCGGCCCCCCCCGCCTCACCCCCTGAAATCGTGATTTGAGCAGCAACTCCTCGCCTTAAGTAGGTTTTTTGTAAACGTTTTAAATAGAGTTTATTCCAAGTAGATTGTCGTACGATTTACCTCCTTTATATACCTAAGTATATTAAGTCTATAAGGTTCCCATACGAGGTATTAAAATTTAAGCTATCAGAAACATTCTCCAAGGGGCATTAGTCAATAAATAAAAAATAAATATCAGCATTCAGATGCTAGGCCAAACTTTTCAGTTCAACGATTACTTACTTTGCAGGGACTAATGAAACTTAAGCAAAAAAATTGATTTTCAGGTTTCGTGGTTATTATCACAACAACTATTAAACATATTTAACGGGTGTAACTCAATATAAACAAACTGTGAGTTAAATATTTTTAGAAACGTTCCTTAGATTATATTATATTTATTGAGTATTATTATATTTGAATGTTTACTATTTTGTAGAAATATCCACAAGATAGTAATTTCGAATACTTTTGAATACTTCAAACACTAGATATTGATTTTAACTCTTTGTTAGAAAGCTAAATACTAATACTAAGCTAATAGGAAAAAATCTATTGAATTTTTTTCCGCTTGTTTCGTTTGTATTAGCTTTCTAACAAAGAGTAAAAATTATTATATTTATTTGTAATTTATATTTATTTATTAGATTGTACAAAATACATGAAGTAAATGTACAACATCCAATATACATACACTTACATAGTATGATCCTTGATATACCAATAAACTTAGAATGGCCAAATTAAAGATGACGTCCCTTATTCCATTTTCATAAATTTGAAAAATAACGGAGCAAAGTATCTTTTTGCCTCTTGAAACAATACTATATTACTGAGAAATACGAAATTAGGTAAAAACCTATTACTTAGGGGGCGTTACAATTTGAATGTTTTTAATACAATTGTTACAAGATAATAAAATAATAATAATAATAATAGAAAAAGGTGATAGAAATTGTTTGGACTTCGGTTAACAGGCTTTGGACTTAGGGACTTTTAAATAAGACTTAGAGATTTCTTACTAGACTTAGGGTTTTTAATAAATAATATTATGGACTTAGGTGGCTTTCAAAATAATAGGTATTATAATATAATGTTATTTTATTATATTTCCATATCTTGCGTATGTTTATTTAAAATATGTATGTATTATTACAAATGTATTTTCAGTATGTTTTTACTTATACGAGGCGTGCCTTTTAAGGTTTGTAATTTGAAAGAAAAATAAACATTTGGAACTTTAAAATCAATTTTATTGTTTTTCGAAGTGTTCACCACGATATTTTATGCACTTTTTCATAAGCTCGAACCACTTTTTAAAGCATTCGTACCACTCCGAAGTAAGTATACTCAAAATCGCCTCTTTATAAGCTTCCACCACCTCTTTATTTTACTGGAACCGTTTACCACGAAGATTTTTTTAAATTTTGGGAAACGTATAAAAGTCGTTGGGGCTTAAGTCAGGACTGTATGGAGGGTGGTCCAGAATTTCCATGTTTTGCACCTTCAAATACGCCCAGCGGTGTGCGAGCTGGCGTTGTCATGGTGCAAGATGATGCTTCGGTTTGGGTTAGTTTTACGAAGCTTCGCAATGACTTGTGGTAAACAAACAGTGGTATACCATTCTGTCTGTGGTGATTGTTGTACGATCTTCTAGTTCAAACGTAGCAACATGACCAGATTTCACCACAAACGTGGTCACCATTTTCTTTGAAATGTTTCTCGAGAGCACCACTTTCGTCGGTTTTGGTTCATCTTGAAAGACCCAGACAGCCAATTGCTGCTTGGAATCAGGATCAAACGCATAAATACGAGATTCATCACCACTGGTGATATCGTAGACGTGATTGGATTCTCCTCAGCTAAATCGTTGCAGAGTTTTCTTACACCATCTGATGCGAGACGTCTTGTGGTCATTGGAGAGCAAATGCGGGATCCAACGGGAAACCACTTTTCATACACCAAGGGCTTCAAGTAAGATCTTTTGAATTGCAGTCCCTGAAATGCCTAACGATGCTTCAATCTCACGATAGGTTACATAACGGTCTTCGGTTATCAGGTTTCTCACTGCAACGATGTTTTCTTCGGTGCAAGCGGTTTTTGGACGTCCTTCGTGAGATCTGTCACTAAGGCTGGTATACCCACGCTGGAATTCTAAATACCAGCGTTCGACGGTTCTTAGACATGGGGCTTCAATGTTAAAGACAGAAGTCAGCTCTTCAAAACATTAAAGTCGCGTTAGTCCCCTCCGAAAGTTGTAGAAAATTATTGCACGAAAGTTTTCCTTCGAGAAATTCATTATAGTGGAGGGAATTATGGATCGCTCCCATACTAAACCCATTTTTTTTTTGTGGAGCAATGAGCTTCATCTTATATGTTCCTTGAGTAATTCTAAGCATTTCTAGTCCGGGAGACAATAAAAAAGTTTAGTCTGGTCGGGGAGGGGGGGGGTACAAAGATGGCCGCCACCCGTCATCTTAAAAAAAGTATTTTTTCGTTCCGGTGGCTACTATGGCAAGATTGGTATCATTTTCGTATAAACCAAAGGCGTAGATTTCATTTCTGATATAAGGATTTTAAAATTCCATAGTAATATTACAAATAAAACGTAAAAAGGTGAAAATTTAGGTTGCACATTTTTGCTTCGAGACCTAATAACTTTTGTATAGTAACAAAAAAATCCTAGTAAAAAATATTTTAATAAAGCGTAATTCATGCAGATTTTATAAATATATAGTTTTTGCTACATCTTCATACAAAAAGGTGCCGAAAAAAATTATAACCGCAGTGGTGTATGCGCGCGTACATATGTCGCATTCGCGGAGGGAATTACGGACTTAACCATTTTTTTTTTTTTTGGCGCTATGAATTTCATCTTATATGTTCCTTGAGTAATTCTAAACATTTCTGGTCCGGGAGACAATAAAAAAGTTCAGTCTGGTCGGGTAAGGGGGGGGGGGGGGGTACCAAGATGGCCGACACCCGTAATCTTTAAAAAAAATCTTTACTCGTCTTGTTGGCTACTAGGGCAAGATTGGTATCATTTTCGTATAATCCAAAGACGTAAAATTCATTTCTGATATTAGGTTTTTAAAATTTCATAGTAATATTATCAAATAAAACGTAAAAAAGGTTCTTAAAAATTTCGTCGTCTCAGCCGATAGACGTCCACTGCAGAACATAGGCCTCCCCCAAGGATCTCCACGATGATCGGTCCAGCGCCACCCGCATCCAGCGGCTTCCCGCGACCTTCACCAGATCGTCGGTCCACCTTGTGGGAGGCCTACCTACGCTGCGTCTACCGGTCCGTGGCCGCCACTCGAGAACTTTCCGGCCCCAGCGGCCATCGGTCCTACGAGCAATATGCCCCGCCCACTGCCACTTAAGTTGCGCAATCCTTCGAGCTATGTCGGTGGCTTTGGTTCTTCTCCGGATTTCCTCATTTCTGATTCGATCGCGGAGAGAAACTCCGAGCATAGCCCTTTCCATTGCCCTTTGAGTGACCTTGAGCCTTCTTATGAGGCCCATTGTTAGCGGCCACGTCTCAACTCCGTAAGTCATCACTGGCAACACGCACTGATCCCAGACTTTTGTCTTAAGGCACTGCGGTAGTTGTTGAGAAGAGAAGATGTTACGTAGCTTCCCGAACGCTGCCCAGCCGAGTTGGATTCGACGATTGACCTCTTTCTGAAAGTTGGACCTACCCAGCTGGACTATTTGTCCCAGGTAGACATACTCGTCGACAACTTCCAGAGTAGAGCCCCCAACTGTCAGAGTAATGGGTGCAACAAGAGAGTTTGACATAACCTTGGTCTTGTCCATGTTCATTTTTAGACCCACTTGTTGGGAGGCTCTATTGAGGTCATCGAGCATTGTACCGAGGTCCTCCAGGGTTTCCGCCATGACCACGATATCGTCGGCAAAACGAAGGTGAGTCAGATACTCGCCGTTGATGTTGATGCCAAGTCCTCTCCAGTCCAAAAGCTTGAAGACGTCTTCCAGTGCTGCTGTGAACAGTTTCGGTGATATTACATCTCCCTGTCTCACTCCTCGCTGCAACTGGATAGGTTTCGAGTCCTGGTCCTGAAGTCGAACTGACATGGTGGCGCTTTCGTACAAGGACTTCAACACTTCGATATACCGATAGTCAGCTTGGCACCGCTGAAGAGACTGAAGTACGGCCCATGTTTCGATCGAATCGAAGGCTTTTTCGTAGTCCACAAACGCGAGGCAGAGTGGTTGGTTATACTCTTCAGTCTTCTGTATAACTTGCCTCAGCGTATGAATGTGATCCACGGTGCTAAAGCCTTTTCGGAAGCCGGCTTGTTCGGGAGGCTGGAAGTCGTCGAGCCTGCGTGCGAGACGATTCGTTATGACTCTTGAGAACAGCTTGTAGACATGGCTCAGAAGCGTGATGGGTCTGTAGTTCTTCAGCAAAGACTTATCGCCCTTTTTGAAGAACAGCATCACCACGCCTCTGTGCCATGCCTGTGGCGTTTTGCCCTCGAGTATGACAGAGTTAAACAATTTCTGCAGTGCTTTAAGTATCGGTTTACCACCGGCTTTCAGAAGCTCTGCCGTAACTCCATCATCACCCGGCGCCTTGCTGTTTTTTAGCTGTTTCAGAGCCATACTAATCTCGTACAAGCTGACGTCCGGGATGTCTTCTGTGTAGTGCCGGGTTAATCGAGCTCTTGGATCTGCGACCCGATTATTGACAGGTGTGCATGTTGTCGCGTATAACTGTCCGTAGAACTTCTCGACCTCTTCCAATAGCTCGGGCTTGGACGATACGATTCTGCCATCGTCGGTCTTTAGCTTCGCTAGTTGGCTCTGGCCTATCGACAGATCTCTAGCAAACACCTTGGAGCCTTTGTTGCGCTCAATTGCCTCTTTAATACGGTCAGTATTAAATTGGCGTATGTCGCGGGTCAAAGACTTAGAGATCTGCCTATTGAGCTGCCGATATTGGGAAGTATCCTCCGACGACTGCAGAATCATCTCGCGTCGTTCCTCCATGAGCCTCGAAGTATGGTCTGAGATTTTTTTGGTTCTGTTTGTACGATTGGGTTTGAAGAACTTAGAGCCAACCGTAAGGACAGTTTCCACGACCCTGTCGTTATAGTCGTCCACGTCGATACACTCACCCAGGCAATCGAAGCGGTTTTGCAGGTGGAGCTGAAAGCTCTTAGGGTTTTGGATTTGGGCAGGTGCTGGTCGGAGCGTAGACTTCATCAGACGTGATCTCTCGGCTTTTACATTAAGATTCAACGTGCCTCTTACCATTCGGTGATCGCTACCCGTTTTGAACGAATTGATCACAGAGACATCGTTGAATATCCGTTTTTTGTCTGTCATGATGAAGTCTATCTCATTTTTGGTAACACCGTCGGGGCTCTTCCAGGTCCATTTTCGATGCGGCCGTTTCCTGAAGAACGAGTTCATCATAAAGAGTCCCTCCTTCTCCATGAAGTCGACCAGCATTTGACCTCGGCTGTTCCTCACCCCAATACCAAATGGCCCAACTCTCAGTTCGTCACCGCAACGATTGCCCAGCTTAGCGTTGAAATCCCCCATGACCACCGTGTAATGAGTCCTGGAGGTATGTATGGCTTTGGATATGTCCTCATACATTGCCTCCACGTCCTCGTCGGGGTACTTCGAAGTTGGGGCGTATGCCTGTATGACCTTCAGCGAATAACGTTTAGTTATTCTGAGTATAAGGAATGCCACCCTATTTGAAATACTCCCGACCTGTACTACGTTGTTCACGAGGGACTTGTGGACGATGAACCCGACACCACCTTGGGACAGATGGTCGCCCTCCCGGAAGTAGAGCAGGTTACCTGACTTCAGGGCTATCGTGTCCTCCCCCTCTCTTCGGACTTCGGACAGTCCCACTATGTCCCACCGTAACCTGCTCAGTTCTTCCTCGAGTTCCACTAACTTCTCTTCCGTCCGCAGTGTGCACGCGTTATATGTTGCCAGGGCCAAGGTCGTTCGGCGAGGGATCCACGCCACCCGGGGATTCCTAGCACCCCTGGTCTCGGAGCCGGGTCGATTTTCGCCTGAATCTGCCCGGCCACCGGGGCCGCCGGGCACTTGGGGCCGATTTCTATTTGTAAAATCCATAGGGGGGTACGGGCCGTCACCCACCACGCTGGCCCAGTGCGGGTTGGTGGGGATTTGGTTGCCAGAGCCTCGTTAGTAGTCCAGCAGGGTGCACCGCGAGCAGGAGAGGTTGGCTTGGGGCCCGAGAGATGTAATTTGGGCCCCCTTACACCCCCTGGGCCCCCTTAAAAATTTAGGTTGCAGATTTTTGGTTTGAGAGCTCATAACTTTTGTATAGTGACAAAAACATCCAAATAAAAAATACTGTAATAATGCGTAGTTTATGCAGATTTCGAGAATATTCACATGTAATAATGTTCTATTGTAAAAATATTGTGAAATAAATAAATTACTGCAACCCCGAAGGGTAACTTTACTTGCGTTAGGCGGAATTTATCTTGCAAAATGGTCGAGTAGGTTCATAATACTCGTGTACCTTATGTTAAAGTGATGATGATGATGATCTCTCCGACCGATTTCGGTCATGGCGACCACTTTGACTCCTAATCAGATCGGCGCTGATGCGCTCGGAGATGGCTATTGTAGCCAATTTTGGCAGTAAACTCCCGTGCACAGTGTGGACACGTGAGTTTGCCACTTACATAATTATAGTTAATGGCGACGGGTGGACGGGCCTTCAGCTCATCGCGCTTAGCGTCGAGGTCTGCTTTACGCTGTTCCTCAAACTCGCGGTCTTGCCTCTTAACCATCCCGCGCCATTCGGGGCGCTGTACTGCCAGACCCTCCCATTGAGTGGGTGGGCTCAATGTTGCATCTTTTCATGTGTCGTTTCTGAACATCGTTATATCTGAGGAGTTGTCCGCTATGCTTTCGCTTGCCCTCCTCTAGCTCAGAATAAAAGATGCGCTTCGCCACTCTCTCCTCCGACATCCGGGTAACATGACCGCACCACCGAAGCTGACGACGCATCAGATAGGCCTCAATGCCACCAACATTGGCTCGTCTCAGAACTTCGGTATTGCGCACTCGGTCGGACCATCTGATCTTCATGTCATGATGGTGCGAAGGCATTTTAGGTGGAAGCGATCCAGAGTGCGTATGTGGTTACGATACACACACCAAGTCTCGGAGGAGTATAGAAGGTTTGGCTGCACAATCGCCATATATACAAAGATTTTTGTGGCTAGCTTTAGGTCGTGTGAGCCGAAAACCTTGGAACACAACTTCCCAAATGCTGCAGCTGCAGCACTGATTCTGCTGTTGATCTCAGCATCAAGGTTACACTTAGATGTTATAGTGTTCCCCAGATAACGAAACTTATAATCCTGTTTCAGCATATCCTCACCAAGCATGATCACCAGTGTCTCGCGACCATGCGAGCCTAAGGACATCACTTCCGTCTTTTTGACACTGTCTTCAGGCCGAATTTACAGCATGCTTGGTGAAAAACGGACATAAGCTGTTGCAGGCCGTCTGGGGATTCTGCAAGAAAGCAGAAGTCATCAGCATACATGATCTCAGTAATCAATGCATACGAGACTTTAGTGCGCGCCTTAAGTCTAGCCAGGGCAAAAAGACTGCCATCTGATGAAACGGATGCGGACTCTTCGGGAAACAGTATTTAGGACTTCTTTGACTACAACTGCAAAGTATAAGGCGAACAGTGTGGGCGCTAGAACACACCATTGTTTCACCCCACAGGTGACGGGGAAGAAATCAGACTGTTCACCGTCTACGGAGACGCAGCACTGCCAGTCGTCATGAAAATTAAAGGAAATTAAAGTGCACAGAATTATGCCTGTGTGCCGGAAACTGCGCTATTAAATTAAATTATAATAATGTATAGAAAGTGTTTTACTTGCCATCATCAAATGAATTATTAAGTAAGTAATACTTAAACATAGATACACGAGTATTATGAACCTACTCGACCATTTTGCAAGATAAATTCCACCTAACGCAAGTAAAGTTACCCTTCTGCGCTGCAGTAATTTATTTATTTCATAATATTTTTACAATAGAACATTATTACATGTGAATATTCACGAAATCTGCATAAACTACGCATTATTACAGTAAGTACTTTTTACTTCGACATTTTTGTCACTATGCAAAAGTTATAAGCTCTCAAACCAAAAATCTGCAACCTAAATTTTTACCTTTTTTACGTTTTATTGATAATATTACTAAGGAATTTTAAAAACCTAATATTAGAAATGAATTTCACGTCTTTGGATTATACGAAAATGATACCAATCTTGCCCTAGTAGCCAACAAGACGAGTAGAGATTTTATTTAAAGATGACGGGTGTCGGCCATCTTGGTACCCCCCCCTACCCGACCAGACTGAACTTTTTTATTGTCTCCCGGACTAGAAATGTTTAGAATTACTCAAGGAACATAATAAGATGAAATTCATAGCGCCAAAAAAAAAAATGTTAAATCCGTAATTCCCTCCGCGAATGCGACATATGTACGCGCGCATACACCACTGCGGTTATAATTTTTTTTAGCATCTTTTTGTATAAAGATATAGCAAAAACTATATATTTATAAAATTTGCATGAGTTAGGCTTTATTCTTATATTTTTTATTAGGAGTTTTTTGTTACTATACAAAAGTTATTAGCTCTCAAAGCAAAAATCTGCAACCTAAATTTTCACCTTTTTACGTTTTATTTGTAATATTACTATGGAATTTTAAAATCCTTATATCAGAAATGAATTCTACGTCTTTGGTTTATACGAAAATGATACCAATCTTGCCATAGTAGCCACCGGAACGAAAAAAGATTTTTTTAAAAGATGACGGGTGGCGGCCATCTTTGTACCCCCCCCTCCCCGACCAGACTGAACTTTTTTATTGTCTCCCGGACTAGAAATGCTTAGAATTACTCAAGGAACATATAGGATGAAGCTCATTGCTCCACAAAAAATTTTTTAGTTAAATCCGTAATTCCCTCCACTATTACGATTTGCGACCAGACAACTTTAAAAATGGCACTGAGACTAAACCATTGCATGTATTACACTTATTTTTATATTTTTCTGCTTTTAAATTCTCTAAGATTTGAAAACTATACCGTTCCAAATTCAACATAGGCGGGAAATATGTAAACGACAAAACTTAAAAGGCACGCCTCGTATGTAGGTAACTATTATGTATTTTTGCAAGTAATACTTATGCACTATTATTTGAAATATCTGTGTTATGTGATTAGCTAGCTTATTTTATTCAAGTTTTTATGATGTTTTACCACAACAGTGATAAAATTTTTATTCGAAAAATTGGTGGTTGCAGTCAAGAAAAGGACTTAATTTAGAAAAAATAAAGTGGACTTGGGGACTTCTGGGACTTAGGAACTTTTTGAACCCCAGTGAGTGGACTTGGGTTTTTAGATGCTTGAGAAAAACGAACCTAAAGACAGTTTAAAAATGATTCAAATATACAAAACCATAGACAATGTCTAGCAGTGTTGCTGGCGCATAATATTTCTAAGTGGACTTAGGGACATCTTGAATTTGGATATTCTTGGTCTAATGGTAAAACTGCGAATTCCGACAATAATGTTCGCGATAGTTCCATTGTCTGCCCAATAGAACGAGAGCAGAAAAAGAAATACGATTACAAAATACGATTTGCATAATAAATATTCTATTTATTAATCTTCTTGAAACTAACACACCACGGCGGCCTGTCACGTCAATACGACAACATTTATCCATGACATAATGGATACCCCGATACGTATTTTGTAAAAAAACGATAAAAAATACATGAAAATCACAAAAAGTAGCTCACATCCCTTTATTTGTCAGCAATGGCTAAAACTAAACCTAGAGATTCACTCTTTCTATTGGAAGCACTTGTAGAAAAAATTAAATTTTATAAAGCCCCATGCTTTGCTGATGGTGCATTCAAAACATGTGTCAAAATATTTGCTCCCAATGTTGAAACTCTAGAAATATGCGACGACGACAGCGGTCTGGAGACCGGAGGATCACCGTTTGTCAGGACTTTCAACAGTGGAAAATCTTGTCTGTTCTTTTTGAAAGATTTTGATATACAAACCGCTATGAGTCGATTTCTCATCAACGTTTCAGTACTCAAAAAACTACCTTGTGGATGTCTACCTCATGAGATACAGATGGGAAAGACTTCTATAGATATGACAAAAGAGTTCGCTCACGCCCGGAACCAAAATCTTCAAAATCCTGCGACTACAGGATTTCAAGCATTACAAGACACTTTCAAAATTTTAGACGAAGATAATTCGGACATTGGAGAAATAGTCATGTACATACGTTTATCTTGCTTCGGAAAACTGATTGTAACTAAGTTCCAAGGGGCAGCGGGTCCAATCACTCTGGGTGGTGCTGACGACCCTAATCGCACATGTAACCCCCCGAGACCTTACCAAGCTGAGGATGATCCTTGTGTGTGCGGAGCTCACGCTACGGGCAAGAAACCTTTGATGGGAAACACACTAGTCTGTAGAGGTGGTGGAACTGGAGTTTGCCCACCAGGTACATCTGAAGATGTTAATAAAACATTATAACTACCTAATAAAACTTTACCTTACATAGAATCTGATAGAAGTACGTATTACTTTTTTTTTGCGTGTTTCAGCTCGAGATCCTTATCGCATTATGCCATGCGCAGAGCCAGACGACGCATGTTTATGTACTGGCCCACATCCAGTAGTGCGTACTTCCTCAGCTTGTAGAAATACAAATGCTTACTGTAAGCATATACCAAAAGGTGAGGATCTTATTCTTTGAGTTGACTCTGTCCATGATGGGCCGCTGTTGTTCTGTTCTGGTGGCTACTAACAAAAATTTGGTATCGTTTTCGTATAAACTATTACTGATATATCAATTTCATAGTAATGTTATGAGAAAATATTGCAGATTTTTGCTTTGTCGGGTTATGGGCATTATCACAGCTACAGTAAAATTTTCTCACCTACGTGAACAAATATTCTGTAATATTTTAAAGTGCTAATCATAATAAAAAATTGACTAAAAATATGTTTAATAACATGGTGCTATTTGCCATAGATTGCTTTGCAATATCCAGATTTTAATTTTGTATGGTCACGGAGTTGCGAAAATTTGTTCACAGAGTTGAAACTTTTACAGTTTAGTAAGGATTTTCAAATAATTTTTGTGAAGGTTAAAGCAAAGAGGCCAAATGCCTAAATCAAGAAAAATAGTACCTACATTTATTAATATTTGCTGTTTTGTTATTTTTTTACGTTTTCTTTGCCGGGAATATTTTCGACGTTGTAAGTCTCTAAAATCAAGTTTATGAAGTTTCAACTCTGTGTACATTTTACTCAACTTGAGGTTTCGGAGTTGAGAAAATGTTGTTTTCGAAAAAGAATCCGGAAATGGATGTATACACGTGTTCGTTGTCTGGGATCACAAGGATAACAGTTTTATGATTCTGTAACTTATAACATGGATGCATTGCGTGTAAGTATAATTTCTTTGGGCGTGCCTGCCTGTTACGGCTATATATTTGTGGCTAGTAAATAAATGAAATGAAATGATCCGAAGATGAGAAAACAACCTTTACTATATTTATTTTTTTAAGAAACTCGTATGTTTAAGACAAATTTTTGAAATGCTGAAAAGGTAGCTGCACGGGCCGCAGTTTGCAGACTCGTACGTCCTTTTATTGTTGGGATTGTAGGTACTAATATTAATTAGGTTCTTTGGTTAGTGAAACAAGTTGAAGACAAGTTGTCTGTGTGGAGTCAATCAGCGCACGCTGGACAAGTGGATACAGCACTTAATGAGATTTGGCTGCCTGAAGCCGACCTCTCTAAGTATGTATCAATTAAACTTTACTGACTTGCTAAATGTTGAACAGATTGCTGCCCTCAGGGGAACAAGATCGCATTTCAATTACCCTCGGACACTTGTAGTCAGGGCCACAAGCAACGTGCACACTTTAAGTTCAACTCGGATGGAGTTGGAGACTTGTCCAGAGAAGAGCCTGGACAACTTGTACCGACTACATCGGGTGACTATCAAGGAGTCGTGTATGATTTTCCCAAGCAGGTGATTAAGCTACGGGTGGGCAAGACCGTTGAAATATGTGGAGGACGGCGATCGAAGCTTGAATATCAGTTTATTACACCTGTCATCTCGCATGAGAAGGAAATACCTGTTAAAGACACTCGTCCGGCGCAATGGTCGCGCTGCTGCCCTGCCTGCTGTGGCATTACCCATCAATTAGATAAATGCTGATAAAAAAAAGTTGGCAGGTATCATATCTACATTATCGTAATCATTTTAGTGTTTTTGTTTCATTGTTTTATTAAAATAAAAATTGTTGTATAAAATGATACACTTTAGTTATTTTGAAATAGGTATGCTTTTGAATTAATACCAAGTTACCAATACTAATATTTAAGGCCGCTATAAAGAATTTTCCCGGCCGATCGCTCAGATAGTGTCATGACCAGTGTAACTTGACTTTCATGCTTGATACACGCACTTACGGGCGCGCACTTATATGTAGTTACCCTGGTCGCGACACCATCTGACTGACTGAGGCTGCAGCCCAGAGCGTCAACGCGGTAAAACGCGACTTTTATTAAACATGCCTAATGCCAGGACAACGCTTAAAAGCACAGTAAAAGTAAGAAACAGTATTACCGCATCCAGAACCAGCCCTGTTATAAGTATTTTAGGTTTACACTATAAATATGTAATTCGCAAAATGCACAACACTGCTGCTAACGCTCTTTGTGGTCGGCGAAATTGTTGCAAAGATGGTGTAATCGTATACTCTAGAATATTTAAAAAAGCTTCCTTGTTAAAACCAGTATAAAATCGAAAAATGCATCGTCTATAATCTCCAATTTATCGAAATCGAAATGTTCAACAGGCTTTTTTAATAATTGCATCATATTAGCCAATTGCACTGGTTTAAACAAATCATGTCTGGGCCGTGTTTGTTCGGAAAAATCTTGCCAAATATAGCCTGCATTTAAATACTCATCACAAACTCTCGCTTGTTCTGGAATATAAATGCTATCTTTGCGCAAAATATGCGCCCTCACTGTTTGTTTTATTCTGTGTAAGTTGTCTCTTGGATTGCATCTCGCTACAAGACAATAAGTGGTAGTTAGAGGACACTCGAGAATATCCAGGAACTGGAACTTGCATTATCAGGGGGATTTGCGGCAGGAGGTTGAAGATTTTCTCGAGGAACGTTTTCCACATCATCACGTTGGTCTGCTTCTGGGGCTCCCATCAGAACGTCATTAGAAGCTTCTAACGGAACTTTTTCAGGGATAACTTGAATTTCGTCTCTCATAGGAGTGGATCACTCACAGGTCCATCAGACGATCCTTCTGGAGACGGTTGAAAAAATATTTTTAGCTTCCATTTCAACAGCTAAACCAGTTCGCATAGTAACGATTAGCTTGTTGAACGAATGGGCGACAAATCCGGGCAATTGGTTCTACCTGAAAATTAAAAATATTTATTAATTTAGGGAATCCTGTTATTTGCTAATGTATTGTGGAATTGTTAATTCTTTATTTTAGACAATAAAGCTGTTGGTTTTATCAATAAATAAAATACAAAAGATAATGAATTACGGCACGGCGTTTATTACCACAAAAAGCAAGCTTTTGTAGGGGTAGACTATTGACGAGGGGCGCATAGATAGTCGAATAATCTAAGAGTCGATAACTCATACAGTAATTTAAGTGGTTGTGCGTGGGAATTTTTATTATTATAAGTATTACCAACCAATATTATCGATATCTGAGCTTTGCTGGTAATGACTGAGACCAACAGCCGCGAGGACAAAATACATATCCGCATATCCGCTTCACAAAGTGCGTCCAAGCTTCTCAGTAAAAGTACTAAAATCCGTATCTACAACACAATTATACGGCCTTTCTTAATGTACGGGTATAAAGCTTGGACACTTACACTAAAAGAAGATAATAAGCTCTTAGTCGCTGAGCGAAAAGTTTACAAAAGAAAAACATGGAATATCAACTTACAAAAAAAAATATGAGCGATTAGGTGCTAAAAATTGTGAAGGGAAGGGACCATGAAAAATACAAAAAAACTAATTAGTCTGTGATAAATATGGCTTAAATGGTTCTTAACTAGCTACTCTACCACTTCCTAAAGGCTTTGAATCGAGTTTCCACACACCCCCTGTATAGAATAACATATAATAACAAATAAGTTTCAGGCCTGGCCTGTTGTTTTCTCACCTGGCACCAACTTGCAGATATGTTGAGAACTTCTGTTGCGTCTTGCCAGTTTGAGAACCATTCAAGTGAGCTTCTCGCTGAAGCTCGTAGACCTCTAGGTCACACAGCTCCATAGTTAGGAGACCGTGTGCGTCGCCCACTTCCACTGCTACTTTACCACTGCACTTTACTAATATATATAATATGTATGCTGAAGTATGAAGTAAGTAAGTTCCAAAGCTAAAAATCTCTTTGAACATGCCTTGAACCACTGACTTAAAAACCTTTATGA
This sequence comes from Keiferia lycopersicella, assembly GCA_029255805.1. Lineage (NCBI taxonomy): Eukaryota > Metazoa > Arthropoda > Insecta > Lepidoptera > Gelechiidae > Keiferia > Keiferia lycopersicella. The sequence goes on along the minus strand of JARACZ010000006.1, from coordinate 10,279,035 downwards.
GAGAAAAGGAAATAACATTATTTTTACGTATTCTACATTGACAGAACAGATTAGTGATCAATAAGCTCAGTCAGGGCCATAGACAGAGAAAACTATAAACTGCTGGAAGTCTTAAGTATTTCAAGGGATTTCACTTACTCACGCAAAAGAAAGAAATATGCAATAAACGGTTTACGATTTATGCAATACGTATGGTTTTTTCTTTTTTACGTAGCATGTTATTGTTATTTGGTGTTATTGGCCGTTATTTCAATGAATTATTATTTTGATGTAAATGTAAATGGTCGTGGCTGTAACTAATCAAATAAAATATGTATTTTCTTAAGGAATATGACACCTACGTATGATTGAAACAAATATTTTTATCGTTCGATACTTTTGGATTTCCCACCTTATCGTATATATTTTTTTCATAATAAAAAAAATATATTAGTTGTTCTATTTTTAGAAAATATATTCCGGTACATATGTATTCCCAGCACCACTTTGTTCCGGTTGTTCCTGTGAAAGACCTAATTTTGGTTTTATAATGGTTTGCGACCGGAATGTTTAGTTAGGTAAACATGCGGATATTAGATAGTGTAAGAACAGAATACGTTTTGGGGGCTATAAATTCGAGTGAGGCTCGTTAAACCATGTACATACTTTACTACTATTAGGGGGTAAAAATCCACGTGTAGCGGGTGATTCATATGTCTCGATTTTCTGCCCCTTACGGTGGCACGCTAACTAGCAGTCTATACACGCTAGAAGCCTATGGTCAATTCATTGAACGGCCTTGAACTATGCTTGAACCACCCTTGAACACATACGTCCGTCGTCCGTAGATGAGGTCCGAAGTATATTGCAAAGAGTATTTAAATAAAACTAGCGTATTGATTGCTAGTATATTCTATGATTGATTGGGTCGAAAACTGTCACTGCCAAATCTAAAAATTTTCATCGATTCAGCATCAAAGACATGCATTCACTCATTCCGTTTGTCAAAATTTTAAGTATGCTGTAAAGTATTATAATAAAAAAAAACATAAAACGAAGAAGCTCCCATCCCCTTTCGATAACAGGCAGCAATGGCTTCGCTCTTCCTCTTGGAGGCACTTGTAGAAAAAATTAAATTTTTTGAAGCCCCATGCTTTTCTGATGGTGCCTTCAAAACATGTGTCAAAATATCGTCTCGTCATGTCGAACCCCTGGAAATATGCGATGACGAAAGCGGGTTGTCGACGGGAGGAACACCATTTGTCAAGGTTTTCAACAGTGGCAAATCATGTCTCTTCTTTTTAAAAGACGCCGAAATTTTCTGGGCTATGCGCCTATTCATCATCGATGTTGCGGTATATAAAAAATTGCCCTGTGGCTGCCTTCCTGCCCTTATAGAGATGGGAAAAACTACCATAGATTTTACGAAAGAGTTTATTCAAGCTCGGAACCTATATCTTAAAAATCCTGGAAATGCTGGATTTCAAGCATTACATGATACTTTCAGAGTTATAGGAGACGATAATTCGGATACCGCGGAGTTAACATTGTTTTTACGGATATCTTGCTTTGGAGGCCTGATTGTGAGTAGGTTCCAAGGGGCGGGGGGTCCTGTCACCTTGGGTGCCCGTGCTGAGGAACCTAATCGCTCGTGTGACCCCGCGAGACCTTACCAAACTGAAGATGATCCTTGTGTATGCGGAGCTCACGCTACGGGCAAGAAACCATTGATGGGGAACACACAAGTCTGTAGAGGTGGCGGAACTGGAATATGTCCACCAGGTGGGTTGGTGACATGTGAAATTATTAATAAAACAAAAATAACTACAACAAACATACAATTTTTTTTTACTTGCTACCTAAGTAGAACTTACTTTCATGTTTTAGGACGGGATTCGTATAGCGTGCCATGCTCAGAGCCAGATGACGCCTGTTATTGTACAGGACCACATCCTGAAGTGAAAACTGCCTTAGCGTGTAGAAACATAAATCCCTACTGTTTGCATGTTCCTAAAGGTGAGTATTTATTGCTACATACTATTTGAAGCAAAAAGAGTAGGCTTCTTCCTATTTCGTTTCTGTTTCAATTTAATTTGCTTTTTATCGACATCTTATTAAAATACTTACAAGTTCTTTTTAGGTAGGTAATGATAATGTTATCTTACTTCCTACACATTTTTTATTGCCTACACAAAAAAAATGTCATTAGCTGTTATCCAGTTTTAGTTTTCCCTTTTGCGGTATAAATAGGTACCTATTTAATTATTAATTGATATTTATGTTAAGAATTTAAATAGTATCATATACATGAAGCAACATTTCTTAATCGTCAGTTCGCAGCAAACAATATGAAGAAATAGGAACGAACCTGGCTGGTAACGAGCTAAAGATCAAAGTACCAGTGTGTTCCGCTATAATCAAGAAGATAAGCCAGACTCACTGTGCAATACAACGGCCTTATGATAAAGAAAACAAAAAGAAAGTAGTGGGCAAAAACGATGCCCCCTGCGACCCGCCTTGTGGTAAGAATCAAATAAGTTTGGCATTGCCTAGCGAGGAAGTTTGCTGCCGAGGCCCTCAACTAGCCGACACGCAATTTACTTGCACTACGGAGGGATGCATTCAATCCGGCAAACACGGGCAGCCACGAAGTGAAATAGTACACAAAGAGCCTCCAAACAAAGATGTATTTGTACTAAAAGTAGCTAAAACTGCTATGCAAGGCGATAGAAAATGTAAACTTGAATTAGAACTAGTAGCTCCCAAGGCCGGAAATAAGAGACTACCAATCAAAAAAATTAATACAAAGCTACAATCTAATGAATGCGAATGTTGCAATAATGCGCCGTATAGAAGACCACGATGTTGATTTTTTCTAACTTTATCCGTGCCTTACTTGCGTTTACCCGCTACGATTTTGGGAAACTTGTTGCATTCGAATTTACCTCGGGAACATCAGTGTAGAGCACACTGGCCTACATATGCAGCATTCACGTGATCCATTCAGGCGCGTACTTTTCCATAATGTATGGAAGACGGCACGCATCTTCCCTGCACTGCACTATAGTTTATAAAATTTTGCTATATACCTGTGACGTTTGTGACCTTGGAGCAAGTTCTATGACATAGGTCCATTTTCCTCTTTTTACTCGGAAAATGGATCTTTTGTCAAGGTTTGCTCCAAGACCACAAACGTCACAGGTATCAAGTTTAAAAAGTATACGCTACGCAACTACGGTGTTCCATCTCATACAATACTGTTAATATTGCAAGGAACGCACGTCACGTAGGCCGGTGTGCTCTGCCCTTATGGTCGGGGCCCCAACAAACGGGCACCGTTTAAGTTCCACTTGAATGTAGAGAGCCTGTCTGTAGAAAAGCCAGGCTGGACAAATTGTAGGTACTACTGATTACATAGGATGCTATCAAGAACTCGCTTATAATTTACCCAAATCTCTACCTCGTATAAAGCCGCTTCCCACGTCTATCTCTATGCTTGAATGTATGTTTTACAACGGATTGAGGTTTTTTAGTAGATGGACTTTTCAAAAGGAAGATTTATATATAATATATACCAGAAAAACGATTAGTAGAGTGTGCAACCGCTAGGCCAGCCGCTACCGCTAGTAGGAGACATAGTTAAGGGCAGTTACGAGAAGACGAGAGGCTTTCATTGTGTTGTCGGTATTGAGGTGATGAAATAATAATGTGGGTAATTTTATTACCTCATTTTCCTCCTCTTCTCCTGGCTTACCTAGAGGATAACGATCTCAAAGGGTTATAAGTAAAATTAGTGCCTTTCAAATAATGTAGGTACATTTTATTTAATACACTTAAATTAATAGTATTAACGGGATTATCACCACGATTATGTTTGTTTTTACCTCGATATTTCGAAGCGGTTACACGCTCCATGGTCACGAGTAGACTATTTTGGCGAATGTTGTTGTTGTGAATGCAGTCGAGGTATCAGAAGGATGGTAGACAGATATGTTTGCAACATTCACCAAAACAGTCTACTCGTGACCATGAAGCGTGTAACCGCTTCGAAATATCGAGGTTAAAACAAACATAATCGTGGTGATAATCCCGTTAATACAAGTGTTTTGTACAGCCGCGAAAATCTAAAAGCATATTTTATTTTTTGTCAAGGAACGCCACCTTGTTTGATGTGTGTACAGTGCACCCATGCAATAATTATGCATGCAGCAAATATTTGCTGCATGCATAATTTGTATGACAGCTCAGCTGTCAAGTGTAACCATTACGAGATAAACGCTCAAAACATTTCAACTGTTTTATAGCTAAGTTATCATACAAACTGTTGTTTGTATGGAAGTACTCTACCCTTCTAACAAGGTGCCGTTCGCTGACTATCATAAGGAAATAAGTTTTCCATTTCAAATCGTCATACCATTTTGAAGCCTATATCTCGTAATGGTTTCACTTGACAGCTAGCTGTTATACAATTTATCGTTTGTATGGAAGTACTCTACACATCTAACAGGGTGGCGTTCGTTGACAATCAACAATTGGCATAGAAAAGACACCGACGCTCCATGCATTCTCCTCTTTTCCTCCTGGCTTTCCTAGAGGACAATAATCTCCTCAGCGATCACCAATACGGCTTCCGTCGAAGGCGATCAACATGCCACTCACCTATGGAGCAAGGCCATTGAGAGGCACGTTAAAGCTCTCGCTGTGTCTCTCGATATCTCAAAGGCATTTGGCAGGATCTGGCACGCAAGCCTTATTCCCGCTTCTTCCCGCCTACGGGCTACCTGCTGAACTTTGCAACTGGACAATTTCTTGAGTGGACGGTCAATACGAGTGGTCCTAGATAGCCCCTCCTCTGACCAACAGGCCACAGATGCCGGAATCAAGGTTCGGTACTCTACCGCCGTAGCTTGTCTGTCTATTTTCTTAGTAAGACACTCGTTGACTTTTTTCCATACCATGTATGAAAAGACGATCGATACCATGATCACAACTGCTACTTGAAGATATGGCAACACGTTGTCTTCTCCGATGCCGTTTGATGCCACCTGGGATGTACTCGCACCATTGCCTTGACCGTTTTGGGCAATTATTACTTCCTCTTTTCCGATCTTCAAGAACGGGTTACCAATAATGTTCACCTTAGTCATTGACTCTAAAACTTTAACTGTGCAGAAAAAAAAACTAGCTTGGTCGCCATCTTATGTCCCTACGGGGCTTGTTAAGTAAAATCACACTGTTTGCACTTTTGATTAGGAAAATTGGCGAGGCTTATATAGTAGATTTTCCACGTAAGGCATGTCGATATTACATGGGTGTGACATAGGTTGTTTTTAATATCAATAGAAGTTATTTCTAGTAATATGATATCTTCAAGGCTTGGGTCATTTAACTACTTGAAGGTGTTACACATAGATTGTTCATTGACCTGTTACAATTATAAATAGATACAATATCATAGCCACGCCTCATGTGGTATAGTGTATGTATGTATAGTGTAAGAATATTTTATGTATAGTAGGTAGAGGCGTAGGTTTGTGTAGGTATTGAATGTAGAAGGTATGTATGCGCTTGATTTTGTTTTTGTGTTTGTGTGAGTGTGTGTAGTTCGTCGAGTAGGTATGTATGGTATTGAATGTAGAAGGTATGTATGCGCTTGATTTTGTTTTTGTGTTTGTGTGAGTGTGTGTAGTTCGTCGAGTAGGTATGTATTTACTGGTCTTGTTTAATAGTAGGTAAACACGGTACAACATTTAGGTTAAGTGTAAGCGGTATTAGTTTGATATCAGGCCGGTCCTTCCTAGTAACAAAAGCAGAAATATAATAGCATTTGCCCAACCTTATTAAGTTGAGGCTCAAACCCGTATTGTTCAACCGGAGATTTAAAATGTAGTTTCATCCAGATACATGTTTGGTGAATTTGGCGGAGTTGGCGAATTTTTGTGAGACATCGTAGGCCTAAATGTCTGTGTTCCAACGGGAAGTTATTGTAGGCTGCAGTAGGTAGTAGCTATTTAGACGGGGATGTTGGCCTCGCATTTGCCTAAAGATGGCGTAAGCCGTAATTATGGCTTTATCGGGTTTACGTGACATGCAGATTTGTTGGGAAAATTAGTTTTGGGGGCGATAAATCCGAGCTAGGCTCGGTCAACCAGGTACTTATTATAAAATACGCTTAGTGTAGGTACCTCGTTATTGCAGCTTACTTTTCATCGTCTTCATCAACTTACATAATTAATGTGTGCAAACATTAAGTTTTATAAACTGATCGTAGGTTTGAAGCTGAGTTTGCCGTTCATTGAAAAAATTATCAAGAAACAACAAATATATGTTAATGATGATGGTGATGCCGCGTTAAAAGACTACCAAAAAGATAACATCCCACGAATAATATTATCGGAAAATAAGAGTGGATTTTATAACTACTTAGTAAAAATACTAAATCAACCAGATGAAACGGCTGAGACTTGTTCCTATAATTCTGCCTGTTATTCAGAACTACAAAAACCAGAAATCTATTTTTCGGACACTGTTGGATATGATTTTGATGGTAATTATGATTCTTTAAGGACCCGAAAGAAAAATAATTGCTATGGCAGAGTGACCACTGTATTTATGAATATATGGAATATTTTTGGTCCTCGAGTGGATTCAGGGACACAGGCTACAGCATCAGTTAACAAAAGCTTACAAGTTTCTCAAAACTATTGCGGTTCAATGTCAACAGCCAAATCTTCTATAAATTCTACTATATGTAAAAATGATAGTTGTCCAAATAAGAAGGGGATGGGAGGTTCAACATCGACCCCTAACAGCAATAAGAAAAGATCAAACATGGCCAGCTTATTTACAAAAAAACCACTTACAGTAGTTACCTGTTATAGGGACAAATTTGAGAGCAGTGATTGTGAATCCCAAACAAGAAAGTGTGTAAACATAGCACCATGCAATAGAATATACAACCCTAACACTGATCTGACCGCCAAGGTATCTCACATAAGAATTCGTCAACAAGCGGATTGTCCAATTCATCCGCGCGTGGTTCCTGAAGAAGAAATTGAAGAACCCGTAACCGTTTCAACCCGTACTAACTGTCGCAGAGGAGTTTTCGAAATTGTGATACGAAGAGTAAGAGGTGGTTCGCATGCGAAAAACGAGTTAATGCTGGAGTGGACGCCACCACCCTGTTCTATACCGGCTCCATGCGCTGCTTCAGGCCATCCAACATTGTGCTACACCATGCCTAGCTTCCAGCCTACAAAGTGTAAATTGATAATGTGTAAGCCACCGCGATGTAAGTCAAGGTGCCCTACGAAACGATGCAAAAATCAATGTGGGCCCATACCCTGTGGACCACCCGTACCTTGGCCTATACCTTGCCGCCCTGCATGCAGTAAATGTTGTCGACGACAGCGTTGTAAGTCACCATGCCCACCATCGCGAATTAGATGTTCTAAGTGCGAGTCAAAAGACCTTTGCTCCCCGTGCCCCTCATGCAGACCAAGCTGTTCTAAACCTTGTGGGATTCCATGCATAAAGCCATGCAAATCCGCCAATAAAATCACCAAATCATCTGATACAGCACCAACACCCTGTCCTTCTAATCCTTGCTCGCTTTGCCGGCCTTGTCCGCCTTGTTCGCCATGTGTGCGACCATGTCCTGTTGGTTACCGGAAGTGTCGCAAGCCGCGCCGGGTAACAAAAATAAAACCTCATCGTAAGCGCATATCACCTTGTATGAACCGTTCTACGAGGTGCCCGGCGCAGCGCTGCACAAGCCTCCCTCAGACATGCGTCCCTGTGCCGGGGCCGTGTACTCCTTGCCGACCAAAAAGTAGCAAGCCCAGATGCTGCAAAAGTATCTGTTAACTTTTGCATTAAATGAAGTAAAAATATATTAAATTTACATAAAACCTAGGAATTTTATTTAAACCCACTAATTTCTATTTATAACTAAAGGCAAACCAAATAACTCGCGGGACGCCCGCGGGGCAAGAAGATGGCGGGAGCGGAGAAATTGACGATTCGGGGGTGAAGGCGGGCGCGCACGACAGGTAGCACTAGTGACGATACTCAGTACGCTTGCGGCATAGACTTATAACATACTAGCGTGTATAGACTACCAGCTAGCGTGTCACGATAAGGGACACAAAATCGAGACAATAATATGAATCTTTAGAGTTACCCGCTACTCGTTGAAATTGACCCCGAATTATTAGTAGTAAATGTAACTTGAAACTGGGTACTTGACAGGGTAATCAAAAAACATGAAAGTTACATTAGGAAAACTATTGTCCAAAAATAGTAGGTACCTACTAACCCACATTCATATTTTTTATTTGAATTTTAACGATTATCATTTTTAAACAATAGGTTAATATAATATTTTTTCTCGTAGGTATTGTATTTGTCCAGTCATATCAATCTCAAAATTTAGTAACATCAAAAAATTTAATAACAAATGAACAATCTGCAACTAAATGAACTTAAGATGAGCAATCTTGAACTGATCAACTGAAAACTATGTTACCTAACCGACTGAAGCTTGTCAAATGGAATAAAAAGTGTAGTCAATATTGGCGGTGCCGAGAACGTGCTTGATGGTGCTGGGTAGCGTTAGTAGCCTGCTAGATTAAAATAGGTGGTGCTGAAAATGACTTATGTAGATACCTATTCATATCGCACGTTGAAAGCATTACCGTCACTATACAAAATTTGCATGATTTTGACTATGAACGCCATCTGTTTACGTACATTTCAAAGAATATAATGCAGAGACACCTATTCTTCTAGCTGTACTACAAACTGCTGGGCAAAGTAGTGCCGGTATGCATTTTAACGATTTTGGTGTTTAATATAAAGTAATAGTGATATATTTTTTATAGTGACACGTATCCCAACTTATGTGGAGCAAACCTTGAAAGTAAAACCATCATATTCTGCTTAGTGATGTTATAATATTTATTTTCTTTTAATTAAGCGTAAAATATTTACTGCGATAGCGTCGTTATCCCAAAAACTACAGTATAGTGTTAAGTTTTTTACAGAAATAATATAGATAATTAAAGTAAAAGTGATATTTTGAGCATAGTGACTATGTTACTTCATAAATTTACGTTAAACATATGAAACAAAATGTCATTTTGGGCTTAATGCCACTTTTCTTTTCACTATTTAGTAATAATTGGAACAATCATTACAAATCAAAATGAACTTTTACGTTTAGTGTCTTTTTGACATATAATATTATTCAAATTTTCACACAAAATTATGTAATTTTACGTTTAATGACACTCTATTTTTAAATATTTTTAAAATCTGTTGAACATTTCATTACGTAAGCCAGGAACTTTATGCATTTGGTCAGTATTACTTTAGTGATTAAATGACTATGAGTAGGTTTATAAATCAAAATTGTATTTTTACCCATACAGTCTTACTTACTTAAAAATTTTAGATGTCATTTCTTTAATCAGTTTATAGAAAACAGACAGTTTAGTTATAGCAACTTTATGTCTTATAAAATTATGAGTTAATTTCCTATAATATTAGTTAATAGAGTCTTATTTTGTTTAATGCCAATATTTCTTTCTGTGAAAACTGGATTAATAGAAAATCCGTAAGTGGTTTTTGATCCTTTTAAGTACGAGTCGATAATAATTGCTGCTGCATGCGTGCTGGAATTCAAAGAGCGTAGTTTATACAACTTCATACTTAGTTTGCAATTCTAAATTCTCCAGTTTACTCTACCGGAGGGCTTTCTTAGTAGTTTCTGTACTGCAATCTTTTTCTTCTCCTTAGCCTTATCCCATCATCTGAGGTCGGCTCTCCTTGTCTGTCTTTTCCATTTGTCTCTGTCCTGTGCAGTTTATTTACTGTAATAAGAGTACAAAATAATGTTCTTTGGTACGAGGGAAAGAAATAAACACGTCCCTTTGCCATCTAATCAAGTAAAAGCCCATCAGTAGTTTCAATGGTAAAAATGATAAAAGTTTTTTATATTCGAAGCTAAGCGAAGATTGGCGACATTGGCAAAATATGGACTATTGAAGTACATGTATCATGCAATCTATGCATATATAATAAACATTTTTTTTCTTAATTTTAAAAAATATTTATTCTATTTGTTTAACAATAAACACTACACGGATGCTATGCTGCTGCCATAATATTAATAATCAGCATCTTTGAAAACTTGAAAGTGTATAAAATGTTTTATCCCATCTTTTGGAGCAGCATTCTGTCAGCATTATGTAAATCAACACTAGTGGCAAAGAAGACTAATCCTAGTGACATGTTTCTGGTTTTTAAATAGTAAATTAAAATAAACACTACAGAAATACCCGTACTAGTTAGAATTTTTGCAAAGATACTTACTTTCTAATTACCAAAACGTACTGACATTAATAGACGGCAACAAATATTGGCGATACTTATGAAGATGGGTTTTAAATACCAAAAAAATTGTTTACTCTTAGGAACACAGTTGTATCTAGTTGTATCTATGCAACGAAAATATCAACAAAATGGTTAATATTTGGAATTGCTGAAAATTTGTAATTTTACCTAATTGTATTCAATATGTTAATATGAAATTAGTTTGTTTAATACACTTCTGTGCAATGATGTTATGTTTACAGTATTTTTTTAATTTTAATCATTCAGCTGAGTTGTTCTATAGGATATCGGTAAACTGAAAGGACGAACAAACTAAGGACAATTAAACTATGAATCTGAAAACTTTAAAAGTTGGCCAGCAGGAATATTGATAAAATAACTTATGGATTTTTTTTGTCTGGAAGTGTAAAAGTTACAAAATTTGATAACACTTATGGTAAATACGTTAATATACTTATATCTTTAACACAAAATTAATAATGTAATCGTTTTCAATCGATTAAATCTAATGAACATCAGGTTCCAGTGTTATGTTAATCGAAAAACTTAAAATCTGGAAAAAATATCATCCAATATTCTTTTGTTGCATCTAACGGCTCTCACGTAAATGGAAAATGGGGTGATGCTATTCAAGCTGGCATCACGCGGTGTTGTAATTTAATTTGATTTGGCTAGATTTAGCTTTCTAAATTAATAAATCTTGTGTCACTCTGCTTATGTCACTAAACGAAAAGTCTTACTAACTTTAAGTGTAATAATGATACTATACAAAATAATACAAGAAAAACTTGAATAAATAATTCAATTATTGAAATAAAAGTTTCAAGTCATAATCAACTTAAATATAATAAAAAAATATAACTTTTGTCAAAAACACCGAAGTCTCTAAGTCTTCTAGTTGTGTAATAAATAAAGATGCAATTTTTCAAAATTTCAAATGCTCATTTCTCAAAAGTGGGTTTTTTGGATAGTGACGGTAATGCTTTCAACGTGCGATATGTTCTTAAAATGTAGGAACTAGGAGAAAAACTTACTATTTATGAAAAAAATATACATACATACAAACAGACATAGGGACAGACGCGAAAAGCGACTTTGCTTTATACTATGTAGAGTTCTTCTTTTTCGTGTGGGACACTATGTAGTGATTTTATCACCAATAAAGATATGGTAATATACAATTGTTAAGATAAATAGCTAAAAAGTAACGACAACGTAACGTAATAATAACGACACTTCTAACCTCAAGAGGGACAAATTCAGGGTTTATGTGTTTTATCCTACTTTCATAAAACTTGAACCATGAAAGTGAAGGCTGCGTATTTTGGAGCTTTCTATAGGGACCCGTGTTTGCCGTGTGATATCGGCTTAGGAAAGCATCACCCCACATCCTTCCCGCGGGACACCCGGATGGTAAGAGGCGACTAAGGGACTCGAGAGTATTAGTGTATTACAATTTTTAGGCGACAGGCTGACAACCTGTCACTATAGTAATATCCATGTTTTCTGAAACAACCTTGGAAAACAATCCTCTAAAATGTCAGACGTGGCGATAGCGACCGTGTTCTTACGGCCGTTTACGCTCTGCCTACCCCGCAAGGGATAAAGGCGTGATATATGTATGTATGTATTGAAAAATATAAATTTAAGAAAGAATTTAAATGGGAAATAAAATAAACAAGTTGAATCAGAGAATAATGCGTGAGCCGCGCTCGGAACATCGTGCCGGACTGACTGGATCTGGATACTAGGTTTAAAATTATGATTTTGCTTTACATCCGTCAAGAGGGAGTCTATGCAAGCTCAGCAGTGTTACTCACATACTTAGTTTTTTATAACAATGCCCCGGAGAAGACTAAACTTGCGAAGTTTATGCTTAGTATAAAATTCACATGACCTTAATTCTAGGACGTGAGGATTACTCTACAATTCTAGGGATTTCACCATTTTTAGGATCTACAGGTTTGGGACCAGGACGGCGGCATTTTACATAACAATGCTTAGTATACTAACTATAGATCATGAAGGGTAAGTAAGTATAGTTAATTGACTTTAATATATCTTGTTGTCTATCTACTGATTCTAAATCGGTAAGATATCGTTGGCTTTACTATTAAATGCATACAGGTTTTTAAGATTTAACTTATGTATGACATGGAAATAAGTGACTTTTAATATTACAGCAACTATTATTAATTAAATGTAAGTCAGAGTTCATCTTATTAATATAAATTTTAGAGCTAGACTTAGAAAATAAACAAATATTCTTAAAATATCCAATAGGTACAATTTTCAGGTAGGTTTAGGATATCTGTAACGGATTAACTTAATTCAGTAAGAGTTACATTAAATTGTTAATTTACTAGTTTCGGATTGAACATACGAACATTTGTCGTCGCTTAGTTTTTCTAAAACATTTCTGGATAAAAATCTGGCAATACATGATTTTGTTCTCCTAGTAATTTCTAACTGAGGGCCCTCACGCGGCGTTCGGCAGATTCGGGATTAGGCAGAAACTAGTTAAGGCAGAATCTTTCATGTTCAGGACATGTCAGGTAAGACCGCAATTCATAACAGAGTCAGAGTGGCATGTGTCCGAAAACCAGCTTGTAAGGCGTAAACTGAGTAGTGGCATGTACACTGGTGTTGTACGCTAACAAGAGAGTGTACACGAACTTATGCCAAACGAATTGGTTTTCATTCATATGTGACTATAAATACATATTATTTCAAAGTGGAATGACTACGCTCGAGGGCACCTTTAGGTTGAGGGTGATAGGAGCATGACCCTAGCTGTTTTGTTTTTAGAAATTCATAGGTTCTCTTGAATAGATCAGCTGTGAAGTTGACACCTTGATCACTCAGTGTAATTTTGGGAATACCGAAAACTGTGATAAAATGCACGACACACTCGCAGGATTCTGCCGCTGTGGCGTTTGAGACAGAGTGTGCGATCGAGTACGTCAAATGGGGGAAAATGAGACTAGCGGGTATCTTGGGACATGGTCGTCACCAGCATCTACGAACCAGCTATAACGTTGTAACTGGTTGAAAACTTGGAACTCTACATTTATTGTTAGGGCTGAAAAACACCACATGCATATGGTATGGACTGTAAAATTATAATGTAACTAGCTGGTACCCGCGACTTCGTTTCGCTGACTTAGTATTTTAGATGATAAAATAACCTTGTTTCCTTCACTAACGTCCTAAATTATACATGCTAATCTGGGCTCCTATTAGTGCTCGTTGTGGACTACGTCAGGAACACCAAACGTTCGAAGTCTATATGCCAGCAGAAACTACCCATCAAGCAGAACAACTTTTGCTTTCGTGCCATATCTTTATCTCGTATAGTTTAGGTGGGCTCCTGGTTGTGCACCTGGTGGTCTACATCAGGTACTCCAAACCTTCAAAGTCTATATGCCACCAGAAGCTACCCATCAAGTTAAACATTTTTTGCTTGCTGCCATGTCTGTATCTCCTATAGTTTAGGCGGGCTCCTGGTGGTGTACCTGGTGGTCTACTGAAGGTACTTCAGACCCTCGAGTGGTGAAAAAAAGTAGCCTATGTCCGTTCTCGGTATATTACTAATCTCTGTGTGAAATTTCATGATGATCGGTTCAGTGGTTTGGCCGTGAAAGCGTAGCAGACAGACAGAGTTACTTTCGAATTTATAATATTAGTATGGATGAACGACATATGAAAAAGACAAAGAACAACAGGTGACGTCACGACTCACGATGTGACGTCATTATCTAGGTGGTCAGGTCCTCGACATTTATCAACAGTTATAACGTTATAGGCTTATAGCTAGTTAAAAGATGCTGATGTCGATCATGTCCCAGGTTACCCGCTAGTTTCATTTGCCCCAGTTGACTGTAATTGGTTAGGTCATCTTGCATAAAGGTATATTCTTGTTGCAAGCGCGCCGCCCTGGCGCGCCGCGCCGTCAAGTGTCAGGCGTATTACGACGACGTTTAACCTTTGTTCCCAGCAGTCCCCTCTACCCCTGTCCCCCGGGGTGACAGCTGGGATTTGTCTTCCCGGTTGTCACCGGGGTGACACTTCGTGCCAACTGTTCCCTTTGAAAGCTGACTAGAAGGGACAAATGGGAAGTATGTTTCTAAGTTGTCACCGGGGGGGTGACAATTGCTGCGACTCCTTCCCAGAAAAAAAAATGTACTTACGATAGATTTCAGCTTTTTTATTTGTTGTGTTATAGAATCAAATAAAAAAAATCAACATAATGTTTGGCTTACAACATTAGAAAAATATGACGTCAAAAACTACAGAAAAAAATTGAAAATATCAACATTATGTTCCGCTTACTTATAGCTACAATTATCAACCAATCACAATTGAAGGGCCCAGTTGCAGAAGTCTTCTGGGCCCTTCAATTATTAACCTTATCGTTTTTTTAAATATGTACTCAAGGACGAATTATACAAGAAATGCAGATGGAATTTTTGCAAGGGGATATGTCTGTTGGACATTTTCTGGAAACACTTAGACATTAAGTTTCTGTCTAAGTATGATTTTTTTTTTATTTGATTCTATAACATAACAAATAAAAAAGCTGAAATCTATCGTAAGTACATTTTTTTTCTGGGAAGGAGTCGCAGCAATTGTCACCCCCCCGGTGACAACTTAGAAACATACTTCCCATTTGTCCCTTCTAGTCAGCTTTCAAAGGGAACAGTTGGCACGAAGTGTCACCCCGGTGACAACCGGGAAGACAAATCCCAGCTGTCACCCCGGGGGACAGGGGTAAAGGGGACTGCTGGGAACAAAGGATAATTAAGACCCGGCGTCATGGTTTGACAGCAGCACGCGGCATTCGTTAGGCCGTGCGTACACTGACGACAAGATGTCTCAAAGACAAAAGTCTCGCCGAACCAAAGTGTGCCCCGCGACTAATGAATGAGTCTAACGACAATTTCGTACAACAAAAACGCTTTGCAGTGTTGCCATTCAGGGATTTATTCCATACTATGGAATTACATATGCCTGTCTAAAAAAATGACTAATGATTTTAAAGAAAACGTTATCTTAAGCATGCAAATACTTTACGCGCGCTTAACTAAGGTTCTTATTGGGACACGCAGTCAATATTATGCACAATCCAATATTATACAGGGTGTAAGAGACGGCGTAGCGAAAATTTTGCAGGCGTGCTCTCAGACCATGAAACTGAACAACTTTTTATATGGGGGCTATGTTGAGAAACGAAAACATTTTTTTGACCTTCCATACAAAATTCCCGTTCAGCTGAGTGACTTTGTATGGGAACTTGGAAAATTTTTTTTCGTTTCCCAACATAGCCCCCATAGAAAAAGTTGTTCAGTTTGATAGTCTGATCACGCCTACAAAGTTTTCGTTACACCGTACCTTACACTCTGTATACCAAAATTCAGAAGATTTCAATAAAATAAAAAAAGACGAGTGGACAAATTTTTAAATATTATTATTACTATTAATTGATTAGGTACTGTACGGTCCTTGTTGACTCGTACACTTCTCTTGATAGATTTCTTGATATGATGAACAGGAAAAGAACTTGGTTTCTTCAATAAGTGATTTATTATAATTAATATAAAACGTGTGCACACTACGTCGAATGATTCAGAACTAGGTAATTTAAAGAACATTAACTAAAATAAGGTCAACATTCAACATTTTACTAATGACGCATTTCGGCAAAATATGCAATGTTTGATATAATCGAACAGGTACCATTCCGAAGTGATTAAATCATAAGTAGTTTTTTTCATATGCTTCCCTATTATCTACTATCTACTAATATTTTAAACGCGAAAGTATCTCGTGTTTATCTGTCTGTTACGCTTTCACGGCCAAACACAGAACCGATCTACATAAACGACACAGAGATCAGTAAGTACCAAAGATATTGAAAACGGACATTGGCTACTTTTTGTCACTTATTGTTGTAGGAAAAAAAATTGCCACATGTCTTTTATATCATGCATCTTAATTTCTCTTTTCATCTGTGAGCACATGGATCATCCCACTTCTGATGTGGAAAGTCCTCGTGTCCCCCCTGATCCACTACAGTGGAGTAATCAAGACTGAAAAATCCTTGTGGCCCCACTAGAGGGAAATGCCGGTGGGGCCATGAGTCCGGAGGGGGTTTTGCTGGCATGTTGTTTCTGTTGGCATGTTGACTTAGAAGGTTGAGTACCTGACGTAGACCATCAGGTGCACCACCAGGAGCCCACCTAACCTATACGAGATAAAGATATGGCACGAAACCGCAAATAGTTCAGCTTAATGGGCTGCCTCTGTTACCAAATATACATCAAAGCTTTGGTGTACACGTTCGACCCACGTTTATACTTAATACTGTGTCGTATTAAATTAAAGTATTAATTTATTCATTTCGCAATTTATACCTACCTACAGTACTAAAGTTTCTTTTTTATCGCAGATCATTAGGAAAAATGGTACAAAAATGCACCTGATCAGCCTGATTGTAATCCCTGTCCCTAAGTTTCTAGTAGGATAGTACTGGTTGCGTTACCGCTGCCATCTAGGAGAACCTTGAAAAGGGAAAATTAAAAAAATCTCTTGTTAAAGATCATCCAATAACGGTCTCGTATAAAATACAGTGTTGCAATTGCAATCATGTTGTAAGTATCATAACTCTGACGAAATAATATTATACTGTGTTACATTGTCGAGACAAAACAGTTTCGTCTTGGGTGTGCGCGGCGTGCACGACAAATCAGTCTTATAACATGTCTTGAGACCGTTTCGTTTACGCGAAACTAATCAGTCTAAAGATACACTGGAGAGCGATGACTTAGGGTCATGGGAATAATTGCAAATATCTCGGAAACTAAGAATGCTAGCTTAATGAAATAAATTGTGTTAAGTAGACAATTTAATGGTCCTTAAATGCCGGTAATATATTTTTTTAATTCCGAAACACAATGAAAAATTAAAAAGGGAGACATTCGGAGATATTACTACGAGACTACTGCATTCGTCTATACTTTTATTTCTAATCCGTTGTTAAAGAAAGCGAGTATTCAAACCGTATTAAAAATGTTGAATGTTTCTCATTTAAGATGTATGAATGTCATTTACACCAGGATATTGCACCAGAATACTCACAATGCTAGAAACCGGGCGGGGTAAGATTAAACTACCAGGATTGTCGGTATACCATTTCCAACAGTTCAAAATGTTTTCAGATGTTATGGGAAAACCAGCGGAAACCTATACAGACCAATAACAGGCTGAACCAGGTGGACCACAATAATAAAATATCGACATTTGTAGAAAATTATGCGTCGTAGTCGCTTTCTTACAGGATTTGAACCCATTGATCAGTTAGGACGACTTGGTGGAAGTAAGCCAAATTCATGGAAAAGGAAGACGATAACTTGTACCCGAAACCACTTAGACCTGCAAATATCCCAATTGGAGCCAAGCTGGAATTTTAAGGCATTTTGATAATAAGTATGCCCGAAAGCACTTAAATTGGAGAACACCGTTTTGGCACTATTCATATTCTCTAAAGAGTAAAAATTTGTGTTCTACAAGCACAATAGAAGACCCAAAGTGTATTTGTATAGGTTTTAATTCGTTTAAGAATATTAAATGTGACTAATCGGTGTACTTAAATTGAAGTGGTTTTGAGCATATTATCCAATTGCCTTGAAATTTCAGCTTGGCTCCAGTTGTGATGTTTGCAGGTCTAAGTGGTTTCAGGTTACCTTCAAAAAGTAGTCATCTTCTTTTTCTTCTATTGTGAGTATTCTGGTGCAATATCCAGGTGTAAATGACATTCATACTGTTGGAATAGGAAGTATTCAACATTATTAAAATGTTTTGCAAATAAAAGCATAAACGAATGAAGTCGTCCCGTAGTAACATCTCCGAATGTCTTCCTTTTTCAGTTTTTATTGTTTTATGGCATATCCTTACATTAACTAAAAAAAAATATTATCGGCATTTTAAGGAGCATTCAAATGTCTACTTAATGCAATTTATTTCATTAAGCTAGCATTCTTAATTTCCAAGATATTTGCAATTTTTCCCATGACCCTAATTTATCGCTCTCCAGTGTAGTTTCATCTGTAGTCTGCGCACGGCCTTATATAACGATCCTTCTCGAGAAAAAACCGCTATTCGCCATTCATTTCAAATTTCTATGAAATACCACCAGTTGTAATTATTAAAGCAAGCGCTCGGGCTGCGTGCCGGGCTGCCCGGTAGTTTGCTTACCACGCGTTGACGCGTCAGAACGTTCACTTCCCGCTCCGACTGCTCGCTGTCACTCCCGTGGCCGCACCCTCCCGCTGTCGCCCTCCCAGCTAGCTGTCTTGGATTGGCCCTACGCAGTCTTAGCCACAGTTCATGCCTTTTTCAAGGCGCACTCCGTGGTTTTGGGTTTCAATTCGTTCTAGTTCTCCGAAATCCGCCGGTTTACGCGGTCCTTGCTCAGTGGATACTTACTGTGTTCACCTGGCGCTCGCTACCGTCACATAGTGATTGCCGGCTTAATGAATCTGAGCTAGGGGTGTAGACCCGATACACCGGCTGTCTGGGAGAAGGGCCCCAGCCCCAACTCCCTCTTTGCTCTTGTTAGGAACCCCCGCCCAATAAGATTGGCGGAAGATACACTCTAGGGCTCTACAACCGGCAGGGAGGAACGCCAACGTTTCTCGGAAGGCGGGTACACCCATGTCAGTCACGGCGAAAAAAGGGCTCAAAACCCCTCTCCCTCACCAGACAATACCGTCAAGGCCGCCTGCGTTGACAGGACGACTGGCGCAAGCCGGCTACTACTTCCACTATTCAAAAAATCCCATTCACCAAGGCTACCCAGCCTAAGGATGGGATCCGCATTCAAGTGCCCAACTCCGCCACCCACCGTGCGCTTACAAAGCTTATGGACCTCCTCAAGTTCCCATACCATATGTATGCCCTTGAGGAGAAGAAACTCTACCCCGTAGTAATCCGCGGCATCCCCAAGGAGATTTCCGAAAAGGAAATCTTCGATGATCTGACCAGACAGGACATTCCTGTCTCAAACGTCCATCGCATTGCGTCCCATCGCCATAAAAAAAATCGACATGGTCCATGTCACGCTCGGGAGGAGCGAGGCCGGAAAGGCCACTCACAAAGTAAAATCAGTCTGTCGACTTTTCGGGCATCCGATTCGATACCCCCAGGAAAACTGGGCTCCCCGTCAGTGCCACAACTGCGAGGTGTATGGCCACTCCTCTCGCACAAGCCGCGCCACTTCACGGTGTGTCAAATGCACTGAAAACCACAGCACTGATGAGTGCAATCGTCCCAAAAAGACGGACCGCCCTCAACAGATAGCTCAAGCCCTGCCCTCTCTCCCAGCTGCGCCCTATGCGGCTACCGTGGCTGCCCCCGACCCCTAAGGCCAATCCTTGCGAGAACTAGTTACGCCAACAAGCTAGCTGGTTTCCAGAAACCACAGCCTGTTGCCCCTGCTAGCGCTGGAACTAGCTCCCCGCCCCTCAGGATAATCCCCACATGGACCCACAAGACGAGTTCAACAACCCCAGCCCCAATTAACATCAATCCCCAAGCCCCAATAAACCCTTGGCGCCCCCCCCCTAATCGTCCCCAAGAAGCTGGAACCCCTGCCGCCTTCTCCGCCCAAACCTTACTCTCTGGCTGATGCGTTCTCTGTAGTCTCTTCTTTCACTAGCCTTTTTGACATCGATTAGCTCATCGCGTACTCCCGTGAAATCGAAGCCAACACTGGTAACCCTAACGCGCTTATTCAGTCAACTATCAGATACTCGCATCTGATAACCGCTTTTTCAAATTTGTATCGCTAATATGGATAACACAACCAACTTAGGGAGTCCTAACACTGGTAGGACTAAGCCTCGGTTGCTAAGGTTAGGTTAGGTTGCTATTTCAATGCCGATGGCTCCCAGAAGACGACGAGTTAGCCACTTCCTTAGGTTAGGTTCTTGTACAAGAAACTTTCCTCAAGCCTCATATGCGCCCCCCGCGCATCACGCACTACAACACGCTACGCAATGACCGCATATCGGGCGAAAAGGGTGGCACCCTCATTTATTACAGGCGAGCACTCCACTGCTCACCCATGGAGACTCTGCCCTTCTCCCACATCAAGGCTTCCGCATGCCGCAATTATTTGCGGGTGAGCCCTTGCTCCCCATCCTAGCCACTAGGCGTAGTTTTGATGGCCCCGCTGCCAAAAACGAAATACCAACACAAAAATAAAAGTCTGACCGCACCATAAAAAAGACCCAAATCTCTAGTTTTATTAATATACGTACTCTTTGGAGGCCATTTGTGATGTCATTTACTGGCTTCTCTAAATCTTAGTTAGGTACTTGTATTTTACTTCAATTCTGAAAACTTGAATAACCATAAAAATCCGATAGTCATCAAAATTCTAAAATATTTGTAGGCACATATTATTTTTTCGTAAAAATGAGTACTCCTTCATCAAAACCAAGCACTGTTCCTTCCACTGGAGCATCTACACCAACTTCATTAAAATCTAAGTTGAAGCATGGCAAGTCTTCTGGCAAGTCTGCAACTACGATGCCTTCAACCATTACCGACGGCAGCAATTCAGAAGCAACGACAGCACCAACCTCGGGAGCAGCAACTCCCCAGCCTCCAGAAACTGATAAACCAGCACAAGCCGGAGACGAACCTCCAACTTTGCCTACCGCAGATACAGCAGATGATACCGCAAATCCCGATCAACAAGACACACAAAAAGAAGAACCGGCACCGGCACAATCGCCGCCAGCTACTCCAAAAAGAAGGAAATCGTCCCTAGACCCGCCGAAAAAAGATCACGAAGGAAAGCACAGGCCCTGTCCACCGCACTTGTGCACGCTCGTGCCGACGGACGTGCCCGCGCCGGAGTTCACGCAAGCGATTCTACACCCTAGAAAAGACGTCTTTGTTCTGAAGGTATCATACATATTATTGTTTTTATGATGAGAGTGCATTAAAGTAGATAATTCTGAGAACAAGGTTTATTCCGAAAACTAAAATTTTAAACGACTTTGAGTGATGTGTTGTACATATGTTTTTTTACCGCGGACATGATTTGATCATGCGAGATTCACCATTAATAGGTACTTAACTGGGATACCGCGGTAAAATCTTATTCTGCGTATTGACGCATGGCATGGCCCCATCTATGTACTGGGCTGGGATGGTATGAAACTACCTATTGATTCCCACCCAGTGACTACAATTCATTCTTTACAGATTGAATGTAGCCAAATACCTACCTCGACAGCAATCTTATTCCGTTGTATCATTTTGTATCGGTAAGGAACATAGCACTAAAGCTGGCAAAGACAAATTATTGGTTAATTTACCTAAAGAACTTTTTATTTGAAATTTAAGTAATAGCTATGGAGCTTACGGTCTCATAATCCTAAGTATGCAGCTCACCGACTTGGTGTATTTCACGATTTTATGGTAGTGGGTGGGATTGGGTTGCGAGACTTGGGCTTTTCACAAGTTTTATTCTTAAAGAGATCTCATTTCTTTTACAAGTAAGATTTATATTCGTAGTTATAAGTCTTATTGTTGCATTAATTTACACGTTAAAACTTTAATTCGTAAATTAAAGATTCCATATGTCTCTAAGCAATGCTGTTTCACTGAGTCGCTTACCGCGCTGTCTGTATGTAGGTACACCCCAGGGTGGATTTACTTAAATGTATGATTTGCACTTTTTAATGTTTATAGCTACATAATATTCGTTTGTGCTAGGTTGCAAAAGTGGGACCACACGGTGACCGTCGGTGTCGGATGGAATTGGAGCTGGTCACTCCAAAGGCGC
The DNA here is from genome assembly GCA_029255805.1 of Keiferia lycopersicella. Taxonomy (NCBI): domain Eukaryota; kingdom Metazoa; phylum Arthropoda; class Insecta; order Lepidoptera; family Gelechiidae; genus Keiferia; species Keiferia lycopersicella. The sequence continues at coordinate 10,256,804 of JARACZ010000006.1, read as the reverse complement.
AGGATCTGACGCCGCCGTACCGCACGGACACGCGCGAGACGCAGTGCGACCCCGAATGTACCTGCTGTTGCTCAAGAGCGTTCAACAGAAAAACAAAAAAAGCATAGATTGAAAGTGGACGATAGGCAGCCGTAGAAGACGAGTGCTGACGCAGCGTCCATATTGCGCGCATATCAGGAGTTCTATTTCTGAAACATCGAAAACGCTTTTTCGTAATCGGCTGTTATATGATTATGCTTGTGTCACACATTCTACTTAACTTATCGGTTACCATACCCTAAAATATTTAAACACACCATTGACTGTAAAAACGTCGAGTAGTTTAAAGAAAATACGTAAGGTTAGATCAATCGTTGCGAAAAACTGCTACTTATGCTAACTGAAAAATTGAACTTTACAGGAAAACCAAAAAACCGTAGAAAACTAAGAACTTTTTAAATAATTAGGTAACTTGAGTGTTTCTTCCGAGCTTAAATTTTTATTGTCTGGAGGAGAAACACACCATTTTTTTTGTAAACATATTATGAATGGTTTATTTTTTTAGTAGTTAATACTTGTATCTAACTGTAAAATAATGAAAAATTTGTTTAATTTTTAAATAAAAAAAACTCAAATAGCTAGCAAACAACTGAAATCTGATTCTTGAAACGTGTCATTTTGATACAAAACCGTTTTAATATTTTTACCTGTATGATTTATGTACACCAACTATTTCATAAATAAATAACAAATAATAATGGAAAAAAAAATTATCGTGTTACTATTGAATTTTTAGTTTTCTAACCCAAATTAAAGTGGTCCGGCGTGTGCACTTTCTCCCCAGCACGGCCCATGTGGAATTCCATGACCTTGAGTATGCAGAATAATTGTCGATAATTTGTCGAAATTTGTCGCACAAAAACCAGAATTTGTCGGGACACCGTTTAAAAGATATAACGAAAAGAAGGTGGCGTGCTGGAGAGAGGCTCTCTGCAGCACCGCCCATCGTGAATCTCGAGAACCGCACCACTTTGCGGAGAGCTGAATATATGAAAAAAATGTCGTGAATTTGTCGACCCGACATGCAAAAAATCAGAAAGATCCGGTGAGCCGTTTAAAAGATATAACGAAAACAAGGTGGCGTGCTGGAGAGAGCCTCTCTGCAGCACGGCCCATCGATGGATCTCGAGAACCACGGCACGTAGCGAGGAACTGATTTCGGGGAAAAATTGTCGGGAATTTGTCGAACACGTATGCAAAAGCACAGAATTTGTCGACCTTTAGTTTAGAAGATATTCACATATACTTATTGTGTGCCTTTAGTATAGGAGCTGACCAACAATAATATCTGCTTCAAAGAGTAAAGTGCCCTGCTGCTTGCACACAGGAGGACCTGTTTAAAGCCAACCAAAATGCAATTGACGTGGCTAATTTTTGGGCAAAACAACTGTAACCCAGGGTAAATGCCATTGACACGAAAAGAAGAAGAAGAAGAAGTAAAGTGATATATAGGATAGGTGGATCAACACCTGGCAGTGCTATGATGACTTGCAACAATTAGAAAAAATACCTCCTATGGTCAATATGACTGTACATCATTTGATTTACACACTTTAATTCTCTTAATATTATACAAGGCTATTGGTCAATCCAACAAAAATAAGAGTATAAATTCACTTTGGAAAAATATAAGAGAAACACAAAACTTATCTATTGTTGTCTATATTTTTTCTCCCATTTACTTACTCGCAAATGGCATCATTAAAAAAAATATTAAAATAATTTTAAATTAATTTAATTTTTGTATTTCATATTTATTTAATTTTTTTTCATACTACTTTTTGGTCCTGAGGCCCAAGATCGAGACGAGTGGCGTGGGAGAGGGGAGGCCTTTGCCCTGCAGTGGGACGCTGAATAGGCTATAAAAAAAAAGAAAAAAAATAATGACACGGTCGGTCACAATCGTTTCGCAAATTAGGTGTTTTATGGTAGACAATATTTTTTCCAGGAGGCTGAGGCTGAAGATGAATCTCCCCTTTCGGTCACTTAGGTCCAGTTCCTGATACGTCCAGTGGTCCTTTTACGTCCAGCACATGCTGCTTGCATATTTCATAATTCACAATTAAAATGTGGGTTTATGATTTTTCCTCGCAAATGAAAGAAAAGCATTATACTAGCCTCAGCCAAAATGCCAATTTCTGGTCTCGTTCACTTGAGAAGGCTGTGTTCTAAATCTAGTATCTAACAGAATGTCACAGCGGCATAATTTTGTAGCCATATTGAGAAGCTACGAACAATAAAAAGATTTCTTATGTTTCATCCGTCAATGAAAGACGTAATTTTCAATTGCAAATTTTTATTTTATACTTTACTCGAGTCTTCAGTGCTTATTTTCGATAGTAATTTAAGCAATGAAGTGCCCGTATTGTGAACATTGAATGAAGAATTGAAGTTGAAGATTTTTCACCACATTTCCGGATGGTATCAAGAGGAGCCCTTCAGATCCTGTAGATGACACTATCACCCTACATGAGTCACCGTCCAGCGCTGGAATCTTTTCTCACTGACACTGGCAGAATTACCCTAGACAGGGTAGAAGTCCATATAAATAATTAAATAATATATAAGCTACGAACAATAAACAGATTTATTGAAAGTAAGCTCCTGCACTATATAGGCCCTTGAAAATAAGTACATGCGGTTATCTTCTAAAGTAAAAGTCGACAAATTCTGTGCTTTTGCATACGTGTTCGACAAATTCCCGACAATTTTTCCCCGAAATCAGTTCCTCGCTACTTGCCGTGGTTCTCGAGATTCACGATGGGCCGTGCTGCAGAGAGCCTCTCTCCAGCACGCCACCTTCTTTTCGTTATATCTTTTAAACGGTGTCCCGACAAATTCTGGTTTTTGTGCGACAAATTTCGACAAATTATCGACAATTATTCTGCATACTCAAGGTCATGGAATTCCACATGGGCCGTGCTGGGGAGAACCACACGGTCCGGCCACTAAAACCGATTCCTTTGTATGTATCCATGGGCAAGCAAACTAATGTGCCCAGCATTAAACTTAGATAGGGCAAACTTCTTCGTTACAAAAATCACAGAAAAATTATAAACAGCAACTAAAGTGATAACTGCGACACAGGGAAATGAAGTTGACTTACGACTTCACATAAATAAACAAATCGGCAGTAGTTTGTGGTTGCTTTAGCTTTTTAGGTATATAGGTCATAATAAAAAACCTCCAACCACGAGTCTTATTACGAAATAGGGAGTAGTTCCCATTTGTTCTATAGAACTGACGTCACTGGGACATAATTGGACAATTTTGTCGCATTTTGTTCCGTAGAACTACATACAGGTGTTTTCTCCCTGATTCACTCATTATTATGGATTGGGAATCAATTTTTCCAAAAAAGTTCAATGTAATGTTTTTCATAAATGTCTGTCATTCTTTTGAACGCCATTTCAAGTAATCAAATCACTAAGGGGTCTTGTAATCTTGTTCTATAGAACTGTTTGAGATAGCGAGATATTAATATATCTATGGAAGACTTGAGAGTTATTTTTCCCTATTTGTCCCAGTGACGTCAGTTCTATAGAACAAATGGGAGTTACTCGAAATAGGGACCAAGAACAAATACAAAGTGTAGAGGGTATGACTGAGTTGTTATTATTATGTTTCCTAGAGCTTTTTGCTATTATAAACCTAATACAAGGCATTCTCTTTTGTCGTGTAAGACAACGAGTCGACCGACAACCCGAAGCACCTCTACAAATGTAAGTTAGCTTACCTCAAATCGAATTCTCACCGCGCGAACGACGTCGCGTGCACCAGCTAGTTAGTAAAAAATTTTGGTAGTCTTCGTCACTTCGGGTCGCTGGGAAATGGGTGCTGTATTTCGAAATTACATAAAATCTATAAAAGTGTCTAAATAGATTCCCCTGATTAAAGGTTGCCCTGCTATGTCCGATCTATCTCCAAGGGAATCTAACAAAACTTATAGGACCCAATCGAAGGCGAATTCCGCACACGTGAGACTTAAGACCGACCTGTCGAGACTGAGACGCTGTTTCATACATTTTTTATGGAAACTGCTTCCAGCATTGCGCTGGCACACGCCTCACGACATACATCTCATGTGTGAGTACACATCTTCATAATTCTCCGATATAACTACCATTTTGCAAATCTGTTTTAGTTGCGCGGGTGGCCTAGTTAGACGGCTACTTTCATGTCGATACCCTACAGCTCCGTAGTCCGTCGTGTACCTAAATGTCAAAATGTCTATATTTGGATATATCTACTTTTTTAGGTTAAGTATTATTTTTATATCTTTAATCTCCAGGTTTTTGATATAAAACTGGAGTTAAATAAGTAGTTAAGTAAACCGATTAGTACAACTTCAGCTCTTACGCAGTTTTAGGTGGGAATCCGTAGTAAAATGGTCATGATCTCAGTCATGTCATGATCCACTGTTTTGACACCACCCATAAGTAGTGTAATGTGATATGAAAACAAAGGGATGTGACGACATTGTTACAATATTTTCATGCAATAAGATCATTGGTTTTCTCACAAACTACCTATGGTAGCCCATTTATTTTGATCTTTCAGTCAATTGAAGTACTACTTACCTTAGCCTCCTATTGTTGAAATAACTTTTAATTGAATTAAGTTAGTCAAATAAAATAAAAGTGTAGTCTATATTGGCGATGCCGGCAGCGTGCTGGATGGACGCTTCTAGTCTCAAGGGTTTGGCCTGTACGTTGATCTATGACTAATCCATTTTGCCTTTTATATATTAAGATAACTAAGCAGACTATAACTAAAAAATGGTTTTCTACAAATATCTTTATTTTCTTTCTATGGTCCGCCTGGTTCTGCCTGTTCTTCTTCTGAAGTTACAGCCAGTTTCTTCGTAATGTCCGAGAACATTTTGGACTGTTGGAAACGGTATACCGACAGTGCTGGTATCATTAACCTAACTCCAGCCGGCTTCTAGCATTCTGGTACAATATCCAGGTGTAAAAGAAATTGGTACCTATAGCTTAAATAGAAAATATTTGACATTATTAACATGTTTAACACACTCACTTGAACAAAAGATTAGAATAAGATTAGATATAAAAGTATAAACTAATGTAGTAAGTAGTCTCGTAGTACCAACTCCGAAAGTATCCCTATTTCAGCTTTTGTTATTTATTGGCGTATCCTTACACACACATAATAAAAAAAAAATGTCTAGTCAACCAACACAGTTCACTTCATGTAGAAAACATGAAAAGACTTTTCCCCCGACCGAATAATAGTAAGTTATAGTATAGATGAGCCAATATCAAATTGTTTTCAATCACACTATAAAGGCTTGTGGCATGGATGCCTGTTAGCAGCATGCATTTATTTTATTACGTCCATCGAGACGTCCATGGTTAACAGCGCCCACATTTTTTGTCAAGACTTTCTGGACAGGGACTGTCTAGGGGTCCAGGGCATAGACTGGGCCAGGTCGGACGTCACTATGATGTCACTATCAAATCAAAGTCATGTCATGATTTTATAATTTTACCGAATTGTCTTGGCAAGATTTCTCCAAAATTTAATCAAAATTCAAGTGTTACTTTTACTTCAAATTTACCTATACATACTATTCAACGTGCGCCTTTCCCTGTTTGAAAATGGTTAAAACTAGTAATTCTGCTATTAAAGATGAGCATGAACCTAAGTCCAAATCATATTTGTCAAAGCACAATAGGCCGTATGAAGAAATAGGTGCAAGTTTTAATGGGAACGAGGTATGGAAAACCTTTGATTAAAGCATATATTAATATGGATAATAGGTCGAAAAATTAAAAAAAAAATTTGGCCCACCCATACAAAATTACCGACCGACTAAGTCAATTTGTATGGGAGGACCAAATTTTTTTTTCATATTTCGACCCATGTTCCATGGGGAAAGTTGTTCAGTTTCATGAGCTGGTTCATCCCTTGAAGGGAATGCATCAATTTACCGGTCACCCTATATATATACGTATATATATATATATTATATGCCTACGCTATACTATGGATGCAAGGAAAATACATAATAAAAGAAGGAAATGGGAAGAAATAGGTAACAGTCTAAAAGGAATAGAATAAGAGATATTATACAACCGATTTAGATAAATAGTATTTCCTGGTTCGGTCCTTAAAAGTTTCAAGGGAAGGGGACCAACGGATCTCCTCAGGCAAAGAATTCCACAGCTTGATGGCTCGCTCTGTGTAGTTAGTTGTCCTTGGTCCAGTCTGTGCTTGGTCTACTTGCGCTCGACTATCATAGAACGTGTAGGAAGTATTTTAGCCTAAGAGCTTAGCAGAAAATACTCAATCCACAAAATTAATAAAAATGAGTTAGTGTTACCCGCTGATCTCTATGGCAATTAGTAAGAACTACCTTTGTTCTGTTTGCTTTGACGCTACTGTAAGCATCGTTTCCTCCGTGTCCCTCTGCGCAGGCAGGAGCTCCCTCGCCACACAGCTTTGGCCTGCAGCCTCAGCGAATGTCGGAATTTTCCTTAAAACTAAAATCAAGCAAGCAATCAAGCAATCAAATCTAGCAAGCCCTAAAATCCCCCAATACATCACAACAACCCACCACTCCTCCTACTTGGAGATCAATTCGCCAAAAAAAAAAAGGGACTTTTCACGTAAAAAAAAAAACCCGCTGCCATCATATTTTTCCAAACTTTTACCACCACAATCGTGTTAATAAAGAACATAAAAATCCAAAACGATACCCAAATCACTACAACTCAATTTGAAAGAAGAAATTGATACCATATTTCCAAAAGTCAGATTTTTCTCGTACTCACACTGACCAACCGAGAAACCCCTACATACATTCAAATACTTCAACTATACTCCTTCAACACAAACAACCATGTCAATGAGTCAGTTTAGGCATCTGCGCGGGCGGCAGAAACGACCGTTTAGAACCAACACCGGTTTATTACTGATCTGTCACCTACCTACTTTTGCTACTGATCACAAAGATTTTTTGATATGTGTATAGGCTCACTGGACACCGATTTGTTACTGTCTCATTATTATGTATAGATGTATAGAAGATGGCATAGTCTTACATTAACGAAGACATTTTAATACCGCCGTTTGAGGCAATTTTAACATTTTTAGTTACCGAGTTATTTGCTTTCACATGACCCTTGTTCATGGCTCTCCAGAGTATATTGTATTGTACTTTTTTTGATTTGTCATTAATGAGTGAAAAACCAAGAGTAGGTACGTCTATCATGAAAAATACCAATCTGAACTTCAAAACGTTATAGCTCGAAAGTGACCTGATGTGGTTTGAGTCCTTACTGCTAAACTACGTCACGTATGTTTAAAGAGAACTAATATTGTTTACGCACATAGCTATGATTACGAACAATAGTACGAGTACATTAGACACGCGGTAAGAAAAGGATGTAGTTTGAGGCTCGAAGCGCAGCTGACTCATGTTCCTCTCTACGTTTCATAAAGGGGATCCCTTTCGTTAGCATTATGTTTTTTCCACTAATATGTTTTAGCTTAACATGTTTCGCATAATTCTTTTCCCCTGTTATATCTTTGTCATTAATATTTTTTCGCATAATATTTATCTTGGCATAATACAGTTTATTAATGTCTAACAATTATTTTGCAATTTCAATAGCAGCAAATGTAAGTCAGTTTAGTATTTTTATAGACATTAGGTTGAATTAGGTTAGGTTAGGTTAATAAATTATGCTTAACGGGTTATACCTACTATTTTTATGCGTAAGTAACATTAGTTCAATGTACATTGTGCCAACCTATGTTATGCCTAATATTTTTATGGAAATACATAGGGAACCTTCATAAAGCTATAAGGCATTTGCTATGTAGGTGTAGTATAAAAAGTAAATTATTTCCTTATTGACTATAGGCTGTAGCACAAACTGTAGGCCGTTAATTTTTGCGTACGTGTCTCTTATACTATACCTTATGTCAATGGTCCTTAGGTCAAGATTCGTGTGCCGAAGAGCACGTACAAACCACCAAAGCTGACTCCTTCGCAGCAGAAGCTCCAGCAGACCTGCACGTGTGCTGATGATGAGAGCATCTGCTCCGACGACTGCGGCATACCGGGCAAGCATGACCACGGACCTCAGAACAAACTCAACTTTCAGGTAATTTAAGCGAATATACGCGAACCTCACATTGGCCCGGCGAACTCGGTTCCGGTGCATAGAACGATGGATTTTCTATAGGCGGAACCTTGTTAATGGCCTTGTTAATGGCTTAGTACTGTGCTACTGTTTACAAGCCCATTTTTGTTAATGTAGCTGTACGATTCCCGAAAATAAATAAAATAAAATAGAATCAGGATACGGTAATGGATGGATGGTTCCTCAACAATGTCTGAACTACTGACCCTACAGCAAAACTCCAGCCTTATTTATGTTTCTGAAAAGTTGAACCCCTAAAAGGGAATAACAGATATGGAGTCACACATTTTAATTTTATTATAGCTACCTACTGCTGGGATTGGCATCATGTACCTAAACTGCACCATTTCCCAATGCCAACTCTTATTCTGCAGATCCCTGACGATATTTGCGAAGGGCTTTCCAACAGAACTGGTATGAACAGCGAGCTGGTGTACTGCCAGAAGGAACACCATAACGCCATGTGTGACATCTGCAACGTCACGCCAAAGGATGCCCCCAAGGGAGTCAAAGCACAGAAGAAACTGCACCCCGATAAGGACATCTTTGTATTGAAGATTGGGAAGCAGACTGATGAGCCTAATAGAACTGGCAATATAGAAGTAAGGGTTTTTCGGTATAACACTACCCACAATAGGTATTATTATATCTGTTTCAGGAAATTTGTGCAATCCTTCATTGTATACGATTACTGGAGAGTGTGTGAAATAAATTATATTAGGCACACAATTACAATTACATGGCAGCGGCAGCCAGTAATATGTTGACACCAGAGTTGTTTTGAGTTCATTAGGCAGTTACGAAAGGTGTCTACTAGGTTTTGCGCCCTGGGTCACGTACTCCTATACCAAAGAAGTAGAAACACGTTTGGATTTTACAAAAAATCGTATTTCTCTATAGTAGGTAGGCACATGGGCCGATCCATGATTAACTTGTATATTGTAGATTAGCTTGCTAGCTTAGCACAACTTCTCCGACCTGCTGCCATGGCTCTCATTTAGATAAAATGAAATAAATAAAATAAAAACATTATTTATTTATTTATTAGATGGATTTGCCCATGTAATACTAGACTAAAAGTTCTAGCATAAAATCTCACAATAGACAAAACCATGTGCCTACTTAAGTAATGGTGGGCGGGAGCCAGCCAGGGTAAAATGCAGCTTTGTATTTTTATTGTCAGGTTGAGCTGGTGACTCCTAGAGCGCCGGCTAAGCCGCGACCAGTCCCTCAAAACTGCCAAATGATCCAGTGTGAGGACACCGAAATGCCATGCTGCACCGGCTGCCGAGGCTGCTACGCGCGCCCCAAGCGGCGGCTGCGCCAGGCGCGGTGCTTTAACCTGTGTAACTAGCCTCCCCTTTTCCCTTGCTGCGCCAGCTGCCACCCGCGCCCAAAGCTGGGACTCTCTTTACCTAAGAGATAACTGCATAAACTCTCCAAAATGTTTACAAAAAAGAAAGAAAATAAACCTACCTATTATAAGATCCAACAACGCTAGCTTTTCTTGTTGAAAAAAAGTATGTACGAGTAGAAAAACTTTACCATAACCTCAGGAGGTCAATCGTTGGCGTAGCGCATGCGCTCCACATACAAATCCTGAATCGCGGTATCGAAGTGTTTTCGCCGAACCTCCTAAAATAAAACAGCAGTACCTACGTACACTGACATGAAAAGAGCCTTCATTTATTTTTGAGTAGGTAGGTAACTAACGTCAGATATGGCGCTCGCTACCCAGAGCCTTGGACGAACCCACAGCTCTATAGAAAGAAGTTAGATGACGGATATCAACACCTTCATTATATCAACAATCTGTTTGAGAAACAAAATATAAATCGTATGTTTTGAATGCCTAACAAACACACGTATACCAATTACCTGCATACGCAACTATCTCTTTTGGTGGCGTGCAATTTCATTGTTACATCAAGATTGGTCATATCAAGACCTAGCTGCATTGATAACGCAAAAAAAGCCTTAACTTGGTGTGCGCCTGATTATCGGTGAAAATGTCTCTGTATGTATAGTCTACACCTTCCGTTTGTGGCTTCCAAACGTACGGGAAAACGAACCGTATTATCATTTTCGTAATTCTTTCGCAACATCCATTTGCATTTTACAGCTTTGCTGTGTTTCGGAGGATTACACAGCTCAATCAATCAATCAATTTCGTACTTACAAAAATTACAATAAATTAAAGCACTTTTATGGCAACAACATAAGGTTATTATACAACCCACACTAGGTAATCCTGTGTCGTGGGTAGGTAGGTCGTAAAATGTGTGTACCGTTAAGTAATAAATAGGTATATTAAGTAGAGGTGCGCACGATTACGTAGACTGTAGGTTATGTTATGTATTTTAGTAATAAAATTACATTGTTAGTATGATTTCTTATGATGTATATATATATAATCTTTACCTATTTAAAGATAGTATGTTAGAAAAATATTTAAGTAAAAATAGTGCATGCATATATGGTTAGTTACAAATTATAAGTGGTTAATATTATGTACGTGTAGGTTTTTTGAATAGGTCGTTTTTTTTAATGCAGTATAATTTTCAAATCACCATTTGCAGCAACTGATCAGTGTCGTCGTAGGAGAAATTCAGTAGCGTTACAACAGCTTCAGCAATACCGTTTCTTGATTATTGTATGCCGCACTGAACTACTATCATGTTGTAAATGCGTGGATGGAGAGAACAAGGAAATCTCATTGCGAAGCTGGTGGAGAATGGCGTTGTAGCAATACGAAATATTCTTTGTCTCAAAAGATGAGTGTATTTCTTGGAAGAGAAAGTTGATTCGTGGGTTCAGTTTATATTGAATAGTCATTGAAAAAGGTCTATCCACAATGTAATCAAGGAAAAATTTATTTTGAGTGACACAATTCATAAATACGAGTTACTCTCTGAATCAGAAGGTAAACTTTGTTTTCGGTACTTTAATGCATTTGTAATATCATTATTCATTTGTTCCGATTACATTCACTATGTGTAATAAATAATAATATACCGTAAGGCCGACCAACCAGTAGGTAGTCGCCTTCAATCATGTCACAATTTTACAATCGACAAACTGTAATATAACTGTTTCAGCTCGATAATGTTACGAAACAAAAGCGTTAAACTGTAACCAACGTGCTTCTCTTCACAATATTCCGATAGTTCATGGTGTAGCTGGATAGAATACCTACATATGTATATCACGCCTTTATCCCTTGCGGGGTAGGCAGCGTGCTAGCGGCCGTAAAATAACGGTCGCCAACACCACGTCTGACAAATTGAGGGCTGGTTCAGATGATTCGTGCATTACTATAGTGACAGGTTGTCAGCCTGTCGCCTGTCGCCAAAAAATTCAAACACACATGAAACCCTTGAGTCACTCAGTCACCTCTTACGACATCCGCCAGAAAGAGATGGGCCGATGCTATTCTAAGCCGGCATCACACGGCAAATTCTAAACCAGCAGCACACGGCAGTACATTGTAGCTGGATACATTATAATGTATCGTTGTTTGTAATTTTATACAGTGTCATATGCATGCTGTAGCTCAATTTTCCTAACCATCGCATTATTCTAAGGTATTTGACAATACTTCTAACTTTCTGTATTTAATGATATTGTAGTAAAAGGATTTTTTTAACAACAAGTAAGGGACAAATTATCAAAAAATTATGTTGTAAGGGAAAAACTTCTAAACTACTGAAGTAACCCTAAATTTAAAAGGTCTTCAACATCTCATAATTTTCTGTCTTAACACCATTAAAATCGGCTGAGATTTGAAAAAAAAACGGAATTCAGAAGTAAAAAAAAAGTTTTTTTGCATTACCTACTGAAAAGTATGCAAATGTCGTAAGGGACATTTGACGAGATCAGAAAATTGTTTTGCTTGCTAGGCTGCTTCAGTTGGGAAACAAATTGCAGGTTTGTACTTGATGTAGACCACTAGGAGCACCACCAAGAACTTGCCCAGCCCAGCAAACTATAGAAGATACAGATATGGCTCCAAATTAAAATTTGTTCAGATTGATGGGCTGTTTCTGTTGGAAAATAGACACTGAAGGTTTCGATTACCTGACGTAGACCACTAGAAACCCACCAGGAACTCAGCTGAACTATAGGAGATATAGCTCCAAAGCAAAAGTTGACGAGTCTTTCTGATGGTCAATGGACATTGAAGGTCTCGAATAGGTTTTTGATGTAAGTAACCAAGAGCTCACGTCAAGTTAAAACAATTCATTAATAGCATAAGTTGTTCAACATGATAAACTGTTTCGATGGTACACACAAGAATCAAAAATCGTTATTTTGAATGGAGTATATTACTGCCACAACAGTTAGCTAACTGGCTTGATTGATATTGTGTTACTCCTAGAGCATGTAAATTTTAGAACGATGATGTAAAGTAATAGCTTTTATCATTTTAAAGTATCACGGGTAACAGTTTGACATACTTCTCCTACATACATGTTGACAACTCTTGCCAACATTCTTGTTTCTGTGCTGGCAACACGAGAGGTGATATACGACAACATCCGACAATGACCAACAACAATCTTCAACATTTTAAAATTGTTGGCAACATTTGGCAGAAGTCGTCAACATGTATGTAGGAGCCCATATAAATAAGTAGGTAGGTACATAAAATATATTTCAAAAAAGACTGTTGCTAAATTAAAATGTTAAGTTACAATTAGGTACATTCTACTACTAAAACAAAAGACTAGAAATAAGATTTTTGAATAATATTCAACTGTAAACTTTTAGCCGGAAGATCGTAGGAAGGCATGTATTGTGTGGTGCGGGAGCGGTCTAGACGGGTGAGACCGGCCTAGTTCTTTGGCTGCGGCTTCACCACCTCGCACTTGCCGGGGGTCACGGGCGTGGGGTCCTCCGAGAATAGTGGGTTCTTTACCTCCATGTCACCAGTCTGTAAAGGAAATAGTACCGCTGATTTATCTACTTTAATTTACGACTGCACATTAGTCGTATTCGTTTTTTGCATGAATGCGAATTTAGGACATTTGAATACCGTAAAAAAACATTCAAATGTATAGGTAATCACTCATTTATATGTAAACAATAATTATGACTGCCACTTACAGTAGCAAATCCTGGACACTCATAGACCGTGTAGTCTCCCTCCTCATTTTCTTCTTCAGACTCGGGGTCTGACACAGAGTTAGCACGTTGTTGCTCTAGACCGTTCCTGAAAGTAAAATACGCAGATTGTTTTAAAATACGTAAACAGGTAGTAATAATTTTAAGTTGACTGGAGAGTCTCGTGCGGGCCTTGACCGGTCGTGACTGCGCCCCATATTAATTATTGTCCGCTCAGTTAAAATTTAAATTTAGAAATGAAACAGTAGGTTCCTAGTGTTTCTGATTTGTTTGTTTTGTGTGAGGAGGTTGCAGGTGCCTGTCACGTCAGCCTGCTGTCCACCAGCGTCTCCCCGCGCGGAGAAGCTGGTTAACAGCAGTTACCAGGGGGCCACGAGGAGGTGTGACTTGGAGTTGAGTCCACTTGCTGCACACCGGCTTGAAACATTAATACTACTCTCCTAGTTGTATCCCTATTCCGCACCGATACACAACTATAGAACCCCCTACCCTTACCCCCTTACCTTACTATGTATGTATTAATTTCGTTAACTCGTCTATCGTTATCGATGGGATTCTTAGCTAGGTGATCAGCTAGGCCCCAACCAGCTACCTTCAGAGTACTTAACTGGTCCGGACGAGATGACGAACGACTCATAATATTTAAGTAACGATGAAATAAGTATCTACAGTATAAAGTTTTGATTTTCTATATTGTTTGTGAAAGAGCTTAATTTGAAGTTCCAGACATACCTACTTCCAGATAATTTCAATATGACCTGCTGGTAAATCGACCGCTGCATATTTCAATGTACTTAGAGGTGATTTTTGTTGTTGTTGTATGTACCTTTCCATTGCGATGATCTGTTGTTTCTGGTGCTGGTAGTGGTACATGTGGGCAGAGTGGGCTAGCTTGCGGTCGCCCGAGGAGTCGACAGTGGGCCCCGTCACTCCGTACGCCGGGTAGTCTACATCCGCCGCGGCCTTCGCCCGTTTCGACAAACTGTAGCGAGAAAACAGTTGGTGAGTAAAACCTTTGACGGGTAGGTAGGTAGGTATTGTTACGGTACACCACAATCTAGGAATCTTACGAAAATAAAATCCATATACACTCGTGTAATTTCGCAGGGAACGATTAAAGCGCGGTAGCCCAGATGGCAGAGGCGTCCGTCCCTATTAAAAGCGATGGTCGCATATTCAAGTCCTACGTGTGGTGGAAGATTACACAATTTTTCTAAAAGCCAAAAACGATACTCACGTGTACCATCCAAAACCGAATCCAACGATAGTCATAGCCAGTGCGGTGCCGACAGCAGCGATCAGTGCTACTCCGTAGATGGACTCGGCGGGATCAGAAGTCGACTCCAGAACGTGAATGTGATGCTGCTTTGACGCGTCTCCCTCCTCATGCGACCTACACAGGATTTAAATCAAGATGAAAATAGATGTACCGGTGTATCTACCTACGAGTATTACCTAATAATATTAAATTAGACTTAAGGAGAATTTGCAATAAGTTTTCCAGTTTCCGAGTCCGTCAACACTTAAAGAGCCATACCTAAAACAGGTACCTAGGTACAGTTGGATTCGTCATAATTTCCTGAAGCAAGAAACCAGATTTTGTATGTCTCTCTAATGCAACGGCAAAGAAAGGACAGTCGCCTTAAATAAACGCGTAGGTAGGTACTTAGATAAATTAACATCGTATATTTGTACTTACGATCCAGCCTTCAATTTTCGTATGTCGGACTCCAGGAGGTGCTTTTGTTTGCTAAGGTTGGGATTCTGTCGTGTCTGTCGCGGTGGCTGCAACAGCATCGCCACCCGAGGAGACGCCCCCAGCTTTATGATGGCTTTAAAAAACGTTAATGGTTTCGATCACAAAAACCTACTGATACTCGTCAACATCATATTATTATAATTTTTCAAAAGCTTGTCGTCTACTTACGCGCTTGTCTGTATAGTTTTGAAACTGGCTCATAATATCCATCTTCCATTGGAGTCAATGCAAACTTTTTTCGATTGTCGCTGCTAGACTCATCACCATCCGGCAGCACTCGGTCCTGGTCAGATGTCAGAACAGCAGAGTCTCGTTTTGCCTCTAACTTTGTCTTGATTACGTTCAGCAATGGCTCTTGAACTTCTTTTCTCATAGGCTTCACATTTTCTTTGTTTGGTTGTATAGGCTCGAGGTCGTAACCTACATCTTGATTATTCAAAGAAGTAAGCATCTTTTGCAAGTATATATTGTGTGCAAACCAAGTAAGTAAATCAGCATTGTATGGTCTCATCAGTTCGTCGTACTCGTCCATCTGGTTGATGCGGTAGATTTCCTGTTTGGATAAAGTGTTCGTGAAATAAATTAGGTAGGTACCTAGGTACCTATAATTAAGGCTCTATCTCAGGTCTCCTCTACCTTCCGGTTTAAAATTCAAATAAAATTCGGAAGTCATGTCTAAGCTTGTCAAAGATTATTTTATAGATGAGTTTTAACCATTTAAAATAGGTAATCTTAAAATACGTACCTACATACCATCAGTAGCAGTTCAACCTACCCATTTGCTGGTTATTAATTAGTAAGGTCTTCAAAGACAGTCGTAATGTTTTTAAGTGCATATCTCGTAATGGTTACAATTGATAGCTAAGCTCTCATACAAAATATTGTTCGTATGGAAGTACTCCACACGTGTAATGGGTTGGTGTTAGTTGACAGTTATAACCAAATAAGTTTTTCATATAAAATATTTGTAACGTTTTGAAGCGATATCTCGTAATGGTTACACTTGACAGCTGAGCTATCAATCAAAATATTGTTTGTATGGAAGTACTCTACGCTACTAATAGGGTGGTGTTTGTTGACAGTAAAAAAACGTAGGTTTTCGTATTAAACAGTCGTAGGTAATGTTTGCGTATCTCGTAATGGTTACACTTGACAGCTAGCTGTCATACGAGTTATTGTTTGTATGGAATTACTATACACAATAATTGGCATTAAAAACAGGCAACAACGTTCCATACATTTCCCGCAAAGCCCTTTATTGCTTAGTAATTATTTTTCAAGTAATATGGTCCCGTATTTATAAACCTTACTCAACTCTGAGATCGATCTTAAGTGCGACTTTGAGATGCTGTGAGTATTGACTGACATTTGTCGTATTTAAATTATCTATCGTCTAGTATTTAAAATTGTTAATATCCGACTTGTGGTTAGTGATGTACCTTGTTCAACCAATCATTGTCGTTCTGTGGGAGTGGTACAACAGGGCTGTCGTCATAGCCTGCATACTGTGGCAGCACCAGCGGCGGCAGCAAGTAATCGAGCTGCAGCTCCCGCAGCGGCGGCCCGCGCAGGCTCCGCTGGTCCGGCCGCGCGGACGTGGGCCCTAATGAATCATACACAGTTAATATAAGGTGTAAAAATGTTAGCTGCAAATATTTCAAGAGGGGAATCAACCTATGAAACTGAACAACTTTCCCCAAGAAACACAGGTCGAAATATGAGAAAATATTTTTTGGGCCTCCCATAAAATTTGACTTGGTCGGTTGGTAATTTGGTATTGTCGGTCCAATTTTTTTTCATATTTAGACCTATGTTTGCAGCAATTTTTTTTTACACCTTATGTACCAAAATTCAGAAGAATTTAATAAAATATAAAAAAAAACGAATGCACAAATGTTATGTTTTTTGTTTTTAATATTCTTACAGACTTTCAGATTTTTTCGACTTACGAAATTCGTACGGATTTTCATTATCAAGATATTTCAGTATTACGCAACACGTTTTCTCGGGATCACGTGTCCCTATACTGCAAAACATTATATTGCCCAGCATGACAATGCCGACACTAGGATGTACAATCAAAAATCTATGTTTGCAAATTTTCTGTCCGAATCTGTGAAATGAGGTAGGTACATAGTTATAGTTAATGTTTAACTATAACTAACTATTATTGTTGCATTACTCATATTTCATCATACAATAATTGTGAAAGCGAAAGAAAAACTACTTAGATTTATTCTTACTATTAATTGATTAGGTACAATTCCGAAGCTACTTGACTGATTAAATTAGAAGTAGTTTTTGTCATATGCTTCCCTATTATATACTATCTACTAATATTGTAAATGCGAAAATAGCTCGTGTCTATCTGTCTGTTACGCTTTCACGGCCAAACCACTGAACCGTCTTCATAAAATTCGACACAGAGAGTACCTAAGTACCTACCTAAGATATTGAAAACAGACATAGGCAAATTAAATACCAAATTTAATGGTATAAATAAACATTAGTAAATAATAGTAGTATAATACGTACTGGTAAAACTTGCTGAGAAATCTGATTATAGTTTCTAATTCGGCATATTATGTATTAATATTAAAATTTGCCGGACTGTAAGAAAAACAATGATTTTCATAATCTACATAAAGTTTGTTTTTATTTTACACCGCATAATTATTATATTTTGAGAATTATGTATATAAATAGCAGTAATCCTGGTTATCCGGCAACACTGGACTGGTCAATTAATGACGTCACGTCATTGCGCCCGGTCTTTTTCGTGTTTCATACAAGCCCATACAAATCAGTCCTTTGACAGCAGCAACAGCGCTGCTCCCTCCGGACTCGTGGCCCCACCGGCAATCCCCACTAGTGGGGCCACAAGGATTTTTTAGTCTTGATTGCTCCACTGTAGTGGATCAGTGGGGACACGAGGACTTATAAGTACTTATGGCCCCACATATGAATGTTGAAATACTGGCCAAGCAATTCAAATAATACCGTGTCTATTACTTGTCACTGATATTTCAAAGAAGACACTGTCAAACACGCTATTCGCATACAAGTGGGATGACAACTTATTATACTTTTTAAGTTTACAATACAAAATCTATCAGATCAACATCGAGGTAATATGTACTAGCGTACTAGAGAAGGCACCGCAACTTCACTTTTTGTAACACGCGTTAGAGCGCATGCTCTCTAGCTCGCTCAGTTTGAGCCCACCGCTTGCCGCGACGTCACGTGTCAGTGCTAGTATCAAAATGCCTGCCTGTATACTAAGATACTGCTCAAACAGTTCGAGAACCACAAGCAAAGCCCAAGGAGTAACATTTCATGTGTAAGTTATCTAATTTTATCAGTAAACCATGCATCGGAATATTATTTTCATAATTTTGTAAAAATCACCGCGGGCTCGGAAGCGGCGGCCATATTTCGGCGAAAATCATAGATTAACAACATTACAGTATGTACAGACGTGACACTTCAGATGAGTAATTTTAATGAAAAACAGTCAATTTGCTAGGAAATGTTATTGTAGTATAGTATTGTAAATATTTATACTTTTAACTGACTACGCAAAGTGAAAATGAGGTTCAACTTAATAAATATTTACGTTCTTGCTGTTTATTTTTATTTGAACTTGTTTAAAGGTTTCCGCATCCGGGCCATGAAAAAAGAGAGGCGTGGATTAAATTTGTACAAAAAGATCTAATTTTTTAAATAAATTTTCTCTATCATTAGTTCCTACTGACAGTGTCAAGTAGACGAATTGCACAAATTGTCGCATCTGCGCGCATTACTCGTTATCTATGACTTTCACCGCGGCTCCCGCGCCTCCCGCGCGGGCCCCGCCGCAAGGTCGCGCGCAATGCTTTCATTGGGAATAGCTACTCCAGTACTTTAGTACATATTACGAGTACCTCGATGCAGATCAAAGATAATGTTGTTTATTTAAAGTTTGTTTTCCCGATCGCTACAACTCCATCACTTGAATCGAGGTTCTCGGTCTCGCTTCAATCCCATAATTAGCAAGTAGTCTGGCTTGTATTAGTTACGAGATGAACGAGTTACTGTCAATTAAAATGTAGATCTCGTCAAGACCTACAATTCCCTCTTAGAAACTGATATCCTAGCATGCATAGTTCGCGAGATAAACGAGTTTAAAGCTTGACAGCTGTCATTTAAAATATAGATCACGTCAAGACCTGCAACTCCATCTTAGGAACTGATATCCTAGCATGCATAGTTTGGGAGATAAACGAGTTTAAAGTTTGACAGCTGTCAACCAAAATGTAGATCTCGTCAAGACCTACAACTCCATCTTAGAAACTGATATTCTAGCATGCATAGTTGGCGAGATAAGCGAGTTTAAAGTTCGCAGCTGTCAGCTAAAATGTAGATCTCGTCAAGACCTACAACTCCCTCTTAGAAACTGATATCCTAGCATGCATAGTTTGCGAGATAAACGAGTTTAAAGTTTGACAGCTGTCAACTAAAATGTAGATCTCGTCAAGACCTACAACTCCATCTTAGAAAATAATATTCTAGCATGCATAGTTTGCGAGATAAACGAGTTTAAAGTTTGACAACTGTCAACTGAAATGTAGATCTCGTCAAGACTTACAACTCCCTCTTAGAAACTGATATCCTAGCATGCATAGTTTACGAAAGAAACGAGTTTAAAGTTTGACAGCTGTCATTTAAAATGTAGATCTTGTCAAGTCCTACAACTTTCTCAAAAAAGCTTGTTTAGCATACTGCATACGTGCTGGCCCCTAAGTCCGCAAAAAGAAAATCGTTTCAGTTGGATGTCGATTGGATCTCAGTTGGATGATTTTAGTCAATTCGTAGTCTGCCAACAGTTTGAAATATAGAAAAATCACAATGGCAATTGAATGACAGTTGAATTTCGATGGTGTTACAATGACAAAAAATAGCACACTTGGGGCCCAGGTGATGGGGCTTCGCCCCTCGGTGTACGTGGCCCGATGAGCACTATAACACATTGCAGATTTATATCCATTTTATTATTATTAAGTAGCACTTTTGTGCTCAAAGGTACTAACTTATTACTTATAATTTTAGTGAAGATTAATAAAAAAAGGTTACATTTTAAAATCACAGTGGGGTCATCGAAACCATAATACAATATTTTTATAAGGACTGATGGCCCCACAAAGAAGTGGAGCAAACAAGACTGAAAAATCCTTAGGCCCCACTAGTGGGGATTGCCGGTGGGGCCACGAGTCCGGAGGGGCGCTGTGCCGGGCGTACGTACTACGCCCGGTCCCAAAACAAAACTTAAACGAACAATACTGACAACGTCCATTTTTTGTAATTATAAAACGCGCAATTAAATTTTATTTGACATAAGCAACGCAATTGCGATTGCAAAACGATTGCGATGTTTATGCTTATTTGCTTAAACAAATGGATAAATTTTAATTATGTTCACTAGGCAAAAGGAGCTTTTCGACATTTTTAACTACCTATAAATCAATTAATAAGAAAAGAATAAGAATAAGAAAAGTACTATTCACAATTGTGTGAATAGTAAAAGCAAATTTTTTTTTATTCGTTATTGTTTCGACATTACACGTCAAAAACAAAAAAACGTTATTGCGCCAAATCTCGAGTTTGGTCGTAAAGCAAGTGCGTTGCTTTATGCTTCTGCGGGCAGTATATTGAATGTAAGGTATATACATAAATAATAGTTTTTTGGCAAAATCTAGGTATTTACCATCGAGGTAATATGTACTAAAGTACTGGAGTAGCTATACCCAATTAAAGCATTGCGCGCGACCTTGCGGCGGGGCCCGCGCGGGAGGCGCGGGAGCCGCGGTGAAAGTCATAGATAACGAGTAATGCGCGCAGATGCGACAATTTGTGCAATTCGTCTACTTGACACTGTCAGTAGGAACTATTGAATGATAGAGAAAATTTATTTAAAAAATTAGATCTTTTTGTACAAATTTAATCCACGCCTCTCTTTTTTCATGGCCCGGATGCGGAAACCTTTAAACAAGTTCAAATAAAAATAAACAGCAAGAACGTAAATATTTATTAAGTTGAACCTCATTTTCACTTTGCATAGTCATATTGACTGTTTTTCATTAAAATGACTCATCTGAAGTGTCACGTCTGTACATACTGTAATGTTGTTAATCTATGATTTTCGCCGAAATATGGCCGCCGCTTCCGAGCGCGCGGTGATTTTTTACAAAATTATGAAAATAATATTCCGATGCATGGTTTACTGATAAAATTAGATAACTTACACATGAAATGTTACTCCTTGGGCTTTGCTTGTGGTTCTCGAACTGTTTGAGCAGTATCTTAGTATACAGCCAGGCATTTTGATACTAGCACTGACACGTGACGTCGCGGCAAGCGGTGGGCTTAAACTGAGCGAGCTAGAGAGCATGCGCTCTAACGCGTGTTACAAAAAGTGAAGTTGCGGTGCCTCCTCTAGTACGCTAGTACATATTGCCTCGATGGTATTTACAAGTTTAAATACTTACAATTAAATGTATTGCAAGCAAGCAAGTTATCCGAATATGGCACGATCAATTAAATCCGCTGAGCTTCAAAGGTGTGGACTATGGGACGTGCCACAATTATTACAATCACAGCACATAATTAAAGCTACGTAGGTTCGCTACGTGTTGCGCTGCGTAGAGCGAAGCATCCGGAAATTTCTGCTCATTTGTTTTCCATCAAATATGAGGTAGGTAGGTAAGTACATTTTTCATAAGATATAACAGTAGGGTCAAATATTTAATCACCCTTCATGCCTCGGTCCCGTCGCTTCAAAATCGTCTTCGTCGTCTGTTTAAAGAAACACTGGAAGTAGGCGAGTACAGTATATATTTATCTATCGTCAGTTGTTCGAGCGCGAGTAGGTAACAGGTGGTAGGTACGAGTTGGTAAAAAAGATTTTTCTCAACTGTCGTTTGTACGGCGGCCGTTGCACAAACCCGAGTGGAACGTTGAAATATGACTGAACTGAAAACGTGTCTAATGAGCACAGCGTAGAAACGCACAATAAATTCGCAACGATGGCACGGAAGGAAGCGTTTTATCACCAGATGATAAGCGAGTACTATAGGTAAGTATAATTTAAATAAATTTAGACGTACCAGGAGGGCGAGCTATAGCGCTCGCTGCCACTGCAGCCACCAGCAGCAGCGCAATCAGCGTTTGCATCCCGTGGCAGCTGGTCCACAGTGCGCGTGCAGTGTGTTTACTGCCCGCACCTCACCGCGCCCGCCGACCTGAGCCCCTGACGTCTCCGGTGCCCGCTGGCGCACCGACGTCACGCGCCGATCGATACGCCGCCTACATCAACACTTTGAGTTCATTATCCACACCTAGAGCATCGTAACCACCCATTTGCGAACCATAACCAACCAGAATGCGCATTTTTTAACATTGTCCGAGTTCCCCTTTTTCCTAATGGCCAAACTATTTCGCCAAACTGATTTGGCTATGAGGAACTCTATATCCTTATGGCCAAACTTTTAAAAGTACAAGGAATACAGAGATGATTTCGTTTTACATTGCCAACTACAACTTTTACATCGCGAAATCACCATAGGACATTTTTTGGAGAAGCTTAGATAATTTTAAGATTTTCTTTGACAACAAATAGTTCTTTAAAATATTTAGCTTGATTCATCTCTAACTTTCGCATACGGAATATTGCTACGACTGATTTACCATTATCTATCACATTTTCTATAAGGTACTAAGTACCTACCAACTCGAATTTGTTATCCAACGTCAAGAGTACTTGATTGATTAGGTTTGTATACATAGATGTAGTAGAACGTGGGATACAATGAGTGCATGCGGAACAATAATAAAAACAATAGAAAAAAAGTCTTTAAATCAAGCTTCTATTAATGAATGTTTACTATGTTTCAGAAATGTCCACAAAGTAGTAATTTGACGCCATCGATGGGATTCGAACCCACGTCTTCTGAATAGCCGGGTGTGACGTGTTAACCATTACACGGAAATGTGATCCCCTTGTTTCGTTTTTATATTTTTTCCTTACTTGAATACTTGCGAGTAGCGTAGTGCTACCTATGACTTTGTAGTAGAAATACATAGTTTGCGTAACTCCACTCAACTGACAACATTACGTACCTACTTATGTACAAGTTGACGAGAGATGGAGTTTTTCCCGATTTATATAAGGTGTAAAAATATTAGCTGCAAATACTCAGCCCATGAAACCAAACAACTTTTCCCAAGAAACATAGGTCGAAATATATTTTTTTTTTTCGGACCTCCCATACAAATTGACTTGGTCGGTTGGTAATTTTGTATGGGTGGTCCAAATTTTTTTTCATATTTCGACCTATGTTCCTTGGGGAAAGTTGTTCAGTTTCATGGGCTGGTTGACCCCTTAAAATATTTGCAACAACTTTTTTTACACCCTTTATTTTGTACAAATCTCTACAAGATAGTAATTACGTCTAGGTACTTGATGTTTTAATCAAACACTAGATATTGAAATTAACTTAGTGTTTCAAAGTTACTACAAACAAAACAGGCAGAAAAAATTCACGCCACCACCGATAGGATTCGAACTCACGTGTTCTGTCTGACTAGCCGGGTCAGATGTGTTAACCCTTTATAGGTCAGATTTTTTTTGGGGTGGATATGAATTTTTGGTATTAGGCTTAGTTTAGGGGTACATAAGGATCAGAAATTTGGTGAAATAAACTAGTTGTTTCATTCGCTGAAATGGAAAGGCAACTACGTAAAAAAAAGAGTCAGCGTTTCCTATTTAGGTACATACAACACCTATTCCTGAAGTGGTAGATTGGAATAAGTAACCTAAGTTATCCAAATTTATAATCCGTGTCATCCGTACTTAACCATAAATAAAAATATACATAAAAATTAAAGAAATAATATGCCATTTTGGGTTTTTCTTTCTGCCACCCCAGGATTGTAACTAATCGGAACTGGTTATGACCGTTGGAAGTTTTCTTCCTAGCGGCCACTGATTTCAAACTTGACAGATGGGTGTGTATCAGACAAGTTTGCTTTTCGGGTATTTATTTTTACTTTTTAGCAAATTATTTCAGTATATGACAAATTTACATATTTAAATATTAAGAATATCCGAAAAAAAAGCTAGGTAAGAACAATATTATATCAATCATATCATCAAATGTTGGCGTACGAAATTCAGGTCAAATTTAGTTATTGTAAGTATGTACAATGGTATCTAGTTAAATAAAATTAATATCGGATAAAACAAATTAACTAACAAAATTGACATAACAAAAAACAGTAACAAGAAAATTAATTTGAACTTTTAATTTAAATAAAGTTACAACATTTTAATCAATATTGTGAACATGCAGTTACAGGAAACTAATATCATCATCACATAAATAGTCTTGAAAACTGTAATAACAATTTTACAGTAATATGCGGGCCAGTGCTGATTTGAATTTGGATGGCGTTATAACACAATGAAGACACTTTACTCAGACACGGAATTATTTATACAAAAACAAGTATTGAAGACATATTAATGATAAAATCACAAGGAATAACGACAAAAATATTGAAGACGTATGAAATATAAAAAATATACATAAAGAATGAGCATGCTGGAGACGTATTGTATAAAAACACTGAAGAAGACATTTTAGTGAAGATGAGGTTGTATGGACGGAAGATCTTCGCCTGTCCAATGGACGAAAAATAACCCTTCTCCAAATTATTGATATTGATGATGATGAAATTACAAAGAATGGAAAAAAATGCTGAAGACGTACAAATTAATAAAAACACTAATGAAGATATTTACTGAAGACTAGGCTGTATGGTCTTAAGACCTTTGCCCGTCTAATGGACAAATAAAATTAATTAAAAAAATATCTGTCATTCATCATATAGTACCTATACGATAGTATAGAATGTTTGGGCCAGTTTGGGCCCCTGGTTTGGGCTGAGCCTGAGGAAACTTTCCAAGGGCGGCCCCGGAAGGAAGGCACGGGCATGGCCGCCCTTTACTTACAGATCGTTTTTTCTTTATCCACTCGTTCAAAATGGAAAATAGATCAAACTGTTTCTCGTTTTGAAAATGTGATCATTTCTTTCTTTTAAAAACTTGTGTCTAAAATGGTGACTGCCGTGGGATAAAAAACGATCTCAGTTTGGATCAATAACTTGCACATCACATCAAATCTAAGTTTTTCGTCAACAAATCTAGTTGCAATGAAGTTCCATAGAAGATGTGGTGACAGAGTCACTCTGCTTAACGAAAATTCTACAGCAGTTCGTAATTTTGTAGAATTTAATCATGGGTTGATTTTAAGTGCAGAACCACTTCAAGATGATGTTATTTTTGAAGTTTGCATTGATAGAAAGGTATGTAAAACAGCTATTTAGTCACATCCATCCATTATAATCCTATTAATCTTCGCATTTGTGAGCCGGAATACTGTGAATGTGGGTCTATAAATGATTTGAGGCACCTACTATCAGTAGCATCATCTTATTTAAAAAAAAATGCCTTTGCCTGAGGCTTCAGGTTGAATAGATCTAAGTATGAACCGAGCTATGCTGTGCTGAACCGTACAATACACTGTTGTTGTTTTTGTAGTGCCTATCAACTAAACTTATCTACTACACTGAGGGTTGTTTCAATAACTGGTGTTTAGGTACTCTTCGGGGTGCAAGAGCCTTAAAAGCTTGTTCTCAGAAACCCTCTTCCAGCTCTCACACTGACTATTTCAGCTTTTATAAAGTTATCCGAAATGCAATCCATAATGCCTCTTAGTTTAGTGCTTGCTGTTGGTGAATTTATTGTCTCTCTTGTTGCGAGAAATTCATTTATTTATTTTAAATATATTATGGAACACCTACAGTGCTTATAATATATTTTACATTCTTTTAGATTATTTTTAGCACAATGTTCTAATATACAGGGTGCAAAAAAATTAGGGCTTGAGATATTATTTGATAGAACAGGGTTTGGTCCTGAGAAGACCAACAGCCACTGCGACCTTTGCAGCCCTATTGTGGCAGGGGAGATTACAAACCTAAGGATTTTTTGTTTATCTACCACTTGTAATAAACCGAACAAAATGAAATAACAATAATAAACTTTGGAAATAACAAATAAAAAGTAGTTTTAAAAAACAAGACAAAATTTCCTAGATGCATGTTTTATAGTATTCAGTGGCTTTATTAGAATGTCTGCAACATTTTCGTTGCTAGGCACATACATGAAATGATATTTAATATTAATATGCTTAGTATGTTTACTATTTTCATTGCATTCAATCATTTTAATGGTGCTTCGACTGTCGATCAGCAACTATGTATCAATGTTTTTGTCTGCTAATATAACTTTTACGTAAAGTAGCTCCTGCCATCGCTGCTGCAATAAATTCTGCCACAGCTGTTGAGAGCGAAACTGATGTCTGCTTCTTGGAGAACTATGATATCAGATTATTTTTGTGAAATATGGCACATCCACTTACACTTTTTCTTGCTTGTCTTCTGACCAGTCTGCATCGGTAAAAGCCAGTAAAGTAGGTGTTTCACTGTCATCATACGAATATTCTATATCAACAAAACTATATCAAAATAGTTACAACATAATTGTTACAAAAAAATTGGTTTGAATGTTTTTTTGAGATATTTTTAATATCAAACCAATCGAGTCATACGACAGTATAAATATGTACTAGACAATATCTTTTACATATCTCATGCTCTGAAAGTAGGTCATTACTGACAAAAAACACGACCTGTAAGTTCAACTTACAGGCGAGGTTTTGAAACTAAGCCTGTAAGTAATTTTAAATATGGAACTAGAAAAAGAACCAATAGAATCGCGTCAATTAAAAAGTTAAAATAAGTTTCTTCTTATTTTTAATAGGAGTTGCGTCAATTAGTTGTAAACGATTTTAAATTTCGAACTGGCCGCTATGAATTGTGTTGCTTGAACGCAGGAATTATATTTTTAATCTGTATTTTTATAACCTTAATAAATGAGTTTGTCGAATTATTACTCAATATTACAATAACGAAATTAAAAATGACTAATATCCCTACGATCAGAAAAATGTCTACTTTATGTTAGGATACTTTTCTTTCATATTAATTCAATATTTTTCAATCATAGAAAAAAAAGTTTAGTGGTGCAATTTGAATACCTGACGATACAATCATCATTTATGGATCGTTTTCTTGTATTTATCGCTTTATTTTACTCTTTTTTCATTCGATATGTAAAGCAGTATACGTACCACGGATGTAACATCAATAACAACCTCGGAAAGGTACCGCCCTCGCTCCGCTCGGGCGTTAAAAAACCTCGGTTGTTATTGATAGCTTACATACCTCAGTACGTAATCTACTATAAATGTGTTATAATTTTTTTTGAGGTGTTGGTAGCATCAGTAACAGGTTTTAAAATTGAATCGAAAGTAACATTTTCCTTCAAAAGCGCGCCTTAAAACCACATTATGAGAGACCGCATCATATACAATTGCAAATTCGCATATGCATTTGCATATTCAAGTTATGTTCATCGCATATTGCATCACATCGCATTTTCTATTAAAAATTTTGTTATGGTGGTGGTATATTTATATCAGGTTTTCAATATATTTTGAGCCAGTGCATCGTTTTTTGTTCCCTTTCCCCATCAACTATAAAACTAAAATCACACAAAATATCAATAGAGATAATTAAAACTGTTTTTGTCTTTTTCAGGTGAATGTTTGGAACGGAAGTCTTGAAATTGGAGTTACAACATTAGACCCCGAAT
The DNA here is from genome assembly GCA_029255805.1 of Keiferia lycopersicella. Taxonomy (NCBI): domain Eukaryota; kingdom Metazoa; phylum Arthropoda; class Insecta; order Lepidoptera; family Gelechiidae; genus Keiferia; species Keiferia lycopersicella. The sequence continues at coordinate 10,228,894 of JARACZ010000006.1, read as the reverse complement.
ATATAGAACTTCCAGCAACTGCAACAAAGTTAAGGAATACAGCATGGGTAAATGTTTTTAATTAATTACCTGATTAAAATAGAAAATATAATTCAGCAGTTCACCCTGTTTATTTTCTGACTTAGTTGCATGACTAGCAAAATTTCTTTTTTTGCAGATAATGTCTGGTAGTTCGATAGTGAAAGATGGTGTAACTCTTGTCAATTCTTTCGGGCCTGAGCTGGATACACTTAGAGAAGGAGATTGTTTAGGTGTGATGCGAACTATGAAGGTAAATTATATTAAAATGTATTCCTATCACTTAGGCTTGTAAATAAATGCTACCCTCTCTTGATTCTAATATGTACTTACTTGTCTTTCCAGGGGGAACTAATGTTTTATGTTAATGGCAGATGTCTCGGTATTGCAGCCACGGATTTGCCACCTAAAGTGTTTGCAGTGATAGATTTATACGGTCAGTGTGTGCAAGTTTCCATCATGCACTCGAATGGCATGAGGCCTATAATGGAGTGTGGCATAGATCAGGTTTGTGTTAAAGTATCCTATAACCGTGCAATGCTTGCCTTTTTTACTCACACCATCTTTTGTAGGGAAAAACACTCATGAATATAGGTATTGACTTTTATAATAATAAAAACTACCACTTTCGTAATCCCAACATAATTAACAATTTATGCAGCAAAATTTTTAACAATTTGAAATTAATTAGGTAATAGGAAATGTTCAATAAAGTTGATAAACCTAATTGTCACGATAATTTGCATCCCCTCTTCAAAAAACTGCGCTAGGCGCACATAAGTGAGAACAAAATGGGGCATTCTAACCCAAGGGACTAAAAATGATTTGATTAGGAACATTAGTACAGGGCGTAAAAAAATGTTACACATTTCTTTTTATTTTCAAATGGTAGGAATGAGGTAAGTACTAGGTGTTAAATACTCAATAAAATAGCAGATATTAGGTAGTATTTCAGTCAAAAGCGTTTCATCTCTTGCAAATTAGCGTTTGATTGGCTGCAAATTAATAAGATGTAAAAATATTAGCTGCAAATATTTTAAGGGGTGAATCAGCCCATGAAACTGAAAAACTTCCCCCACCTGGCGTTCTGGAAGCTACAACGCTCACTTAAACAAGTACCGTGACCGAAATACCGGTACTTAACAGACCCGACCACACCACGACGAGCCTTCGATGGCGACGAGAAGTCCGAATGCCTGGCGGCCAGTCTCGAAGGCCAATGCATTCCAACACCCTCCCGTGCGACTTGTCTTTTCCCTCGACAGTCGACTCCGAAGTCAAACGGCTCATCTCCCTTCCCCTTCTAGCCCCCTTCTTACCGCCGTATTCAAAGTCCTTTATAAGCCAGGATCGGCCAAAGTAGGCCTTTAGTCGTACTCACATAAGTTCAATCACAAAATAGAGAATTTACAGAAGGACAGCTCGCCTCCTTTTCTAAAATGTATACCTACTCGCTAGGGTTGCTGCTTTTTACGACGATGAGTAGTGGCATACCAGCTGATTTTTGATGAGAGTCAGAATGGCAAGTGTACCTCAACTAATCCTCTTGAATTAATTGCCAAAAAATGTACCTAAATTATATATAGTACTACTTACCAGGAATAACCTCATGTTGTTTACATAACTTAAAAGTGTAGTCTAGAGTTATATTGGCGGTGTCGGTTGCTTGCTGGATGGTGCTGAGAGCCTCCTGCATGGCGTTGCATAGTTCTGGGAGCGTGCTGGATGGAACAAGGTGGTGCTGGGAATACATTATGTACCGGAGTACTTTTTCTTAAAATAGACGAACTAGTAAAGATTATTTTTATTCATGAAAAATAAATAAGGTGGGAAATCCAAAAATTTCGCACGATAAAAATATTAGTTTCAATCATACGTGGGTGTTATATTCCTTAAAAAATACATATTTTATTTGTTTTGTTACCAGCCACGGCCATTTCAATTATTAACATCAACATAATGAGTCAAAATAACAGACAACCGATCCATCGAATTTTTTTAAATTAGTGAAACAAAAAATGGTCGACGTATTTTTCCTTTTTAATATCTCAACTCAATTACAAATTTTCCGTGTACTGTAGGTACCAATATCAATTACTCCTAAAATAGGGTAATATTATGGTAATATCTATTTGACTTATGAAATAAATTATCCAAATTCATACGTAGGTAATCACGCATTTATTCTAATTTCTAACACATGAATATGTACAATTACCTACACGCTTTCTCTATCACTTAAATTGCAACCTTTATGGAAAAGTTGAAATAAATTATAAAAATTGGCTACTTATGAATGAAAGGACAATCCAGCATTGTTTCTGCCCACTGTTGCTTTTGCATCCAAAAACACTGCAACGTACCTTTATGCCGTAATACCTAGGTTAATCGTTTAGTTTCGGCGATTAACGTGAAAAAAAATCACAAAACGGTTGTTTTTATTTAAGATTAGATGTCGCTGTTGGTTTTCTAAAACACGCTATCGGTATGTTCTATCGATAACTATACATGGCTACTGGACACCTGCTTTCTACAGTTTTGTTGCATGTATAAAACATAAATCTGCCAGCAGACACCCTGTATAACTCTGCCCTAAAGTTATTTATCCTTGGGGCGACGTAGGTACATTGAAACCCTCGCTTTACTCAGGATTCTACTCTAAAATACTTCTTTCCGCTCGTGATTCAAAATAACGCCCTCGCTTTAAATATATCACTTTAGTTACGCACCTACACAAATCACCCCTTTATCCCTTGCGGGGTAGGCAGAGCGTTAACGATCGTAAAATTACGGTTGTTATCGCCACATCTGACAAGTATTGAGGGCCCCTTTAGATGATTCGTGCATAACTAGTGACAGATTGTCAGCCTGTCGTCTAAATACGTGTAATACGTGGTAATACACATGAAACCCTCGAGTCCCTTAGTTACCTCATACAACTCGCGTGAGAAGAATTGGAGTGATGCTATTCTATGCCGGCATCACACACTTTAGTTCCTTGTCATAAAAAACTACCTACCTACTATTTTTTTTTTCGCCCGTAGATTGAAGAAGACCCAAACAATGATGACACTCTAACATCAATTTCAATGGACGTGGCGGGTCTCCCTTCCGAGACTTCATACCCAAAAAAATCTCGTGATATTTCTATCCCTATAACATCTGAAGGAGCGTGCGCCTTGGGTGAGAATAAGTTTCCGTAATTTTTTAAAAACTGTTCGCCCGTTTGTAGCGTGAAAAGTCGAGCTCGCTTCGCTCGCGCCGCATGTGCTTTTGTACCTGTTTTGCTCCCCCGGTTAGTGTATGTGCTCCTCGCCCGTTTTTAGCGTGAAAAGTCGAGTTCGCTTCGTTCGCGATATGCGTGCTTTCTTTCTATCAATTTTACTCTCGCGGCTAGTTTTTGGCTCCACAGTCACAGGATGAAAAATCAAGATCGCTTCGCTCGCAACACGTATACTTTTATGCCTGTTTTATACACCCATTTAGTGCCTGTGCTCATCGCCCGTTTATAGCGTGAAAAAGTCGAGCTCGCTTCGCTAGCCATACATGTGTATTTGTGCCTGTTTTGCACCCCCGGTTAGTTTATGTGCTTCTCGTCCGTTTGTGGCGCGAAAAGTCGAGCTCGCTTCGCTCGCAATACGCGTGCCCTTGTGTCCACTTTTTCCATGCAGCTAGTGTTCTTTGTCCTTTGCAGCGTGAAAAGTCGAGGTCGGTTCTGTCGCGATACATACGTAGTTGTGACCAAATTTTAACATAAAAGTCGTGCAAAAATCATACAGCCACCCTTAAATTAACACACAAAATATCTGTAGCGCCCCTTGAGATTCTCGCTGACGAAACGACTGACTTCCGCTCGCGCATTGATCAACTCACATTGTGCTTACAATATGGTGATTTGAAAGATGCTAAACAACACAATGACATGTAGTTTTCTATTTTTTTTTGTATAATCCCAATACCAAAACCTGACTTCGCCCGCGGACTGTGCTATGTATTATTGTGTATGTATACAAATGTATTATTACTTTCAGTGGCCCAAGATCGTCTGCGATTTCATCCACGATGTGGAATTCTTGTCAAACTATCTAACAATAACAAGTAAGTAAGACTTTTTTACATTTCAAGTATTAAATTGAGTCTTAAAGTCTCGTCAACATCTCCACCTCGCGCCATAGCCACGTGTATGCAGACACTTTGAAACCGAAATTCTGACTCAGAGTGTTATTTAGAAGATCCACTTACCATAAATACATCCTATGTACGAAGCTGCGAGGCATGAGCTTTAGTCTTAATTCTGAAACTATTAGATTCGGAAACAACTGCAATATGGTTTTTTCGTATACTATGCAAATGCATGTTAGACTACTAGTTTCTTAGAAAAAGTTGTAGGTATTGATGAGACCTACATTTAAGATAACAGATGTCAAACTTAACTGTAATATTTATAGAGCTAGAGTTGTCTAGCATGCATAGTTGTAGTAGTTTTTTAGAAAAAGTTGTAGGTATTGACAAGGCCTACAGATGACAGATGCCATATTCAAATGTAATATTTCTCGGAAACTATGCATGCTAGACTACTAGTTTCTTAAAGAAACCCAGCTGACATTGGAATAAAATATTAAATTTAGTGTAACACTTTTGCTAACGACGATACTTTTACCAGTTTATATCTCCTTTATTGGGTGGAAACGCAACTAGGTTGAAACGAGGCGGGTGGAAATGAAACTGGGTGGAAACGCAACCAGGCCGTCCTGCCCATCGCCACTTCAGTTTGAAGATTTGTTTTATAACATATCTGGCTTTTGTCGCTATCCTTATTTCAAACACGGTGTATAAGGTTGTAAATATTTATTTGGATTTTTGCAGGTCTGCGGAGCGGGCCAGGCCTCTCGATGATTACAATAATGGCGTTGTGATGACCCACCGACCGTTGTACGACAATGAGCTGTTCGAAATTCGTATAGACCGATTGGTTGACAAGTGGAGCGGCAGCATTGAGGTATTTTTGAGTTCAACTCATCCACAGCAATAAAGCCCCCGTCTCATTATTTATATTCATAAATAAAATAATATTTTATACATTTGCATAAGTACTTACATTTATTACTATTTTATTTATCCATATAATTCTCTTCGAGCGCCATCTTCTAGGAACTAAAAGTTCAAAAAAAGATTCCCATTAAAAACCGCAGCCTAGTTTCGCCGTCTTTTTTAAGTTTTCCATCGAGTTAACTTAATTGAATAATATGTTTATAATATAATAAAAGTTAATAATATTTTTTATATATATTCGATATAATCGTTGCATCCTTAAAGACAGCTACACCATTTCTCTGTTTTTTTTTTTGCTATTCATTGTTATGATTTGATTGTAGTCTTACCAACATTGTTATTAATGTTATAATTTATTAGAGTCTTACCGGCAAATTGTTTGAAATGTATTTAATTCTAACTCTGAGAATTTTAACAACAAAAAATGTTTGAATGTGTATTTTTTCAGTTCTCATTTATATCAGTGTGCATACCAATGAGATAATAGGTACCTAAAAAGTTTAATGCATGCTTATTTACAGGCTCCTGTTCCCCGCCATCTACGTAGTTTTTGAAAAACTTTGACTTGACATTCATGCCTGCAAAGTTGTCCTTTTCGTTACACCTTCTCTTATTTCGCACATGTAACAGGTGGGTGTAACGACACACAACCCTGCGACGATCCGGTTTCCGTCGACTATGACCAACATGGACTCCGGTACGATCATGATGTCTGGTTGTAAGGTGCTCCTCAACGGCCACGGCACCTGCGTGGAATACGGGAACTTCAATCTTGACGAGCTTAGGGTATGCATGTCGAACTACTTCTTTAGGTTTAAGTATCTTCGGCAAGAGCTGACTTTAGGGATTCTTAGATATTATTGTGAATCTTTTTAAGATGATAGAGAGGGTTGTTTTTACTTTCGTTACGAATGAAAACTTGTATCTTATGATTCTATTGCGTAAGGAATAAATACGCATACATTTTTCAGGAAGGGGATACTGTCGCCATGATGAGGAAAAGTGATGGAAAACTGCATTATTTTATCAACGGTGTGGACCAGGGTGTGGCCACGGACAAAGTGGACCAACAAGTGTGGGGGGTCGTCGACCTATATGGAATGACTGTCAAGGTACGCCTCTCTACAACGAGATTTTTTTAGCAATAGCACACACATATGATTTTTATTTTGAACTACTGACACAGTTATCAACATTCAATCTGTTAAAAATAGTAAAACTGCTAAGGTGGCACAAACTCCCGAAAAGCGTCCGTCATCTTTCTAAACTTAGTTCCCAGATCCAGTCAGTCCGTCCCGATCCTCCGAGCGCGGCTCACACGTGATTCTCTCATTCAATTTCTGTATACAGGGTGTAAGAGACGGTGTAACGAAAACTTTGCATGTGTGATCAGACCATAAAACTGAACAACTTTTATTAAGAAGCCATGGTTTTTTCCGAGTTCCAAAAAGTCAGTCAGCTGATTGGGAATTTTGTATGGGAGTTTTAACTCTTGCCGCAAATTCATTTTTTTTGTTGTGACTTCATATGTAGGTATTCCAAAGAAGTCCTATATTCTTTAATTTCAATTAAAACAAAAAACATATATCACGCCTTTATCCCTTACGGGTTAGGCAGAGCGTTGACGGGCGTAAAAATACGGTCGCGATCGTCAAGTCTGACAAATATAGAGGGCCGTTTAAGATAGTTTGTGTATTACTATATTGACAGGTTGTCAGCCTGTCGCCTAAAATTTGTAATACACCTGAAACCCTCAAGTCTCTCATTTGCCTCTTAGAACACCCACGGGCAAGAAATGGGGTGATGCTATTCTAAACCGGCATCGCACAGCATACGTCTCTTTAATTTCAGTTCTTAAAAATAGTTGTCTTTAATCCGCTGACGTCAGCCCTATATAACAGATCGCATGCCGCTTTTCTAGATATTTAATTTCATTGCAAAAATTTAAAAAACTTTGTTTTTGCAGGTATCTATAGTAGACCCATGCGAAGACAGTAATATTAATATTAATAACCTCCCAATACTGCCTGCTTCTCCAGATATGCCTGCACCAAGTAAGTGATGATTTTAATACGTAATTCCTATAATCTCAGATTCAGAATCAAAAGTCATACTTATAATAAGAATAACAATTATTTATTAGCAAGTACACAGAGTATAAAATGCCTTTAAACTCAGCATGTAATTATTTAAAAAAGTAATTTAAAAGTATTTTATTCCACATTATACATAATTAGGTACTTAATCAAATAATGACAAGGTATAATCCTACTAATCTATACTTTTCACTGTCTTACTGATTCATTTACGCATGGCCTTAAATTACTACAGCTAAAAATATGAAATTTGGAAAGTAGGTTACCACCAATACCTTAGTAAGTACACCAATACCTACTATTATCATTATAATGACTGTAACTTTATTTGACAGGCAGGCTGCGACAAAAATTAGACGAAGATATCCTTTTATTTCATACGCTGCGTGATTCGAATGTTATTATTATTAACGATGGTAAGACTGCTCATAGGCCTAAGTGAGTATTCCGACTTGATTACTGTTTGCAAACTTGTGTAGGTAGATTTTGCCAATAATGATTGATTTGACACTATCTTAGAAGCTGGTGACTAAAGCATTATAGCTAGCTATTTAGTTAAATGGGAATGTGACGGAGAAACTTACACCTGTATGTACAATGTTGTAGTGCTTTCGAATTCTTCAACAACGGGATCGTAATGACAAATCGTACTCTCCGGACGAACGAGCTGTTCCAAGTGCGGCTCGACCTCGTCATCCCCAAGTGGGCCGGAAGCATTGAAATTGGGGTCACGCAGCACTCTTCTAATGACATACGCTTTTCATTCAAAATGAGCAACGCAAAGTAAGTACCATTCATACATTACACACCATCACCGTCATCATCGTTATTTTGAGTTCACTACTCAGTCACCTTGGACACAAGTGGTATCCCAAGCCCTGCATGGTAGTAGTAATTAATAAATCTACTTCATTTACTGTTTTAAAGAATTTAAACTTTTATTATTGTAACTGTACTAATTTAGATCTGGCACTTGGGCTATGACTGGCGAAGACATCATTCGAGACGGAACGATTATAATACCTCAGTACGTCCGAAACCTGAACAGACTAGTGGTGAGTTTTCAAAATTATAATAAGTTCAAACCGCTGCCTGCGTGTTCTCAACAATGCTATCAATGTTTCATGCAGATATGCAGCCTATATTCTTAACATTTACCGTTATTTAAAAAGATTAAATGAATTATATCATAAGTTATTTTTCTATTTTCATTATGATGTGCTTTTTCGCCTCTCCAGCAGTTTTGCTGCATAAATTCAGTGGGCAAAGTTCGTCTTTATACGTCGTTCGAAATTCGAATCACATTTCTGAACGTGTACAAAATTGTAGTGGGGCAAAGTGATTTAAATTTCGAACATCTTATTTAACACTAAAGTTTTCAGAAACAAGTCGTAATAATGGCGGCTATTCCCTAACGAAAACCTATAAATATTGCCTTTCGTAAAATTTCTGAACGCACCTCTGAAAAGTTTGGCGAGATTATAGAAAAGTGACCACATAGATTTTCTCACTGGTAGAGGTGAAAAGTTGTGTGTACCACGCGAAAGCAAATACATTTTACAAGCCGTGCTTTTGATTCCCTCACTTAGCTCAGGATACTACTTTTGAATCACTCGTTTTTAGGATCCTTGGCTACTTCGGGATAAAAAATTAGCACTCGCAGCAAAAAGCAACTTTGCTTTCTTGTTGTACATTTAACTATTTCTCTCTGCAGAGTAAGAAGTTTTTATTTGTTCAGTTTAACGAGCCTCTTTGTTGTTGTCCGTAGGAGGGAGACACGGTGGGAGTAATGCGCAAAGATATGGGCATCCTTCATTTTTTTGTGAATGGTATCGATCAGGGACCTGCAGCTTTTAACATTCCTGAAAACGTGTATGGTATCGTTGGTGGGTTGATTTTCTAAAACTAATTAATACTTTTATGTTGTACACTCACAGGCACATTTAACTGCCTACCTAACATTCGCTCAATAATTCCTTAATTTGTTTAAACATACTAATTCCTGTCTTTGTTTATAATTTTTTGCAGTAAACTGAACAAGAAATCGACTGAATAAATTATTCGATTTCATATTTAATCAGTGAAACAAACAAAATGAACATTAATTGTACCTGGAGGTACATAGTAAGCATAGCAAACGCAGGATCAAAATAATAACAATTGTATATTCGTATCAAAACATCTGGAGCTCCTATGCCAGTTGTGGCTTTCTTTGAAGTGCAGTTTGTTTACCTTTCACAAACGTAAAAATAGAATGGCATTCAGAAATGCAACTGCCAATAAAGGTATAACAGCCAGCACTTTAAACAAACTGCACTTCAAAGAAAGCCACAGCTGGCATACGAGCTCCAGATGTTTTGATACGAATATACAATTGTTATTATTTTGATCCTGCGTTTGCTTTGCTTACTATGTACCTTCATGTACAATTGATGTTCTTTTTGTTTGTTTCACTGAATAAACATCCAATTGAACAATTTATTCAGTCGTTTTCTTGATTCAGTTTACTTCAAAAATCATATAAATAAAAAAGATATAGAAATTAGTATAATTAAAACCCATGGTGAATGCCCATACATGGGCTAACCATGTGTCTTGCGTAACAAAACAAATGAATGCAATATATAATATCGCCAATGTCAATGAAAAATAGCAACGTTAAACCCGAAAAATTAATAAAAATAAAATTGAAAATCTACGTTTACCTATTTTATCAAAAAAAAATCTGAGGCGTAAACCTTTTCTACACTGCTTACCGAAAATAACGTATTTAGAACTAACATCAGCACTTTTGTCTCTTTCGATGCCCGACTTTGACACTCAATAACTCCAGAACCAGTATGTTGCATAAAAATTCCTTATGCTAAAATGATAAGCAATATTTAATCTCTATTATTATATAACGTTGGCTTTGATGCGATTCCTGCAAGTGTGACGCAAGACTGATGAAAAACAGGACGAGCATCCAAACAAAAGTTGTCATGATCCTTTAGCAAATATTGAGCAAATGCCCATCCAGGGCGGTTAAATGTGCCTGTGAGTGTATAAGTATGTTAAACTGCCGATGAGCTTAAGTGGATTACCACTCTACGGAATACCACTCTTAGTTCAAGAACTAGTATAGCCGATGTAGGTCGCAAATCTGCCAAACTTAAATCGCATTGGTCGGGGTATGTCAGCCGGATGCACCGAGAACTAAGACCTATGATCGGAAGGCTAGGATCGTCCCAGAGTGGATACCTCAAGACAAATCGTCGAAGAGGCAGACTTCGTAAAAGATGTAGTCAGGGGGGTGATACTGAATTAGGTATATTCGCTCGGCTGCGCCCCACGAGGGTCTAATGTCAAACGAAATGTCCGAAAACGATTGAAAGGCGATTTATACATACACACATACATACATATATCACGCCTTTATCCCTTGCGGGGTAGGCAGAGCGTTAACGGCCGTAAAAATACGGCCACTATCGCCACGTCTGACATTTTTGAGGATTGTTTTCCAAGGTTGTTTCAGAAAACATGTGTATCACTATAGTGACAGGTTGTCAGCCTGTCGCCTAAAAATTGTAATACACCAATACTCTCGAGTCCCTAAGTCGCCTCTTACGACACCCGCGGGAAGGATATGGGATGATGCTATTCTAAGCCGGCATCACACGGCATTTATTATACGCAATTAATTTATACGGCTGTTATTTAAAAAATAAAGCAGTTATCATGATCAGTTGAAAAATTAAATGGGCAGTCATTAGTGAGGCAGTAAAACATAGTGATGATCTTAGCGCATATCGTCAAGACTGATGGAAACTGGCCAAAGATAAAGAGAAGTGGAAAAGAGAGGGGGAGGCTTTTGCCCATCAGTGCTAATATAGAGGCTAATAATAAATATGTTAAACTGTCAAAATATTCCGTTATAATTTGCCATACCTAGATAAGAATAGTTCCTAATAATGTGGGATTATAAGCCACACCCTCGTTAGTAATAGAGAACTATCTTTCTTCCCTCAAGTTACATGTAATTTTGTCTTTTAGATTTATATGGGCGATTAGCGCAGGCGACGATCGTGGACAGTTACCTGCCGCCGCCCGTGTACTCGCCGGAGTCTCCACTATCCACGGAGTCTGATGCTACTATCTATCCGTAAGTGAATTACAATCTGAATAATCCATTAAAAAACATACCTAATAAATTGCCATATAAATTGGTAAATTTTATAGCCTCAGAGAATCAAAAACCTTGATGTCTAGGACGAGGAGCGTATTTGATTTTAATTAATTAGGTGTAGGGCATTAGCACAAAAAATTGAGACGTGTATTGAAAACGTGTTTAAAAAATATGTGTTTCATGTAGTGAGATGTGCTTCCACCGCGTGCACGGTCGGAACGCGCGGCTGACGCGCAGCCGGCTGACGGCATCGCGCGCCACCGTCTACTCGGAGTTCAACGACGCCGTGCTGTTCAGCTCGCGGCCGCTGCGCGAGTGTGACATGTTCGAGCTGCGCATCGACAAGATGGTTGACTGCTGGATCGGCAGCCTTGAGATAGGTATGCTATAAACTTACAAAATAGCGCTTTAGGCTGTCTCATCTAATCTATACATATAATAAGACTGTAGAAAGCCGGTGCCCATAGCCATGTATAGTTTTCGAAAGAACATACCGATAGTGTGTTTTAGAAGACTACATCTACTTATTGCGACATCTATTGTTATATAAGAACAACCGTGTTGCTGGAATTGTGCACGACTACCTTCAAGAGTTTGGGATCCCTGTCATGCAGTGGCCAGCGAGAAGTCCAGATCTGAACCCGATAGAACACCTCTGGGACCAGTTTAAACGCAAGGTTAGGTCACGTGATCCCGCTCCCACGACTCTTCAGGAGCTCCAAGACGCCGTTATTGAGGAATGGGACAGTGTCCCTCAAGAAGATGTCCTAAAATTGGTACGATCTATGAGAGACCGCAAGCAAGACGTCATCAGGGCAAGGGGGGTAAACGTAGGTTTTAGTTTAGTTTAACTATCTCTGTTTTGAAAAAAGTAATCAATTTTTATTAGGGCTTTTTTAAGAATTTTAATTGTTTGTAATTTTTTCTCAGTTCAAATGAATTTTTTTTTTGCATTTAAATGATACCGAACATTATCGAATATTTCATAATACAAATAAGATTTAAAGATGTTTAAAGTACATTTTTTAAAAGGTGTGGTTTTTCTGAAGTCGGTGCATTTAATAGAACACACTTGTAATTAACCCCATTTTCGTTCAGGAGTGACAGCTATAAGACCCGACGACCTGGAGATAAATGGTGGCGTTGGGGCTGTGGCCGGCACCGCCACGGACCTCAACTGGGACACGTACATCCTCAGCGGCGCCGCGATGATGAAGGACGGCGAGTGCGTGCGCAGCGGGTACCCGCTCGACCTCGACACGCTTACCGTGGGCAGCAGAGTTGGTGAGTGCCTCACATCCCTCTAGGACCACTAGAACCACCGAGTGGAACCACTGATTAACACCTGGATTTGCAAGAGTACATTGATCAAGTGGTTAGGAAGGAGTCGGCATAGAATTTGCCGTGTGATGCCGGCATAGAATAGCATCACCCCAACTCCTCCCGCGGATGTTGTAAGAACCAACTAAGGGACTCGCGGGTTCCATGTGTATTAGCACGTATACAACTCTAGGCGACAGGCTGACAACCTGTCACTACAGTGATACACGAATCATCTGAAGGTGCTCTCAATACTTGTCAGACGTGGCGATAACGACCGTAAGGGGGCGTCCATAAATTACTTGAGGTGTTTTTTTTTAATTTTCTGCCCCTCCCTCCCCCCCTGGTGAGATGTCGTGAGATTTTATTCAACCCCCTCCCCCATCTCCCAATCTCACGTGAGATTTTTCAAAATGTGAGTTGTTACGTAAACGCGTTGGATTGTCATTGTAAAAAGAAAAAAACAAATTTGCTTCGTGCTTTTATTTACGACTAGTTATGACTAGTAATCAATGTTGCTGAGAGTTTAATTTTAAGTGTAATAAAAATTTAACAATAGAATAATGTGTGACGTCGAAGTATGAATGAAATTATTTTCTATTGAACGAATGAGTGAATGATCTTTATCGTATTACGGTTACGCTTAAGATTAAATCTTATGCATGTACAATCTGGATTGAATGGACCAAAATAGTGTAACTTTTTATTTGCTTCAGTCAGAAAAAAAGTTTCGTGATATTTGCCGAGACCCCCCCTCTCTCCAACGTAAGATTAGATGAGATTTGACTCGACCCCCTCCCCCCCTTAAACACCTCACGTAATTTATGGACGCCCCCGAACTTTGCGACCGTTAACGCTCTGCCTACCCCGCAAGGGATGAAGGCGTGATTTGTGTGTGTGTGTGTAGAAAGGAACCGATTGTTAACGTTCACGTGGTAGCGCTCACCTTTGAACGCCCACCCTCCACTTGTTGGAAAATAGTAACCGGTAATTAATATTGAGTCCCTCTACACGCCCCTATGTCAGGAATATCCAAAAATTTACACCCTTCCATACATTCACAAAAGTCACAGTCCCAACATGATCCCAACTATAAAACCATTATGTTTGTAACATACATACATACATATATCACGCCTTTATCCCTTGCGGGGTAGGCAGAGCGATAGTTGCCGTAAGAATACAGCCACTATCGCCACGTCTGACATTTTTGAGGATTGTTTTCCAAGGTTGTTTCAGAAAACATGTGTATTACTATAGTGACAGGTTGTCAGCCTGTCGCCTAAAAATTGTAATACACCAATTCTCTCAAGTCCCTTAGTCGCCTCTTACGACACCCGCGGGAAGGATGTGGGGTGATGCTATTCTAAGCCGGCATCACACGGCATTATGTTTGTAAATATTTATTATATTTGGTATTCTATACCGCAGGGCGTATCAGCTAGATTTCTAATTGTAATTTAGGCATAAGTTTTTTTTTTATTAAGTAAGTCATTACTATCATGAGCAGCCATTCCTGTGCGTGTTTTTGTGCACTGATCCCAAGGCACTTTATGTTTCCGTAGGGTGCACAGGCATGGCACGCAGCTCTTGATTTATATAACTTGTTGTTAGGTCGTACTTTGATTTAAATTAGTATCTACTAGTTTTCATACCTTTTGAAGATCTTGCTGTGCCGAATCTGTCGAAGAGCGAGGCTTTCCCGTTACAAGTTTCTTTTTCGACTACTTTCTGGGAAGCCCCAGCTAAAAGTGAATGTTGATTTACTACATTTTTTTTTATTTAGGTATGATGTGGCATGCTGACCGTAGTCTCCATTACTACCTCGATGGTATGGACATGGGCAAGGCTTGGTACGTGCCGCATCTCAACATCTACGCAGTGGTCGACCTCTATGGGCAGTGCACACAGGTACGTGTAATGATGGTCTCATAATAATACTATGAGCAATAATTTATTACGAAGGAAATCTGATTACACCAAAATCCCAATTGACGTAACTTGCATATGCGTCAGATATCTATCCCGTTTTGCGGGGATCTGTTCTGACGCGGGTATAGCGTAGAACCGGTGTCTCTTCAGTCCGATCAGTTCTCCCCAGAAAAACTCCTAAGCCCAGTCTCGCCCCAAGGGCGTGATTGGGCTGGTTGTTTGAACAACCGACCAAATATTTCCGGGTGTGCTCCCCACCAAGCTGACAGACGTAGTTTAGATGGCCTCGGGGCCGAAAACGTAGAGTCCAACACAAAAATGTAAAAAAATGTAACCGGTGTCTCTGCTATAAGATCATGTAACGTGTTTCTTTCTTTATTTTCGTGTGGGACACCGAATTCGTTCAACGTAACGTGTTATAACATGCAGTGAGCCGACTGATTAAAATACCGCGCAATTGTATCGTAACTATTGTCTTGTTTGTGATTGGTACCTACGTACACTAAGGTGGTTTGTTTTCCAGGTGACCATTCTCCAGAATGAGGAGCGCGCGTTCAACTATAACGGCTGCACGAATTCTGACAACTCCCTGTTGATAAACTCTCACGCTGTCACGTCCCCACCTCCTCCCTACTGGTAGGTATTCTCATCTTTTTACACATATCACGCTTATATCCCTGGCGGGGCAGGCAGAGCGTCAAGAACCGTGAAGATACGGTCGTTATCGCCACGTCTGACAAATGTTTGAGGGTCGTTTCAGATAAACCGTGAGTTACTATAGTGACTGGTTGTCAGCCTGGCGCCTAAAATTGCATTAAACATGAAACCCTCTACTCCCTTAGTCGGTTTCTACGACACCCACGGGAAAGAAATAGGGTGATGCTATTCTAAGCCGGCATCACACGGCGGATCACACATCACATTTCATCTTTTTACTATTTAGAATCGAAACTTACTTGTATACGCGTTTTACATACCTAAATCACACCTCTTTTAAAAAAACAGTGTCTCTTTAAAAAATATATCTTAAATTAGATAATTTTGGAACGTATGTTTCTGTGCCGTGTGATGCTGGCTTAGAATAGCATCACCCCACATCCTTCCCGCGGGTGTCGTAAAAGGCGACTAAGGGATTCGAGAGTATTGGTGTATTATAATTTTAGGCGACAAGCTGACAACCTGTCATTATAGTAATACGCGTGTTTTCTGAACCTTGGAAACAACCTTGGAAAAAAATGTCAGACGTGGCGATAGCGACACTATTCTTACGGCCGTTAACGCTCCGCCTCGCCTACCCCGCACGGGATAAAGGCGTGATATATGTATGTATGTATGTTTCTGTCTGTACGTTTGTGTCGATTGTTGGTTGTTCGATGCGCAGGAGCTTCTCGGAGTACAGCGGGCACAACATCTGCCTCATGCACGACCTGACGGTGGCGCGCCGCCTCACCGCCGACCCCACCGCCGCGCTCGCCTTCAGCTCCGCGCATCTCGTCATCAACGAGATATTCGAGGTAGGGAATCGTCACGGGAAATCTAGGTCCCGAAAATCCCGGGTATCCGGATAGGTACAAAAACCGGGACTTCAAAGCCTCTTTCCCGGGACTTTCGGGATTTTCGGGACATTGAAACAGATCTTGTAACACGGCCGGCCAGTGGTTTTGAAATAAGTTTTTTTATACAAAATTACCGTCTGACCAAGTCAATTTGTATGGGAAGTCTATAAAAAAAATTCATATTTCGACCTATGTTTCTTGGGGAAATTTGTTCAGTCTCATGAGCTGATTCACCCCTTAAAATATTTGCAGCTAATATTTTTACACCTTATATAAGAAAAGCTACTAAACTGCTCATACCAATGCTAATAGAAGAACTATTAGAATTGTTAGACGAAGAAAAATGTCGTCTTTGGACAAAAGCATGAAGAAATTTCCCCTTAAATCGAGTACTTTACTGACTTGGAAATATATTTTTCAGATAAAAATCGTAGAGTGTAAATATGGCTTTGCGGGCAGTTTTCGTATGGGAATAACAGACATAAATATTCTAAACGCGCACGTGAACCGCAGCCTGCCGCCGTCCGTCGCTTGCTTGCCGCATTACACTGCATATATCGACGGTAAATATTAAGAAATAGAATAAAATTTAATAATTATAGTAATATTTTTTCTTATTACATCGAGTTATACAGGGTTATTTTTAGTCAGTACACAAAATATATAAATATAATAGTCAGTATAATTTTTTTTAGGGTGTTTCTACTCATGATTCAAAACAATTTTTACTACAGAGCCACCATATGTTTCTATATAAAAAATCCTACCTGCTCGGTAAAATTTATGGAACACCCAATTTTATTTGCGAATTTGCAGGTGGCCCCACAGTAAAAGTTGTTCAGAATCATTAGTAGAAACACCCTAGAAAGTTTGTGCACTGACTAAGACCATCATCACCACATACGAGTAGCATAAAGCAAAGTCGCTTTTCGCGTCTGTCTGTCTGTATGTATGTATGCTTAGATCTTTAGAACTAGACAACTGATTTTAATGCAGTTTTCTCTATTAGATAGAGTGATTCAAGAGGAAGGTTTATGTGTATAGATTATAAAATGCCGGGAAAACAACAAGTTCACAAGGGAAAATAGGATCACAGCGGGCGGAGCCGCTGGGCGGGCCGCTAGTAGGTTATAAAGGGTAGGTGTAATATTGTTACTTTGTTGATCCACCATCCTAATATGACACTTATACGCAGATTTAAAGAGTTGTTTTTCGTAGGATGTTACATGAAGTACTCGAAACCAGGAGGTACGCTTGAAAAAGAAGTGCTTTCCTTTGTCCCGTCGTTCGAATGGTTGCGCCCCGGCGACCGCATCGGATTCAAGAAGACCACTGACTCCAGAGTCTTTGTTTACTACAACTCGGAGCTCCTCGATATGGCATTCGAGAAAGTTCCAGATGTAAGTATTAGCATGATGACGACTTACACCTTACTTCCTATACATCGCTTATAGTAGTTTAGTGGGCGTAATTCTGACCTGGCCCAGCCACGAGTTGACGAATAGTGAAATAGGTAAAAATTGAATATCGTCATCTTGTTCGATAGGTAATAAACTGGTCCGGACGAGTTGACGAACGACTTAGTGTATTAATGATTTGTGCTGTTCGACGTCATTTTAGTGAATAGTGACAAGTGTCAATTGTTTGCAGAAAGTTTATGTGGTGATGGAGATTTACGGGCAGGTGACGAAGATTGCGGCCGTGTCCAAAGGTGCTAATGTTGGAAATAACGTGCAACTCACAAGTAAGTTGTAATTTTTAACAATATCGGAAGTTTTATGATACATACATCACGCATTTAGCCCTTGCGGGGTGGGCAGAACGTTAATGACCGAAAAAACGTTATCGTCAAGTCTGACAAATACTTAATGGTAAAAATTTTAAACTACCGCGGTTGTTTACACTATTCTTTGTGATGACACAGATTACTTAATAGTTACTACGTAACAGTTATGTCATTCTTAAGAAAAATGACTGCATTTGATTCGCTGGACGCTGCAAGCTAAAATGAAACGAAGCCCACAAGCATAAAGTTAACTTTGCTCTGTAGATACGCGGTTTCACGTGATTGCCAGGGCTGCCCGCAGCCTTTAATGAACGAGGAAATAGAAAACGGTGTCACGAAAACTTTGCACACGCAGACATGATCGATCAGTCAATGAAACTGACCTACTTTTTTCATCCCCTCTATTCAAAAAATCTTCTTTAAAATAGGTCATTTTAACCCTCACGGTAATAATGAGATTTGAATTTAGAACATGAATGTTTGCACCTAATGAAACGCAATTTTACTAGGGATGTGTAACTTTTTTCTGTAACTACCTAGTATCTGCTATTTTATTGAATATTTAACACCTAATATTTACCTCATTCCTACTTAAATGTAAAATTAAGAAAGAATGTCTGAAACTTATTTTTCTTTTGGCGCCATATTTTTGACAAGCAATGTTCATTGACCTAACAGCCTTTGAAATGTAATAAATAAAATGTTTTTGTTAATGAATGTCTTAACCCCTCGAGAGCACTTGAAAATCAAAGATGGCGCTCGTGCGGGGCCCCGTGCGGGTGTCGCCCACTTGAATCGACTCCGATCAGATAAACAAAGATTTTTCCGAAACTAGTGAACGATAAGCTTAGTATGTTATGTTCCCACGTTCGTCGTGAAACAAGCTAGCTCTTTGTTGAATAATATAAACATCTGAGACTGAGAGCTAGTGGCACACCCTATCTAAAGTAGTAGCTTTTATTTTTAACCAGATTTTTGGTTTATGAACTAAGATCTACTAAATTAAACCATGTTTTAAGGAAATGAATTGATAAATCATGACACAAATTACCAATTTACAATAATTCAATAGACACACATTTAAATTTTAGTACGGGGAGTGACGTTTCTAGTATGGATATGTCAGACTTCTGCGATATTTTAGCGCTGCGTCGTGCGTCAAGTGTGCGATCCGCCTAATTAACGTATGATATGAGCTAAATAAATGTAAATAAATTTGCATTGACCACCTATGCGTGTCTCTTTTCAAGCGACTGTAAGGTGTGGTTAGGAAATACGGCGTTAATGAATTTCTGTTCAGATTTATTTGTCTACTATAGTGATAGATGACGTATGTGAAATCACCTTAAATATTGTCAGTCGTGGCGATAAAGTTCATAATTTCACAATTACACTCATACATTTTTATACAGCAGGAGCAAATAATCTTTGAGCCCTAATCTACTACCAAAAACCGCAAAATAAAGAATGAATTTATGAGAAAAATAACTACACTCGGCTTCAAAAAAATCGCCCCTTTTAAGAAATCTATTTCAAACATCTTTCAATCGTATTTGCATCATGAAATATTGATAATGTTCGATATCATTTGAAAGGTAAGGAAACAGAGAATGCAAAAACAATAATTCATTCAATGTTTTTTATTGGAACTGAGAAAAATTTACAAATCAATAAAAATCCTTAAAAACCTTAATGAAATCTGATAAATTTTTCAAAACAAAGTTGCTTAAAACTAACCTAAAACCTAGTGTTACCCCCCCCTAGCCCTAATGACGTCTTCCATGCGCTCCCTCATGGATCGCACCAACTTTAGGACCTCTTCTTGAGAGATACTGTCCCATTCCTCAATAACGGCGTCTTGGAGCTCTTGAAGAGTCGCGGAAGCGGGATCACGGGATCTAACCTTGCGTTTCAGCTGGTCCCAGAGGTGCTCTATCGGGTTCAGATCTGGACTTTTCGCTGGCCACTGCATGACAGGGATCCCAACCTCTTGAAGGTAGCCTTGCACAATACCAGCAGTGTGCGCGCGAGCGTTATCGTGCATTAATGTGAACCCGTCGCCAATAAATCCAGCATAGGGGACCACATGTTCTTCCAGGATCTCTCTGATGTACCGGTGAGCAGTCATCGACCCTTGCCCGCGAGCACCGCCGGTCCGAGAGACGCAAGAAAGTTCAGTTTTGCCATTGGCAGATATGCCGTCCCAGAACATGCAGGAACCGCCCCCGTATTCTACCGTTTCTTGGATGCAGGCTTGGGCAAAACGTTCCCATTGTCTTCTGTATACTCTTTTGCGTCTATCGTTCAATTAACGTGGGCGCGAGCAAATTGCAAGCGTGCTCGCCGATGCGCTGCGGTTAATTTTGGACCCGTGCAGGTCTTCCAGCCACAATATTTCTCTCCTTTAGTCTTCTTCTAACTGTAGAGACAATCACACGGCCCTTCTACGAACTGCTTGAAGCTGCTGTTGCAACTCAACAGCATTAGAGAACCGATTTCTCAAAGATTTCGACACGACGAATCGGTCATCTCTCGCAGAAGTGCAGCAATTTCTACCAGACCCACGCCTTCGGACAAAGCCACCGGTCTGCAGGAACCGCTGGTACACTCTTCGAACAGAAAAGCGACTCAAGTGCAATTGCCGAGCAACATCACACTGACGTAGTCCTGATTGCAGTAGTGCGATAACTTGGGCGGCTTCAGCAGCTGTAGTGTCCATCTTCAAGGACGTTTTTCTGATGAAAGATATTCTTCTGTGTCTTCTTCGACTGTTGGTAGCAAATTTATCCCCCAATAAGCTGTATCGACCCTTTTATACCCAAAAAACAAAACAATACTAACAAAATTTGAAGAGGAGAATCAGTTCCATTGTCATTCACAGTGACGTGAAGTGTCAAGCTTTTTCTTTATTCAAATGAAATGGATATTTTTTTAAAGAGTTTTTATAGGGCTCTCAAATGATACCAATATTGCTACGAATAACTGCTTGTCTTAAGGATTACCAGTGCTTGAAGCCTATTTTTACGGACGTGCGATTTTTTTGAAGTCGAGTGTATGACACCGAGTTTTTTTTGTGCATAAATAATAACTCTATTCATCCTACAACCGATTTCATTCATTCATTTACGGCTGCGTTCAGTAAAATGAAAAAAATATGAAGAAATGTGAGCCAACAACTGACCAAGCGCCTTTTGACAGCAGACTGAGTCAGTCTTCTCCGCACTTGACAAGTTAACAATTTATTTGGTGAAGTGTGAAATAAATTGTGAAACGATAATCAATGGACGTACATCAAGGATATGTTGATTTTCTTATAGAGGACGACGTACATTGATTACCTCGATTTACTCAGGATTCTACTCTAGAATTCTTCGTTCCGGTCGTGATTCGCCTTAAATATATCACTTCAGCCCCTTGTCATAAAAACTACTATTATATGAGGTATAACTACACAGGAGAGCGACAAATTAGGGTCATGGGAAAAATAGCAAATATCTCGGAATCTAAAAATGATAGCTTAATTAAATAAATTTCGTTAAGTAGACAATTTAATGCCCTTTTATGCCGGTAATAAAACTTCGTAGTTAATGTAAGGATATGCCACAAAACAATAACAACTGAAAAAGGGAGTCATTCGAAGATGTTACTACGAGACTACTGCATTTGTTTATGCTTTTATTTCTAATCTGTTGTTCAAGTGAGTATGCAAACCATGTTAATAATATTGAATATTTTCTATTTCAGCAGTATGAGTGTCATCTACACCTGGATATTCCACCGGAAGACTCACAATGCTGGTAACCGGCTGGGATGAGATTGATACTACCAGGACTGTGTCGGTGTACCGTTTCCAACAGTCCAAAATGTTCTCAGATGTTATGAAGAAACCGGTTGTAACCTATGCAGACCAAAAACAGGCAGAACCAGGTGGACCACTGAACTAAAATAATCTAAACTATGTGTCGTAGTCTTACTTCCTCCAAGCTTTCCACAACACGAGTTTCACACGGTTCTCTATGACGGACTGACAAAATACGTTTTTAACAACATAAAATAGTCTAGCATATGGTGACATGTCAGCCTTATGACATAATGGTTCATCGGGTCGTCGGTCAACGCGATATCCCACTTAAAAAAACCTATGAAATAACAAATGTTATTTTGTTAGAATATACCTAATGAGGATAATGATAAATAATTCGGTAGTTTTCTGGGTCATTAAAAAAATATAACAGTTGTACGATCAAAACTATTGTCCATAAATACTACGGGATCATTCATAATTTTTCGAAATATTCTAAGTTTGAATAAAAAAACAGAAAAATAATATAAAAGTAGGCGTTTTGACGCCATCCAAATACTTACGGCGTGACGTCATACTTCTAGTTCTTCATACAAAATACCGTTTTAGATCGTTTTAAAAAGTAGCTCATTTGACCTGTCAGGAAACAATCTTATTATGACAAAAGATGAATATGAAAGATGTGACATGAATTATTTTATAATTTTAAGATTGTGACATGTATATTTTTATTCCTATATTATAATGTATTAGTTACGAAAACTAATGTTAATTAATCCTAATATTTAAAATACGAGTAGCATGTATAAATTAAACTAATTTAATATTGTATTTGAGATTTAGGGCTAACAATCTCACTGTTGTAATACCCTAACGGGGTTCACATTTATTGTACCTACCGCCAGCTTTACTCAAATTTTAGCATGTGCTTTAATAATTGAGAAAATGAAACGAAATGTTGAAATACGACGTTCATATACCGTTTGATGCTTGCGAACATAACGAAAATTGAATTTTTGACACGTGTAACGATTTAAATTTAGGCACGTTGCGGTTCGCTTGATTTTGGGTGTTTGGTTGAAATCTATTCCCGCTTGACTTGGTGTGACAGAAAGAACTCTAATGCTTTGCACCGATTGGTTAAAAAATTCCTGAAACTGTATAAAAGTAGGAAGTGCTTGAGAATTATTCTCGTTAAGAATGCCCACTCTTTCCTTGATTCCGGTTCAACTTTTATCATGCGTACGGCTAGAGAGTGGAATTACCTGCCGGCGGTTCTTTTTCCGGAACAATATAACTTGGGCCTTTTTAAGGCAAGAGTGAATAGGCATTATCTAGGCAAGCATGTACCATCTTCGTCTGCATCTCCACTTACCACCAGGTGAGATGGCAGACAAATGCGGGCCTATTACATATATATAAAAAAAAAAAAAGTTTGAGCGTTTAAATATGTATAATAATAATATCCCATGTTTTCGTGTTAATACCCAAATTCAAGAGACCATATTTTAGACAATAATAACATATCCTTAAAAGTGATCCATATTTTCCAGAAAGAGTTGGAATCATTGCCACATAGACTTAGTTCTGTCTGATATTCAATGTTCACTTTTTATGCCGTGTTGTAAAAACACTTTTAATGTACTCTGCAGCTATTAAAGCTGTACAAACTTAAAATCAATCTTCTGTTTTGTTTGAAATCATTCCATAAACTTTGCAACTGTTCGATTCGTACCGATATATATGTTTCTGTAATTTGTTTCTTAGGTGAAGCCTTATAATTCTAAAGGCGGAGACTTATTATTAGCATATGTTTATATGAATTGTTAATATTTAGCTGTTAGTCTTACTAAAATTACAAAATAAATAAATACAACAAATAAATAAATTCTTCTGAACCTTTTTTAATTTTTCATAATTGTCCGATTGAATGACCAGGTGATTATTAGGTAAGTTCTTCCGCCATAATGAAAAAGTAAACTTTAAAACCAAAACAAAGTGGAAAAAAATTACAAGCCCTAGCAACAGTTGTAAACTTTTCTCCTCCCGACGCATAATATCCTAAATCCCAAAAATGTCCTAAATGCAAAATGACCTATACGCATAATGTCCTAAAGGCGTAATGACCTAAACGCATAAATCGCATAATTTCCTAAACGTTCGATGTATTGCCTGTGGGTGTCTGCCAAGCCACCCTAAGTTACAGCGTATTTTTTTTAAATCTGCGATGTTAGACCGGCCTGTAGGCAACACTAAAGTTTTGCTGAGTAGTGTTATTTATTGATTCGCGCACTATTACTTTTGCATTAAATTGTAGCACTATTTTCGGAATGATTTGACAGGTGCCAGTAGTCTCAGTGTTTCTAGTGTAAAACAATGTTAAACTCAGCTCTCCGCAAAGTGGTGCGGTTCTCGAGATTCACGATGGGCCGTGCTGCAGAGAGCCTCTCTCCAGCACGCCGCCTTCTTTTTGTTATATCTTTTAAACGGTGTCCCGACAAATTCTGGTTTTTGTGCGACAAATTTCGACAAATTATCGACAATTATTCTGCATACTCAAGGTCATGGAATTCCACATGGGCCGTGCTGGGGAGAACCACACAAGACTGAAAGATCCTTGTGGCCTGGTGGTGGAGATCGCCGGTGGAGCTATGAGTCCGGAGGGGGTGAAGGCGCGCATAGCCGGTGCAACGCTCTCCACCTACGAGGCGGGATATCAGCAGTTAACATGTTAATGTAGGTCTAAAATAAAAATAAAACATTCTTAATATTTTTATCAGTTTTATTACGTTAAGAAACCTAATTTCGACAAATTCCATTACTATGTTTAAAATAGCGTTCTTATTACTATATTGAATTTTCGTAATCTTTTAAATTCAGTTCCGAAAAACATGCACAAAGATAATTATCATATTCATTTAGTAACATTGAGGTAGTTATTAGTTTCAGAACTTAAACCAATCGTAAAATGGTTCTAAAAATAACGGTAAATTCAAAGATAGTATTCTGGAACCCGTTTATACAGATTATATGGAAACATAATGAATGTATGTAAAGGTAGGACACGTCATAGATTCAAGAAGCAACAATAAACAGCTCCTCACCTCGTAGAGGGCGCGGCGCGGCGCGGTGGGCGCGCGGGGCGCGGGGGGCGCTCGCAGTGTTAGCGGGGCCCGCGCGGGACCTGCCACTTGTTCACGTGTAACGCCCCGCCCCGCCGCGCTGCGCCCTTCGCTTTACTAACATCATACATACATACATAGACTCATTAAACATCAAATACTACATATACGACGGATGTATGTAGCGCACGAAAGACATTATTATTAGACACACGCTCCAATTATACCCACAATATAAATGTTAACAATATGTATTTGAAATAAATCAAACACTTAAAAGCAATGAGCTTATGTTTCATTGATCAGTTTTAAAATTATTAAATTGGATCATTAAAATTATAATATTCCGTGACCACACAATACCATCAATCATGCACATTAAATGAAATTGACAAATAATCGATCACACACCAAATACACAAGTTGTAGCCCGTAAGCCAGTCCAGGACTAACCTACGTCATATAACATCGAAATGCAAGTGCAACGCATGGAAAGAGTTTGGAAAAAAAGGAGATTATTGGAGATTACGTACCTAGGTATGTAACAAGTATAGTGGTGCAATTGGAATACCAGACGATACAATCATCATTTATGGATTGTTTCTTGTATTTATCGCTTTATTTTGCTGAGTTTTATTCAAAAGCAGTATACATACCGCGGATGTAACATCAATCGCAACCTCTCGGAAAGGCTTATTGATAGGTTACATACCTAGGTGCGTAATCTACTATTACAACTTGCAACTCCTGGTGCTGATATGCTACTCGTTTAGATGTAATAAGACATGGATTAATCCTGGACCGGCTTACGGGCTTTGTGGTTATACATACATGAGAAATTATTTTAATCTAAATAACAGTAGAATCATGAAACAAGAATTACATACAATATTACTAGGCTGAAGATAAAGCAATTCAGAGCCGAGTAACATTCCGACGGCCAAGAATTCGTCGTCCAATGCATTCTGAAGCATACTAGGCTGTGAATTGAAATTTCTGCCAACTCGTTTAAACTTTCCCCACAATTGCAAGGAAACAAAACCACTCTACGTAATCCAATTATGACTATTAATTATATGAAATTATAAACTATTTCCGAGCAAGTGTGAGAGAGTAAATGAATAGCGAGAATGACATGTAAGTAATGGGCGCGAGGGCGCGGCGGCAGGGGTGTAGTTCAGTCTCGAGGCCGCGCGCCGTCTGCGCCTACCCTTAACTTAACACTACATACTTCACAGCGATACAAATAAACAACTAAATTATTTCTGCATCTTAACAAATTTCAACTCATAATGAACTCTTTCTCTTGCATATACGTGGAAGGAAATTAAGAACATGTCTATTATATACAGTTCCTGTCGCAGTGAAAGTAACTGTTTTTTACTCCATTAGATAGCCGATGCAAGCGGAATCTGGCTGTGGGTGTAGTCAGCGCGCGTGCATTCGTCGACCCGACTACTTCCACGTGGTACCAGCCCAATTTCTCAGATCCAGTGTAGAATTGTTTGTGAAGTAGGTAGTTAACTTAAACAAAACACTTTGAATGTCCTGAAATACATTTTTGTAATCCAGAGATTACTCAATCGTAATGGTTGACCGTGGTAACAATGTTCAGTTTGTAATTGGATTCCTTCCTAGTTCCTTTCTTAATACCGAGCACGGCCCATGTGGAAGTCTGGAGTAACTGGATTAGGCAGAATCGTGTTATACTCTCAAAGCAAAAAATAAAAACGTATTGCATATTATTTAAGGTGCTTCTAAACGGGCAGCAATATTACCGAAAAACATTGCCCCTTTAGAAGCACCTTTATTTATACCTTTTCGAAGTTATAATATTGTCGATATTCGAAATTAGTGAAAATTTTGGACCACCAACGTCTTATTACACTCCCGCTTAACTAATTAGGTATTCGGTAGATCTGGCTGATTTTTTGCATGAATACTCTCGCCAGATATGGCTATCGAAATAACTTTTACAACCTTAGTATGTACTTGTATAAATTTTCAAATTGTTACTGGCTTAGTTTTTTTTAAATGTCAGTCCTTTCAAAAAAACAAATATCTACTTTGGTTTTAACGTAAATGTCCCAAGATACGGTGTACAGTCAAGTTCTTGTAAAAAATACATTTGGGACTTTTTTTGACTCTGACGAGAAACAAAGGGCTATGAGTTCAAAAAATTTGGTTCAATTTTTTTTATTGTCAAAGACCGTCGCGTCCATAGATACATAGAGGTGTTCCATACAAACAACATTTTGTATGACAGCTCAGCTGTCAAGTGTAACAGTTACGAGATATACGCTTCAAAATGTTAGAACTGTTTTATATGAAAAACTTCTTTGCTTCTGTCAACAAACACCAACCCATTAAACAGTCGTAATGTTATGAAGCGTACATCTCGTAATGGTTAGCTGTCATACAAATTATTGTTATATCTAACAGGGTGGTGTTCGTTGACCATCAATAATTAGCATTAAAAAAGGCACCAATGTTCCACACATTTCCCGCAAAGATTTTTATTATGGTTTAGATTCAAAGTACAGGCGTCAGCATTATGACTAAAAAATAAATTGATAAATTTCAATAAAATCGTGGCCAAGAGCACATACTACGCACATTTAGACATCTACTACGCACTGCGCTTCTTTTTTAGACATCTACTAAGCACATTTTAGGGTTGAACTTACTTTCTTGCTCTAAACCATTATAAATTTTATTTCTCGTCATAGTCTACGGCACAATGACTACAGAACCCTAAAATGTGACTTCTTCCATATATGCTCTAGGCCAGTTGTTTTATTGCTTTTATTTTATTACTTATTAACCAATTTTGTCTCGTTTTTACTCATAAAGAAATGAGCTTAAATACTAAACCATAATAAATTGTTTCTCGTTATAGTCTAAAACAAGCCTTAGATGTATTTTTTGTTTCATAAAAACATAATACAAATGCGCACCAGTTCTTGTAATACATATTTTTCAAAATTCCAAAGCAGGAAATCAGCCAGATCCACCGAGTAGTTAAGCAAGAGTGTAAAAAAGGCGTACGTGGTCCAAAATTTTCACTAATTTCGAATATCGACAATATATTAATATCCAAAAGGTATTTTCCCTCTAATGCCGCAGATCGGTAGCTAGTGATGCCCATGTCTTGGGATTCTACCTTAGACAAAACGGAACACCCTGTATCTTTTAAAAGGCGTCACGACAAAATCTGGTTTTACAATTTATTCCACACACTGGATTTTATATGGGCCGTGCTGGGGAAAACCACACTGAAACAGAGGATAAGCATATTTTTGTGCTCTGTTATCGCTTATTTACCTTCAACAACGAGCGCAGGCGAAAAGTTAGGTACTCGACTTACAGCAACAAATGAATGGGTAGATATTTTTTCTTTAGAGACATTCTTTCTACCTTCTTCATTTAACTTTGTCTTTTTAATTTTAAGAATTACAATAAGTAAACTATATTACAAATCTCACTTCTCTTATAGGAGTAAAACTATCATAACTTGATTTTCGTCTTGAAATATGACGATTGGTGTTAGTACATCATACTTAAACAGCGGTTAATCGGTATAAACACTGGTGTCAACCTTGCATGCATCGCTAATATAGGTGAAAACAGAATAATTCCTTCTTCAGTGGCCTGTGCCATGAAAATACAACTACTTTTTTTCACTACCGCACTAAAATCTCGATTACAAATATACTTCACAATGTCATTTGTCAAGAAAGTGGATCTTTTTGTCTTCTTCGTTAATTTCCTAGTGGGTGGCGTTAGGTGCGAATGATGGAAAAGCTCCGCAGCAATTTTCCATAGGTTTTCAAAAGCAAAATTTACAGTACATTATGGTTTGTTGCTGGTAAGCTACCAGGCAGCTGTACTTTTAACTTGTAAAATTGTAGATCGGTAGCTTTAAGTGTAATTATCATCAGTGCTGCTATTTATTTATTAATCTGATATTGCCACTTTTTTGCCTGTAGAATTGTAGTTGTACGTTCGTTGCATAGGCCATAGAACTCCATAGCGTAAGTTCTACCACATTTGATGACATTTTTAGACTCTTGTTTAGTATGTTTTTTTAAACGCTACTCTTGTAGCAGCGGGTGCAAGGTTGACATAAAAATTATGACAGTAGCATTGTAAGAACTGTGCTGAGGTGGTGTATGATTTCACCACATCATTAAATATATTTCACTGTTTCCAATAAAAAGTGATAAGTAATTGTTACGTAAACTTCTCTGCCGCAGTTTGATAACCGGCTGTTATCACATTAATCGTAGGTACATATTTAACTGCTTACGGGAGTGCATTCCTGTGCTAAGCACTATGGTCCGACTGGCATGTATTTAGTAGCGAGTTCAAATAACACCCAATCCTGTTCGTCGATCATTAATAATTTCACCAAAAGATTGAACTTTGCTGTTGTTGATCTATTGAATTAGGTCGTTAGTGTAGTCAGTAAATAGCAGCGGGCACAGGCGTGAGCCCGGTTCAGCTGAGACCGCATGTGGATCTATCCTTACCGACATGTAAGTGGCTTGTGTTGTGATCCTTCTATCAGTTATTAATTTGTAAGCTGACCACCATGGATATACTATCATGTCATATACAGGGTGTAAAAAAAATAGCTTTAGCTGCAAATATATTAAGGGGTGAACCAGTCCATGAAACTGAACAACTTTCCCTAAGGAGCACAGGCCGAACTATGAAAAAAACAATTTGGACCTCCCATATAGCTGACTCGCTCGGCTGCTACATTACGTATGGAAGGTCCAAATTTATTTCCATATTTCGACCTATGTTCCTAGGGGAAAGTTGTTCAGTTTCATGGGCTGATTCGCATCTTAAAATATTTGCAGCTAATATTTATACACCTTATATATTAGAAACCCATAAAAAATAAAAATTTATCCGTAGCGTAAAAGGAACTTTATAATCAAGCAAGGAAAATAACGTGTGGTCAAGATGTTAACAAGTTGCGCACTGTAAATGCTTTCTAGGTTAAACCGTTACTTGAAATTATATTGTAGGTGCCTATTTTAAGAAAATATGAAATACAAATATAGGTCAGTCTGAAGACTAAGTACAATGTGGTATCCTTAGGTAAAATGCTTTTTAAATGCATATTACTAAATAAATGCCAGTAATAGTGAGATTATTCAATAATATGTGGAAGCAATACAAAATTATGTGGTGGAATGACTAAGAAATAGATCAAATTAAATATATTTAATCGGTAATTTTGTTTGTATCTATCGCGATTAGGGAAAAACGATAACCTGTATGAGACAAGTGTTATATGAATAGATAGCATTTTGGGTTTAGGTAAAAGCGAATGAGGGCTAAGGGTGGAATGAGGGTGCGGCAGACGGGGGCGAGGGCGCGGCTCTGCCTGCTACCCGCCCCGCGCATGCGCGCCCGCTACCAAACTTACTACCTACTTTTTACTTAACTAAAAATTTGACAAATCGGAAAGTGAATGTAAAACATTCTTTAAATCTTTGTCGAAACTTCCATATATTATTATTTATCATTATCACACCACAATCATAAATATATCTAAGGATTTTATTTAATTTTGATATCATTCACTTAATCTTATTCTCTCATAGTTTAAATATCTCACTTGGCACAATATTATAACGCAAATCGTATATTTGAATAATAAAACATATCACGATAGAACCAAATAATACGACGCTTTCACTCGCACCATTAAACGCTACGGTATCTTAATTTTCAAAATGTTCCAATACAAGAAAACATTACAAAGCTAACAAAGACAAAATTACAAAGAAAACGATCAACAAATGTCACTTACAAATTAAAAGTCATACGTTTACTTCTTACTCTCCAACAATTACTATCATATATCAAAAATATTTATATCCAGCAGGTGGATTATCATTTCCTTGCTTGCGCGAGTCGCGCGGGCTGTGGGCGTGGCGGGCGCGGGGCGCGGGGCGGGGGACGTGCCCGCACGCCCGCGCCGCCGCGCGCCTGCCCTCCTAGTCTAGTCAAGGCTCGCTCGTGGCGAGGCTGCCGAGTGCCGACTCACTCATCGGCCTTTCACTCTTTGGATTAGTTACTTAACACCCAACGCACATGTCGAATATAAAATCACTGTACAACATTTCCATTAGCATGCATGCAAAAATCACTTGGGATTATTAAAAGAAAAACTTGTAAATAAACTTGCAAAGCTTCGGTTCGTCCTTTGAGCCTCCTGGTAAAACAACATCGGTTACCTGATCCGGTCGGTTTAGAATCCCACACACCCTCTAAATAATATTAATAGTTTAGTGTAGTGTTTCAACAGATTACTCTATTTATTAGTTTAACAAAAACTAAATGTACTTCTTGTTTGTATAATGTATATAATTTGTATGTGAGGTGAGGTATATATATATTTAACATGACGTGTATACTGTAGAGAACATAACCATTTTACTATTGCATTGTATGTAGTTTTTACTATCATATTATGTAGTTTGCTATAACATAATTATGAAAACATAACAATTCAATACATCACGGCACCTAATTTATATAACTGGAACTATCGTTTAAAAATAATAGTGTATATGAATAATATATAATATTCCAATATTAATTATCAACATAGATAATCCCCGGATAAAATATGGATTCATCAATAGTATAATAATTCACTACAATAATATAATTATGTCAACAACAACTTTTGGACACATACAGCCAACAATACGACTGGCCTGCGTGATTATGTGGGCTTCGAGCAATGGCTGCCGAGTGCCGGGGCCTGGGACTCGAGCATCACGTTCAACAAACAAAAACATAGGTACGCGTGCGCCGTGGCCCGGGCACGCCGCCCCGCTGACCGCTAGCCGTAGCTGCTAGCGTACCGCGCGCGGCCATCTACGTAGCAGTACATAATAGCGCGCGATATGCTGAATAGCGGTCATCCCGAAAACAATTCGCAAACAAACTGATACGCAAATTGACGCACGAAGGATACGCTCGTGGAGAGCACAGAAACGTGGTACTAACTTGTATTAATTGTGTAGCAGGTGCAAAGAGTCAAGTACTAGCTCAGTCGGAATTATCACGCAAAACACGAACGTCGGCTGTCGGTGAGCGGTAACAGATGACGGGTGAGGGGTGACGGCGGAGCGAGAAGTTGATGAGTTGGAGGGCGTGGCGGGTGGCAGGCGGCGGAGACGGCGCTTACTGTGACGGCGGCGGCGCAGCGCCGGCGCCGGCGGCTGCAGCGGGCCCGGCGGCGCGGCGGTGCCGGCTCGGGGCGCTCGCCTGCGCCACCATCGCACGGATGCGCCGTTGAGCGGACTGTAACAAAAAAAGGAAGAAATTGATTTTACACATCTCATGCTCTGAAAATAGTTCATTACTGACAAAAACCCGCTCCGTTTGTTCAATTTACAGGTAACAATTTCACATAGTAACAAGCCTCAAGGCGTATATTTGAAGTCGAACCTTTAAAATCGAGGCAAGTCTTAACTGTAAAAGTTTAAAAACCTCGAGTTCTTTCAAGCCTAATCTGGGCCCCAAGCCTGCTATTTTTGTCCCTCTTGACGCATAATGTCCGATTCGCATAATGTCCTATTCGAAAATAATGTCCGATTCGCACATTGTCCGAGTCGCACAAGGTCCGAATCGCACATTGTCCGAGTCGCACAAGGTCCGAATCGCACATTGTCCGACTCGCACAAGGTCCGACTCGCACATTGTCCTAGTCGCACAAGGTCCGAATCGCACATGGTCCGAATCGCACATTGTCCGATTCGCAGAATTTCCAATTCGTATAATGCCCGATTCATAATAATGTAGGTACCAGTTAGCAGCGGCAGCATGTCCGAATAAACAGTAAGTCCGAATTTGTACGAAACAACCAATCAACTTAAGGAAATGGCTACATTATAAAATAAAAAAACATTTTTGTTGTCCAAGTCGCTGAGGCATGAGAAACTGGTGGCGATACGATTAAAATGCTTACTTGGAATTGGGAGAAAAGTACCTACTATACCTACTTACTATACAAGCCTCGGTCAAAATAATATTTTCTGGTCTCGTTTAGTTCGGAAAGCCTCCACTATGTCGTCTCGGCCCTTCAACATCACTCGACCATACTTTGGTTTATTATCGGCATTGTGGGTACTCTATAAAAGTTTTTATACTTTACGGAAGGAATGAGGTTCTGACATGACCTTATGTTTTTTTGTTCCTACGACCGACCTGGCTGTAATACCTTTCTCAGAAAATCTTTTGCCTTTCTTGAAAAACAAAAGAATAAAAAAAACTAAAATTGTTTGGTTTGGTCTGTAATTACTATTGAATGTTGTAATCTGCTCAGTCGTAAGTGCAACGTTTTCGTTACATATTTTACATGTTTCTTTACAAATTAAGAAAAGAAGGCAAACACTGGGACTTTGTTCTGAAAGAACAGTTATTCAAAAATTCAAGAATAAACCGGAGAGTCTGCGATAAAATTTTTTGATCAACAATATTTGAAACTATTGAGAAAATAAAAAATATATATAATTTCTCTTGCTTCATCCATGAAGAAAATAATTTTCTTGCGACTATTTAACGCGACTATCGGTCACTAGTAAAAAGTCACTCTATAATTCGAGGTGAATTGTTTTGTTTTTGTTCTGGATATAATTTTGATTACTGCTGATTAAAGTGACATTAAAATTCAGTTAAAATTTTTCATTTCCTATTCCCACCTCAAAACAAGTTTTATGACCTTTAATGATTAGGGTTTTTTGTGAATCAGACTTTGTGCGAATTAGATTTTGTGTGACTTTGTTAGACCTTGCGCGACTCGGACAATGTGCGATTCGGACCATGTGCGATTCGGACCATGTGCGATTCGGACCTTGTGCGACTAGGACAATGTGCGAGTCGGACCTTGTGCGACTCGGACAATGTGCGAGTCGGACCTTGTGCGACTCGGACAATGTGCGATTCGGACCTTGTGCGACTCGGACAATGTGCGATTCGGACCTTGTGCGACTCGGACAATGTGCGAATCGGACATTATTTTCGAATAGGACATTATGCGAATCGGACATTATGCGTCAAGAGGTTTTTGTCATTGTAACGCCATCGAAACTCAACTGTCATTCAATTGCCATTATGGTTTTCTATACTTCAAACTGTTGGCAGACTACGAAATGATTGAAATCATCCAACCGAGATCCAATCGACATCCAACTGAAACGATTTTTATTTAGCGGACTTAGGACCTTTGCAACCGTCCGAATCCTTCACATTCAAAAATCATCTGAATTCAAATTTTATTTGAATGTGGTTTCCTCACATGTTTTTCCTTCACCATAGGAGCAGTCGGTAAAATGTATGTGCGATTAAAAACACATTGGTACAACCAAAAATACACAACATTCGTAGAGTTTTCGATAAGATATGTACGATTTAGAAAATAATATTACAATATTATGTATTGAACACGATACGATTAAAAGTCGAGAAAGGACATTGGGGTAATTCCATGGAAAACGATACTTGAGCAAAAAAACAGTTACTTGTTCTACTCAAATTTATAGTTATAATTCATTGAAATACATCCAATCATTCGAATCTTCAAAAAACATTAATATTTTATACGAATTTTCAGTCTTTATTTGTTACATGAGGTGAGGCCAGAATGTAAGATCTGTTGGTAGTATCTAAATGCCATAATTCAAAAGGTTAAATTAAATTGAATACGGTTGTTTTAAGGATATTTTTTGCCATCACTCTGTTAAAATACAATGAAGATTACAGGTAAACTCTGCGTTTAAATATTAAAAATCCTTTGGTTTTATGCACATGTCTAAGGGCCTATGTGATGGTAACGCCCGTTACAAAAATTTGCTAAAATGTTATTTTTAAGGTTAATTATTTGATTCGGGAGAGTAAAATTTGGATGTTGACTTTGAAATATCGCCTGTTGTTTCTGATACTTGTCCATTCATAAAGCGTGATAGTCCAAAATGTTCTCGGATGTTATGAGTAAACAGGATGTAACCCATACAGACTAAGAACAGGCAAAACCAGGTTTCTGTGGAAGTCCGAAGTCGGTTTTAATCCCGTAGCATCCCACGGGATCATTTTTCGGTATAACGGTTGTCCTATGTGTTAATGCAAGTTATCTATTTTAACCAATAATTTTACTGAGGTGTTAACCTTTTTAACACTGCTATAAGATAACGAATTAGAACGAAATACACTAAAGAGCGCCAAACATCAGCACTTTTGTCTCTCTCGAGGCCCAACTTTGACATTCAATAATTCCAGAACTGCTATGTTGCATAAGAAATCATACAACATATATCACGCTTTTATCCCTTGCGGGGTAGGCAGAGCGTTAACGGCCATAAGAATACGGTCGCTATCGTCACGTCTGAAATTATTTGAGGATTCTTTTCCAAGGTTGTTTCAGAAAACATGTGTATCAACTTTAGTGACAGGTTGTCAGCCTGTTGCCTAAAAATTAAAAAATACCAATACTCTTAGGCCCTTTAGTCCTGTCTTAGGACACAATAAAAAATCTACGCATGAAAATTCCCTGTGCCTAAATTTTGAGCAACATTTTAAACTCTTTACATATAAACTTTGACTTTGATGAGTCCTGCAAGTGTGACGCAATACTGATGAAAAACAAGACGAGCATCCAAACAAAAGCTGTAATGATCCTTCCATTAAAATCGGTTCAGTATTTATTGCTTGAAAGCGTAACAAACAAATATACAAACTTTCGCATTCATTATATTAGTAGTATGATTTAAAAGCAAATGATTTGGTAATTGGTACAAGTGAGAATAGCAGAGTCCCATGGCTATCTTACTTACTAAGGGAATTTACTAAATAAATTCAAATCGCCAACCAACCAGGTCAAATTTGTATTAAGTATTTATAGCCATTCATAATTTTTTGTCATATTTCGACATGATTCTTGGTTAGTTTCATGGGCTGATTCACCCCTTAAAATATTAGCGGCTAATATTTAAAGCGAGGGCGTTTGGGGCTAATATTTTGAATCACGAGCGAAGCGAAGGATTTTATCCTGAGTAAAGCGAGAGGTTCTATGTAAGTAGCCCGAGGATAAATAACTTTTTGCCCGAGTTTTACATACTGCTTTTCATACCGCTCTATGAGAAAAACAACAAATAGGTACCTAGCTGTTGTCTATTTATTATCGTTCCTTCACCATTTACACTTCACCTAAAAATAGCGTTATAGACATCAAATACTATTTACAAACACCATCATTCATTTTTTTCATATAATTGCAAGACAATTGAGAGGCTGTATGGTCGATAACCATTGCTCGGCATAAATAGCGTCAAATGAAAAATTAAAATTTACTTATTTCTTTTTTATTTCAAATTGTGGTAGGAATGAGCTTGTCGTATACTCAATATATACAAAATTCTGTGCGCCTAAAGCGTAGTTTTTTTTTAATAGAGGGGATGAAAAGGTTTTAAAAGTGCAATATTACAGTATACATAACTAAATTAGGTGAAAGGCCATTTAATATACTTCTTCTTGTTGTAGGCAGAAGCCAAACCGACAGCTTGATGTGACCTCTGAATCATGGATCATCTTTCTTACAGAGATATTACTGGGATAAATTAGCCTATCACTGGGAGATAAGTAGCCGGGAGTATTCACAATACTCACCACGCTCTTAGGCAGGTGAAATGGTAGTGCAGGATTCGTCCCTTACTCGGTTTTTACACCCAGTGTGTAGATACGGTGATGCTATTCTATAGCGGCACCACATAACAAACTATTTTCTTAATAAATCTTTAATTTAAAATGTACTCTTTG
Source organism: Keiferia lycopersicella (assembly GCA_029255805.1). Lineage (NCBI taxonomy): Eukaryota > Metazoa > Arthropoda > Insecta > Lepidoptera > Gelechiidae > Keiferia > Keiferia lycopersicella. The sequence goes on along the minus strand of JARACZ010000006.1, from coordinate 10,192,201 downwards.
TTCAAGAATCTGAGGTTCAAAAGCAACAACTCTTGGACACAGGAACACAATCGTTGACTGACATGGCATTAATCGCATAGCAATCGCAAAAGCTCGCAAAGTAATGTTTTAGTTCTTATATTACGACACTCTTTTATAGAAAAGCGTTACATTCGATTTAATTTTTAAGCCCGTTACTGATGCCTACCACTTTGTACAACTATTTTGCTATGGTTTTGTTGATGTAGGTAGAATATTCATTTTTAATGCCCGAGAACATTTACTGTCAGGATTTATTGGATGAACAGTTTTTAATTCAATCACAATAAAAACATTTTTCTTAAAATTAGAACGGTTCTCGCCGTAAAACGAACCTCCCTGACATCCCGTACCGCCCTCTTCCCCGCCAGTACCCAAATGGCTCTTGCCAGCGTCGGTACTGTGTCAAAATTGCCCGCAAAATTGTCAAATATTTTTTCGTAAAACGACGCTCATTTTACTTGTGAGTCACGTTGTGATGACATAATCAGATTGATTGATAAAACACTTTATGGCTGACACCATAAGGAGTAATCCACAAGATTTTAAATATATAACAAGATTTTTTTATATTTTAATAGATAGTTTATCGGATCATTATCGAATCATACGACTTCCATCTACCATGCCGTTTGACGGTGGTCAAATTAGCTCCACTGTCGGAGTCACCACGTTTTGTTTTACCCCCTCCTGGGGAGGCAAGTGATTTGTATGGATTATCACCTACCGCTAATTTGAAACGTGAACAATGACTCACGTTCCTCTCTACGTTTCATTAGGCTATATGGCATTTTCTATGAAGTTGTAGCATAAAATTTATTTTGACGAATTCTTCATTTCAGATGACAGTACTATAGTCTGTAAGTTTAGGTACTTATCTTTTTGTCAACAAACTTTAAACTGACAGTTCTGAAGTGTCACTTTCATACAAAGTTTGTTAACAAAAAGATAAGTACCTAAACTTACAGACTATAACTAAAACTATGCTCGGGCGATACACGTCCTCACACACCGCGCGCGGCGGTGAGCATCTGAGACGCACCTAATGTCGGTATTTTAATTAGTGAAGATCTTAAAATCATGATCACATTTTGAGTGCGTATCAGCCGAGATCGCTCTTGAGTGCGATCTTGATTGAGATTTATAAATACGTGAGGTGGTGGGAGACAGCTTCTCGCGCGAGGTGTCGAGGCTGTACGCGCCCCTCCTGCAGCGCGACCACCGCCGGCTGGCCAGCCAGCTCACAAGGGCCCGCCATCATACACCACATACCATACACACCACATATACTATATCAAGTTGTTCAGTTTCATGGTATGTGTTGTCTCGAACCGCGTATGACTGGTTCAAACATTTACGTTAATGCCACCGATAAGTTTGTCATTCGCCAGCAAATTTTAAGTAATCGTGCAGTTTGTGCCTGTAATTATGAACTCTGTATAGCCTTAGGTATGCTTTAAGTTAAGCAAACAATACCTACACCATTTCGCAGCGCAATATCAAAATGTTATTAACCACTTAAAACATAATAATTGAAATTCGCCTCGGTATGCATATTTCAAGCTATGGTAATGATTATGAACTTTCCTCTAACATCCACACAGAGCATATCAGATCACCACTGCAAACAAGAAGTTTCCATAATGAAAATCATTAGAAATTTATATTCACGTAGTATATGGGTCGATCCATGATTAACCTACGTCACATGACATCATTGAGACCCCCTATGGCAGCAGGTCGGGGAAGTTGTCTAAGCAATAGTTGTAAGAATCACAACCCAGATATTTGGCCCGAAGTTGTAAAAAATTGGTGATTACTGAATGGTGGTACTTTTTACATAATGTGGTATCGTAACGAAACTGATGGCAAAATTTTACGCTTTGCTAGTATATGAAATGTCCTAAAATGATCGGAAGTACCTGTAGTTGTTGATAGTCATCTTCACCGTCTATCAAGTAGGTACTTCGGGCTATTTAGGACTGGCAGACTTATTTTAATTTTCTTTGAGCGAGTAGAGAAGAAATAGTATGGGTGTACCTGGACACTGTAAAAGGGTCCAACGATGTGCACGGTGGTGTCGTGGTCCTGCTGCGGGGAGCCGGCGGCCGAAGCTTGCTGCGGCTGCTCGGGCAGCTTGATCAGCGACCCGGTCACGCGCTGCAGCTCGCGCACGTTCTGACCGCCCTTGCCAATGATGCGGCCCACCTGCAACACCACAAACAAACAACTTTATATTCATTCTCGCCAGTACAAATTCCCGTAGAAGATTTTTTTAATAAATTGGATCGTAATACTAATTACTTGCTGTACAAGACCTTTGTCCCAGACCATTGAGAAGGGCAGGGAAAAAGTTGTAGCAGAGGATGAGTATACTAAACTTACCCTAACCCGCGCTAGGGCACGGTTACCCCACCCCAGACCCGGTTTTCCTGGGCTGGCCGTAAATTGTGCTTGTAAAGGTAGGGTACCTATTTCAGAAAATGTGCCACTGACCTGGGACGACGCAACTACTATCTCCACCGTCAGCCGGACGTCGTCGGATCCAGACATGAAGCCCTCTTCGCGCATCTTCTCAAAGATAAGGTACTGCGCCTGGAATGCGATATACATGATGTAAAAACAATTTCTGGAAATATTTTTAAGGTGTGAGCTCATGAAACTGAACAACTTTCCCTAAGGAACTTAAGTCGAAATATGAAAAAGTTATGAACCTCCCATACAAATTCATAAATATTTATAAAATTTGTATCTAAGTTTGTACCACAATACTTTTAATTTTATAATAGACCGGCAGTTCTGCCGTCAGGTTGGCCGGTGACATAATATACTTCGTATAGGCGAACATAGTGAGCAAGGGAGAAGAAAATCCTTTATGGAAATATGGCAAGTTGAAAAAGATTAGCGAATCTCCTTTTATTTTGACTGGTATGTAAGTAATTCTATGGCCGGTGTATTGTTATATCTTAGTAATCGCTATAGTAATCATGTTAAAACCTACACCAATCAAATTAACCCAAATTGTAACTACGAAAACACGCAATTAGTTATAAAAATATCACTGGCTTAAAAGAGAAGAACACAAAAAAAATTTTTTTAGGGCATCACGACGAATCACAAACCAAGAATGGGTATAAATCTGGATCTATCCATTATATTTCGTAAAATTGTTCCTCTAGTACTGGCGTGAACCATAGCTAGGGCTAACCACGAGCCCGACGGGCCTTTTTGGATACTCATTTTCTACAATGCTAACGTAAAAATACATCTTGAAAAGAAACGTACCTTCCATTGGGCTTCAGGGCTACCGACAATTGTAACTTTGCGCTCTTGCTGAGCGTTAGCGTTCTCTCCTCCCTGTTTATCTTGTTCGAGGGGCGCTATTTTCACGGACGCATTGCTGAAGCGGATTATGTTACGGATGTGTGATCCTTTCGTTCCGATAATAGCACCGACCGCGTTGTTGGGTATGTATAGGTAGGTGGTCTCCTGCGAGTCGCCGGCGCCCTGCTGCGCGCCGCCCTGCCCCGCCAGCGGCGCGTAGATGGGGGGCGGGAACGGCGGTGGGGCGCCGCAGTAGCGCCCGGTCGACATCATAGCCATCGGGTGCAGCCCCGGGAACATAATACTCTGCGGTGCAAGGACCTGATCACAAAAATAATTGATTATTAAAAGTAATCTTAAAATATGTTATTATTAGCCGCTCTGCGTTTATTCAATTTCTCTTACCTGCAAATCATTTTCATAACTTTGACGCAGTTTGGCCGAAATTTGTGACTCCGCTTTGGCCATGTTTTCGATAGAACCCTTCACTGTGATAATCCGTTCCAAATTGAAACTGTTGATGTCATTAATAGAGGAAACGGTTATCTTTGTATCGGTTTCTTGCATGATTCTCTTTATGGTGTTTCCGCCTTTACCTGTTGATTTTATTAAAAATTAGGACAGACTAAGTCATTTAATTTAAAAGTAATTCGCTAGATGACTGGGTCATTAATAAATTGCAAGAGTTGTACTCTTAAAACTTTTGTCCTAAAATACACTCAGACAAACAAACTACATACTCCATTTATAGTTATATAAATTTTTTTGAATAATATAAAAGTGCGTGTTTTGACGCCATTAAAGCTATGGAGACATAATCGTCATTTATGTATTCCTATTTTCAAACAAAATATCGTTTTATAAAAAGTTTCTCTGTTGACCTGCCAGTCATCATGCCTATTATAAACTTTGACAATAATTACCTATTATGCGCCCGATCAAGTTGTTGTGGGCAAGGATTTTTAGGCAGATTTCGCTGTAAAAAATAAAGTATGCACTATATAGATAATCGACAATCATAACCTAGTATAAAGCTAAGTCACTTCCCGCGTCTGTACGAATGTATGAATGAACGTAACGTTATTAAACGTAATTTCAATATATTTTTTTTAAATTACACTTACCCTTTGTTAGTGTTGTTGGCCTCTTGTTGCATTACTTCTAATATCCTCTTGCAAGCGTTAGTGCAATTTTCTGGATTGCCGTAGATAGTAATGGCTTTCTCGAGCGAACCGACATTGTCCTTGCGATGCACGTCGACGCGGGCGCGGCTCTGTTGCGTGATGAGGCGGATGGTGCTGCCCTGCCGGCCGATGATGGCGCCCACCATGTCGCTCTGCACCAGCAGGCGCAGCGGGAAGTCGGTGGGCCGCGAGCCGCCGCCGGTCGCGCCGCCGCCGCCGCGGCCGCCGCCGGGGCGCCCGCGACGCCCGCCACGAGCGTTTTGGTCTGCAGCTTCCACCTTCATTCGACTACCTTCTATCTCGCAACCATTCAAGCCATTAATAGCTCTGAAACAATAATATATCATTAAGTGCATAAACAATTTATTTTCATTCGTTCGCAAGATTCCAGGACTGAATGATTTCCACTTTTAATACAACCCTAGCTGAATAGAACCCAAGGATGATTAGGGATAACACACCAACCAATAAAATGAGCGGCCTCGTTTCGACTCGACCCAGTTTCGATTCCATCTTTAACGTCACACGTTTGACGTTTGACTTGACCCATTTTTAACGTCACACGTTTGGCATAATCTAATTGTCATAATATAATTCCGCATAACAGACTTGGCCAATGCGCATAATATTGGATTAGACAAGGATTTTGTTTCTATAGGAAACTTACAGCTTACATACTACAACATTCCACAATAATACATACATACATAACATTATCTGGTAATTATAATTGGTTATGAGGAAACCGGCTCCTTCTGTCCAACGGCCCGATGAACCCTTGTGTGAGAACCCGAGTGTCAGAATCTTCAACCGCCCCCTACAAGGAAACCGGCTGTAACCTATGCAGACCAAGAGCAAACAGAACCAGGAGGACCACAGAAAGAAAATATCGATACTTGTAGAAAACTTTCTTTTTTGTGTTGGACTCTACAATTTCAAATCTACGCCTGTGTAGAAAACTATGCGTCGTAGTCGCTTTCTTACAGGATTTGAACCCATTTATCTGTTGTTTCATTAAGCTAGTTTCCGAGATATTCATTGCTCTCCAGGTTAGACCCATAAATCAGAACCGGTTAAATCAAAACTGGGTAGAGTCGAAAGTAGGCCAGATAAGCACACACAGGGTGTAAAAAAAATTAATGCAAAAATGCAAAAGTGGTGAAACAGCCCATGAAACTGAACAACTTTCCCTAAAGAACACAGGACGAAATATGAAAAAACATTTTCGACCTCCTACACAAAATTACCGAATGACCAAGAAGATTTGTATGGGAGGTCCAAATTATTTGTTTTATATTTCGATCTATGTTTTATGTTAATTAAGGAAGCAGTTATTGGTGAAAAAATAATGGAAACTATAGAAAGCAGGTTTCCATGCGGCGGCATTTTGAAGTAACGGCAATTGACCGGCTAAAGTGTCGAGTAACTTACAGCTGCGCCTGCTCTGGTGTCTCGAACGTGATGAACACCGCTTGGGTGTTGGCGTCGCGCGAGTTCGCTTTGTCGCAGTGCTGCACATTGCCGTACTGCGAGAGTAGCGGCTCGATGTTGTCGAAGCGCACGTGTAGAGGGAGCCCGCTGATGAGAACTTTGGATGATCGGCTGCGAGAAGCGATACACTACTTATACCAACATGATTATTACATAAGTACTCTACAAACTAACTAAGCCTATATTGTACTCTCAACGTACCGGTGCATGACACGTGTGGTAACAAATAGGCTAACTAAGCTAACATAGCATAGTTTACTTACCAATACATTCTGATCAGTTTAACAAGAAAATTATATCGTAATGCTGCTGGCAAAATTACTATTAACGATTACGAGAGTGTTAGACAAGGTAACGCGTGAGCAGATGATCTTAATCTTAGAAGAGACCTAGTTTAGACATTCGCTAAACATGATTTATTTTAGGCACTGCTTAAAAATTTAAATACTGTCGAAACGTGCCTTTGAAAAAGCTTCGAAATGGCAACAGGAATAAAAACATTAATTCAAATTTCTGTTAAACACTTTGTGTCATATTTAGATGTGTTTACAGTTTAGATACAATTTTTTTTCATTGTCCTCGGGAAAACAGGTCTATACCCGGAGCGGGTACCAATAGAATAAAAACTAGACCAGCCGTGTACATATGTGCCAAATATTAAGCTAGAAAAAGTTGCCATTGTTGTAAGTATGCCGAAGAGTAGTAAAATTACACCTATTGTTACTCATCACATGCTTGTTGTTCGCAGTCAGTCGCTCACTGGGTAATACTAGTTTCAAATTTTAATTTACAGTCACTCGTACTTTAAATAGTATCCTACCTATTCCCACTAAAAACATAAATGTGAAAATTAATAGCCAAGTTCAATACGTCAGTCGACAAAAGAATTATTATCTTACTTCAGTCATATATTGGTCAGATAAGGTTTGATTCGCCTCGACACGCAAAGAAGATATCTAACTGGGCAAATTTTTTGGGCTCTCATACAAATTGACGGTACATTTTCTATGAGAAGTCTGTTTCGACATATTATGTTCCTATTCGATATATGTTATTCATCCCATAAAATATTTGCAGCTAATATTTTTACACCTAACATAAAAGTTTTTCATAGCGCTCGCACTGATGCGTTTTATTTTGTCGGCTACAAAATGGCGGAACCGGCCGGCTCGCGGCGATGAAATCACCGCACCGCGCCCTCGCCTCGCCCGGCACCTATCTCCCTGCCCCCGCCCCTCCCCCTCCCAAATGCTACCCGTGCGCCATTCACAAGTTTCACAACTAGGTTTCATTGCAAACCACTATTCGTTGCATGACCTACGCCGTCATAGCTGTGCTATCTCATTCAAACTCAACATGCCTAGTGCCTAGTTTTTGTGTATGTTATGACTTATGACTTTTTAAATGCTAGGTTAGTTTACCTATATAAAATAGTTTCAGTCACGTAGATTTGTCAGCCATGGGCACTAACAGGAAAGAGAGGGACAATGCGCCGGTTTGCAACCATGCCGTCAGAACCGAATGTACCTCGCGGAATTAAATAGGGACGATCTCCTTTCACCCCTTGACTGATGCCTTTTCTTTATATACTTTCTGATTATATAACAGGTAGGTACGTAAAACATAGGAAGCGGGCAGAGCAACCATACAAATCGCGGGCAGAGCAACTATACAAATTAACTATTTTCACTGGTGCACACACAAAATAGTAGCTATATAGTCTTCACCACCGCCTCAAAAAAACGGTAATACCTGACAAAAAGGGACAATCGGCAAAAAGGACCGAAAGCCTACGGTTTTAGTAAGGTCTGGCAATGTTGGTTTCAACGGCTACGGCTCGCCGCCTTCGTCCGTCCCCCTCGCCGCAAACCCCACCGTAGACGAAAAAATACGTATGATTCACGTCACACACACCACACCACCTCGCCGCCGCCGCCAGTGTGACCAATTGTGGCAGATTTCTGCCATTTTGGCAGATTTCTGCCATTTTGGCAGATTTGGCTTCAGGATTTTAACTGTCGCAGATTATGCTGACGATTTATAAAACTGGCAGAATTAAGGGATCCAAAGACAATTGGTACAAAATATCCCAATATAGTTAATTTTGCAAAAAAACTCTTAAATTTACTCTTGTCAAACTCTTCGTGTGAATAAATTTTCTCAGGTGAATTCAAATTAGGAATAGATTTAAAAACAAACAAATCTCGGCCATCGAAGCTACAAAAGAGGGCATCAAGAAATATGAGGACCGTGTTTCCTTCAAACCAAGTAAAGAACTGATAAAAAATGGCGTAAAAATCGATGTAGGTACTCAGAAACTTAAGAAAACAAGGCCAATGTTGATAGATAAAGAAGAAGTTATTGAAGGCATATTTTTGGCAGTTTTTGACGTCAAGTTGGGCAGATTTGGCAGATGTTTGGCGAGTGTGTGGCACATTCCACACTTTTGAGATGGTCACCCTCAGACTGTGTTTACTTTAAACCAAGTGAAGTAATGACGGGAAAAATGGCGCGTCAAACTTAGAAAATTAAGTAAACGAAGCCAATGTTGATACATAAAGACGAGTTAATGAAACTCCTTAGTATGTGCCTTGCAGGAAGGCATATTTTTGGCAGATTATGGCGTCATGTTGGGCAGATTTTTGGCTAGTGTGTGTAGATTCCCCACTTTTGATGGTGGAAATTGCGGTATTATCGCAACAATATAGTACCGCCGCCATTTTATGTTACGCACCACGTGCTTTAATGTGTAGCATTCAATGAACGCATAAAGCTTAATAAACGGATGCAAAAAACAGTACATAAGCTACAACATAAGATACAAAAATAAGCTACAACAATCTGGTCACCGATCGCAATGTCTTTTTCCTGCCATACCTTCGAAATTTCGCCATTCTGGATGCCATAAGCCGGTCAAGCTACATAGATACCTATATAGCTAGATTTCCAACACTTCGGGCAGCTTTTGCATTTATATTATCATTCAGAACATATTCACATTAAGCTCCAGGCAATTTAAAATGTAAAAAAATAAAGTACTTTTGCACGAAAGTTGTGATGCAACTGCGAGCGTTGCCTTGTGACTGATGCAGAATGAACTGAGTGAACACATCGAAGTACCTAGTAAGTATAGAATGTAGTATAGGAAGGATGTACCGCGCGAGGGACGGGTCGCAGGCAGCCTGTCGCGGCGCGGTGTCGCGGTGCGTTCGTTCAATCGGTTTTAGAGGTAGAGTGCTTTTGGCACCCAGAACAGAAAGCAAAACAAATGATTATGCAATTTTTTTTTATCCGCCATATTACACTGTCCCACTGCACTGCTCCCCACGCTTCTTCCACTTGTCTCGATCCCTACCAACCTCCCACCAGTTTTCGTCGTAAGCATCCAGATCGTCTCGCCAGATGCAAGATTAATGGAAAATATTCAACGCAGGATTCTACTAGAGTAAAATCCCGAGTGGTAGGATCAGTATAGGTACTCTGGCTGTTTCGGTTAGTGGCATATTCTTCTCCGTTGTGGTATTTAGGAGTGTTTAAGACTGGGTTGGTCGGCCCTAAATACGCGATTATATGCCCTTCAAATTTAGTCAGCTCTTTAGAAGTAGTGCCCATAAATGTTTACAAATATATGTAATTGTCATATACTTTTCATACCAAACAAAAATAATACACTTGCTCTCCTGGCATTGATAAAAGCCGTGAAAAAATTATAAATAAAATATACCGTCAATTTGTATGGGGCCCAAAAGATTTTCTAATATTTTTACACCCTGCGAAAAAACTTGGGACTGAAATTTTTTAGGCAACCCATACCCATATAAATCATATTTCATTTATTAAAACAGCTCGGTCGAAGGTCCTAGTAAGGCGGAATCCCCTAAGAGAATGCAAAAAATTATAAATTATTATTTTTATTGGGACTGAGAATAAATAACAAAACAATTAAAATAATTAAAAAGACTCTAATGAAATTTGATTATTTTTCAAAAAGTTGCTAACTTTACTGGTCGTCTTTCCTTGAAATGATTTGTTCCTACTTGAAGTTTTTGGCGTATAGCTATCATTTTTTTTATTCGAGTTGGAACTCATGATGTCCACCTTAGAATAGATTGAGACAGAACTGGTATCACCACGCGAATCCTCTCCAGCTTGAAAATATTTATTTTATACGTCGTAAAGAAGATAATCTCATCCTTCGTACCACCGTCAGGATTCTTCAGGGTCTACTACAGTTTTGCTTTTTTGAAAGTAGGTGTTCATTCGAATAGAGTGGCCTCTGCCTAGTGAGGAAGTTAACCAGCATTTGGCTCGCCGGTTTCTGATCTTGTAGCCACTATGTTCCCCAACCAGATTTATCACGCTACTGTTCTATTTCTCATCAATCTCAGTTGGTTGATATATGTTTTGTTTGTTTTTGTTGTTAAAGTTGTATGTTTTATATACATAAATTGTTGAATAGCTTGTTAAATTTCCTTAAGTTTGGAGTACTCGATTTTGTTGGTTTAAAAGAAAAAATATACTTGTGAGATAACGCGAAAATTCATATTACTGATTTTTTTTTTAAAGTTTACGAGTATTTAATACCTTTAAAATAATATGTCACTCTTTCCAATCGGTTGTTTTGTCACTTATTGTGACTCTGTGAAAACAGGTCAATTCGTCATCAAGAGATCATCACGAATCCAACAGTACCTGTTTTAGGTATAGCTCTTGATGTGTCGACGACTCGAGCACTTATTGCAAATTCTCCTCCAGTCTATTAAATAATAGAGTGATTTGTATGTGTATCCATACATATAATAAGACTGTAGAAAGTAGATGTCCATTAAACCTTTAGTTTCAAGAAAACCAACCAATAGCGTGTTTTAGAAAACTAACAGTGACATCTATTATTATTGATCAACAACCTTTCCTGTTTTTTAATCACGAAACAAGTGGACGGATTTGAATTAAACTTTTTGTGGTGTATAGCTACTAGCACTGATCAACATCTAAGTTACTTTTTATCTGAGGAAAATCACTCATTCCTACGGGAAAATACGATCAAACCAGCGGCATGTAACCAGAACTTCATGTCTTTTTTTTGTGGGTTTGTCCACGCTAATCTCCAAAACTACATGGATTTGAATGAAACCTCTTATGATGTATAGCCAACTTAGCATACAGATACTTTTATAATAAGCCAACGCAACATATAGGATTAATATATCCTGCGCAACTGACCGCTTCCGAATAATAGACTTCAATGACGCTAAGTCCTGTGGCGATGGGCTGATGTAGAGAGGTCTGGCATGGTACAAGCTTGGCTTCGTCTGATTCTTGCACATAGGCGGTCCTAGGTAGGGGTGTGAGTACATGAAATTCCAGCTTGGCTCCAGTTGTGATGCCTGCAGGTCTAAGTGGTTTCAGGTTACCTTCAACAAGTTGTCGGCTTCCTTTCCCATGATTTTGGCTTACTTCCACCAAGCCGTCCTAAGTGATAAATGTGTTCAAATCCTGTTAGAAAGCGACAACGACGCATAGTTTTCTACAAGTATCGATATTTTCTTATTGCGGTCCACCTGGTTCTGCCTGTTCTTGGTTTGCAAAGGCTACATGCGATGTCCTCATAACATTCGAAAACATTTTGGAGTGTTGGAACCGGTATACCTTGATCCCAGCTGGTTTCCAGCGTGAGTATTCTGGTGCAATATCCAGGTGTAGATGTCATTTATACAGCTTGAATAGAAAATATTCAACATTATTAGCATGGTTTGCATACACACTTGAACAGACTAAAAAAAAGCATAAACGAATGCAGAAGTCTCGTAGTACCATCTCCGAAGGTCTCCCTCTTTCAGTTTTTATTGTTTCATGGCATATCTTCAAATTAACTAACAAATTTTATTATCGTCATTTGAGGAGCATTCAATTGTATACTTAAGGCATTTTATTTCATTAGGCTAGCATTCTTAGTTTCCGAAATATAGGTTGTTTTTTCACATGACCCTAATTCATTGCTCTCCAGTGTACGTGCGTGTACATGCTATCGATGAGATTGTCGCTATGTTGTTCCGTCTGAATTAAAACAAGTGTTGCTCTCAAGTGGAGCAGTGGTAAATCTGATCGAAGTAGCATGTTGGAAATGTAGTGCAAAATCTTGTTGGTCATTTTTGTTGATATGGTTCGATGGAGACATATTACAAAGTGGTTGATCGTATTTGGGCAATACGTGTTTTTTCTTTCGAGCGCGTCCTGTTATCATACCAGGGCTGATGAGAGTACAGACTCAGAAACGGTACAATTCCCATTTCCCAGCCCCGATAATAACAGAGGTCATCCTTTGTAGTCTTTGTAGTTAGATACTATCCGATCCTTTCTCATCAGAGAAGTAGACCTTAATAGCATGTGGTTGGTCATGCCAGCAGTTTGATATAATAATTAGTGACGATGACATGGATGCCACTCCTTGTCCAGTTAGTCGAATATTGAAAATTACAACCTAATCCGTAGATAAGTACCACCAACAACGAGTCGTAATATGATTTAGGGACCAACAACAAACACAAAGTGAAAGGCTATGGCTGAGTTGTAATTATGTTCCCTACAGCTTTTTGCTATTACATAATACAAGGAATTCTCCTTTGTCGTGTGGGACACGGCACAAAGTCGTCCAATGACCCGAAGAATCGTATGTAACCAACCCTAAATCGAATTTTCTCCGCGCGAACAAAGTCGCGGGCACCAGCTAGTAATAAATAAACGAAAGGGCACGTGTCAAGTCTGGGTGGACCAAGAAACGTGGCAAACACCTGTCGTGGCATGGGCAAACACCTGTCGTGGCAGGTGCAAGCGCAATGCAAGCGGCTAACATGAAACAACTTAATGGGCAATAAAACAGATTTAAAAAAATGGCTTATACACAAATGAATGAATGTATGCCAGTATATTGTATCCCCTCAAAAACATTAATATATAAAAAATTCCAAGTCTCGCTACTGAGCTGTTCAACCGTAAAAAGGTATGAGATCCATTTGAAACCAAGTCGGCTATCGATTTGTTCATTCGCCACTTAAGAGATCTATCTTAATTACGTAATTAGTTAATAAGCATTATTTTATAGTGACCATATCAATATTTTCAATATATTTTAATGTTTACAATAAATTGAATGACTTAGCCATCGCACTAGAACAGAAGGTTAACGTGTAATACATATTAAAATTAATACATTCAGTGCGATTGCCAAGTCATTCAATTTATTGTAAACATTAAAATATATTGAAAATATTGATATGGTCACTATAAAATAATGCTTATTAACTAATTACGTAATTAATTAAGATAGATCTCTTAAGACGCGAATGAACAAATCGATAGCCGACTTGGTTTCAAATGGATCTCATACCTTTTTACGGTTGAACAGCTCAGTAGCGAGACTTGGATTTTTTTATATATTAATGTTTTTGAGGGGATCTCATTACTTTTTGTAGGTAGTCTTCCTTTTTTTCTTTTGCGGTTCTATTTCTTGAGCCTCAGCCACGGTTTTTCTCATAGCCCACTCTCTATCTTTATGTGGTTTTCTCGGAATCTTTGTAGTAATGATTTTTGTCAAGTCTGGACGGTAAATACTTCTTAGTCTATTGTATTCACAAATTGCAGATTCTTGCGCTTTAATATTACCAAAGTCTATGTTTATAAAATGTAAGCCGCCCATACTTGTTACTCTTGATAGTGCTACATAAGCTTGACCAGATGTAAATACAGCTGAACCTATATCCATCAGCGCATTATTCAGACTGAGGCCTTGACTTTTATGTATAGTTATAGCATAGGCTATACATATTGGAAACTGTTCGCGATGGACATTAAAATAGCGATAGCGTGTTTTAGAAACTAACAGCGACATCTGTGATTATTTTGCTGGACCAAAACAAAGTATTTTAGGAGCGACAGCAAAATATAACTTGGTAAACAGTACATTTCTATGGAATTACAAAGTTATTTATGCTATCGGTTTATCTAGAAAACTGCATTGAAATTGCTAGATTATTAAGTTTTTCCTTGATTTATACACTAAACCCAAATTATATTCCAAATTAGAAGTCTCTATATTTTGCTGGACCAAAACAAAGTATTTTAGGAGCGACAGCAAAATATAACTTGGTAAACAATACATTTCTATGGAATTACAAAGTTATTTATGCTATCGGTTTATCTAGAAAACTGCATTAAAATTGCTAGATTTTTAAGTTTTTCCTTGATTTATACACTAAACCCAAATTATATTCCAAATTAGAAGTCTCTATGTCTGCTAGAAGTGGCTTAGAATTTTGATGATCGGTCAGTGAGTGAGTCAGTGACAAAATTAAGAACTTTGACTAGCTATAATTCCTAAACCACTGGTTCAAAGTGAACGAAATTTGAAATATACCATATCTACAGGGCTTTTGATTGATTCCTGAAGTTTCAAGTCTTTTGTTTTATCCACAAGAAAGTTATAAGGTGTTGAAAATGGCCTGAACCGCTTCGAGAAAAGGATGGTACGGCTGTGCCGCTTTCTAGCTCGACTTGGCGGGGGCACTGCCGTGCCCCCAGATACTGAACCACTTTTCCCAAGGAAGGCTAAGCTTAACAAGAGACTACCCTTGGCAGTCGGCAGAGAGCAGAGCACATCGTATATGTATGGAGCACGTGTACACGTGCATACCGGTTGTAATGTATGGGATTGTATGAGAGACGACACACCGAACGTGCCAGCACTGCTCTGTCGTTACGTCCGTAGGTACGCGCGTAGCCCGGTGTGGCAAAGGTGATAAACGTGTATACGCGCGTGCGCGTTTACGTCTACGTGATGCATACAAGCCGCATACGGAGGCGGTGTGCTTTATCCTTTAGTCTGGAGTTGTTCAGATGGATTTTTAAGTAAAGCCGTAGTAAGGTAGTAAGATTTTGGCTGCAGGGAAAGTTTCAAACAATGGTTTACCCACAACGGAACTTGATAAGGCACATATTATGAGATTAGGGTGGGACAATTTCAGTGCGTGTGTATGTGCAGTTTCCATTGACCTCCATACCCACTAGTTTGCTAAATGTTTTCATCTTCATACATGTACAAATAGTGGTATTTCTCTATAAAAAGCGGGCGAAATGTTTCCATCAATGACTTTTTCTTAAATTTCGAGTTCCTCGACAGGAGCATAGTTCAATCCCACACTTATCATATTCCATGCATCATGGACTTCATGTTTCAATTTGTGGTCTTTGTGACATGGGTCCCATATTACCCTTTCTACCTCATACAACTCCTAAAATGTATGGTCTTCTCATTAGACCATTCAGGTGGTGGCGGCGTAGGCGACATTTTAAATAAGAAACAAAAAGAAAAAAAATATTAAATTAAAGCAAAAATTATGTAATCGTGCCGTTCACAATTAACGCCGCCGCCGGCCCCCAAATGAGCGAGAGGGCTGAATGTAAATACCGTACTCGCACTCGCGCTGCCGGCCCTTCGACTTCCTCACGAAAAACCGACACTCGCGGGAGTGCCGGGCAGCGGAAGTGGCAGGAGTAGAGGCAGCGTGAGGGACCTATTTACATACTCGCGCTACCCACTTCCCTGCTTACTCGGGCTGAGTGTAAATGTGGCAATTAAGGTAAGTACATAATTTTCCTAAATATGGAGAAAATACTCGTTTTAGTGACCCTCATATTGGCCTTCTCAACACTATTAATTAGCTGCATTATATTATTGCATAAAGCATTTCCCCGTATGAATAATAACCAGTGATCGGAATAGATAGTGATTTAAGGTCAATGACATCATAGGCTAAGTTAACATAGAGGTGGATTTAGAATTCTGAACTGTTTGTGCATAGAGCACTGACGTGAGTTTGCCGGACGTGGATCTTGTGCTGGCCCGCGATCCCTACATCAGTTAGGTGCTATTTGTGGCAATCATTTCACTCGTTCCTTGGCCCTTGTCATGCGTCCACATATTCCAGATTTTCTTTTGTGGCGTGCTATGAAAAATGTTTCGAAAAATATACTTTTAAGTGTAACAAAATCATTTTAAAAATCGCTGTTAAGGTATCCCGGGAAAAAAGGAGCCGCCTCCATGATATAATGTTGTACATACATACATATATCACGCCTTTATCCCTTGCGGGGTAGGCAGAGCGTCAACGGCCGTAAGAATACGGTGGCTATCGCCACTTTTGACATTTTTGAAGATTGTTTTCCAAGGTTGTTTCAGAAAACATGCCTAATGTATGTATGGTTCAAAGATGATGAAATTTTACACGAATATCTAAATATTTTTTTCTGACGAAACAAAAAAGGTAAAAATTAACCTTCTTTGTAAAGGTCATAACTTTAAAACTATGCATATTCTGGGTTATGAGAACATTTAATTTCTTCATTGACATATTCACGCTATGCGCTACACCATTTACGAGTTACAGCAGAAAAAAAATACCTTAAATTAACCCTTCTACTCCCAGCGTTCCGTGCAATCGAAGGGGGTTTATTGGAAGTTGCGTATAGGACCTACTACTACACAACTCTACAATATTTGGTCATCCGGAGGTATCTCCCGCTAAATTTTGAAATATGGTTAATATTTATTTTATCCATGAACTAACGTATGAAAGTTAAACGGAGCAGTCATACTAGTCTCTAAACAATTAAAAAAAAAATGTGTTGCCAATGACGCTTTTGCTACATCGCACACTGAGAAACTCGCAATCTGGCCGGATTTAATTAAAAATTTCAACTTATTCATTACTAGCGGCCTGCCCCAGCGGCTGCGACCGCTGCAACTCATTTTGCCGTGGGAATAAGGATTTTCCCGGCAAGTATCCCGGCAGCGTAAATACAAACCCGACTACAACACAGACATCCATACTCTGTGTTGTAGTCTGGTTGGTACAGAGTTCGGACGTACAAACCCGACTACAACACAGAGCACTCATACCAGCCTCTTCGCAATTACATTAGTTTTGAAATGCCCTGTGTCGGTTCTGGCACATCGCCGGCCCCTGCCGGGGCACGCTCGCTCCGCTCGCTCGGCTCGTGCGTTGTGGACGCAGTTCTAACCTAACCTAACCTAACCTGGCGACGACGCCAGATTAGGATAGGTTGTACCTAACAAACCTATGTTTGAGCTTGAGTGGCTTTTGAATTTATAATTAAAATTTCATTAATCATTAAAAACATCATTTCTCATTAAAATTTCATTAATCACTTAAGTGTGATTAATCATTAAAATTATCATTAATCATTTCATTAACTGTTCATTATGATTGGTTATTCATAATTATAATATCATTAAACTTTAATTTATCATTAAAACATCATTAGGTAATCGTTTAATAACAATTACAATCGTTAACTTGGCATCGATGATGTCTGTGTTGTAGTCGCCTTTGTAGCATAATTTAATGTTCCAACCCGACTACAGCACAGACAGTCCCCTGTCTGTACTGTAGTCCGGTTTGTACTAGCGCATCCCGGCATAAAAACCTTTCACTTGAATCTATTAAAAAAACCTGCATCAAAATCAGTTGTGTAGTTTTCAAGGTTTAAGCAAACATACATACCGACAGACGCGAAAAGAGACTTTGCTTTATGCTATGTAATGATTAACTGATTCCTGTTTTTCCCTAGAACACTACATGCAAAACATGCTTTGTTTGGTTGTGGGTAAGCGTATAATAAGACTTTTTATATAAATGTCGTGCGCTTATCTATGAGCATGAAAATGAGCTATTAGTTAAAAGAATCTTGGGCAAGAAAATCAACATGAGCACGAAAATGTGCATACTAAGAATATTGAGCATATTGGCGTGAAAATGGACATGAGAATGAACATGACATGTTTGACTAAAATAAACCCTAGTTTCGGAGATAAAGTTGTATGTTTTCACGAATTCTTAAAAATGAACATGATATGTTTCATAAAAAAATCCCTAGTTTCGGAGATAAAGTTGTATGTTTTCACGAATTCTTAATTTCAGGTGACAGCTGTCAAACTAAAGCCGTTTATCTCGAAATCTATGCATGCTAGACTAAGTTTTTTTAGGATAGTTGTAGGGTTTGCCGAGATCTTTTTGTACTTTCAACAAATGAGGAAGTTGACCAAATGAGAATGTGGACGAAATGCAAATTGGCCCAACCGGGAAAGCGGACCAAATGGGATAGTGAACCAAATGAGGAAGTGGACCAATTGAGAAAGTTGACCAAATGTAATAGTACACCAAATGAGAAAATAAAACAAATGAACTGATATAAATATATTTTTTAATTAGACAATTAGGCCTTTAAATATAGGGCATGACAGTGAGGCAAGGCTATAATCAAGTAATTTAAGTAGTTTGTAAGATTCCTAGTTTTATTTTCGCTTTAATAACATAACCAATGCCCCGTGGCTGTAGAAGTAGAAGAAGAACTTAATTTTCGGATTTTACACCCGAGAACAGAGGGTTTTTCTCGCCCACTATCCTATTCGAAAAGTGTCTTCACTATTTCACACTCATTCACTCACCTCTATTGCTTTTCCGTTCTAGCATCATACACTTCCCAAGCAGCAAAATAGTCGAATAAGAATTACTATTACTCAGCTTACAATCGTATAAGAGTCGAGTAACCGTTCTTAAAACACCCATTTATCGTATAATAGCAGTTATCTCGACTATTTGGCAATATTTGCTAATGTGTGCTATAAGGGCGTCGAATAAACGTTTACAGCACTATGTTATAGCACTTTTAATCCACCTTTTATCAGATGTTGAGTTAAAGTGGCTAAAATACTCGTTATTCGACCGACTGATCTATAACAGTCGTATAATAGCAGTAGAATAGCTGATTGTCTGAATAAGGCGCTTTTATACAGCCGTTATTCAGCATGCTTTTATGTTTCTATAAAAGCTCTATAAATGCAATCGAATTGCTTATAGCAACATGGCTGCCTGCATGCTTATAGAGTAACTCGTATAATAGAACTCAAAACGTTTTTATAGGATCTGTAGTAATTTTAAGAGCTTTTATACGATATTCACTCAGCTTAAAGTAGAATTGTAGAATTCTGGGAAACAGTAATAGCACAAGTCCGTCCATTTTGTGTGCAATTTCTGCTAGTAATGCTAGTGCACATCCAAGCGCGAGTACGCCGAGAGTTTTAAGAGGTTCCGTTGACACAAGTAACGAAACCATCTGTTACATTTATCTGATAATATTAAATGCGTTTCCTTCCAAGGCCAGCGCAATTGGTCAAATTGTTTTTAATCATCTCTGTTAAAAAAGGTATCAACATCCAAGAAGTCTGGCATTGTTTTATAAAATAAAATGTTCCTTTAAAGAAAAGAGAAACACAATTTAATTGGTTTATTGGTCTTGTACCAAAGGAACCCTAAATATTATCATGGTGACACCTTGTGCTATAAATGTGGTGAGCAGGTACTCTTATTCGACTTTTAACGGAATAAGTGAGATGTAACTGCAACTAGATTACCAATATGGACATTAGCTTATACAATTTATTATTTAAAATAAATTTATTTAATAAATTAGTCGTCAAATTTAATAAAATAGGCGGCGCATGAATTTTATGTAAAAATTGCTTTAGGTTTGTCAGTAAAGCTTTTTGAGCAAGAAGTTTTAGAGTACCTACACGAATATTAAAAATGAACACATGTATTGCTGTAAAACTTGATACGAAAGTCATAAATATTACCTTTAAAACTTATTAGGTTACTTTACAAATATTTTTATACACAGCCAGATCGTTGAGATCAAAAATTATCAGGAACTTAGTTGTAAAAAAGCCTCCCTAAGATCTTTTACTGCACTTATTAGTCGAGTAAAAGCATTCCATTAGCTGTCATAGCACTGAAATGGCGAATAAGAGCGATAAGGCTGCTATTATAGCACTTTTAATCTGTATAAAGGCAAATCGATTGCGTTTATTGAACTAAATATCCCATACACGCATTTTGGTTGCTCTTAAAGGAATCTTCGTTGTTTGTAACACGTTTACTCAACTCTTACAGCACCTTTTTGCTGCTTACTCAGCGCTTATTCTACTTTTATGGGACTTTAGTCTGAATAATTTGCGCCTTTTTCGCGTCGAGTAAACGTTTACAGCGCTTTTATTCGACCGTTTTTAGAACTTTTATAGAACTTAAGCAGGAATAAGGAACGTGCTCTCGACCATTTTTTTTTTTTTTAATTATAGCACGTCCATTTGCTGCTTGGGTTCTCATAAAAAAAAATCCGGGTCAAGTCATATTGAACACAAAAGAATCCATTTTATAAACAAAAAGGTATTGTGGCAACCCTAAATTCGACATTCAAAATTGGAATTACATTTTTTCCTTTCAAAATGAAATAAATGACTGATACATGTTTATAGCTGGCGCCATTTCAAGTTTTAAAACTTTTTCATAACTATAAGCAGTCACTATTAAAAAATGTGATTTTGGGACATCTTAAAAAAAATGTTTCCTCTAAAACATGTAATTTTGCGTATTGGGGGGCTTATTACAAATACTTGTCCTTGTTTTGGGCTGGGTTGCTGGGAAGCCAATTTTGGGCTGGGATGATTTGTGTGTGTGTATGCACCTAGGCTGAGATATAGGCCCTTGAAGATTTTGGTCTAGACTTTCAAGGGATCCAACTAATATTAAAAACAAATGCAAATTAAAAGTGCATTACTATATCTCGAGAACGGTGCATCGTCACTATAAAATATAAAGCAAAGTCTCTTTTCGCGTCTGTATGTAAGTAAGTATGTAACGATTCAAAAGTAAGGTTTTAATGAAGGAATAATACTTGCCGGGAAGACATTTCCACGGTAAAATGAGTTGCAGCGGGCAAGCTGCTGGGCGGGCCGCTAGTGGAGCAAATATAGCTGAATTTTCGTACTCAAACTATAGGACTGAACCATTTTCTGTCAGCATTGAAATCTCTGTTTACATCTTTTGGTTTATAATCATCTTATATACAATCTATTCAAACTTTTTTTACTAAGTACCTATATAGAATCTGACTCGTTCGATTGGTACGTACGTTTCGTAAATAGGTAGGTAGGTAACTATGAAATTCACAACTTTGCTTTTTTGAATAAAGGAGATGAAAAATATATGACGCTCACTAAGTACACCAGGTCATTCGTTATGTACTTACAAATCTTACAATACCTACTCGCCGAGAAAAAAAACTTGGTCAGAGTATACTTTTAGGGTACCTAACCTACCTAGGAGTAAGTAAGTACATATTCAAAGAGGACTTCCAAACAAGAAACGCGTTATGATTGTCACACTCAAATAAATAAAAAAAAGACCACACTGCAGACACAAACCTGTCTTGGAGATCGTCGGCCTCAAAAATTTGATCATGGTCCTCTTGTGATAAATTAAGCTCGCTAAACTGTTGTTCCACTGAATTCGACATTTCACTGTTTAGGTATATAAACTTGTCACAAAACGAAATATTTTCCTGAGAATTTAACAAATATAGTCTATCGAATTTATAATATGGTGTGGTGTTGTGCTACGCTTCGCGATAAACTACTGAAAGCAGCGCCGGCCGGTACACACACGAGTAGTTTTGATTTACTGATATCTATTACATAATTTTGGTGAGTCAATGTGTTAAAATAGGTACCGATCGGATCGGCCCCTTACTCCCAATGACAACGAACGGCGGCGGTGTCGCCGAGCGAGCGACGGAATCGCTCGGATTGCGGAGAAGGGAGCACGTGTGCTTTGCACGTACGGTTCGACGGCTATCGAGATCACAACTCAACTGAGTGAGCTGAGCTTCCTGCTCCTGCCTCCAGTACTGAGTTACGTGAGAGAGAACTAACTGCGGGCGATTCTTGTGGATTTTGTTTGAGAATGCGCGCGCTGGGCGTGGCACTATTCGGGGCCCGCGGGGAGAGCACCACACTTTAGTGAAGCGCGAGTATCGATTTCGATGTTTTGTCGAGTTCTTGTAATAGTTTTTATTTTACTGCCCTGATAGCCCCGGTAGGTAGCTTAGCTTTACTCACTTCTCCGTATCCATGTCCTTAAATGAGGTCAGATTATGTTATGTACGGTTAATATATTTATTAACCTACTTCAAAAAAAACATTTGTTTGACCTGTATGTATGTTTGTTTGTCCGCGATTATCTCGAAATTGGCTAAGCCGATTGTGATGCGGTTTTCTGTAAAGTATGACGAGAAGGTTTTATATTTTTTTCGTTGGATTAGTAAATATTGTATCTTAAAATTACCTTCTTTACTGTATAAGAAATATATATTCGCTGTTATAGATTTAATAATTTTTAAATCGTATTTTACTATACCATAATTTTTATACAGATAGACTAAACTGACAGCTAAGAATGCCCTTTTTATTTTAAAATGTTGTCATCAGAAGTCCAGTGTTGTGGTTTGATTCATTTATTTTATTCATTGAACTGTTGTGAGATGAATTCTGGATGTAGTTATTTTTAAATAAATATGCATAATAAAGGTAGCTCAAGACAGGGAGCAATCGAAGAAGGGGAGGGAGGCCTTTGCCCTGCAGTGGGACACTAAAGGCTTACAATAATAATAATGCATAATAAATACTTGACTTTCGGTCACGTAAAATAGTATACGTTACTTTACGTTTATACGCAACAAGTTTAGTTTTAAGAAATCAACAATGAATAATATTGTAAGTAATTTAAAATGTAATGTTGAATAAATTGGCATTGGTGGTTGTACGAATATTCCTTGCGCTTATAAATCCAATTTCTGTTATATTTTCTTGTTGCGTTGTGTTGCACTCTTTTCTGCGACTTCTTTCTACTGGCCGGTTGGTGTGAACCTTGACAGACAGACGAGACAGACATTGACTTGACTTGACCAAGAGGACGATCGACGGACGGAAACTGACCAATTTATTAATGGAAATTTAAATTAACCTAATTTATTTTCAAAAAGATTCAATCATAATCTTTGAATCATATAACTTGATCATTCAGGGCACAACACTATTTTTTTATTACTTTTAAATACAATAACGTGGCAACCCACCAAATGTCAATTTAGTCTATCTGGATAAAAATCATGGTTTAGACTAACATCCGGTCTGACATGTGTCATACGCATCCATAGATTACTAAGCTGAGACGCAGAGAAAGGTGAACGAGTTTTCCTTGTAGTTTTTTACGTTTTGAGTTGTGCTCGTAAATATCGGCCCAAACCCTAAAAGATCAAGAATCGCATAAGATCCGCGCCGGTACCGCTAAGACAATGCAAGTGTGCTTGTTTAAATTCTACAACATTACGAAAACCACAAAAGGTATTTTGTCGCATAATTTAAAAAATAATACAAAAGAATCCCACAGCTAAAATTACAATTATTACTTCACTTAATAACCACAATCTATTGGAACATTAAAATATATTATTCATAGATCCTTATTAAAATTCAAATTCTTAACGAAAATTCGACTTAGCGGCTAAGAGCTTTTGTTCATGAGGTAACAAACATATGGCATTTCGTTCATTTCGACCTACAGGCAAAAAAACGATTAAACTTTTTGAATAAAAGTATCATGAAACAATCACAGACAACCATCTTAGCGTTAGGCTTCTCCAGGATCATTGCTGCGTTTTTATATATATTTCGTAATATCTTTAAAAGAGCAAGGAATTGTATATCCAACCAAAAACAAATGTGAAAGTTATTAGCCAATTTCAATATGTCTGTCGACAAATGATAAGGTTTGATTCGCCTCGACACGCAAAGAAGAAGATATCTAACTATGGAAGACAATCTTAAATTTTATTTATCTATAACCTATATACACCATCTTAAAGTATGTTATGGCTCATTATCATGTGATTCGGTCCTCGCAATTTGCAAACTATTTATTTATTCAAAATGATAAATAAAACAAGTCTTTTCTACTATTTGAATTCCTGGTCAAGACTAGCCATTCCTTAAGATGCTGTAGTTTTTAGGTTGCTTGCACACGCTGCCGCATGTCTAGATAATCGAGATCTCGGAAACCAACTATTTTCTTGAAAATTCGTATATAGGGGGATGCGTGGAGCGTAAAATCGATTTAGCTAGGATTAAATTTCTAAAAATCACTAAACGGTAAAAAGTTGAATTAAATCACGTTGCATTTTGTGTGGAGAACGTTTCGTTGCATCTTGTCAGCGTGGCTTAGTAGTTTCTTTTTTGTGATGGACTCTACGTTTACGGCCCCGGGCCATCAAAACTACGCCGATCGGCTTGGTGGAGAGCTCGAGCTCATCCGGAAATAATTGATTGGTTGTTCAAACAACCAGCTTTCTGGGAAAAACGGATCGGACTAAATCTACCCGGTATATGCCGGTAATTGTCAAAATGAGGCGCAAATGACGGACCTCCGCGGGGACGTCGGTTGCTTGAGGAGCTTGTGGAGTGTGATCTACTCGCAATGCCTGCAGTGACGGCTTATGTGATCCTATCATCATCATCATAATCCGAGAGGACGTGTCTGGGACGGCGAGGTTGGATAGGAGGTAGCTTAAGTGATCAGACTGCTTACTTACAACGCAAGGGAGCTCGAGTTCGAATCCGTACCTCAATATCTCTTTCAATGTATTTTTTTTTAAATAATATTTTTTTATATAAAATTTTAATATTTAATTGCTGTGTTCTACACGTCAAACTGATCAACTTTCATCAGTCAAGAACATTTTGCCTAATTGTACCCACATTTCCCATACAAAATGTTCCAATGTCATCAGTCTCCTAGTTCTCCGACAGATGGCGTAATACATAATTATGGCTTTATCGGGTTTACGCGACATGCGGATATTAGATAGCGTAAGAAAAAAATACGTTTTGGGGGCGATAAAACCGCGCCAGGCTCGGTCAATCAGGTACTGTATATTAAAATACATTTACTATTGATTATCATTCAATTATTAAACATTGACCTGAGTCTATTAATCTGTGGAATAACTTGCTAAACCTGCATTCATTCATATATCGACATAAGTTTATGGTTAAATTAGTCAAACACTAAAGCCAGTTCGTGAAGTATATTTGTTAGTGGGTCCGTACGACAACGGCGCCCCGCGCTCATGCGATTTCCAGCGCTCGCCCGGGGCCCGCTGAGGGCGGTCGCAGACACCGCCTACTTCGTCTGGTACAGGCGTCACCCGTCTCGTGTCCCGCTTCACCTTAAAATTACAAGGAGCCAGATGTCGATCCAAGGAGAAACGCCCTTAGGCTTAGGCTTCACCCAGACTAACATAATTTTGAAAAATATTCAAATTGCCCATTAAGTTTATATGTAACCTACACAGGGATTGTTCCTAGTACCTATTGTTTATATGTAGCTATTGTACCTAGCATAAATTTAAAAAAGCATTTTAATTGTATTTGTTATCTAAATAAAAATCGTTTCAGTTGGATTTCGATTGGATCACAGTTGAATGATTTCGGTCATTTCGAACCTAGTCTGCTAACAGTTTGAAGTATAGAAAATCATAATGGCAATGGAAAGTCGAGTTTAGATGGCGTTACAATGATAAAAAATAGCAGACTTGGGGCCCAGGTGTATGTACCTATGTGTACGATGGATATCAGTGTATGATCCCTTCCGGAGGAAGCGGAGCGGAGCGTGATTTTTAGGCCGGTACAACTTCACCAAATTAGAAATTACTGTCAGATCGCTAACGCGGCAGTATCAGGACAATAATTTTATTAAAAAAGGGTAGAGTATTTTATCATGGAAATCCCCTTTTTTCTATCGAAAGTACCGAAGTGCACACTAAATTACCTAATTAAAAGTGCTAAACCTTTTCAGCAAAACTGTTTCACTGAATGATTTCCTAATAACTGAGAGCAAATCTATTAACAGCAATCTATCAAGAGCAACAAAATATTTAAATCTATTTTATTACAACCTATCACCTCTTATACTTATGATAACAGGAGTTATTCTAAATGAAACAAGATCATTTAGACATTGTCTAATTACTTCACAATAAATCAACAAAGTACCTATCTACTAAACGCTTTCACTCTGTCGGTGTCGCAGACATGAGGAGATTTATTTTATACACTATGAATTTTATTGTAGGGTCAGGTGGGGTAAATATGAGACAAAAATTGAAAAAACAGCTTAAAATGTCTGCAAATGCATTCGTATTGTGCAATGCCACAATATCTATCTTGCGTTACTCTCGGTTTGCCAGTTTGTGCCTTAAATACTATACTTTGTTCCTAAAATGTGTGTCTCATTTTTTACCGCTACAAGGGGGTAAAAATGAGACACCAAAGGTCAAAAGTAAAACAATGTCGTGCCCTAGCGCACTCGAGGCTGAAATCATCGAGCTATTATTGCAAAAGTATCATTTAAGCCGCGAGTGTTTGTCCAGGTAGAGCGCGCGTACGACGCGCCGCGCCATGCCAGTGAGATACTGTAGCCAAAGTTTGTTGACCCCCACAGAAAATTTTCGCGCAATAAATATCAACCATACATGAATAATCAAATTATAAATTTTTGACTTTCTAAAATCACTAGGGCTCGGTTTTCCATGAACAGAAGTTTATAATTTTTTTTTCTTTAAGATATTCACAAGTCTTATTTTTACCCAAAATTTCAGCTGTCTCATATCCCCATCGCCAGCCCCCCGCCTGCCCCTACAACATTTACCTAATTCTTGGTTTGGACGATCATGAGATGAGTAGCTCAGTAGTTAACAAATTAATTTGTTTTGTAATAATAACATAAAAAGGATTCTATTGAATATTGGGCAAGTCTTGCTTTCGTTAGGCGTCCACGTTGCGCTTGATGCCGATAGGTAAATTTTTTGGCTTCTACAGGTGGTGTTACATATTTCAACCTAATCGCAAGTCCAATGACCAAGTACAACTGTCCAATATGCGAAAGCAATCTGTTAATTTCGTCGAAAGAATTCCAGTGTTGCCCAAACTGAACGGTAAATGCCCTAGAAGGAGGTCTTCACCAATAACGTAACTTATTTTGAATTAAAACTTGAGCAATTAAACTTATCCAACGTATGTAAACAATAACAAATGCGCGCGACCATGCGCTGTGGTCGGCTGCTGCGAGCGCAATGCAACTAGCGTGAGCGCCGAGTGCCGAACCCTGTGCGCCCGCGAACTAAAGCGCGCCAAAATATTTTTTCAATAAAACAGATGCACAAGAATTAAAGTTAGGTGATAGAGTTTTAGTTACCGGTTTTAGCCAGATTTTTGTAGAGTAGAGGAGATTTTTATTGCAGTTGTTAATTTGGTATGCAGAAGGGTTTTGCATAAATTATAATTTGAGGTGTAATTAAAAATTCCCCATTAAAAAATCGCGCAGTATCTCGATAACTTCTAAAAAATTGCCCTGGGACCGAGCGCGCCCGGATCACGGCGTGCCTTGTCCTGGCATGCTGGGCTCTGCCAGGACAGCATCGATATATTCGTTTATTCCCTTGCTTATTGTGTTAACGCGATGATACCTACTTGTGCAGATTGCTGGCTTAATATGTAGATCTCGTAAAAGGTGTTTCTAAACGGGCAATGTTCTTCGACAATTTGTGGCTGCAACAATGCAACAAATATCGCAGCCATATTAGGTCACACATATTCCGTATGGTCATGTATGGCCGATATTGTTTTGTAGGTTGCCGGAGGATCGCTGTGGGATCGATATTTATGAAATATTGCCCAGCAACTTCTATTATTCTGATATAGTGCATCATTTTCTAGTTATGTCTAAGCCTATAAGCTAACAGGTATGTCTTTTTTTGTCCTTTGGAAGCAACTCTTTGACATCGCTTACCACAGAAAGGTACTTGGTTAATCGAGCCAAGCTCGGATGTATTGCCCCCAAAAACGTATTTCGTTTCTTACACTACCTACCTATCTAATATCCGCAATTCTTTCACTAGTAGGTATTTTTTATTTTTGACAAAGAATATGGAATGCTAATAATTAAAATTTGTAAACAAAACTAATTGTCCATTGGTCACTTCACGATATTTATCTAGGTATATCGTTGAGTTTTCGATTAGTAGTTCTACTGAACTATAAGTACCAATCTTTTAAATTAGACGTGCAGTAGGTATCCCATGCAAATGCAACCAAACTACAGGCTACAAGTCTACTGGTAAAATTTGATGTAGCTACATTGCTTAGCCGATGGGACATTATAAAACCAGGATGTTTGACCCGCTACGCAATGTACATCGAATTTCACCTGTAGACTTGTAGCCTGTAGTTTCGAAAAACGGGGCACAGGACGCACTTCTACTATGTCACAAACTCGACATTTGAGAATCACTTAGGGAGTCACCGATACCAACGACGTAATATAGAAAATGCCGGAGAATAGATAAGGATTAAAATGTCCATATTTTGTAGTTGTTTCGTATTTTATTTGTACTATAATTTTTTTTATTATTACTGAATTAGAATCTGGTAAGTACAAAATCCTTCAAGGTCGAAAGACTATTCAAACTGTACTAAAGGTCTTGGACCGGCTCGCAGCTGGTACGGCAATGTGTTTCGCTCCCAACATCACAATGAGCACATCAAATATGTTGTAATGTGTATTTTGAAGGGGTTGTCTGCGCAGACCGGCCCGGCTGTACAGCTGCCGCAGACGTTAGAATGGCGTTAGACGTCGAAAGTGGTTACCGGTAAATGTGGACAAAGTTACAATAAGAATACTCTAAAACAAATAGGCTAGTTGAGAATTATTATTAATGGCAGGTGGTTATTGCGATTAAAAAGGTAGAATAGAGTAAATTTTTTGTAGAGTACTACGCAGCTCTATAGGATAGACGTCATAGTGGAAAAAGTCGACATTACTGTTGGAGATTACCTATCGATAAGCACGAATGATTTTGGGTTATGTCCGTTATTGCGTTACGTGTCCTTTGCAGTTACTTTGTTAATTTGGGTTACCTTGTTGTTGACTATTTGTTTAAAATTTGTTTCAGATAATTATTTTGTTAGAGTTTTGTAAAACATTGTTGACATTTGTTGAACATGCCTAAACGGGCGAAGAAAACTGTGCTCATAGTGAAAAGTCGTGAGTTCGTGATTTATAGGATACGCAGGACGGTGCAACACCTCTCCTCCCTTAACAGCAAAGAAAGTGCTGCAATTATTACAAGAGGCGTGTCTTCAAGTGATAGCGGAAAATTTAAACAGTATTGTCGGACATGTTGTAATAGAACAAAATTTAGAATCGAAGTCGAGGTTATACTTCCAGCTCAGATGATGACCTTAGCTGTACACCTCTTGCTAAATAAATATAATATTCGTTACTATTTCTTCGATTCCTTGTTATTTTTCAAATACTAGCTTTTTATCTTATTCCATCACTAAATACACCAGTCCAAAAAACGGAGCTATCTTGAACAGGGTATAAGTAGTTGGCGGCACTGGCCGTGTTTAGTGAAATCAAATTTTTCAGCGAATAAGTAAATGTATATATTTAAGGCACAACACATAATTTCCTAGTATTAGGATTGGACATTTTTAGGTTTAAATTTAATGTCACAGGCGCGCGACCGCGAGTTCAATGAGTGAATGTTGTGCGATGACGTCACAGCGTCACCGGCAGCCCGCGCGTGCGGTCACAACTTGTTTTACTTCTAAATCGGAAACTAATTAACGTATCGAAGTAATTCTTTCACAAAAATTTTATTTTTGACAAAGAATATGAATTTGAAAGGAATAATTAAAATTAGTTTACAAAGTAATTGTTAGCGGCGGCAGGGCTAGGGTGCGTCAGGGGCAGCGTCGGCAGCGAGAGCAAGAGTGGGTGCACTATATGTATGTGCAGAATAGGAGAACAAGAAGGGGTGTGGCCGGCACACAGAGCAGACTAATGTATCTGCTCTGTGGGCCGGCAGCAGAGGGTGACACCCCGCTGTTTACTGACCAGTGTCAAAATCGGTAATTTTGTTATAACAAGAAATTCCCTCCTGCTTAACAAATAAAAAGTATGCTATGGCGAGAATGGCAACCCAATGCAGATATGCACAAGGGCTTGGCGGACTCGGCGACTCAGCAAGCAATGAGGATGGCCTAGGGCGACGGTAGAGGGCGCGTGTAGTTACCGTTGGCCAGACACTGAATTTGACCTCTCCTTCAGTCGTAGCAGTTTTCCGTTCCACTGAATCAAGAAGGAGGAGGACTAAGGGCGTGCGCACGTTAATATATCCTGCGCAACTGACCGCTTCCGAATAATGACTCCTCTGAGGCTTGGTGTGTGTATCGTCACCCACCACATACGCACTCTGGATCGCTTCTACCTAAAATGCCTTCGCACCATCATGAAGATGAGATGGTCTGACCGAGTGCGCAATACCGAAGTTCGGAGACGAGCTATCTAATACACCATATGTAATGCGTCGTCAGCTTCGGTGGTGCGGTCATGTATCCCGGATGTCGGAGGAGAAAGTGGCGAAGCGCTTCTTTTATTCTGAGCTATGTATCACTATAGTGACAGGTTGTCAGCCTGTCGCCGCAAAGTTGTAATATACACCTGAAACCATCAAGTCCCTCAGTTTCCTCTTACGACATCCACGGGGAGGAAATAGGATGATGCTATTCTAAGCCAGCATCACACGACAAGCCGGCATCACACGACAAGCCAGTATCACACGACAAATAGGATTGATTACTTGATTATGTTTCATTTATTCACACTCATGAACTCGGCCATCACAATGTTAAAAAATGTGGCCTAAGTCTACTTCGCGGAATTGATACCCTTGGAAGTAAGTATAGCACGGTTTAAACAATCTGCTAATATTGGCATAAGAGGCGGAAAGTTGAAGATATAGGGAAGAGAACTGGAAAGCAAGAAATCGGAGCAGGCAATGACTAATTTGTAACCTGATTCAGGAAACTGAACCTACAGGGATTCCAAAAGACCAAACGTATAAAAGAGGCACAGCCGCTGGTCGGGCCGCTAGTGCAATATAATTTTGAAATCGTCCCTAGAAGCTCTTTCACTTGAAACCTCACACAAAAACAAAAAATCGAGGACCCGCCATCTTGAAATCAAGTGAATGGATGAAATATTTATTTCTTAGGATAGGATCATTCACTCTGGTCGCTAGTATGATAAACTATGCCATTAATAAGATGGCCAGAAGCACTATGACTGACGATTACGATTTCCAGTCGAGAAACTAAAAAAATAACCTTTGATTAACCCTTCTACTTCCAGCGCGTGTAATCGAAGGTATTATGTAGAGGCCTGAAGTTGTAAATAAATTAACTTGCGAGCGAAATCTGATTGCGACGAAGTTTTTCAAAGCGTCATTTTGCTTGCTCATATGATTCCTCTGACACATCCCTTGCTCAGAGGTGACAGGCTGACCGCCGCCGACTACGCGATTCGCACGTGCCGGCACTTCACCCTTTTCTTAACCGTCCCGCGGAATCTGCAATTGCACTTTCACCGGTGCATTTTTTATTCGTCGATGAATTATAGCCATTGTAGGGATTGTTGACAATACTGATGATCAAAGAAATCCGCACGTGTCCATGTTACTACCATTTTAATACAGGGTGTTGTGTATGAATCAGGGTAAATACTATGGTGACCACGTTGCAGAGGTATCACAGAGCATGGAAGATTTAGCTGACCGACCTCGCAGTGGTCGCCCAACTGTTCTTACTGCAGTTCAGAAGCGCTATATCAGATTACTGACTGCCCGTGACCCAACAATGAACGCTACTAAAATGAAAGCAGAGCTGCGAGCTGCCACCGGACGCGAAGTTAGCGCCCAAACGATTAGAAATGAGCTGCCTCGGTCTTAGCGTATGAGTTCCTCGGTCAGATGGTGTCGCGTCCAGCGTTACTATAAGTGCGCGCATGAAGGTCAAGTTACGCTGGCCCTGACACTATCTGAGGGATCGGCCGGGCAAATTCTTTATAGCAGGCCTTAAGAGGAATTTGCTTCACATCAAAGATTAAGGTGAGGGCCCTTTAGAAATCTACCGCGCAAGGGTGGAGAAGTGTTAAACAGGGTGAGCATCTCAAAAGTGGATAATCTGCCACATTGTGAAAATCTTCCTGACGTCTAATCCTTGAATGACGTCCTTCTAACCTGACGTCAGAATGGAGTGAGTATGACTTAATTACTTAAGGTTCAGTTTTTCTTAACAAAGGTACAGTTTAGTACGGTTTAGGTACAGTTATTTTACAAAAACAAACAAAAACACAAATCACGCCTTTATCCCTTGCGGGGTAGGCAGAGCGCTAACGATCGTAAAATTACGGTGGTTATCGCCACGTCTGACATGTATTGAGGGCACCTTCAGATTCGTGTATCATTGTAGTGACAGGTTGTCAGCCTGTCGCCTAGAGTTGTAATACGTGCTAACACACATGAAACCCTCAAGTCCCTTAGTTGATTCTTACAACACCCACGGGAAGAATTGGGGTGATGCTATTCTATACCGGCATCACACGGCACGGTTATTTTACATATATTTCTATATACATACATCATAAGCGGTCTTGAACTCTTGACAGACGTATTTTATTTCTTTCACTACCTGTCTTATATCCGCATATTCACCTAGTTATTATTTCACGCGTAAACTGATAAAACCATAATGCCATAATTATGTATTACACCATCATCTGTCGGAAAATGCGAAGACTACTACAATACGGGCCATGTTTTGGATAACGTGGTTTGACCTTATTTGTTAAGTTTGACGAGTAGAACACAATAAAATAGACACCTATTTTTTGAAAAAAATATTAAACTGTATAAAATAAAATATTACTAATACAAAGCAATATCTCCCACATATCGATACAATATCATCAATTATCATCATGTGCTATGCCCAACCAACCATATTGCAATTTTTCTCATGAACTTAATTGATTGCTCTCCAGTGTGTATATAAGGTGTAAAAATATTAGCTGCAAATATTTTAAGGGGTTAACCAGTCCATGAAACTGAACAACCTTCCCAAAGATACATAGATCGAAATATAAAGAAACTATTGGACCTGTCATAAAAATGTAGCAGCCGAGCAAGTCAACCTCTATGGGAGGTCCAAATTTTTTTTCTTATTTCGACTTATTTTACTAGGGGAAAGTTGCTTAGTTTCATGGGCTGATTTACCAATTAAAATAACCGCAGCAATTTTTTTTACAGCCTGTATAACATAAGTGATTGACAAGAGTATGGAAATATATTGATGGATCGTGTGCATAGCAACAGAGTGGACGCATTTTCCTTGGAAGCATGTGGCAGCCATAGCATTGGAAGTGATTTTTGCCGCTACTAGTCACAACAGTGCACGAGTGTGCGATCGGTCGGCTCCGGTGACACTACCAGTAACCCAGTACAATCGCGGAGCCGCGCCTCGACCACCGTTCATGAAGACCATTTTATATTATGCTACCTGAAGATTTAACCCGATTCTTAAGGTAGCTCCTTGTTTATTTTGCAAAAAAAAAAAAACTATTTTTTTAATAAAATGTAAGGTGTAAAAGTATTAGCTGCAATTATTTTAAGGTATTAATCAGCCAAAAACTGAACAACTTTCCCAAAGGAACATGGGTCGACATATGAAAAAATATTTGGACCCCCATTCAAATTGACGTGGTCGGCTGGTACCTTTTGTATGGGAGGTTTAAAAATTGTTTCTAATTTTGTGTTCCTTGGAAGTAAATTTTTTTACACCTCGTATTTTGACAACCAGTAGCCAAAATTTATAATCCATAATATGGGTGAATAATACATAATATCGACTTTTTCTATGACTATTTTGAAAATTTCCGATAGTAGATTAGTTATGAAATAGTTTCAGATATTTTATTCATAATTTACAAAATAATAATTTTCTCAAATTGTTTTGTTCTTGCGAATACTTTGCGTATGTGAATATCCATAAAATCAGGTTCGTAGATTTTTGTTAACCACCTGTAAGCGTAAATATCCGACATTTATTTCCTAAAACGGGTTGGGTTCATAAGAGTCCGTTCATATCAACTCGGCAATTTCCGGAATTAAATGCGATTGCATAGTAATAAACAGCCACGTCCGGCTCGCGCGGCCAATCAGCGACCACATTTTAGTCACAGATATACGGCGCTAAATTTAAAAACTAAACATTCGCATTCGCGAATATGGGCCTCAGATATGTATGTGTGCGTGTGGATTGAGTGAGTAATTCTAAAAATATATTTTATTGTCACAGTCATTTAGTAAAAGTTTTCTCTCATAAATAACGCGTTTATACGATACGGCACATTTCAAGCTACGTGCAAATATTTGCTAATAAAAATGATCAGGCGCTTTATGTGAGATTTTTATTTGGCAATGTATTTAACGCTAAAAATTGCTACCATTTTGGGTCTTAAAAAACTGTAAATGGATAGTAAAAAAACTACTTTGGCGACTAATTTGAGGTAGCATCTTAACAAGAAAGCGGCGGCAATTTAATGAGTATAAAATTTTATCTGGCAGTGATTTTCTTTTGTGGTAATTGGATTTCTTGTAAGGCGACAAATTATTGGCGAATAAAGAAGTCAAAATAGGCTTTCATAAATTCTAAAATAGATCTATAAACTTGACTAAGGTCTGAAATAAATACAAACAAGATCTTAAGAAATTACTTTTGCCTACATTTGTAAGGATCTAAATAAACCAAATTGTGACATTCTAAAAAACTATTCAATTTTTTTTCTTGACTATCTTATTTATTATTATCGTTCCCTCTTTTAAATGAACCTACTTTGAGTAAACAATCATAAGTATTGTTGGTAAATCTGGATAGATATAGTAGGTAAGGTAGGTTCATTTATTCTAGTGCTGTATTTCAGCTTTATACTCTTTTTTATTAATTTAAAACCGTATTTTTTACCGCCTTCAAGAAGCTACGAATCTGCAATAGTAGATTACGTACTGAGGTATGTAAGCTATCAATAACAACCGAGGTTTTTTAACGCCCGAGCGGAGCGAGGGCGGTACCTTTCCGAGGTTGTTATTGATGTTACATCCGTGGTACGTATACTGCTTTACATATCGAATGAAAAAAGAGTAAAATAAAGCGATAAATACAAGAAAACGATCCATAAATGATGATTGTATCGTCTGCTATTCAAATTGCACCACTAAACTTTTTTTCTATGATTGAAAAATATTGAGTTAATATGAAAGAAAAGTATCCTAACATAAAGTAGCCATTTTTCTGATCGTAGGGATATTAGTAATTTTTACTTTTGTCATTGTAATATTGAGTAATAATTCGACAAACTCATTTATTGAGGTTATAAAAATACAGATTAAAAATATAATTCCTGCGTTCAAGCAACACAATTCGTAGCGGCCAGTTCGAAATTTAAAATCGTATACAACTAATTGGATGCAACTCCTATTAAAAAGAAGAAGAAATTGATTTTAACTTTTTAATTGCCGCGATTCTATTGGTTCTTTTTCTAGTTCCATATTTAAAATTACTTACAGGCTTAGTTTTAAAACCTCGCCTGTAAGTTGAACTTACAGGTCGTGTTTTTTGTCAGTAATGACCTACTTTCAGAGCATGAGATATGTAAACAATATTCTAATATCCAAATACATTATTATAATACCCATTTTCAGTTTTAAAGCTACCTAACAATCACCGCCAGATGTGTATTTTAATAATGAAAGCCAATAGTTGCCAGTGAAGAATGTTTGATATCCTCTCGGTTTTATAATACCTTAGTTTTCCGCTGACAGCGCTCGATATATTTGATACTTTACAGTAGCAGCCGTTTTTTAAGTTTTTTGATGCTAGGACTTTGTTTCTTGTATAATTTAATAGTTGCTAAGATATTTAATCACTGCAAAATTAGCTTTTTTTGTGACTTAATAGAAAGTTGCCTAAAAGGGATTTCAGTTGCCTGTTAAATATTTGCCTTTTTATTTTAAAATTTCTTTGAAACCTGTAATGTCATACTATATTTTTGATAACTACGTTTTGAGGTACAGTTTAGGTACAATTAATTACTATGCATCTAAAAATCTAAATTACACGCTCATTTCAAGCAAACCTGACGTCAGAATGGAGTGAGTATGACGTTATGCTTTTTATTAAATTTATTAAGGTACAGTTTTTCTTAACAGAAGCCTTGTGATGCCGGCTTAGAATAGCATCACCCCATTTCTTCCCGTGGATGTTGTAACAGGCAACTAAGGGACTCGAGGGTTTAATGTGTATTACAATTTTAGGCATCAGGCTGACAACCTGTCCCTACAGTAATACATGTATCATTAAAAAAGGCCTTCAATACGTCTTGTCAGACGTGGCGATAGCGACCGTAATTTTACGATTGTTGACGCTCTGCCTACCCCGGACGGGAGGGATAAAAGCGTGATTTGTGTGTGTGTTTTCTTAACATAAGTACGGTTTAGATGCTGTTAATTTACATATATTTCGTAATTATTCAGCAACCTGTCAAGCGGTCCTGACGGACACAAATACGTTTTTAGCGACGACCGATGTGGCGCAGTGGTAGTGAACTTTGACGAAGAAGGTTCCGGGTTCCATTCTCGGTGGGTCACTCACAAAGTTGGATATTTATCACTTTGTGAATTTGTACCCAGTCTGGTTAGGACATTGCGGGCTGAACCACCCGATTGTCCGTAACCCGGTTCCGTAAAAAGGAAGACAAAAATATTATTTGTTGTGAACTGAAGCGGATGGTTTCGCTTCAAGTTCCTTTCTTCCTCAAAGTACCTATTCTTTGGGCATCACTCACTCCGCAAAACTTAGCCTCGCTTACGAGAATTCATGTTTTTCGTGGTTTTTCTTTAATTCAAATTACTTTTTTTTTAAAACGTCAAAACTACGCTACCACCAAAGTTTATTAATCTACTATAAACAAACCACAACAAACTTTTTTGCTGGCTTTACCGCGGTGCCGATGCCGTGTGATGCCGGCTTAGAATAGCATCACCCCACATCCTTCCCGTGGGTGTCATAAGAGGCGACTAAGGGACTCGAGAGTATTAGTGTATTAAAATTTTTAGGCGACAGGCTGACAACCTGTCACTATAGTGATACACATGTTTTCTGAAACAACCTTGGAAAACCATTCTCAAAAATGTCAGACGCGGCGATAGCGACCGTATTCTTACGGCTGTTAACGCTCTGCCTACCCCGCAAGGGATAAAGGCGTGATATGTGTATGTATGTATGTTTACCGCGGTGTGCGAGTTTAGACAGGTATAGGTAGGTATGTTGCGAGAGAAAATGACGTCCGTCCGCCATGTTTCTTCAACGGTACGGTTTACCTACTTGCGCTAAGGCGCTGCTGACAGTAGAGCCTACGTATCAACAATGATATGACTAGTAATCAGTATGCTATCTTAGATAGATACATACACATCATGCCCTCTTCCCTTGCGGGGAAGGCAGAGCGTTAACGGCCTTAAAAATGCGGTAGCAATCGCCACCTCTTGACAAATATTGCGGCCCTTTCAGATGACTTGTGTATTACTAATTACTATCGTGACGTGACAGGTTCTGCCTGTCGCCTAAAGCTGATAGTATAGGTGCACATGAAACCCAAGAGTCCCTTGGTCGCCTCTTACGACACCCGCGGGAAAGAAATGATAAGCTCCGAATTCTATGCCTACAAAGTGGTTATATTTGAAAGTTCGCAAATCTATAGGTAGGTACATAACACAATTTTTACAACTGTGCGTATGGGGCTGTCCAAAATATCCCTATGTTGGCAGTGTTTTTATAGAAGTTTTGACAGCTCCATACGTACAGTTCTAAATATCGAGTTCTCTATTTAGTAAAATTGTAGCTATTACAAAAATACCGTGGGGTCAAAGTAAAGGTAGGTAACAGCCAAGTAGGCACCTACCTATTTGCCGGAGTACAGATAAGGGCGGCTTACACAAGCATAGGACGTAGACGTACGTAGGTCTATCTAAACACCTAACCGGCGCGTTTACATAAAAACGTAAGTACTTACTAAACCTAGCCAGATCCAGACGCAAAATAACATGTTGTGGTAGGTACCCACCTAATAGGTACAACGCGTGGTTCATTCATTTCTGCCATGAATGATTGCTAATGTAAGTACCTACCTACAGGTCTGTATCTCATAAATACTTTGTCACTAGACATGGTTGAGACCGAATATACTGACGAATTTTATCAGAAAATATCAAAAACCGGTTGAGGCAACGTTACGTGAGAAATATTTCAACTTACCTATCTTCATAGGTCGGCGAAACATCACCCGAAGCACCTTGC
The DNA here is from genome assembly GCA_029255805.1 of Keiferia lycopersicella. Taxonomy (NCBI): domain Eukaryota; kingdom Metazoa; phylum Arthropoda; class Insecta; order Lepidoptera; family Gelechiidae; genus Keiferia; species Keiferia lycopersicella. The sequence continues at coordinate 10,153,903 of JARACZ010000006.1, read as the reverse complement.
GATACACCATCTGCGTCCATATTGACACGAGTAATAGGTACCCCCTTACAGACGGGAATGAAATCACGGGACACAACGGAATTTGCGGAAAAGGAAATTTAGCACGCGGAGTAAAACCGGTGCAAGCGTGGAGCAAGTACTGAGCGGAGTGCGTACGAGTGGCGTGGGGCGATGTGATGACGCGCGCGGCGCCGCGCGGCCGCAGGCGCGGGCGCGAATAGGCATGCGGGGGGGGAGGTCGTGATGTCGTGGTCGCCGGCCGGCCGACGACGCGACGGCGGCCGGTAGCGTACCTATTACCGGATTCACCGGCAAATCCGGCAATAACCGCAAGGCTTGGTAAGGCGCAAACAATGGCGCCAAATTCAATTTGGTACATTATTATTAGACTACAAGCGATTTTTTTTCCCGACCAATAAGGTACCGACCGAACGATATCGTACCTACAGAAAGCTAATGCCCTGATCCCACGTGCCGAGTAGATGGACGAGACGAGACAGTGAACTCGGCTGAGTGTTTGTATGAAAACTATAGCCGATCACACTATAGTCTGTAAATTATAGGATGATCCCTGCTGTGATGTTTGTGACCTTGGAGCAAATGCTATGACATAAGATCGATTTTCCTTTGATTACTAGTCAGCCTGCCGAGTAGCTGCAGTAACTCGAACGTCCATGTTGGACAGCAGCTTGCGTGCGAGTTACTTCAACATTTTTGGTTTCCACTCGCCTGCTCGCCCGGCAGCACAGATAATATAATACTACTAAAGTAGTACAGATACCTAACGTCATAGAGGGAGTTCGATTGCCATAAGATGGCAATTTGGGCAGGGTATTTGATATGTTGACTTAGCGCGTGCGTTGCTAGCGACATCTAGCTTATTTATTGGATACTTCGTATTGACGTAATTTGTATTGAAAAATATTGCAAAAACGAGAATAGTTTCGCGTGTTTTCCATCTCAAATAATCTTAAATAATGTATTTATAATTTTCCAATACTTTGTTTTTGTAAATTTGCTTTTATTCCTTTTTGCTCTTAAGTTACCCGTATCGCCATCTATTGATTTGTTTCAACTTTAATACTTCCTTATTAAAAATAATGGCGGCCCATGTGGCGCAGTTACAACGCGATTAAGTGCGAAAAATCATTCATCACTAAAATATTAAATATCATTAGTCATAAAAAATAGTATAAAAATAAATAAATAAAGGTTTGGCAGCACAATCGGCTTATATACACAGATTTTTGTAGAGCTAGCTTTACGTCCTGCGAGCAGAAAGCCTTGGAATTGGAACACAACTTAATATAACCTTTATAAACACAACTTTATAACCCTTTATAAACACAACTTTATAAACCTTGGAACACAACCTAAATACTACAGCCGCAGCACTGATCCTGCTGTTGATCTCAGCATCAAGGTCACACTTAGATGTTGTAGAGTTCCCCAGATTCGTCTGTAGTAGCCTGCGAAACAAAACTTGTCCACATACACTTGTTTACGCTACCTAAACACATAGCTTAACTTCCGAGAAACATAACCCTCGTTTTGCAGCAGTCGGGTAGCAGTCACCAATTCAGAGTCCCCTATTAAAAGATCAAAAAGAGTGTGTCTTGTAGGTTGGCATAACAATACCTACTTCACTTTAACTACAAAGAAAGCCGACTTACCACTACCTTCAACCATCTTGATAGTTGATAGGTATTACAACACTAAAACTACTCACCTATTCAATTTAATGGGAATTCAATTTTATGGTCCCAAAGGGGTAGTAAGAGGCCACTTACCTTTCTCTTACGAGACATCTCATGCTTAAGTTAGGTACCGAACTATTTTAACTTTGTAGACAAAAATAAGTAGGTACGCAGAAGCATTTAGCTATATTTTACGTAACACAGGTATATAACTACTTGCAGGTTTTCTTGTCCCAAACATTTCAGCTTGAAAGTGGGAAAGTATGTGGACTCACCTCCAGCCGCCATGTGGAGGATCGCTTCCCGTAGAATCCTTCAGTTGGGTTGTACTAGCACTCTGGAGACTCGGGACATTGACTCTGCGCACAGATATTTGAACTTGTTAGTTGATATATATAGTTGATAGGTAGATACTTTTACCTACTACTCCTTTAGTAGATATACTTTTTGAATTGACAAATATTTTTTTTAAGTCGATCATTTTACTTATGACGTAAGTGACATGGGCAGATTGACTGATAAAGTACTTTACGTAGATACCTATCTCTTGCTTCATCCCATTTTTGGATTTCTTGGATTTGATTGGATTCATCCCATAGTCCCTTTTACGACACCCACGCGTAGAATTGGGGTGATGCTATTCTAAGCCGGCATCACACGGTGAATGCACTCGTCAATAGTTTATTGTCGATCCTTATTGTCATGTTAAAGCAGAGGCAACCTCCAAATTTACAAAATCAGAATACTTTTTACCAAACTTGTTGTGCCTATTGTTCAGCATTGACAATGGATCGTTCGAGGCATCTTCATGCAGGCATAATAATAGTCCTTCTCGAGAACTTGATCGATTCACCGTTCGAGAATCGGTCTTCGAGACTTCTCTAGCGTCGTATACCTATGTACCTACCTAGTAATGTGACAATGTATCGTGTTTGGCCACGCATTCTGGTCATGAAATCGTTTCCAGTCAAATCCGTCTAAACATGATTTTTTTTACCATGTTATGATGATGATGGTATCACGTAAGTGTCTAATGTACATGCTTACATTTTTTTATTTGCAACCGAAGGCTCGACGATCAATGGGAGTCCGCAATACGAGTAACCTGGAATACAAATATAGGTCATTGTTATGTAAAAACAAGTTATAACCACATAAATTTATATGTAGGTAGATACAAGGGCGAAGCAATAAGTAAATAAAAATAAGGAATGAATTTTATTTAATTAAATTATTTTTTAACGGTTAATGCTCTTCATAGAGCGTTTCTCTTTTTATCCCTGCCATCTAATGCGATTTAGGCAAGCCTTCGAAATAGGCACTGGTTTCGTACATGGTCATCGATAGGTCATCATAAGGTCACTTGTATACAGGGTGCAAAAAACATTGCTGCAAATACTTTAAGGGGTGAACCAGTCCATGAAACTGAACAACCTTCGCCAAGGAACATAGGTCGAAATATGAAAAAGAATTTTGGACCTCCCGTACAAATTTACCAACCGACCAAATCAAAATGTACGGGAGGTCCAAATTTTTTTTCATTTTCGACTTATATTACAGAGCTTTTACAGCCTATACATTTTTTTTTACACCCTCTATAAATATCACTATCCCATATCCCTTGCGGGGCAGGCAGAGCGTAGGTAAACGGTCATTTACGTTACGCCACGTCCAACAAAAGTTTAAGGTTTAATTTCAGAAGACTATGTATTACCATAGTGACAGGTTATCAACCTGTCGCCTAAAAATGCAATACACATCAAGCTTCAAATCCCTACATACATACATAAATTTTCAAAGGGGGTTTTTTTCATATTTCGGTAAAATATTTCTAATGAAAGTTGTTCAATTTGTGTAGGATACAAAAAAATAAAAAATATGTTATAAAAAAATTTTAAAAAAGAAAATATTAAAATATTTTGTAAAAATAAAAGAGCAAAAAAAAAAATATCAAATAGGGAAGCTGAGGTTTGTATTAGAACTCGATTTTATGTGATTGAGCTAAATCTGTTGGTAGACGTGAGTGACGAAATAGCGACTGCAACGTGTTTTAATTTTCGGCTTTTTTTTATTTGTTCATAGTGATTTCCGGATAATAAAACCTAGCTAGATCGATTTATCGCTTGCAAGAAAATCGTTGGAGCCGCTTCCGAGATCCCGATTATATATATATACAATTCTTGCTTGTTTAAAGGTTTAATAAATAGATATAGGTAATATATTCGGGATCTCGGAAACGGCTCCAACGAAGCGAAAAATTCAGCGAACACAGCTCAGTTGGTTAGGCTGCTTGCCTATAATTCAGTGTAGCTCTAGTCCCTTACCTACCCTACCTATTAGGTACATGGTATACTGAGATTTACCGTCGCCTGTTTTGTCAGATTGGGGGCGGCATAGCCATGCATGGCCTCTGGCGTTGTTAAGGAACAGGCAAGCAAGGGGATGAGGAAGGGTTGCGTTACGCCGTTGCGCAGTGAATAGAAAACTGGCGGGAGGGGTTGCCGGCGACCGGCACGCGGCACGTGGCGCCCAGCCCAGATATTCCATGATGGCGGGCGCCCACGTGGCGGCTACATCGATCCGCCGCCGTGAAACATGGCGCAAGCGCCATGGACTGGCATTCAATCATCTTTCTTCGATTTAAATAGGTACATCATAAAACTTTAAGTACTTGCACATCGCCAGCAAGGGTCGAAAAATGGACATGTTTTAAGCTATAGAAATTAATAAACAAAACATTCGATATGACCAAATATTTTTGTCTACTCTACACCGCCTTTTCTAAATTATTTTAACTGAAATTAATGTACTTTAAGTAGGTACTTTATATATTTAACTTTATTATATGTATTTTGACATAGATTTATTTGTAATAGGGAATTTGAAAAGCCGTTGCCAATAACTGAGACAGGTGATGTCAGTGCTGCTTAGGGAGTTTAGTCATGTTATCTCATAGAAGCCGCTTCTGCTACTTTGGGTACGAAAGACCGACATAGTGAAGACTGATTCGATGACAATAGCGAGGCTCTTAAAGCAGTATTCGACAAACATCGACAGCTTTTGCGACAGCATAATCGAAGAGGTGGAAATGCTTCGGTGGTCAAAGAGACTGACCAAGAATTACGTAGGTATTCTCGACAAATAAAAGACAAGTGGTGGCAGGACAAGGCTTGTCAAATGCAGTGACTCGTGGATGCAAACCAACTTGGTGAGTTTTACTGTGAAGTGCGTAAGCTGATTGGTGCGTCCTACATACATACATCACGCCTTATCCCTTGCGAGGTAGGCAGATCGTTAACAAACGCAAAAATACTACTGTCATGTGACGAGGTTGATACTGCCATCAGACAGCAGCATAAGAACCGGGGGGTTGGCATTGACCTTATACCGGCTGAACTACTTAAATACGGTGGTACGGAGTTGCTCACGTCGGTATGGAAACTTATAGTTCGATTTTGTGGGAGGAGGAGCGGGTCCCTGATGACTTCAAAGTGTCTCGCATTTGTGCCCTTTACAAGAACAAGGGTGACCGTTCTGACTCTAACCCACATCGCGGTATTTCATTGCTGTCCGTCCCTGGAAAAGTCTTTTCCAGAGTCTTACTGAACCGCCTAAAAGATTAGTCGGAAGTATCAAGCTGCCCACTAAAACCATCAGGAATCTACTAACAAAAATCGCATCAGTGTAAATTACCACAAAAATTCATTACAAACTAATTTTTTGTTCATCAGTTCAATTTATTTCAGTCATTAACAAAAAATATTATGTTAGCCTCTCGTCACAATATTGGAAAGATACATTTTGAGAAATAACGATTATGTAACAATATATATTATTTTTAAAGTCATCTTCAGATGAGTCATTTTCGTCCGAGCCATCATCATGAGTCTCTTGATTTGTACGACTCTGGTGACAATAAATTCCACTAAACGAAATCCAGTAACCACTAAAAGAAGCGCTATATTAGATTACTGGCTGCCAATGAACGCTACTAAAATGAAAGCAGAGCTGCGAGCTGCCACTGGACGCGAAGTTAGCACCCAAATGATTAGAAATTGCTTACACCGAGCTGGATTACGAGCAAGGAGATCCTGGCGAGCACCTCTGGACTCACAGCAACGAAAGCGGCGCAGATTGCAATGGGCTATGTCAATAAGACCTGCTTGTGCGCCTCCAAAACTATTTATGATGCGATTCTTCGCAGAATTGCTTTTGTAAAATTTATTATGAGTCGGATCATCTGAAATCTGGGGGCACGGGTGTGCTCTCGCCAAGTCCTCTTAAAAGTGCCAATGCATGGTTTACTAAACTTGGCGACGGCACAGACGGGCTCCCGGATTCCAAATGATCCGGCACATTGTCATCTTTAAAGTTACAAAAGCAATTTTTGCTTTGGTGCCATATTTGATTTCGTATAATTTGGGTGGGCTGCCATATTTGTATTTCGTATAAATTGGGTAGTGACAAAAGGTAGCCTATATCCGTTCTCGGTATCTATATTTATGATCGGTTTAGTGGTTTGGCCGTGAAAGCGTAGCAGACAGACAGAGTTACTTTAGAATTAGTATGGAAGTATTGATAACGGCTCGCGTATTAGGTACAAACGTTGTGATATGACGTCACAAGCAATCACGTAGCTGTTAGCGGGACTCGATATTTTTCTAAACTTTGAATGCTTGTAATATTAAAACTGCTAGGTATTTTTGACTGCAACAAAAACAAATGTATTTGTATACATTCAGGCTTTTCAAACACAAAATCGCAAGTGATTTGGCATACTTAGTAACATCCCTAATTCTTTCACTAGTATTTTTTATTTTTGACTAAGAATTAATTATGATCTAATTATTTAATATCATGATTATTTTATTGCGAAGGTCTTACAGGTTTATACAGTTGAACGCTTTGTTCATAGATCTACAAAATGTTAATTTTAGCGCGAAATCAGCTGTAACTACAACATCTTTCACAGCCAACTTGTTTCCCTACCTACCTACCAAATACAAGTAACAGGTATTTATATACATGTTACAAGCTTACAGACTATATAAAAGATACTTATGTACTTCTACCTAATTTGAAATTGTTACTTACCATGGAGTTTGTCAATTGCTCGGTCGGCAGCAGATTGATCTGGAAAATCCACAAAAGCGTAACCTCCCCGTTTCACGGATATATCTGCTACAGTAAGATTCTGCTCCATGAAGAGCTGTCTCACGGCTGCTTCGTCAGCTTCTATTGGAAGATTCCCAATGTACAACTTGTTCATAGCGCAAACAGTCTTCAACTCATCACTCATTTTGCTAAGGGGTTTATCCACAGGGGAAGCCACAAAATAATTCCAATACTATGCTGTCGTTCAGAGACGACCGGTGGTGGGTCCAGCTAGTCGGATTTCTTTTGTCTAAGTCAGTCTAGGTGATAATTTATGACACATGTCTGAATTTGTATTTCGAGTTGCACTTGTCATTATCTCAATGGCTATGTTTATAAAAAGAGTATTTTTTGAATGAGAATTGACACCACATTTGATTTACAGTGGATTCACCAGAAATTGTGCCAGCCAGAACTTACGGGTCAGTTAGCTGGATAAGGCATGCTGCATACACACCGGAATTCATACATACATACACAAATCACGCCTTTATCCCTTGCGGGGTAGGCAGAGCGCTAACTATCGCAAAATTACCGTCGTTATCGCCACGTCTGACAAGTATTGAGGGCCTTTTCAGATGATTCGTGTATCGCTGTAGTGACAGGTTGTCAGCCTGTCGCCTAAAATTGTAATACACATGAAACCCGCGAGTCCCTTAGTTGCCTTTTACAACACCCGCGGGAAGAAATGGGACGATGCTATTCGAAGCCGGCATCACACGGCACCGGTATTTCGTAACTCCGGAATATCGTATGGTTTTTTTTTGATATTCTTCTTCATCGAATCGATGGGCAACAATTAAATTATTTTGGACCAGTATTCGGCCACACTGATTGCATTGGGGTTAGCCTCCAGCAGGTCCCGCATAGTGCAAGTACTAGGGCAGTTGGGGCAGGAGAGAAGATGGTCCATAGTTTGTTCTACACCGCAGTCACACAGGGCACTGCCGGAGAAGCCCCACCTGACTCGGTTTGCATAGCACCTTCCAACACCAGCTCGGAGTCTGTTTAAAGACTTCCAAACTGCCCAGGGAAGATCTGCTCCCGGTGGTAGCCGCTCCGCCAGTGGTAGGTGAGATGGATTTGGCGGGTATAACTCTCTCCACTGCTCCAGTTTTAGCCTGCGGACATCTTTTTCTTCTGGTGGAGGCTTGCTGAGGAAACTATTGCGGCTCTTTAGACCTGGCGGTGGAGGGTTTTGGCCGTACATGAGATGTCTGCTATCCTCTATCTGTTTCACTCTTTCGGTTGAGTAGGCGGCTTGCCGACGAACACTTGGTGGAGCTATACCAGATAGGGTATACAGATGGTGTAATGGCGTAGGTCTCAGTGCTCCTGTGACAATCCGACAGGACTCATTTAGGGCCACGTCTACTTTAGCGGCATGGGAAGAGCGTGCCCAGACGGGACTTGCGTATTCGCCAGCCGAGAAGCTCAAGGCTAGAGTACTGGTGCGGAGGACATGTGGAGAAGCACCCCATTTGGTGGTGGTAAGTTGCCTTAAGATGTTATTTCGTGCGCATACCTTGGATTTTAACTTAGTGCAGTTCTCTTTGTAAGTTAAGGACCTATCCAAAGTAACGCCGAGGTATTTTGGCGTGGGGTTGTGCTGTATGCTTACTCCGCACCATTTGATATTCAGAGTCCTCTTGGCTTCCCGATTCCGCAAATGAAATACGCAAGACTCCGTCTTGGAAGGATTAGGCCGCAATGAGTTCGCTTTATAATAAGATGAAAGCTCTTTTAAGGCCACTGACAGATGTCGCTCTGCGTCTTCAAAATTCTTTACTTGGCAGGTGAGGGCAAGGTCATCGGCGTAGATGAAACGTTTAGTAACAGGGTAGTGTGGTTGATCATTTGTGTAGATGTTAAACAAAGTAGGTGCCAGGACACTACCCTGCGGGAGACCGTTTTTCTGCGTGCGCCACCTGCTTTTCCGAGAGTGCAAAAGAACCTGAAACCGACGATTTCGCACCATCTCGCCAAGGATGTTTACGAATGATTGGTCGTTAGTTAAAGCAGCGACCTTTACCAAAAGCTGTCTTATATTGACGGTGTCGTAGGCTGCACTCAAATCGACGAAGACTGCACCGGTAACGAGACCCTTCTCAAACCCGTCCTCGATATGCTGCCTTAGATTTGCGACTTGACCGCAACATGATTTTCCCGGACGGAAACCAGCTTGGTCCAGAATTAATTGAGGGTCAATGATGTCAGAAAGACGGTTGAGGATAAGACGCTCGAATAATTTAAAAGTGTGGCACAAAAGTCAAATTGGTCTGTAGATTTTGGGGTTATCTGAAGACTTTCCGGGCTTTAATAGAGCGGTGACCCTCGCCTTACGCCATTTTAGCTTTTGGGGATTTTTGTGGTTTCCACGCAGGTGTTAAACATAGCTAGAAGCCATGAGACACCTATGGGGCCAAGTTGTTTCAACTGCTCAACGGAAATGTCATCGATACCAGCAGCCTTCCCGTTTTTTAACTGCTTCAAGGATGTGATTATTTCTTGAAGAGTAAATGGCTTACTGATATTGTTATTGCCATTTTCTATTGTTGGGTGGCGTACGTATGCAGTTTTCTGGCGTGGTTTTCCATTTAAAATTAATTGGTTTGCTACTTGGTTGGCAGTAACAGGGCCAGGTTGAGTGAGCGCAGGAGGGTCACTAGTAAGTTTTTGGAGGGTGCTCCAGGCTTGCTTGCTGTTATCCGACATGTCTACAGATTCTACGAGATTGATCCATGTCTGCTGGCGGTTTTTTGATATTACAATTTTTGATATTACAATTCCGGAAATAAAGACAATATCGTAATTCCGATACTCATTTAGTTATTCATATTATTACTATGAAAATTACCACACAAGAATAGAATTTGCTTTTATTACTATTGCGAAATGTTACCGTGCGTGAAAAATTTGAATTTGCCGCCGTCAATTGACGTGTGTTTTGTTTCAAAATCAAAAATCCACTCTCAGATTACTCGTTTGCCTGTCCCTTACGCCTACCAGTCCACGTCTAGGCCCATATTTATAAACCGCTCTCAACTCTCACAGCGATCTTAAGAGCGATCTTGAGTGCGATTTATAAATACGGGCCCTAGTGACGTATTTATTTTTACTATAGTCTGTAAAATATAGGATGATCCCTGTGAATTTTGTAACCTTGGAGCAAATGCTATGACATACGGTCCACTTCCGTTTGTTTACTAGGAAAATGAACCAATTGTCATAGCATTTGCTCCAAGGGCACAAACGTCACAGGTATCGTTCTATATTTTACAGACTATTAGGTTATAAATAATAGAAATAGGCTGCGTCTCCATTGAAGCGTGGCTGCGCTAAGATAAGCTAATCGGGGCATGAATTGACCAATCATGAGCCTCAAAATCCCCGAACCCCCGCCCCGCTTCAGTGGAGACTCACCTTGATTGGTCAATTCATGCCCAGCTCAGCTTAGCGCAGCCCCGCTTCAGTGGAGGTGCACCCTAAACCAATTGAGAAAACTTGGCTTTAATCAGCTAATAATATTGCTATGATAAACAATATTACTTTTTACTTTTTATGGCATATTAAAAAAAAACTTTAACTTACCATCATCGCGTTCTCTCAAATAGATTTCCGATACGCAGAATCAACGAACACGCCTTATATGGTCATAAGAATTATCTTGTCGAGGCCGATCGTTGCCAATTGCAGTATGAAATCGAGATTGCGAATGTTTTCTTACTTTAATTGAAAGGTCCACCAAATCGTCAACGGTGGTTTCTGTCCTTGCAGATTAAACACCCTAACACCAGACACAGAAAACCGAATAACTTTTTTGCTTTCTTCACGTGAAGGCGAAGACGCGGCCGCCATCATAAGCTCTAGCCTCCAGCGCCTGATGTCGTCTTTTGGCGATGTCACGACCGCCATGGGCAGACTGGAGGCTAAGTACCACAGATAGGCTACTTAGGGTGGTGCTGCACGGCACTGCACTGACGTGGCCATCGACTATCCACATCCACTACTCCGCGTCGAGTAGTTAGGATCGTGGGCTCGAGCCCAGAAACGCCCGGCGCCCGCCACTTACCCGGATATGACCGCTGCCTCGGGACCTCCTCACGAGGAGGATGAGTGAGGCAGCCATTGCAGGACATGACCACCAGGAGACGAGCCGTCGCTGGGTGATGGGCACTAGCTGGGCCTCCCCCACTGGGGGAATCACCCGGCTGGTACGACCTCGCCGCGGCGTGAAGTCTTCCTGGACCCCCCGACAACCGAGTCACTCGCTCGAGTGACAATCCACCGCCCCGCCTGTTTTAGCAGGCGGCGATTGGACCCCTCGTCCATGAGGCATAGCCTCGAAGACGACTCCCCGCAAGCCGACGAGAAGACGACATCGGAATCATAACCCTTCTTTTAGCTTTGCTGTAGTCGGGTAAAAACACGCGTAGATGCTTACGTACAACATTTTTGACACTGATGTTTGAGCAAGTGCAATTTCGGGACGTGGTGGTTACCCCTTAGCTTTTAGTTCAAGGCGCATTTCAAAAGTTTTCACATTCTACGCATTCTACAGAAACAGAACACCAGATATAGTGTAAGTATAATTTTATTTTCAACAAAAAATGTCGCGCACAAACTAGTTAGTTTTTATTATTTATTTGTACGAAAAACCGCTACATACTCTCAAAGCCGGCCGGCGTCGGCGAGATGACACTTGTTTGCTTCGACCAATATGAAATTCGATGTACATTGTGTAGCCGGTGGGACATAATAAAACCAGGATTTTTGACCCGCTACGTAATGTACATCGAATTTCACCTGTAGTATTGTAGCCTGTAGTTTCGAAAAACGAGGCACTGTTTATATGCGCAAGGCATGCATGTCCATATCTCATAGACTTATAATATACTTACTAGGTAAACTACAACAAATAGAAACATGTTTGGCAGTAGGTTTATTTTTCACGAAAACATCCCCTAAGAACGGTTTTTTTCTATTCAATCTCTATGTGGGTAACACAAGAGATTTAACGCTTGTATGATTTCGTGATTTTACGAAGTCCTGCCTACCCCATCAGGGATACAGGCGTGATTTGTGTGTGTGTGTGTATGAAAGTTCGTGGGATTTTAAGCCATTTGTTTCAAAGAAATTATTGAGATTGAAAAAATTATAGTTCAAATAAAAATATATTTCAGCATTTTTTGAGCTTAAATCCCTAAATTGGTAGAAAGAGGGTTCAAAGCTTGTTGTGTGGAAGAACGCGTTGTTTAAATGCAGTTTGCTCAAAAATTTGTGATTTGAATGAAAAAATTAAAGAAAAGAAAAAGGTAAAGGAAGGAAAGAGGAAAGAGGAGGTTTGATTGATTGAGGAAGTATCACAGGGATTTTTAATTTGTTGCCCCTAGAGTGTTACTACTAGAGGTTGGAGTTTAAATATACATATGTACGAAATATCGTGTTATTACATGCAATTTGTTTCAAAAAAATTTGCTTATATCGTCAACGTGTTTCAGTGATTTTCGATTTTTAGACCCTAAGCGGTAAAAGCGGGTTAAATGTTTTTTTAAAAGTTCGTAATTTTTGGAGCATTCTATTTTGGATCAGACAAATGAACTGAAATAACTAAACACGTTCTTCAGGTGTCTGAATCGATCGGGGTCCACTATTTTTGTCATTGTGACGACGCCCGTGTATCTGTTATAGTTATTATTATATATCCATGCTTCGACCAATATAAGTAGATAATTATGTAGTTTACGCTCAGCGTTGATGTATGATGACTCAGTCAGTGAATTAATGAAGATATAAGTTTTTATAGGTGTAGAAATAGAGCTATTTAATCGTTTTCGGAAAAATTAACAATCTTAATCCCGTTTTTTATTGTTCATACACAATATCCACCACACTACAGTAGTATCTGCAGACACATAATCCATACTAATATTATAAATTCGAAAGTAACTCTGTCTGTCTGCTACGCTTTCACGACCAAACCACTGAACCGATCATCATGAAATTTCACACAGAGATTAGTAAGATACATCGTACTTATATAGATAGATGTTTTTTTCGTCTACCCGCCTTCGGAAAGTGCACTTGTGTCTTTGAACTATCCTAAAATATTTTCGTATTCTACTGATTTAAAAGTCGTTTTTAGAACTAATAACAGTCAGATTGTGTTTGTGACTGTCTAAATTAGCAGTGAAAGTGTTATTGGAGCGATCCTTAGCGATTTAAAAACACAGTGACTTTGCAAATACAACATAACCTCTAAGTGTTCCAAAAACGTCACTTCGCGTTCGTTAATTCGAAATAAACAATGGCACCTTGTCTGAAATGCTTGAAACCCATTCCAAAACCAGACAGTTCAAACCCTAAAATCAACTGTTATGGATGTGAACGGCAAATTTGTGTAAAGTGTAGTGGATTGCTTGCTACCGAGTTGCGTGTGGTTGTACTACAATCACCTACTCTAAAGTACTTGTGCCCCGACTGTGAACTTGGAGTTCGCCAACTGCCAGCACTGAGGAAGTTGGTGAGTGACCTGGAATTACAGGTCAAAGAACTCAAGAACAAACAAAACCAATGTACCAGTCTCGAAGCAGTGGTTGCTGAGATTGCAGAAAGGAAAAAAAGGAGCAGCAATGTTATCATGTTCGGTGTCCCTGAACTCACTCCAGAAACCGATGTTGTGGTTCGTAAGCAGCATGACCTTGAACAAGTAGTTAATGTATTGCAAAATGTTCCCGAAAGTGAAAAACCTGTTGCTGTCATCCGTCTCGGGAAGCCTAAACAAGACTCATCGCCACGACCTGTTAAGGTGATATTTGCGACCAAGCGACCAGCTAAAAATATATTTAAAAATGGGAAAAAGTTACCAGCTACCATCAAAGTGAAAAATGATCTTACCCCCTATCAACGTGAGTATTTAAAGAGTTTACGTGAGGAACTTGATCAGAGAACTGCCAATGGTGAGTTGAACCTTACTATTAAATATGTAGGCAACACTCCAAAGATAATTGCTAAAGGGGATGATGCTGCAAAAAAGTAGACTCTCCAATCACCAACCTTACTTTTTTCTACACGAACCTGGCATCCCTAATGGCAAAACGAGACCTGCTTTTAATAGAAATTAATAAATTGAAACCGACCTGTATAATCATAACGGAGACACACCTCAAACCAGAAATAAGTAACAACCTGATAAACATAAGTGGCTATGTTTTGTTTAGACGTGATAGGGCTGCTGGCAAAGGTTGGGGCGGAGTAGCTATATATGTAGCACATAGTCACCTTAACATTCCAATACAAGCTAGCCTACATCCGACCTTGAATAATGCTAACATCAATGTTGAGGCCTTGTGGATTAACTTTACTTATGCCAATATTACTTTACTTGTTGCTGGTATTTATCGCCCCACACACTATACATTTGAAGAGTCAGATAAAATTCTCCTTGACAATATCAAAACTGCATCTGAGAGTAATAATAACCTATTGATTGTTGGAGATTTCAACCTACCTGACATACAATGGCCTCTGAGAAAATTAGATGGATACAATACATTACATAGCAAGTTTGTTGAGCTACTAACCGATACCAATCTATACCAATTAGTGACTAAAGTAACTCGGACTAGGAATCAGCAAGAATCACTATTGGACCTAGTACTATGCAATGATGAAAACCTATGCACAAATATTGAATACCTACCAAACATAGGTAAAAGTGATCATCAGGTACTTATGCTGACCATACAAGTACAGGTGGACAATAAACAAACATGTACATCAAACCAACCACGAAGAAACTTTTTTAAAGCCGACTACAAAATCATATCCCAAACTTTACAACAAAAGCCCCCTACGCTGGATACAGCTGATGTAGCAGAGGTCTGGTGCGACTTACAAACACAAATAGATAAAGTAATTTCTCTTCATGTTCCTATGCAACGACCTAAAAAGACATGCAATCTTAACAAACCATGGATCAAACCTGAAATTATAAAAATGACTCAAGAAAAAGCTACCCTGTGGAACATTTATATTACTGACAAGACAAACACATCATCCTATAAGAAGTATCGTAGACTGAGTAATAAAATTGTAGGCCTAGCAAGATCATCAAGAATTAAATATGAAAGAGAGATAGTTAAAAATGGCCCTAAATCGTTTCATGCTTATGTTCGGCAACAAATAACATCAAAAGTATCAGTGCCACCATCTCTTATAAACGAAAACACACAGGAAATCACGAGCAGCCAAACGGAAGTAGCCAATCTCTTTGCAAACCAATTTGAAAAATCGTATGTCCGTGAGCCTGACAACATTGCGATACCGAAAATATGTGTACCAAGAGTCCAGAACTCCATAGAAACTATTAAATTTACTCCTGAATTAGTGGCTAAATATATCAAAACTTTTGACGATAACACTGCAATGGGACCAGACAATATCCCTGCCATTTTACTCAAGAAATGCGCCCCTGATCTATCAACGACATTAGCATTAGTAATGGAGTTATCCTTTAAACAACACAAATTACCTAAAGTGTGGAAAGAGGCCATCGTTACCCCAATATATAAAAAAGGAGACAAGCTCATTGCGAGGAATTATCGTCCTATAAGCCTGACTTGCATAGCGTGCAAAATTATGGAAAAAATTATAGTGACTGAAATAAGAAAATTTCTTGAAGAGGAAAACGTTATAATTGATGAGCAACATGGATTTGTGCCCAGGCGATCCACAGTAACAAATTTACTACTCTGTCTTGATAAATGGACCAAAAACTGTAATGATCGACAGCCGACAGATATCATATACCTGGACTATGAAAAAGCTTTTGACCGTGTACCAATAAAGAGGCTAATTTCTAAACTAGAGCATTTCGGAATCCGTGGCGATCTTCTTTACTGGATTGAAGACTTTTTAACAGAACGAACATTTCAAGTAAGAGTCGGGAACAGCCTGTCACAACCCCACAGCGTTCACAGTGGTGTGCCACAAGGTTCGGTCTTAGGACCAATTCTCTTTGGAATCTTCTTAACTGATTTGAATAATGTTATTAGATCTGATTTATCTCTGTTCGCTGACGACACAAAAATAATGGGTAACCCATTGATCTCGCACAACATTATACAACACGATTTAGACCGTATCATCGAATGGACCAAGGACTGGCTAATGACACTCAACATTGATAAATGCACCGTCTTGCATATGGGAAAAAATAACCCTGTAAAAGACTATACTCTAGACTCCAAGCAACTGAAAAGTGTCAGTAATCAAAAAGACCTCGGCATAACCATAACTCAGAACTTAAAATGGGATGAACACATACTCAACATAACGAAAAAGGCCAACTCCTTACTTTATCTCATACGAAAGGCCTTTTACCATATAGACAAAGACCTGTTTTTGAAGATTTATAAAGGATACGTGCGACCATTACTGGAGTATGGATTCCAAATATGGAGTCCCTATTTTCAAAAAGACATTACCCTTCTAGAAAAAGTACAAAGAAGAGCAACCAAAATGGTCACATGCCTACGTAACATTGAGTACAATGAACGCCTTAGACAGCTTGGATTGACAACTCTAGAAACACGAAGACAGCGAGGCGATCTCATTGAAACCTACAAGATATTGACAGGACGTTACAATGTACCAGAACTCAACAGTATCTTCGTCTTCAACCAAAACAAGAACCTGAGAGGGCATTCTCTAAAACTGTCACGCTCCTCGAGTGCAAGCAATCCCAGGCACCACTTCTTGCCAAATCGTGTAGTGGACTCGTGGAACAAACTACCACAATCAGTGATCAGTGCTCCCTCAGTGAACTCATTTAAAAACAGACTAGACAAACATTTGACTCAAGTGCAGTGATATACACGCATCAGCACAATGTGCTGCTAGTGTATTATAAATAATAATAATAATAATACCGAGAACGGACATAGGCTACTTTTTTTCACCACTCGAGGGTCTGAAGTACCTTCAGTAGACCACCAGGTACACCACCAGGAGCCCGCCTAAACCATAGGAGATACAGACATGGCACCAAGCAAAAAATGTTTAACTTGATGGGTAGCTTCTGGTGGCATATAGACTTTGAAGGTTTGGAGTACCTGATGTAGACCACCAGGTGCACAACCAGGAGCCCACCTAAACTATACGAGATAAAGATATGGCACGAAAGCAAAAGTTGTTCTGCTTGATGGGTAGTTTCTGCTGGCATATAGACTTATAAGGTTTGGTGTTCCTGACGTAGTCCACAAGGAGCACTAATAGGAGCCCAGATTAGCATGTATAATTTAGGACGTTAGTGAAGGAAACAAGGTTATTTTATCATCTAAAATACTAAGTCAGCGAAACGAAGTCGCGGGTACCAGCTAGTAATAACTAAAAAAAACTACGCCTGTCGGCTGGGTGGGGAGCGCCTGCTCACCCGGAAATAATTGATTAGTTGTTCAAACAGCCCCAAGGGCGTGATTGGGCTTTGGAGTGCTTCTGGGAAGAACGGATCGGACTGAATCTACCCGGTACGTGAAGGTAATTGCCAAAATGAGGCACAAATGAGAGACCTCCGACCCCGCCGGGGTCGTCGGTTGCTTGAAGAGTTTGTGGAGTGTGTTCTACTCGCAATGGCTGCAGTGGCGGCTTGGGTGATCCTCTGGGATCCTCCCTCGGGCAGGGCTAGAGGCATCTGCTGCGGGCAGGTCCGTCTTTTTGGGACGTTTGCACTCAGCAGTGCTGTGGTTATTAGCGCACTTGACACACCGTGGAGCGGCGCGGCAGGTGCGGGAGGAGTGGCCATACTTCTGGCAGTTGTGGCACTGGCCGGGGATCCCAGTTTTCCTGGGGGGCTCCAAGCGATTGGACGCAATGCGATTGACGTTTGAGACCGGGATGTTCTGCCTGGTGGGGTCATCGAAGATTTCCTTTTCGGAAATCTCCTTGGAGATAGAGCTTTTCCTCCTCAAAGGCGTACGTTGCAGGTGTAAATGGTTTTAGGTTAAACAAGTTGTCGTCTTCCATGTAAGTATTTGGCTTACTTCCTGGAAGCCGTCCTAACTGATAAATGTGTTCAAATCCTGTGAGAAAGCGACTACGACGACGCATAGTTTTCTACATGTATCGATATTTTCTTATTGCGGTCCACCTTGAACTTGAACTTAAACACCTGGTTCTGCCTGTTCTTGGTTCGATAGGTTACAGCCGGTTTCCTCATTACATCGGAGAAAATTTTAGACTGCTAGACTCGGTATACCTACCGACAGTCCTGGTAGTATTAACCTGACACCAGCCGGTTTCCAGAGTTGTGAGTATTCTGGTGCAATATCCAGGTGTAAATGATATTCATACAGCTTGAATTGGAAATATTCAACATTATTAACATGGTTTGCATACTCACTTGAACAACAGATTAGAAATAAAAGCATAAACGAATGCAGTAGTCTTGTAGTAACATCTCCGAATGTCTCCCTTTTTCAGTTTTTTTGTTTTATGGCATATCCTTACATTAACTAAGAAATTTTACTACCTAGATTTGAAGAGCATTATATTGTCTAGGTACTTAATGCAGTTTATTTTATTAAGTTAGCGTTCTTAGTTTCCGAGGTGTTTGCTATTTTTCATATGACCCTAATTCATCGCTCTACAGTGTATGTTCTTCTAAATGAGACACATTTCTAACCAGTTGGTTAATGTTTAATTTATTTCAATTTGGGATATAATATTATGACCCATTGTCCTTTTCTTTCCTTTAAAAAAATCTATTATTACTTTTTTTGGGTGTTATTTAAGTGGTCAACAAAAAATTTTGTTTTTCGTAAGCAACGTAAGTTTCACCCTATTGATTGATGTTTTCGATATTCCCAACAAGGTCTTTTCTAATTATATTACAGGGTGTCCCATCAATAATAGACCAACGGTGTGTGAGCGTTTGGTTGGGCGTAGGGTTGAACAATTAAAAAAGCGTACAACGATATTTAATAGCAAGTAGAACGCGCGGTTAAAGTAAGGTTAGTACTTTTCCTAACACGCTGTACGTAGTCGGTCCCAAAGTTCTGTCACTGGCATATTATTTTTGAATTTAGAACACGGATTTGGAAAAGTTTTATTGCATTCCGTTTTTGAATGTTTAACAATTATTTTAAAACAATAAATAATCATTTGGCGCGATTTTTCACGATGGAGTGGACTTTGAAAGAAAACCGAATAGCAGTTTTGGCGTTGCGTCGCTGTGGGCACTCGCCGAGTACCATTTTCAAGTTGCTCAAAAAATTGAAAATAACGCTTAGGTTTGGGTATCGTACTATAACTAGGTACACTGAAGTCTCTAGTGTTGAGGACAAGAAAAGAACTGGCCGGCCTCGCTCCGCCAGAACACCAGCAGTGATCAAAGCGATCAAGGAGCGCATACGAAGAAATCCTGTCCGAAAACAGAAACTTATGGCTTTGCAGATGAAGGTTAGTAGATAAACAGTCAAAAAGGTTTTAAACGAAGACCTTAAGCTGCGAGCATACAAAAAAAAGAGTGGGCACTTACTTAATGCCCGTTAAAAAGAAATTAGACTCAAAAGATCTCGGGTGTTGTTAAAACGGTACGCGAAAAACCGGCACCGCGATATACTTTTTACAGACGAAAAAATTTTTGATATAGAAGAAAAGTATAATAAACAAAACGATAGAGTGTACGCTACCAGCTCTGAAGAAGCAGGAAACAAAGTTCCGCGGGTGCAACATGGGCATCATCCCTCTTCAGTCATGGTCTGGTTAGGAGTCTCCTACTATGGGCCAACTGAGGTTCATATTTGCGAAAAGGGGGTCAAAACCAGCGCATAAGTGTACCAAGAGACGGTTTTGGATCGGTACGTCAAAGACCTGCCCAACACACTATTTTCAGGACATCACTTTGTATTCCAGCAGGATTCTGCGCCCGCTCACAAAGCCAGGACCACTCAAGCCTGGTTTGAACGTCAAAACATTGAGTTTATAAGACACGAAGATTGGCCTTCCTCCAGTCCGGACCTTAATCCTCTGGACTATAAAATTTGGCAGGTCTTTGAGAGCAAGGTCTGTGCTAAGCCCCATAAAAATTTGGAGAGTCTGAAGTCAGCCATAGTTAAAGCAGTCGCTGAAATCGACATGGATATGGTGCGTGCTGCGATAGACGACTGGCCGCCGCGGTTGAAGGCCGTTGTTAAAAGCAAGGGAGGTCATTTCGAATAGTTTTATGTTATTTTGATTCTTCGATGATTGTATTTTTAATTGATATATAAATTTTTAAAAACGGATTGGTACTTTTTATTTTATCAGTATTTTCATATATGACAGAACTTTGGGACCGACTACGTATATATGTTACAGTCAAAACTCATAGCCGGTCAAAACCACTTTTGACTGCTCAAATCAGTCAAAATTGGTTTTGACCGATGTCGTTAGTCAAAACCAGTTTTGACTGATTTTGGCAGTCAAAAGTGGTTTTGACCAACGCTCTCGGTCAAAAGTAGTTTTAACTGACTTAAAGTTCAGACTATCGATTAAAACTCATAAATAGTCTCGTCTGTTGTCTCGGGGCCAGTTGGGGCTTCGGCTTCTCCCCCTGAGGTTCACCCAAAGGGGCGCCGACCACTCCCAACAGACACATGGGTGGCTCATGACGTGGCTGGCCCGGCTCTTCCACGTCCAGAGGGGGCGGAGGCGATGCTCACCTCCTCCGCCTCCTCGGCTTCCGCTTCTTCGTCGTTGCGTCGGGGGCGTTGGGAGCCGCCATGAGAGATCCTGCCGCGTTGGTCTCTCCCTGTGGTGCCGCTTCCGTCCTCTTCGGTTCGTTAGGGGCGCTGTGCCCGCTCTTCTGTTCCGTACTTCACGGCGCAGTACGGGGCAGTCGAGGTAGATGGCCGGGTGCTCCTCCACAGTTTGCGCGGGTGGCCGGCTACTTACGGGGGTGCTTGCAGTCCCAGGCGACGTGATTACCGCCGCAGGCGACACATGTCAGCTTGCGGTGGGAGTGCCTACTGCTGTGCCTGAACTGCTGGCAGCGGTAGCATTGTAGAGTGTCTCTCTTGCCACGCCATCCCTCGATCTTCACGCCGGCATTTTCATCAGCTTTGTGATGTTGTAGATGCCTGGGGTGAGGTTTGGCGTGCGGATGAGCTGTGCGAAGTGGATGCACCCTGGGCGTCCTCTGCGAGCCTTGATGGAGCGCACGTAGCCCACCTCGTAGCCTCGGGTGGTCAGCTTTTTCTTGATGTCCTCCGTGTCACTGTTCACGGGGAGGCCTCTAATAGCGAACTTCAATGGCCGCTCCTTCGGGGGTGCGAAAGTGAACCAGGATATTTCGGGTCCGGAGCCCTCCAGCGCGGTTAGGTATCGCTGATACACACAGAATTCCTGATCGCTTTTCGCCAGGAATCGAAACCCTGTGGGCCCATAGGGCCGCACGTTTGGCGTATGGCTGAGTTCTTGTCTCAGCTTGCCGAAGTGGTGGCCCCATTCGAAAGCAGATCGACCACTATCGGTGGCGGCCTTTTCATGCAACCCGTCAGCTTCATAGGCGTAGGCGTGGGTGGAGGTGTCGTCTTGTTGCCCACGTCCTGAATGGGCAAGGACGGTATCGGGCGGGTGACGCGCGGTTTTGGCGACGGAGGCGTCGTCAGCGCAGACGCGTAGGAGCGCGGTAATACTGATGGTGCAGCGAAGCTCGACGTCGACGGCGACCGGCTGTCCAGCAATAGCATGGACAGCGGCGGCGTGACCCTCGTAGCCGGAACCGTGCGGGTCCTCCGCAGGGTTGGTGAGGTGGAGAAGGAAGATCCCCCCCCATATCCATACACGCGCTTTTTCGCGCGCTGGGGCGTCAGCGCTCCCGCCTGCACGGCTGCAACACTCTCCCTGAGTGCGTCCAGGGCTGTGTGCCGTGCGGCGGTGCACTTCTAATAATAGTCTAATAGTGCCTGCTGCCTCTTACTCGGCTCACGCTGTGATTGTGGAGACGGCGAGAGCAAAGGCAGCGTCGGTAGTGGGGAGCACCGGCGAAAGCAGCGGTTATCGCTGCTGCGACGGGTGATGGAGGCTTGGGGCCCAGGTCCGGTTGGGATCCCAACGTAGGTGGAGTCAAAGGTGACACGGTCCTCTTCGGCTCAAGGGCGGCGGCGGGGTTCGAACGGACGAACATCCGTGTTTGCGGCGCGCGAGCGTGCTGACGGCCTATTAGCGGCATCACTGACGTAGGTAGGTAGCTGTGCTAAAGCCTAATCCGCGCGCCCTCGGGACGCAAGACCCTTACCCTATTTCTAAAGGAAATACCGAACAAACAACACTATTTATGAGTTTTGACCAATAGTCTGAACTTTAAGTCAGTCAAAACTACTTTTGACCAAGAGCGTTGGTCAAAACCACTTTTGACTGCCAAAATCAGTCAAAACTGGTTTTGACTGACGACATCGGTCAAAACCAATATTGACTGATTTGAGCAGTCAAAAGTGGTTTTGACCGCCAATGAGTTTTGACTGTAACATATATAGCACTAATACATACAACAACTGACGGAACTTGGTTTAATTTTTCCAAGTTTTTGTACAGTCGTGACATCACAATTCAACAAACTGATAGTATTTCAAATTCATGAAATATCACCACAGATCAAGCTGCACTAAACGTAGAGAAAATCGCAAATTTTCAAAGCCGCTATCGGTCGAACGAAATGTGACGTCATCTGACACGACATATTGTATTCAAAGTCCACAGTAAACACTAAAGTAAACACCCACTGGACGTGTCATGTGACGTAACGCAAAGCGCGCGCAAAATGGCGGCGTTTGAACTGCTTAAATTTTTTAGAAGTTTTAAATTTCATTTTTAAAAATATCTAGAGTATTTTGGAGCCCATTAATATTATTTTCTACGTTAAAAAGTAGAAAACTATTAATTTAACACATAAAAAAAAACATGAATATTCCCTATTAGCGGTTTTCTAATGTCCTCTTCGGAAGATCCAGTTTGCGTAATAAATCAGACAAAAAAAAGCGCGACAGGCACGAAGTACGGACCGGTCAAGTACTGTTACTGTTACTGCCATTTGTTGGTGTCACCGCCGTTGCTCGCTCTGTACTTTGTATTAATAATAATAAACCCGCAGGGCAGCTTTGGCAAGCTGTTGGTGAGTAGCGCCACCACGGAAACGAAGTACTCCTGGGTTCCCCGGAATGGGGCCCGCCTTTGACTTGCCTTAACCGGCCGGGCTGAGAGGAGTCGCAAGAGTTTTTCAACTCGAAGGGGGAAGTGTTAAAGGCATAAAGCCGCGAGTAATGCTGACGGGAGAAATCCCTGAACTTGAAAGCGCAGCACACCTCTCTACACCCTTAGCTACCCTTAGGGCAGCTTGAGACGAGCTGTTGTGGAGTAGCGACTTCACGGACCCGAGTACCCCCGAGAGTGCAGACTAGCCGTCTCCGGCTCGCTGGAGTGGAGAAGAGAATGCGAATGTTGGTAGGTAAAAGGTTTTTTGAGTCGCTGAAGCGAGCCGTATGCGGCGAACACTTTCCTGCTTACCTCGTGCACATGATTATTTCAAGAAAAACAGCTGTCAAATATTACACCAAGGTTCTTAACCTTGTCACTGAAAGGTATTGGAATACCATTAAAAGTAATTTGGTAAGGAAGCGTAATCAATCCGAGACACGTACCACTGGCTGCCATTTATGATAGTCTGGGTTTTAGTTGGATTCACTTTTAGTCATAGGAACGACTCCATTCGGAGATGCGTACTAGATCTCTGTTTGTTACATTCATCGCGCCCATGAGGCCAGAGAGTGGTGCTTGTGTATAAATTTTGGAGATCGTCTGCATACAAGTGATAGGAAGAAGAAAGAGGACTTGTAGTAGAGTTAATGAAAATGGAAAACAGCAGAGGTGATAGGACGCCACCCTGCGGACCGCCGGCAGATGTATTACACCGCGCGCGCAGAGAAGATATCTTCAATGCGTATGCGTTGCCGACGTCCGTATAGGTAACTGTGAAACCAGTCATCTATCGCTGGAGATTAAATTAAAAATATCTGAATTATCTGATTCATTGCATAATGAAATATCCATAGTAGTAATAATAAATTAAATATAGATATAAATAAATAAAAACAACACTAAATTAAATCAAATTTAGCGTGTTTTTATTTATTTAAAAGATTAATGTACACTAAGGCTTGAAGCATTTTCCATACCCGCTAGCAGCCGATAAGTTAAAAAAAAGCGTGAAAAGGAACGCCTTGCACGAAAAAAAAACAAGATAAACACAAATTTGACACTGTGCTACAAAAATTACAGAATGAGATAAATTAAGGAAAAGTTGGACATAAAGTACGCCATGAACCGTCAGATTATTGACAAAGAAATCAAAGGAGGCCAGTGACTATTTGTTTCATTTATAAGTTAGCGCGCTTTTTTGAAAATTTATATTATAGTAATCCGAATATATTTTTATTTGTATTTATTTTTTGTTTTTATTGCCTTATATCTTCTTTTCGCCGTTCGTTTAAATTTGATGTTATGTTTGACATTACTGATACTGGAAATATCGGTACACGAAATACGGTGACGTGACTTGCGCGCGCCTGTCTACTTTTGACTCTCGAACGGGGGTTTGGGAACTGTCAAATGAGAATTCGCAAATCAAGAACATTCACGAACGCATCCCTAATTAATATCGTACCTATTCGTATAACTTGGTCGTCCGGGTTGTTGGAGAAAATCCTGAATATTTGTGTTCTTGTTTGTTTTATCTAATACATAATATGGTGTGTTTCCTGAAAGTGTAATGCCGTAGTGAACATGGCATCAATATTCGACTGTACAGGAATTAAGAATGAAGAAATATGCCGAACGTGTTTGTCGAAAGATATCGAACTGCATTCCGTATTCAATGTTTATATGGGCACAGTTAGATTGGACTTCGTGGTTGGCGCAATAACCGGTCTAAAGGTAGGTACTTGACCTACATATAAATAGATCAATTTCCTAATTTAATGTTACTCTTAGTTGTTTCCAAGGGAAACCTTTACATATTAGCTAATAGCTTTTTAGTCTTCTGTTCCAAGTATCAACCCGCGTCCGTATTCTCTCGAATTAAGTTAATAACTTGATGCCGCGTGATGCCGGTTTAAACTAGCATCACCCCATGACTGTCCCGTAAGTGTCATAGAACCCGACTAAGGGACTAAGAGAAAAACTACCTACTGAGTTGGGGTGCCCGGAAGTCGGTTCTCATTTACTAGTCTTTCTGGCTACCTTCAAGATCAGGTTATACGTAGGTAGCCTCTTGCAGCCACCCTAAGTGTAGCCCAATGGGCTGCCCATCAGATATGGACTCTATATTTGTGTTCTGAGATTTGCTGCAGATTGTGTTGTTTGCTGCAAGTGCCTGTTATCTACCTTTGCTTGCTATCCACTAGACCAACTGCGCCTTTAGTAGAATCTGTGAAATTATGGATGTTACTCGGTTTGCACATTGGTCAGGAAGCTACGTAATATTTTGTAAATGTGTGAGTGTATTGTATTTATTGTATTGCCACTTGGGATGTGCAAGCAATTCGTTTTCTGAGAAGTGACTTCACTTCTGTTTTTGACCATACTCTATGGACATGACAGACAAGCAAAAGATCTTTGAACTACGTAGAAGATGCACCTACTACATCCTAAATGCGCTTTTGATCATTCTAGTAGTATGTTGGTTTTACTCAGAAGACTTTTTATTTCAGATTGAAAATGGAGATGGCTTGCCCTCGAGTATATGCCATGAATGTAAAGAAAAAGCTACTAAAGCATATGACTTTAAGCAAAAATCCCAAGAAGCAGACAGTAAGCTACGAGGTCTTTTCAAAAAAGAAAAGAAAGAATTGTTGGTTGCAGAAGTTCCTCTTTTTCAGGTAAGTAAATCATGAACATGAAATTTAATAAAAACGCAAGTCAGTTGGTTGAGTATGTTATTTAAGACTAAGTTACGACCTCTGACCCACACCTAATGAGGATTTTTGGGCTGATAGCAACACTGGTCCGAACTAGTAGTTTACAAGGGGTGTAAAAAAAAACCATACGTGGTTCAAAATTTCCTCAAAAAATGAATAGAACTATAACTTTTTATTGAAAAGGTATTGCCCCTCACTCTCCCTCTAATCTTCACTAGTGCCACAGATTATGCTAGTGATGCCCACGTCTTGGGATTTTCCCTTGGACCGCTTAAAACTGTATATCATACAATTCTTGCTTGTTTTAAGTTAATTAGATTCTATGATTAAGAAATTGCACTTTAACTGTTTTTTTTTTCAGGCTGATCATTTAGGTGTGAAAACAGAACAATGTAACTCCGAAGGCAATGACTTCATGGATTCTGATTTCGGGCTCGGACATGATTTGGATGGAAGTGATATTGGTAAGAATGAATTTCAGGGTATTACTAAATGGTTAAATTTACTAATTCAGGGTATGCTCTGACCTTTAGGTTTAAAGATGTTTGTTTTAAAAGAGAAACACTAAAATCTATACAGATACAAATATTATTGGCATGCATGACCCATACTTAAATACTATTTATTCTGAGAATAATATTACCCATTGTATAACATTTTTTCTTAATTCTGCATCAGGTGTTGCTTTTAGTACATTACGTGCCTAGGTATGTAACCTATCAAAAGCAACTGAGGTTTTCGTCTGGTATTCAAATTGCACCGCTAAACTTTTTTTTCTATGATTGAAAAATATTGAATTAATATCAAAGAAAAGTATCCTTACATAAAGTAGAAATTTTCTTCATTGTAGGGATATTAGTAATTTTAACTTTTTAATTGTCCCGATTATATTGTTTTTTTTTCTAGTACTATATTTAAAGTTACTTACAAGCAACATAAATACAGCAATAATCAACTTTCAATACCTTTAGGTCTATAACTATATCATAATATCCGCTTTTTAATGGGGATACTTTTATAGATATTTTCCTGCATTACACAAATAAAATAACACACTTCAGGGCCATGAACTTAAACTTGTACTACAAATTGTTTACAAATCTGCCTTGTTCACAAATTTTTGACTTTCAGAACCTGTCAAAAAGGAAAATCATGAGAGTGTATCTAACAGAATGACCTGTGTATCATTCCAAAATTCAAAACAGCACGACAAAAAAAAAAAATGCATAAAAGGTAAAATGTTAGACGACGAAAAGAGGAATCCAGGCTATGACCGCTGGCTGGTCAAAATTACGTCTTTAAATTAATGATGTTACTTAGTTACGTGGGCTTAGCTTTCATTTAAATAAATAACATGTTATGTTTCAGTGGAGTTTGAAGATTCCGTGAGTGCGTATTATCCTGAAGATTCCGTGAGTACGTATTGTCCGTTGTGCGGTACGAGTTACGATGGAGCAGAAAACCTGACCAAGCACATGTGGGATTTCCATGCTGAGCTTATGGGACCCAAAAAGAGAGGACGACCCAAAAAAAATATGACTAGTGTAAGTAAGATTGTTTGCGTTTCCTGTCTAATATATTTTTTATTATACTACACCTACATATAAAATGCGCGCGCAAGTCAGTCGTCTCGTCAGCGAGAATCTTAAGGGCCGCTACAGATAACTTGAGCAACCTCTTGGGCGTGTTCAACATTCTCAGGGGCTCAATGTGTGTTTATGGGTGGATGTATGATTTCTGCACGAGTTTTAAGTTAAAATTTTGCCACAACTACGTATGTATCGCGAGCGAACCGACCTCGACTTTTCACGCTGCAAAGGGCAAAGAACCTGAACAGTAGCTGCAGGCACAAAACAGATACAAGGGCACGCGCATTGCGAGCGAAGCGAGCTCGACTTTTCACGCCACAAAGGGTGTGACTGTGGAGCCAAAACACTAGCCGCGAGAGTCAAATTGATAGACAAAAAGCACGCATATCGCGAGCGAAGCGAGCTCGACTTTTCACGCCACAAAGCGTGTGACTGTGGAGCCAAAACACTAGCCGCGAGAGTCAAATGGATCGATAAAAAGCACGTATATCGCGAGCGAAGCGAGCTCGGCTTTTCACGCTAGAAACGGGCGAGGGGCACGTACACTAACCGGGGGTGTAAAACAGGCACAAAAGCACAGGAATTGCGAGCGAAGCAAGCTCGAATTTTCACGCTACAAACGGGCGAGGACAGACACTAAACAGGTATAAAAGTATACGTGTCGTGAGCGAAGCGATCTTGATTTTTCATACCGCAAAGGTTTGCTGCTAAGCATTACCACATGTACTCTCTAGATGGGCTGAGCAAGGCAACTTTTTAGGGGGTTTGATCCCCCAAACCTCCCCCTTGGTAACGCCCGTGGTGCGCACCTAGTACCATTTCATTATGCGGTAGTCAGTCTAAAGACTGTTTCGTCTATAGTCTGCGCACGTCCTTAAAGATGTCCCATATAACAACAGTTTTAATAGGTTTCGTGTTTTACCAAATCGATAAAAACGAAAGTTTCTCTATATCTCTGATGAGAAGTAATTTGTACCTCCCGTAAAATGCCAATATTGCGAATTTTATTTTACTGTGCAATATAATATGAAACAAATAACTACAATATAGGTCTTAATTCTTAATTTTCAGTCTATTTTGAGCAAATTAACTGAGAATGGTTTCAAGTTGAAGTTGAAGTCTGTTCCAGTCAAAACGTTTAGCTGTGCGTTTTGTAAGGAGCATTGCAACACCAAAGATGATTTAAGTGCACACCTTTTGAACCACAAGAGTAAGATATTCAAATCTACTGTTTTTATTGCTTTAAACCTTTAATCCGCACTACAACTTATATAATGCCGTGTGATGCCGGCATAGAATAGTATCACCCCAATTCTTCCCGCGGGTGTTGTAAGATGCAACTAAGGGACTCGAGGGTTTCATGTGTATTACCGGCTAACAGTGTCACTACAGTGATACACGAATCATCTGAAGGGGCCCTCAATACTTGTCAGACGTGGCGATAACGACCGTAATTTTACGATCCTTTACGCTCTGCCTACCCCGCAAGGGATAAAGGCGTGATTTGTGTACATGTGTACAACTTATATAAAATATTGTTTCAGACACCAAAGTCTTCTGTTGTATTATGTGTAAAAAAATGTATTTAAAGAAAAAAAACTTTGATGAGCACGATTGTTTGAAAAAGGTACGAAATTATTGAAAAAATAAATGAATTGAATATATCTGAAAACTGCTCTTTTTATATTTTCTGAAATTTTAGGATGAAAATGATGTATCAAGAAAGGATATACTCACGGAAATATTTTTACGAGAAATTTTGGACCCTACTTGCGATATGGTAAGAGCTAACTTCTCGTATTTTTACTTATCATTAAGCCATCGGGATACCACTGCTGGGCAAAGGCGTACCTCCCCTTCTTCCACTTTTCCCGATCCTGTGCCTCACTTGCCGATCCTTGGACAACCCTTCTAGTTCATCACGCCATGTGCACTTAGGCGTCCCGCAGCCACGTTTAGTTTCTCGACTCTTGTGTTTCTGTTAGTGCTGATTTTGGCCCAAATGTCGTCAGGCATGCATGCGGCAGATATTATCGGCCGGGTTTTCGCTGCTGCAGACCTATTGAATCCAATTTAATTGCTGCAGTGCTATTCGTGTAAATGTTTTTACTGTGTTCACTAATTTTGAATAGCTAAGTTCTTATTTAAGAATGTGTTTTATTTATAGGACAACATGAATATGCTTCAAGTATGTGGTATATGCAGTGGCGTGTACCTTTCAGAAGAGGACCTCGCGTTTCATAACGAAGCTGATCATCCGGACAAATCACTTAAATGTAGCACATGTACTAAAGTATGTACAACATCTATTATTTTAAGATTTTCGCTATTTAAGCTAAAATATGCTTTTCTTCCATTTGTTCGTAAATCGTAGTTATATTATTTAAAAAATTAGAATACCAAAATCGACTTGTATGAGTCGTCAGGTTGGCAGAGGCACGCGGACACGGCAAAAATACAATTCCATACATACATATCGGTCGTACCTATTCGTACGTCCGAAAAAATAGGTTCCTAAACTTCACACTTCTTAAATAATAAGTGTTTTCTGGCACACAATTTTAGTTGAACTTTAAAGGCTGAATGTCATATTGGTCGCGCATGTTTTTTTTTACTCCTGTAAGTACTACCTACTTAAGCAAATCCAGATGTGCGCTCAGACCACGGGTGTACATGATAGGATTGAGCTACTTTTCTACAGGATGGTGGTACCTGCAGTGTACCTCAGTGTACCTGTAATGAAATCCAGTGTACCTCTTTAAATAAAAAGTTATTTGATAAAATATGTACACCCGCCATCTTCTTCTTCTTTTCGTGTGGGACACCGAGTCGTCCTACGACCCGATGTACCCTAGTGTCAGAATTTTTCAACCGCCTTCTACAAGTAGTAGGCTTCTGACATGGTTGTGTAACGACCGCCGTCTTAGTGATCATAGACAGCGACCGGGACCTACGGCTTAACGTGCCATCCGAAACACGGAACCATCTTACTTACGGACAATCGGGTGGTTCAGCCCGCAATGTCCTAACCAGACTGGGAACAAATTCACAAAGTGATAGATATCAGCTTTGTGAGTGACCCACCGAGAATCGAACCCGGGACCTTGCACCCGCCATTGTAACGTTAGATTGGTGGGTGTACATTTTTATTTCGGTCAGTAGATACCTATTTGACTTTTTTATTTTTGTTAATATGCGTAGCTGATGTCTACCTGTATATAAAAATATAAATTTATCAAAATGTTAACAAATTCGAGTATAAAACGTCAAGACAGCGGCATACCTCAGGTATTTATGAAACCAACAGGAAATTATTGAAGTGATGCTATTCTAAATCGACATCCCCCGGTAAAAGTTGCGTAAGAAGAATTGCCACATGAATCGTAATAACTTTTATATTATTTTACAGGAGTTCACATCAGTTAAAACTGCCAAGCGTCATAGAAATATCTGCCGCCAAGTGGATAGAAAGCACGTGTGCAGTGTCTGCGGGCTAAAATTTGCATATGAGATATCGCTGAATAAACACATACTGAGACATCACGAAGGAGAAAGTGTATCTGTTACATTTATTGAGAAAAAGAAGCATAAGTCTCCAGAAGATGGCTCCCAACAATATCAGTGTGATACGTGTCAGAGGTGCTTCCCTAGGTAAGTTATTTTATTAGATTAAATACAATCTCACTAAACACATAGATGTGAATGTTAATAGCCATTTTAATATGTCCACCGACAAAAGAACTGATATCTAAATGGATGCCAAGTTCGGGAGATAATCCTGAAGTACCTGGTTCACCGAGGCTAGTTTGGGTTTATCGCCCCTAAAAACGTATTTTGTTTCTTACGCTACCTATCTAATATCTGCATATTCACCTAGTTATTATTCCGCGCATAAACCTGATAAAGCCATAATTATGTATTACGCCATCTGTCGGAAAATGCGAAGACTACTACAATACAGGCCATGTCTAGGATAACATGGTTTGACTTTATTTGTTTAGTTTGACGAGTAGAACACTAAAAAATAGAAATATATTTACTAAAAATATATTCTGTATAAAATAAAATATTAAAATATTATTGTATAAAAATGAAAAAACGATGTTGAGGTTCAAATTCGAACTCGCGCTCCACTGATTTATAGGCATGCAGTCTAACCAACAGAGCTAGATCGATTTATCGCCGAATACCCCTACGTATATATACGAATTTCCGAAAAAATCGTTGGAGCCGTTTCCGAGATCCCGAATATTATATATATACAATTCTTGCTTGTTAAATTCTTGATTTTATTTATTCATAAGATAGTCTGACATTATTTCGTAAAAGAATTCAAACAACCTAAAAACTACAGCATCTTAAAGAATGTCTTGGCCAGTTTTCATGTGTTACGGTCCTCGCGATTTGCAAACTATTTATTAGTTTGTTTGCACTATTTTACCAAATAAAGATCTTATGAATAAATAAAATTAAGGATTGTCTTCCGAACTTGGCACCTAGTTAGATATCAATTGTTTTGTCGGCGGACATACTGAACTTGGCTATTAACCTTTACATTTATGTTATTGGTGGGATATCATTACTTTTTGTTCATGTCAATATTAAAAGACTTACTTACCTACTTGGTCCTATAAACAGCTTTTTTTTAGTTGGACGTGTCTGGGTCAACATAATAATTAATCTCTGCTTTTATTTACAGAAAAGAATCATTGGCTAAACACGCAAAAACGCACATGCCTCCAGACAAATGTTTTGAGTGTGATGTATGCAAAAAAAAGTTTTCGCGGAAGGATAATTTAAGGTTAGTAATAAAATTACACAGACATTTGAGTACAGTTCTATTATATTTATTAAAGTAAAAAAACATCTAGTACATTAGTTATTGCAAAAGCCAGTAAAGTTAGGTAGAAGTCCAGGCCTTTCCAAGTAAACGAGACCAGATATTTTTATTTTGGACGAGAGGCTAAGAACTTTTCGTGAGCGTCCGGATGGGACATGTTGGGATATACACAATATTGAATGAAGTAAATCCTAAAAAAAAATGCTAATTAATACTGAAGTTTTTTTTAAATAATAGCATATAATGGCAGTAGTCAAATATGGACCAATTTCTGGTCAAGTAGTATTGGAAACATGAGACGGAATCGAGGCCTTCCCAAGTGAACGAGATCAGAAATTGACATTATGGCTGCGGCTAATATAATGCTTTTCTTCTATTTGCGAGGAAACATCATAAATCCACATTTTAATCGTAATATATTTTGAAATACGTAAGCATCATGCATTAGATTTGCTTACGTTCCATTGAATAAAAAAAAAAGAAAACGCGGCAAAATCACATTCCGCCTTTAAACTTCAATTAAAATTGTGTACCATGAAATACTTATTCTTCACGAAGTGTGAAGTTTAGGAACCTTTTTTGAAGACCTACCGAAACGAACTATAGTTTCGGATAGCGGTGGCATGAAGGTCACGGAGCTGTAGAAATTTAATTTCACTCTTCTGCAGCAGATATATTATTGTGCATGTCGTCATTTGTCGGATTTTGCAATAATTTACCATTAAATCAGATTTTAGACAGAAATTATAAATCATAGACTTATACTAACGTGTACAGACTGCTAGTTAGCGTGCCACGGTAAGGGACAGAAAATCGAGACATTAGGGTTACCCGCTACACGTTGATTTTTACCCCTAATAGTAGTAAAGTATGTACGTGGTTTACCGAGCCGCACTCGGATTTATAGCCCCCAAAACGTATTTTGTTCTTACCCTATCTAATATCCGCATGTTTACCTAGTAAATATTCCGGCCATAAACCATTATAAAATCAAAACTAGGTCTTTTACAGGGTGTAAAAAAATTCGCTGCAAATATTTTAAGAGGCGAGCCAGTCCATGAAACTGAACTAAATCCAACATAGGTTTTGTTAATCAAAAATTCCGCCCCGAATCATTTCTGGTCCAAAAGTACCCAACAGACTAGCGGCATTGCCATGCTGAATAGCTACTGAGATACGTTGGACAAGGAATGATCCGGAATGGGGGTCTCCACCTTTCTCTCTTATTCTTTGTCCAATCTGGGACACAAAAGCCCTGGCCTGCTTGCACCAGGGTCCTACTGTCAAAGATTAAAATCGAACCATATACCACTAGTGCCATCTTTGGTAAAACTCTGGAACTTCTTTCAAGTAATTAGAATACCTTCTCCTTAACCCATACATTCTTCAATTAATGTTCATAGTATTCAGGTCAACAGATATCGCTACATTTAAATTATAAAGGCCTGGATACTGGTGATATGAATATTGTGTGTTATTGCAAATAAAGTGTGAGCTTAAAACGCCAGTGTTTTTCTTGAAATTTTCAAACTCATATCACGTATTATTAGACAACAACGAATGTAGATTTTTTGGACTGATAGCAACACTAGTCTGAATTAGGTGACGCTGTTCATATTTTTTCAGATTGAGGCACCTACTTATGTAAAAATATGTGTACCTACTTGTCTGCATTAGGTGACGCTGTTCATATTATTTTCAGATTGAGGTACCTACTTATCTGAACAGCGTCTGATAAGTTCAGTGCACATTAATAGAAACGATTACTTTTATCTGTGGGAAACCGCTTCTAAGCTTTTACATCATTCGCACTAGCGCCACCTACTAAGAATTAAACGAACTGATTCAAAATAACACACGTCCTGCTTGTTTTTGTGTGAACATACCAATTTGTGGATGGATTCCAATTTTCCTCAGGTCTATTGAGCACTAGAAAATTACACGAAAGCGAGCGCCCTCGACAAGTAATCCTCTAGTATTTCCCTTTAAATTTATTGTATTAACATTTGCGTAGATCTCACAAGCGCATCCACGAGCCGAACCGGGAGAAGCCGCCGAACAACTGCCTGTGCCTGTACTGCGGCCGCGGCTTCTCCAACTCCTCGAACCTGATCGTCCATATGCGCCGTCACACTGGCGAGAAACCATACAAGTGTGACTTCTGCGGGAAAGGTTAGTCTACACTCTAAACTAACT
The DNA here is from genome assembly GCA_029255805.1 of Keiferia lycopersicella. Taxonomy (NCBI): domain Eukaryota; kingdom Metazoa; phylum Arthropoda; class Insecta; order Lepidoptera; family Gelechiidae; genus Keiferia; species Keiferia lycopersicella. Next base: position 10,119,474 of record JARACZ010000006.1, on the reverse strand, counting down.
TCATCTTCTTACTAATATTATAAATCGGAAAGATAATTTTATACGATTTATAAGTCTGCTACAAACCTTTTTAGTTTAGTTAACTCTGTTTGCCGTCTGAACATATTGGCAAATCAAAGAAGAGGAACTTAGCACTTATCCTAACATTCTATTAGCTGCAAATATTTTAAGGGATGAATCAGCCCAGGAAACAGAAAAACATTCCCCAAGAAACATAAGTCGAAATATTAGAAAATTTTTTGGACTTCCCATACATACTTATTGTGTCGATTTCAAATAACTTGCTTCTGTCCGAGTTATCGTCAAAATACGAAAAAATCTTCAAATCGGCAAGATTCCGTCTTGTTCGCACGCGCTCAATTTGACGTTTGTCAGAAAGGGACCGGTTTTTAGTTCTTGTCACCCTCTTAAAAACTGCTTCCTTATTACATTCGATTTATTTGTTTTTCAGGTTTCCCAAGGTCCTCTGATCTGCAATGTCATCGCCGGTCGCACACTGGGGAAAAACCTTGTGTATGCCGTGTTTGTGGAAAAGGTTTATATTCAAGTATATTTTAAGAGTTTATCCATACTTATAAAAACAAAATGTCCGTATTCATTTACTGACTGACTTACTGATTTTATCTACTAGGAACGGTTTTTTGAATTTAATTTAATTTACACATCTCATGCTCTGAAAGTAGTTAAATACAGACAAAAAACCCGACCTGTAAATTCAATTTACTGGCGGGGTTTTGAAACTACGCCTGTAAGTTATTTTAAATATAGAGGTAGAACTAGAAAAAACAACAGTTAAAATCAATGTCGTCTTATTTTTAATAGGAGTTGCATCCAGTTAGTTGTATACGATTTCAAATTTTGAACTGGACGCTAAGAATTGTGGTGCTTGAACGCAGGAATTATATTTTTAATCTGTATTTTATTACCGAAATAAATGAGTTTGTCGAATTATTACTCAATATTACAATAACAAAAGAAAAAATACTAATATCCATACTTTAAAAAAAAAAACTACTTTTTGTTAGGATACTTTTCTTTCATATTAATTCAATATTTTTCAATCGTAGAAAAAAAGTTAAGCGGTGCAATTTGAATACTTACCAGACGATACAATCACCATTTATGGATTGTTTCTTGTATTTATCGCTTAATTTTACTCACTATTTATTCTATATGTAAAGCAGTAAACGTACCGCGGATGTAACATCAATAGCAACCTCGGAAAGTTACCGCCCTCGCGTTTAACTCGGTTGCTGTTGATAGGTTACATACATAGGTACCTAGTCTACTATCACATATCTCATGCTCTGGAAATAGGTCATTACTGACTAAAACCCGCTCTGTAAGTTCAATTTACCGGTTAGGTTTTAAAACTAAGCCTGCAAGTAATTTTGAATATGAAACTGTTACTAAACCAAACATAGCATAGCAAATATCGAACTGGCCAGTACTAATTGCAAAAATAAAACATGAAGGAGGATTTATTTTTTTAATCTGTATTTTTATAACCTCAATAAATGAGTTTCTCGAATTATTACTCAATATTACGATTAAAAAAGTAAAAAATTGTAATGTATTTACGGTTATAAAATTGTCGACTTTATGTTAGAATAATTTTCTTTCATACTTATAGAACAATACGTTTATTGATGCAATTTGCGTACCAGACGATAAAATAACCATTTTTCAATCGTTTTCTTGTATTTGTCGCTTTATTTTACTCACTTTACATATGTATAGCAGTATACACACCGCGGATGTAACATCAATTGCAACCTCGAAAACTTCGTTTGCTATTGCTAGGTTACATACCTATGTCGTAATCAACTATTAACGTTTAACGTGTAACTGTAAAAAGGGGTTTTACATATCTCATGCTCTGAAAGTAGGTCATTACTGACAAAAAACACGACCTGTAAGTTCAACTTACAGGCGAGGTTTTAAAACTAAGCCTGTAAGTAATTTTAAATATGGAACTAGAAAAAGAACCAATAGAATCGCGGCAATTAAAAAGTTAAAATCAATTTCTTCTTATTTTTAATAGGAGTTGCATCCAATTAGTTGTATCCGATTTTAAATTTCGAACTGGCCGCTACGAATTGTGTTGCTTGAACGCAGGAATTATATTTTTAATCTGTATTTTTATAACCTCAATAAATGAGTTTGTCGAATTATTACTCAATATTACAATGACAAAAGTAAAAATTACTAATATCCCTACGATCAGAAAAATGTCTACTTTATGTTAGGATACTTTTCTTTCATATTAATTCAATATTTTTCAATCATAAAAAAAAGTTTAGTGGTGCAATTTGAATACCAGACGATACAATCATCATTTATGGATCGTTTTCTTGTATTTATCGCTTTATTTTACTCTTTTTTCATTCGATATGTAAAGCAGTATACGTACCACGGATGTAACATCAATAATAACCTCGGAAAGGTACCGCCCTCGCTCCGCTCGGGCGTTAAAAAACCTCGGTTGTTATTGATAGCTTACATACCTCAGTACGTAATCTACTATAACGTTTGTTTGAAAGTTGTCTTTAAACCGATTTGTCTCATAATTTGTAATTAGATTGAAAAATAAAAATAATTAAACACGTGTTTCAGCATTTTATGATTTTTAACATCTGAAGGGGTTAAACAGTTTGTATGGAATATCGCATTTTTTAAATACAATTTGTTTCTTTGTTATTAGACTAATCAAATAAAGTAATTAAAAACGTGTTTCAGGAATTTTTAATTTTTATGCCTCAAGGGGGAAAATGGAGGTTAAAGACGTATAAAACACCTTGTTATTTGTTGCAGTCTGTTTCATTTAATAGTTGTAATTAGACCTACTACTCTATTCATTTTGACAGATCACATTAAAATTAAGTGGTGAATGTATAAATTGTGTCTCGTTTGCTCGGTTGAAACAAACTAACCTTCCACGTTCGATGTTGCAGGGTTCTCCCGCAGCAACAAGTTGTCGCGGCACATGCGCGTGCACACCGGCCAGAAGCCTTACAAGTGCACGTACTGCGAGAAGGCGTTCTCCCAGAGCAACGACCTCACGCTGCACATCCGCCGACACACCGGCGACAAACCCTACATATGCGAGGTCTGCGGAGACAGGTTCATACAGGTCTGACACTCATATACCTATTATTTATTACAAAGGCTATTAGAAATGTGGAGATATGATGTTTCCTCGCGAATGGAAGAAAAGTACCTATTATACTAGCCTCAGCCAAAATGCCAAAATGCACGGGCAGAAAAGTGGACCCCAAATGGTACGTGTAATATTACACACGGCGCGGTCTGCTAGTTCTCTGCTTGAACATGGTTGGACACGCTGTTGCGTGTCTAGATAACATTATAGTAATACACAGTAACCCGTCGTCGGGCGCCATCTATATTTTCTTGAAATACGTATACGGCCCTTGACGTATACTTCAAAACAAATATATAAGTGATCTGTAGCCTTAGAAAGTTCCTAATCAGCTCGTGTTTGTTTTCAGGGTACAGCGTTGCAGAACCACCGACGCGTCCACGGACACTTCCCGCCGGCCGCCGCCGTCGACCCCGCGCCGCCGCAGCTGCAGGGCATCGCATATACTGTTCAAAATATTACTCACACACGATAATAATTATCGTGGATAGCCCTCAGCAAAGGACCTTCCAAACAACAACAATGAAGTCATAAAAACTTTTCGTTGTCTAACGTGTTGACCACTTCAACACAACACAACTAATAGTCCGATCAGTAAAGTAGGATATTGGGCTCCCATATAAAAGTAATTAATATTGCATTAGACTATGAGCTTCATCACATATTATGTTCCTTGAGTGATTCTAAGCTATTCTAGCTCGGGAGACAGTTCTAAAAGTGACAGATGGTTTTCAAAGATGGCCGCCACCTAACAAGATCTCCTGTCTGTTATAGTGTCTACTAGTATCATTTTCGTATGAAGAAAACCGTGGAATCTATTTCTGATAGTAATTTATTCATTTTCATAGTAAATTTATGAGAAAAATGTTAAAAAGTGAAAATATAGGTTGCAGATTTCTGCTTTGTGAGTATATAACTTCTTACAGTGACTAATTATAACTAACAAAATATACTTATTAATTATGAATAGACATAATTCATGTTTTTTTTAAAAATATAAAAATTTAATAATGTTTTGGACCAAAATGATGAAAAAGAAAGACACACGAGGTATAGTGGCTGGACTTGCTCTTCGGAGCGTTTATCAAGAAAAATAGTCAAGTACAGTCACATTAAAAAGTGCATATAGAGTTAAAAATATCTCCTAAACAATATTATTTTGATAAATATTTCATTTTCTTATCTATGCAGTTAGTGAAACTCTATTTATAAATTTAAAAAAGTTAATGTGTACCTTGGAAATGAAAGTTATTTTGAAACATTTGAGGTGGCACTCTATATGCACTTTTTAACGTGACTGTACAAATATCTGCATGCTCACTCTACTACACATCAGCCTGCAGCAGTCCAGTGCCAGTCGTAAGCTTCCCTGAGGGTATATGTAGTTTTCGCCATCCAGTTACTACCAGCCTCCTTTTATTATCCGTCCATCTGAAGGAGTTTTTTTGAAACTGTACCTAATCCGATTCCGCGTACTCAAGTCAACAATAACATGTCTAGTACTCGTATCACACTCTTTACTAATCTTATTTATCGCTGTCAGCGGTACCTATATATGTTTGAGCTGATTGAGGGGTGAACTATTTATTCCTTAGGAGAAGTTGTTCAGTTTCATGGGCTGGTTCACCCCTTAATTTAATTAATATCAAAAATAGATTACTACGGCTTAAAATGATTCCAAGTTTGTCCTAGTTGCCACTAGAAGCACAGGAGTTATTGGAAACCGCCAGCCATCTTTGAACCCCTCCCTGACCTCAGTCACTTTTTTTACTGCCTCACGAAATAGAATCTCTTACTCATATACTTGAGAGTTGTGCAATAAAAAACGATATAGGCATGTAATTTCCTTAAACAACAAAAAAAGTAAATTCTGGCAGGTGGAGACTAGAAATAGAAAATAAATTATTGATTTTCTTTTGTTATTTTAAAAATAGAAGTAATCTTTTTCGTCGTGTCGGAGCGTAGATAAGTCAATTCGAGCCGGTAAAACTATATCTGAAAAATTATACTATTCAGCAATTAACTCTTTAACTGCCGGAGTCGTATATATCCGACTATGAAGGTATGTGCCCCTGTTGCCAGAGCCGGAAATATCCGACTATATTTAGTTTTAATTGGACTTAGTTACGCAGGCATAATTAGCGATAATGACAATTAATGTAAAATAAAGGTTAAAAACACTGATTTTCTTTATATGTGTACCGCCATATTCGTATATATCCGACAGTAGTGTTGCGATAATACTTTATTGACACTCCAAAGACAAATAGTTCCACATTAATTATTTATAGTTTAAAGTTACAAATATTTATATATAAACACAATGTAAAACATACTATTGTATTATACTTATTTTTATATTTCAAATTACACTAATCTAAAATATTAAATATTATTTAAAATATTTGAAAAGGTTAGTATTGCCATACATTGCACAACACTAATCATTTGAAACTTGCTTGGAGCCTCAGCGCTGAAGTCGTAAATATCCGACCGCCTGTGACGACAGAATGGAGAAGACATCAAGAGGCATTCGTTCAGCAGTGGACGTTATTTTGCTGAAGTGGTGAGTGGTGAGTGGTGTGACGACATAAGCGCGAAAAGCGCAGGAGTAAGGAGGGTACGTCGATAAAAAGTTGTCGATGATTTTATATTTTGAGAGTTTTCGTTCCTACCTACAAAGCGCATTTGCGAAGTAAGATGCAGTATTTTTTTTTCGGAATCAATTGGTCTCGTTTTTGGGATTCGTTGCAACCGTTCGTTTTATTTTATAACATTGTTTTTATATCTATTTTTATGTCTCTTTCCATTAATCCCGTCCCTTTATAGTCTACACGGCCCAAACCATACCTGCATCGTAATATCACCACTTCATATTGACGCGGTTTGAAAGGGACGATACTACGATGTTGCAACTTTTTAATATCTACTCTACCTTGCCGGACTGTACATAACATACACATACACAATTACACACACGTAATTACATTTTCTCAGTATATCCGTCAATAGGGATTCCATATTTGGAACTATTATCGATATTTTATTCGAATTGATGTTATTGCCGAAATTATTTTATGGTATACTTAGCCTTTATATAAAATTAAACTTGCTGTAAATGTATCTACTAAATATATAATAATCTAAATAAAGCATTTTATATCAAGGAAACTCAACTATTTCTTTTTGAAAATGATCATTTCAGTATTATCGTGGACATCGCTGACATCACTAGCGAATTTGAACAGAAACTGACCACAGCGGTAGAAGCACATTTTTAAAAAAATGCGCGGCGGTTAAAGGGTTAATTTGGAATAAACATTATGGATTTGGCAGTGGTGTCAGGCCTGTGTCACTCCGCGTGTAGGTATGAAAAACATATCTACAGGCGGCGGCCCCTGCGCAAGGGCCAATCTAGTAGGCTGCCGCAAGCGAAAGAAGACGCGCGCGCGCTGCTTGTTCGACCACGTTCAACTTTGTACAAAACGAAAAAAAACGAAAAGATACTGTGCAGTATTTAATTGTTTGAATTCGTGTTTCCCAACTGAATAGGTATTCTCTTGAAATTGTTTACCAGACTGCTATATGCGACATTGAAATTTAATAACAGTAATTTTAAAGACTTACCTAAAGAAAATAAAATAAGAACTCTGTAAAAGTAAGGCATCAATGATAAAGATCTATGATCTATATAAATATTTTTTAATTCCTAATTCGCTCTACCCCTACCCTTCCCCTACTCAAAGATTAAAACCGGGTAAGAAACAACCATATTAACGTTGCCAGCCACATATAGGAGTAAACGCTCGTGCTGTGCGCTAGATGGCGTAAGTAGTTTCTCGAAGTAAGCAACCCTAGTCCAATACGTACAGTCACGTATAACTTATTATGAACCGTAGTCCAATTAATGAAGGCCCATATTCCCTCAATTTTTTTTAGTAGGTATGTAAATGAACAGGCGCTCGACTGGAACACGAGCTAAATTAGATCATATTGTTAACCAGATTGAGTACATATTTTTTTGAAAACCATTGCGAAGTAACACTTCTGTAACGCTAGTTACTAGTTATTATTCTGTGGCGGAGTGCCAAATTTTAGAAAGTATGAAGGAACTTATTACGACGGCAGTTCTAGAACAAATTAAAAAAATTGTTTCGACAGACCGCCGTATTACAGTTTGTTTTATAGTCGTTTTATCTTATACCTTTAACCCACCACATACCAGGTGATAAATGTGTACGTTCCGTACAAGGTGGGGTCTTGTAGACCCCAAATTAAAACTTAAATTACGTTAAAATGTAAATTCGCGCGTAAGGTTTGACAACTTTCATCATATTTTCACAAAATTAAAGTGTTTTAAATAAAATTGTATGTATATTAGTCGTTTGTGAGTAATAAAATAACAGAATTTCGCAAGTACGTCGAATTTTGACAAAAAGACGTCTTTTATATTATGAGTAATTTTAACATAAATAAAAATAAGTACACGAAGTTTTTTTTTTAATTGTTATAAGGTTTTTATGAACTATCTTTTAACCGAATCTTACGGATATAACCTCAAAATTTATTGCACTAAGTGGCGGTGTAATGCTGCTAATGTAAAGTTGCTAAATGCACTAGAATAGATCACAATTTTACACTAGAATAGATCAAACAATGAACAAGCATGTTTCAAAAATATCAAATCATAACGGGGTGAGGAGGCACCGCACCGCCCTTATCCGAAATTATCCGAAACTTTTTATATCGGTTACGGCTACGAATACACTTTTATATCGGATATCCGATATTATATAACATACCCGAAAAAAAAAACAATTATTTGAGAGGAGCATCACGATTTTACTAAGGATTCCCGCCTAGAATTGCGTAAGAGCTGAAGTTGTTCTATTTATTAATTATTAATTACAGTTTATTAATACCTACGTATTTACCTTCAGTTTTTATTTTTATATCAAAAACCCGGAGTTTAAAGTTATTTATAAAAATAATGCATAACCTACAAAAGTAATTTACCGAAATCTAGACATTTTGACGTTTACGCGACGAACTACGGGGCTGAAGGGTATCGACATGAAAGTAGCCGTCGAACTAGGCCACCCGCGCAACTAAAGAGAGAGTTCAACGGTGCTCGGTGCGAAGCTGGGCCTGGAATAAAACAGCGGTAAAATTTACTATGCCTAAGAATCAGCGGAGCTCTCGTACCGTTTTGGGGAATGGGAAGTCCTTGATCACCTCACCCTTAGAAGGCAACGGTATGGTGCCCTCAGCAGTGATGCTGAGATGCTATACCCAGGAAGTTCACCTCTGGTACTCCAAACACACACTTGGCTGTGTTGATGACTATGCCATAGTCACGGAGTCTCGCGAACAGCTGGTGCAGGTGTTGCTTATGGGTTTCCTCGTCCTTGGGAAACACCAAAAAGTTTCATCCACGAAGCGCTGAAATCTCTATCCGGCATTACGAAGTCCGAACGTCATGTACGGAAATTCGTAAAAACCGAACAGCTTGAAATCCAATCAAAAACTAGAAAAGTAAGTTAGTATTGAAACAATTTATTTCTACAAGTTAGCTTTTCTTTCTTCTATGGTCTTCCGTAATTTTAGTATAACTTGGGGCGGGTTTCGAGGTTGCTGAAGTGTTTACAATTGCGTCCAAAACACTGTAATCAAAATTTGGTTTTATTAATATATCTTTTGTAGGAAATGTGTGAAATCCAGTTATATACAATTCCTAGGAAATGTATACAATTACGATGTATGAAGTATTGTTACATACACATATCAAAAAAAGTTTGCAATCACTTGAAAAGGGGTAATATTTTTTATTGTGGAAGAATAGAACTTAATCACATTAAATTTTTTGATTCCTTATTTTAAAAAGTGAAATTTAAATATAAAACAATTTCGTAATTCAAATGTTTTTTTATTTAAAAAGACAATCAAGCCGTGCTTGATATCATTCAGAAAGGAGAATGCCCATATACGGGCTAACCATGTGTCTTGCGTAACAAAACAAATGAATGCAATATATAATATCGCCAATTTCAATGAAAAATAGCAACGTTAATTGTTGCACAAAACCCGGCAAATTAATAAATATTTTCTATTTATTAAAAAAATATATAGTTGGTAACGACGCCGAGAGGATTATCTGAAGTTTTACAAGCCAGAATTCTAATTTTAAGTGAAGAAGGCTATTCCACGAGGGAAATATCACGCAGAGTTAATGTATCCCAAGCCTGCGTGGGTTCCACGTTGCAGAGGTATCAGGTCATGGAAGATTTACCTGACCGACCTCGCAGTGGTCGCCCAGCTGTTCTTACTGTAATTCAGAAGCGCTATATCAGATTACTGGCTGCCCGTGACTTTGTTCTGTATCATAGTTATATTGTGAGGTCTAACGGTTTTCTTCTTTTCAAGTTTAGTTGGTCTACCTGACTGAGAATGCGGCTGTTCCTTGTAATCCCCTATCTTTTCTCCTAGCTAAGTGGGACTCGAGTTGTAAGTTGGACTCGAGTTTTTCGGCCTCTGCTATGTTTAATCGAATCAGACAACAAATAAATAATCTGTGACGATGTTTTTAAGTTATTTGATGTACTTCTTGAGTAATGCAGAACTAGAAGGACCACTCATGTCAGTTTCGATAATATTAGTTAGTCTAATGAATTTATGTCGCAATTTTTCAACAACACTGTTATAACTATGATTCGCTGTTTCAGCAATTGGTAAATTGAAACTCACCACTTGAGAATCATTTTGTTGCGGAACCACTCCAGATGAAGAAACAATTATTGTTGTGTCTTCGTGGTTATCATTGCAGTCCATGTCGTCAATGTTATGCAAATTTATTGGATGATTTTCACCTATCGCAATTTTCACGAACTCTTGCCTATCGATTTTAGTTTGCAGTTAGGAATCTGTATCTGCAGAAATTGGCGTTCCTCTACGTAAATCATCTTCTAAAATTGCTTCGACCAGAGCAACATACATCACCGAAGACCTCTAATCCGTGTAGGCGTATTTTCCTTCTTTACATAGGAATTGAATGACTGCTCGATGCTCTGATTTTATAATTTTAAATTTTTTTTAGACATGGTGAAAGCACAGCCGTTAGAAGCACAAGAAACTAGCAAAATGACCGCAATAATAGAAATAAAGAATAAATGGCATGTTCTCATTGATGAGGGAACTGGTGAGTGGCACCAAAAAACTCATTGATCTGAAGATAATATATTTTTCTCAATTTTTTTTTTGGAAGTATAGACCTTTTATTCCTTAAGCAAAGTCGCAAAATGGTTCTAATTATTACAGATATTTTTAAATGTTTTTTTAAAACGACGTTCTCTCGATTCCGTGGGTGGTGTCTACTTTACAAAGCGAAACCAAAATAAGTTCTGTGTTTTGTTCAAACTTGCATAAGTTTATTTATATATTGTTGCATAGTGATTTTAAGTATCTTATGGTGCCATTTTAAGGTCATTAATTCATTCTTTTACCATAGACAATTCCGTTTAAACATTGGTGTCACAAACTACCCTCATATCCGAACGCACCCTTTATGGTGCTTGTCAATCTTTGACAGTTAGAGTAAGACATAAGATAACTCTGCCTGCACGTTACCTTAGTCGCCTCCCAGGACCTGAATGAGGCAGGCACGTTGTAAATTCAAGGAAATCCGCACAAGAAGGTAAGTCATTTCAGATCCGTAATTTTGTTTCATGATTTTGTCATAACTTTAATTGCGATTTTCTCTTATCATGTGTAAATATAAGTTTTTCTTTTAATGCAATATGATGTACCACTGCTTAATGAAGGTCATTGTGTGTAACAATCGTAGTTGCTTGCTTTAAGTTTGCCACAAAGCTAAAAAATATGCTTTGGTTATCAGATCCCTCATATCAGATCCATCACTTTCCGTCATCGTGGCAATGACGGATCTGATAAGGTGATGAGAATCGATATATGTGGGACTTAATCGGTGCCCACAGTTGGGAAGTTCGTATAACTAAACTTTTTTCTGCGCAAAATATATCTTTGGGATCGTGTATGTACTTGTGGGAGGTAGAAATGAATATTATTTTTTAGCCATACTTATATTATAAATTCCAAAGTAACTCTGTCTGTCAGTCTGTCTGTCTGCGACGCTTTCACGGCCAAACCATGAACCGATCATCATGAAGTTTCACACAGAGATTAGTAAGATACTGAGAACGAACATAGGCTTCTCCTTGTCACCACTCGAGGGTCTGAAGTACATTAAGTAGACCACCAGGTACATCACCAGGAGTCCACCTAAAGTATTGGAGATAAAGATATGGTACTAAAGCAGAAGTTGTTCAGCTTGATAGTAGCTTCTACTGGCCTATATAGTTTGAAGGTTTGAAGTACCTGATGTAGACTACCAGGTGCACCACGAGGAGCCCACCTAAACTGTAGGCGATACAGATAAGGCACCAATGTAAAAGTTGTTCAGCTTGATGGGTAGCTTCTGTTGGCATATATACTTGGAAGGTTTAGAATACCTGAAGTAGACCACCAGGTGCACCACCAAGAGCCCACCTAAACTGTAGGAGATACAGATATGGTATTAAAGCAGAAGTTGTTCAGCTTGATAGATAGCTTCTGCTGGCCTATATAGTTTGAAGGTTTGGAGTATCTGATATAGACCACCAGGTGCACCACAAGGAGCCCACCTAAACTGTAGGAGATACCGATATGGCACCAAAGTAAAAGTTGTTCAGCTTGATGGATAGTTTTTGCTGGCATATACACTTCGACGGTTTGGAGTTCCCGAAGTAGGCCACCAGGTGCACTACCAGGAGTCCACCTAAACTAGTTGAGATACAGATATGGCACCAAAGCAAAAGTTGTTCAGCTTGATGGGTAGCTTCTGTTGGCATATAAACTTGGAAGGTTTAGAATACCTGAAGTAGACCACCAGGTGCACCATCAAGAACCCACCTAAACTGTAGGAGATACAGATATGGTATTATAGCAGAAGTTGTTCAGCTTGATAGGTAGCTTCTGCTGGCCTATATAGTTTGAAGGTTTGGAGTACCTGATGTAGACTACCAGGTGCACCACAAGGAGCCCACCTAAACTGTAGGAGATACAGATATGGCACCAAAGCAAACGTTGTTCAACTTGATGAGCCCCTTATGCTGGAAAATAGACATCAAAGGTTACGAGTATCTGATGTAGACCACCAGGAGCACCACCAGAAGCGCAACCAAACAAAAGGAGATACAAATATGGCACAAAGCCAAACTTGTTTGGCATGATGGGCCGCTTCTGTTGACAAACTGAACTGTACGAGATACAGATATGGCACCAAATCAAAAGTTGTTACCAAAAGTTGTTGAGTTTGATGAACCACTTTTGTTGGCAAATAGAAGTTGATGGCCTGACTGAACTACCAAATGTAGACCACCAGGAACAACACCTGTGGTCAATCTTTCATTTGATAAATGTGGTTGCTACAACAGTTAATCTAGATAGATACTGTTTTAGTCCCAAAGTATGTCAATTTTAGAATACGGTTGGGAAATACGTTCCTTTATTATTTCAATATATTAAGTCAGCGAAACGAAGACGCGGGTACTAGCTAGTTACTTACGTATATATTAAAGTGGTGTAGGTCTGTTTAATTATAAAATATACAGTTTAAACATTTGGTTAAAAAACATAAATATACAGATATTTCAAGCTACAACAAAATATTAAAATTTAAATAAGCATTATAATCTTTAATTTCATTTTATATACATTTCCTTACATATTTACTTCTATATATTTATATTTTATTAAATACAAGCGTACGAAAGCCACGTCCGACACAAACACTATGACATTTTATCAGATCCGACACCGAAATAGTGGGCATATTTATCAGATCCATCACCTAGACAGTGGGACTCAATTTTCTGTATGAAAATCAAATTACAACTTAAAACAGATTTGTAAATTTTCTTTACAACACAGAACTTAATGTGTATGTATATATACTTCTTGTCAATACTTATAAAAAAGGCCACTAGAATTAAATTTGTAAGTTTCCGTCATAAACCGAAATCAGTTCTCTTGATTCCATCACAGCAAATAGTGGGCTAGCTATAACTTTGTAATTATTTGTCCAAAAAGTGGGCCTTTCACATAATTTTATCTGTATTCCTCTAAAGAATGACCCCATGTCCCCAAAATACCGAAAAAATCAATTTGAAAAATGATGACGGAATTATCAAGAGAACGCGTTTCGAAGAGAACAAGCCAAATAAAGAACATGATGTAATGGCCAGTTCGTATGTCTTCAACCAATCTTTCTTTAACAAAGTAGATCTTATATTAGCCGACCCTTGTAGATACTATAAAGAATCTTCGGTTATCTTATCAACGAAATTGTAACGGAAAAATGATAAATTGGCTAAAAAATAAAATAATTAAAAGCTTATATACATACCAATGCAGTACAGCCAGCTCCATCGCACTAAATGAAAAAGGTGTGGAATGAGACCAACATAACGAGCCTCAGGCTGGTTTCAGAGCGACGCGTCTCGGCAGCGCTGCCCAGCCGCGCGCGCCTCGCATTACACTAGATTTTATGTAGCGTTTCATAGTGACGCGTCTTGGGCCGCGTCTCGGCCGCGCCGCGGTCGGATCTCCTTCGATTGCCAGTAGCGTCGACTTGCAATCTTTTTAGACGTCGTTGTTGCACTCTTTTCCATGTAACGTATATAGCTAATATAGTGATTACGTTTGCTGGCATAAGAATTCTCTGCACTCGACCGTACACCACAACGAAGCGCGCGCGTCTGAATGTCGTTTCACAGCGAACGCGCTCGCTGCCCAGACGCGCGCCCGAGCAGCGCTGCTGAGACGCGCCGCTCTGAAACCAGCCTCAGAAGAGGGCACCGACTGGGCCAGAAACGGGAAATCCCCATAGTATGACAATGTGACATTTTTGTTTTTCTGACAACTGGTTCAACCGCTGAGCGGGCCACTTGTTATGTATGATACGTAGATATTCTAAGTCTATGTTATGATATGAGTAAATCGAGCTTACCTCAGCTTTGCAATGTTTAAAATGACACTAAAAATGAAAATAATTCAGTTAATATCAAAAATTAATTTCAACATTTAGATGAATTATTGACAAGTTATAATAATTTATGTAATAATTTATTGTAAACATTAAGAGCTTAGCACACTTACTTCAGATTGACAGGCTGTACCTTGACACTAAAAAAGACAAATTATTTTTTAACTTCAAGCACAGCCCGTGATTCGTGATGATGTAAGCTACATCGATAATAAGAATGATCTCTTTTTTCAAGCAGATACATCAATGTGGTTAAGATTTGCTAAACGCATGAACCGATTCACAGCTTTACAGCTTACGGTCTGCTATGGACAGACATAGTTTATGCCGCTTTGCTCATGATACCTACAAGGTAGGGCTCATTGTAAATGAATATCAAAGTAAGTCAAAATAACTTGGGCCTTAAGTTATTTATCCTTAAGCGGCGTACATTGAATCCCTTTACTCAGGATTCTTCTGTAAAATACCTCACTGCGTTCGGGTTTTTACTAAAGAAACCTTCGTTCCGCTCGTGATACAAAACAACACTTTAAATATATCACTTTAGTCCCTTGTCATAAAAACTACTATTATTTGCCAGTTTGAAAAAATTAAGTTACATTGACACTTGCCATTGACACTTGCCAAAACATGCTATAGCTTGACCATAAATAGTAGATAAAAAATGAGGGCGCCACTTCCTTCGCGATCTGTCAAATCTGACAGATAACGCTTAATTACGGCAACAATTTTTCATAAAAAAAATTAGTTCCATTTTATTTAACTTCTGCTTTTTCTGGCCAAGCTATATGTTTGTGTAAACGGCGTAGGTGAAAAGAAAAAGCGAAAACAACGACAGTAGGTACCAAGGAGTCTTCCTTGGTAGCAAGTCTGGCCAAGGGTCTGTGTATGACGTGTGGAAGTCATTGCTTTGGTAAAAATTTGATTGTCTTGTCACACATTATTTTTTGATAATTATCGTAATATAGAATTACAATTATCGTAATTTATAATTACAGACAGACGTCTGTAACATGCCCCGCCCTAGTGCTAGAGTTTGGCTAACGAAAACTGGCTATCGAATTATTGCAATCTTTTGAAATGGCAACTTTTATGTCAATGTCTAATGCTCAAGATGGCCGTTGTTTACAATTTGTTGTGATTGTTTGTGTTCGTATTTTTCAGTTTATGTGTCTTAAATATGAATAAAACTATCAAAAATGAAAATCGAAAATTGTTATTTTGTATGATTTCTAAATTTCAACAAAAACCAGAACAGAAGGAGGCGGAATTCAACCAAAAACAGGATTGTTTGCGTGAAGTAATGGATTTCATAGGTTAGTAAGATTTATTATCATGTATTCCATCCATCCATCCAGAAAAACACGATTAAATCACCAAGCCAGTACTTAAAAGAAATATCATCCCTGACAGGTAAGATTTGTCAACGTGTACTATTTTTCCCTCGCCTCGTCTTGCTAAATAGGTATATGTTTTTTGGATGGATTTTGTGTTCTCACACACATCATCACATCCGCCTGTAACACCAATCCACTACTGAACGAAGAGCCAAAAAGCACGATCATGTCATATTATGTTCATTTTACAATTAATTTTATCTTCTTTTCAGAAGTAAAGTAAGTGTGACAACTTTGAAAAGAATAAAAAAAGAAGGGTCTTTAAATGAAGGTGTTTGGAGGACCACCGGAAAAAAACGACCCCATAAAGCTATAGTGTCAGACTTGGATAGCTTTGACATCGAAGCTACACGAAACAAAATTAATGTTTTATATTGTCAGAAAGTGAAGAGTGCCATACCAAAGCAAATTGTTGGAGATTGTCAAACGTTATAAACCAGAGCCATTATACCAAGCTGACGAAATATTAAAACAGAATGGGCATGAGGTGTTAAGTAAGACTACCACCATACCATTGTGATTTAAATGTGATCGAGCTTATATGGAGTTTGGCAAAGAGAAAAGTGGCAAGCAAAAATATTAATCTTACAACAGAGCAAGTTGAAAAACTCATTAAAAGAGTCATTTGAAAGTGTTACACCAGAGGATTGGAAGAAAATGACTGATCATTTCATTCATGTAGAAAATAAATATAAAGAACGAGATAGAATCACAGAAGAAAATTAAAAAAAAAAAAACATAATTAGTGTTGGAAATAGTGATACCTGCAGTAGCGACTATGATGAATCTATGCATTTAGAGTTCTTGGATTCGGACTTTGATTATTAATATAAATAATTATTTAATAGAAAATGTTGTTTCAGTTAAAATATCTGCCATGGTTCAATAGGTCCACAAAATTTTACGTCGCAAAATCAGAAGTAATTACTTAGCTTACATCTCACCTTACCTTACTTCAGATCTTACCTTACCTTCCACCTTACCTTACCTTACCCCTCACCTTACCTTGCCTCTCATCTCACCTTACCTGTCACCTTGCCTTACCTATCACCGTACCTTATCTCTGAACCTCTTACCTAACTTTACCTTACCTTACCTCTTACATTTAAGTTTTTGATATTCTTACAATGAGTTCCTTTACTCCCGTTTTTAATAGCCCGTATAATAAAAAAGAATAAAAAGTATCAAAACATTATTTCACTCTATGTTGTTCCTAACTTGGGGTTACCGTCCTCAATTTTTGTGAATTTCCCGCGATTTTGGATAGCCGGCTTTCGTTGGCCAGACTCTAGCACTCACTCCAAGGTTATGGGAGCCACCCGTGCCGCAGAGCGCTGCCTTGTTCCAGCCCCAGCAACTCTTACCTCGACAATTTTCTCCTTGGCAACAGTTCAGGCAAAATTTATTTTACCCACCTTTTCCAATACATATCCGCCAGTGCCTGAGTATAATGCCAGTTCTTGCAAAGGTTCCGGTCAGAAAAATCAAAATGCCGCCCCTATGATAGGTAAGTTTGACGACCTTTCAAAAAGAAAATGATTTGGAGTCTTTTTCAAGCTATTTGGTTTAACTGAAACGTGCGCTAATGGACGACTGTTTACCATGTTTTCCACCTCGGCCATAAGAGTACTAAGTACCTCCTCTCGCGGTGTGCGTTCCTTCGAAACTACCTTGAGTGAAGTTTTTACGCTTCTGATAAGTCTCTTCCATGACCTACCCCAATAGGGAATGACGGAAGGGATAAAGGGCCTGTTACTATAGTGATACTCGGTTTATCTTTAACGACCCTCAAATATTAGCCTGCCGTGGCGATAACGACCGTAATTTTACGGTGATTAACGCTTTGCCTGCCTCGCCAGGGATAAAGGCGTGATTTGTGTATGTATTTGTTGCTTCGAGTAGTCACCGGCAAAGGTAGGGTCGGTGTTCATCATCTTCTCTATGATATTTCATCGCTGCATAGCACTCCTTTTATTGTCGGGGAGCGTGACCCTGTGGCGTGAACTGATCAGCTCGTCACCAAGGCTGTCAAAGCGAAAATAATCTTTGACTACAATATCTTGTAATTTGTTGCCCGCATCCGAGTGATGAATATGGTAACTAAATTCTTTATTTACCTTACAGCAAGACGAAACAAAACCATTAACTCTGTTAGTCCCCGAGGCAACAGGCTCGTTTGGTCATCCTTCACGATTCTTTCTAATCAATATCAACTGTGAATAAGTAATCCTGGCTAGTAATAATTTCGGGATAGCCCTGATATTCCTCTATCGGAACGTTAACAACTAAATAAATATAAACAAATTATCGATCATTTTTTTATCATTTTCAATCAGCCAACGGAGAGTCTACAGTACGAATTTATGGTAAGTAGAAGGAACCCGTGAACGTATGCAATGTTACTAAAACCTAAATTATTATTATATATACTTTACTTGTAAGACGTTCTACGTACTAGGGTTTGCATATTTGCTGTACTTACGAAATAGGTACTGCCTCTGCCTGGGATACTGATACCTACTGTACTACTTATATCTATATGTAGTAATAGTAAACTTACCCATGATGTACATTTTTCTCCCGTACACTGTAGGTACACCAATTTTTTTAAGTCACATAGATGGTTAACATCACTGTGAGTTGTGTATTAAGTGAGTAATTCTTGATGTGATAAGATATAAGGCGTCACATTAGCGCCAGGTCATTTCTGGGCCTCATCCACAAGGAATAAAGATGTGCTGTGTGTAGGTGGGTATTTTTCAAAAAAGTGCACCACTGTTGTATAAGGAACCTATATTTTTACTCTACCTAGTACTCCTAGCTAGAGTTGGAAGATTATACGCTCACATATCGTTGTTGTTTTTATATCCTGACACTTCAGATTTTATTATTTCTTCCACAAGTATATTGCTTACAAATATAATATTTCCCCTAGGGCGGCACACCGAGGCAAGGTACCCAATAGACTGGCAGCATTGCGTGTTTTAATTGCCAAGCTAATTCTATGGCCTAAATAAATAGCTGTTAGCCTTTGAATCTCCCGTTGCCTCAATGAGACGCCCCAATAGGTCCTTTATGAAATCCTTGTAGCATAGTAGAACCTCTGCGTCCACATCATTCATAAACCACCTGTCCTTTCACGAATCATTTCAAATTGGAAATTGGAATGTCGACACACATTTTTCTGACTTTTTCACCCAGTCGCAATCAAATCAGCGAGCAACGAGGCTCAAAAGATAAGACATCAAACGAATCCAGTGATTTGTATGTGATTAGTTAGTATGCTCAGTATAACACATGTGAAGTTACAGCGGACTTACAAAAGTTAGCAGAAAACCCTTTTTGGTATTTATAAGCCTATGTTTTCCTTGTTATGTTTCCCTCGCTCATCCACCATCCTCTAATCATATAATAATATTGTTTTAGGGTTTCTTTTCCTGTATTACAATACTTCAAGTCGCAAGAACGTCTTTTATTTGTATGTATGAACTTCCTTAGCCAATGGACCTCAAGGACCCATCGTCTCAAACACTAGAGGAACAAACATAAATAGCTTCCCCAGAATGGAGTTCTTCCGTTGTTTCAAAACTTCTGCTGCAAAGCAGGTGCCCGCATTGAGGTTTCGCCTATATGAGAGGGAGCCACACCAGCTTTTTTCCATTCTTTCATGGTATTAAAGACAAGCCGTTGTAAGACCTTAAGAAAGCGGA
This sequence comes from Keiferia lycopersicella, assembly GCA_029255805.1. Classification (NCBI taxonomy): domain Eukaryota; kingdom Metazoa; phylum Arthropoda; class Insecta; order Lepidoptera; family Gelechiidae; genus Keiferia; species Keiferia lycopersicella. Next base: position 10,100,109 of record JARACZ010000006.1, on the reverse strand, counting down.
GCTGGTTTTCACCAATTCGCATTCGAATAGTTACCTTAAACCTATTTAACTCTCATTGCTGTCGAAATTCTAACGCGTCTTCGTCGTTCTGTTAAGTACTTACGTTTGATTTACATTTATGTCCAATGCACTAAAAAAATATTTCGATTAATTAATCATTCACAAGTATTTTGCTTTGTTCAGTTTAAAAACAATTGTAAAATCAAAACAAAATCGTCAAAGGGTCGTTACCCATCTCACAATTAAATAACAAACAGTAACTAGCCAATAACTTAGTGCCCATCGATCGTCACAAGCAAAAATAATCCGAGTGCGTAGTTGTAGGACTGAGGGAGATGAGATATCGATACAGTTAGCAAGTTGATTAATCTGAACCTTAATATAAATAGATACGTATTTCAAGTAAGTACATGTAGGTGCCTCTTCGAACGCATAACATTTTTATTACATAACAGTTTTGGCATAGTAGATACTCATTCCTATTGAGGATTTTTTGGGCTGATACCAAGATTTTTCCGAACTAGGTTAGTTATTTCAGATCGACAAAAGGTTTTTGGTTTTCTTTTACATAATTAAAAAAAAAACTAGTATTCCAAGAACTCGATAGATGGCGTTGAACTGACTATGTTACTAGATTCCAGTGTAGATTCCCAAGCTAAAGGATTTAAAAAAATATTGCCCGGAAGTGGGACACTGTAGGCTAACATAATAATAACTAGAATAATTGCAACACTGACTGACAACTGGCATGCACTGACACTTTCGTTCCAAATGCGTCCGAATCAAGTTTCAAAAAAACAAAAAACGAAATATTAGGTTCTGTTCTTTGCAGTAACATACCAAGCACAGCGTCATCTATCCAGCGACTAGAATAATAATTATAAAAATAATAGAAAATTCCCTATTGTCAGGTTCAGTTCAGTGCCCAATAAAAACTATTGCCTAATTAATGAGATTTTAATGAAGCGAATAATGAAAGAAAATTTTTGTAACAATTTTTTCAACGAATGTTGAAGAAAATGGTGCCTACTAATTTACGCGAAATTATGCGAAAAATTACCAAATTCAGTGCTGCGAATGCGATTCTATAAATGACAATTAATTTAAATTTATGCATTCAAATATGGACCCGATACAAATACTAATACATTTTTATGTTTAACCCGGGTCACTATAGTCTGTAAGTTTAGGTACTTATCTTTTTGTAAACAAATTTTGTATTAAACTGACAGTCCTGAAGTGTCACTTTCATACAAAGTTTGTTTACAAAAAGATAAGTACCTAAACTTACAGACTATAGCGATATTTTTTATGGTAATATATAAGTGAGTGTTGCGTGCTGTCCTTATGTGTAAACAATCAAAACCATTAAGACAATATATGTGAGTAGCAGAAGATCTAGCACCGCATAGATGACAACTATTCGCTAGTACTCCAGTCCACACCCGCGACCATAGCTGATGTAACTCAGCTGAATCGTCAGGCCAAAGGTAGGTAATTTATTTAAATTACCATAAAAATATCGAGAGTCATCCGGATTTACCATAACAATGTGTTAAAACAATCGCAAGAGCTTATAATAAAGTTATACAAGTACTAACAGTTGATGGGAGACAACCCAATCACATTGAATTTCGAAAAGCAATTAGTATAATTATTATAACATACCGATGCCTGTCCAGAAGTTCCTTCACCCTAGAATGAAATACCACATCTTATAATATTATTCCCTAGTCGTAATTAGAAGTTTACTAAAACAAAAAAAAAGAGCTTACGTAGGCCTGACATGAAGTAGAATAACACTGAAAATGAAATACGTAACCCATGTTTTAATATTTATGTGTGATACCTGTGACGTTTGGCTGATCCATACTAAAAGAGAACTAAACAAAGGTTAATAAAAGAAAGAAAGAAACACCATAATATAGATATTCGTGCTAAGCTAAACAAAGGTTAATAAAAGAAAGAAAGAAACACCATAATATAGATATTCGTGCTTAGTTTTTTTAAATGTAGATGTTACATGCACTCGTTGGTAGCAAGAGTGGCCAGGAGTCTGTCTCTGACGTACGTGTGGAAGTCACTGCTTTGGTGGTCTTATCACGCATTTTTTATATTTATCGTAATATACCTACTTTTGATTTACTGCTACTTCTCGCCCTTTTTATTATCTACGCTGTTTAAATTGGTCGTTCAAGCCCGCTGTTTAGCACGCTACAACAGACAAACAGCGACATCGACGGCGCGGCGATAAGGATCACGAGAATCCAGAGCCGCACGATGTCCCACAGATGGAAAAACGTAGCTGAAAAGTCACACAAGACATAGAGCAGCGGCACTAAAAGGTCAGCTACGAACAGTGGCACTAAAAGGTCGGTATCTTTTCACACTTCCCGAGCTGGAAGAAGAGATAGGCCGGCTGAGCTGGGACGTGATAGGATTATCAGAAGTCTGAAGAGAGGGGAGGACACGATGACCCTCAAATCCGGTCACCTACTCTATTACCGAGAGGGCGATCAGCAGTCCGAAGGTAGTGTCGAGATCATCGTTCATCGCCTAGGAAGAAGGAAGAAGCGGTAATGAGTTGGGGGTGGGGCCATTTGTATATGAGGATCAGAATCCGAGGAGCCAGAGGCTGGCCGAGTTCCTGGAGAAGGAGGGACTCTACATGATGTACTCGTTCTTCAGAAGGCCACCTCATAGGAAATGGACCTGGAAGAGTCCTGACGGTTCAAGCAGAAATGAGATGGACTTCATTATGGTAACAAAAAGACAAATTTTCAATGATGTCTCCGTAATTCACAGGGTAAAAACCGGTAGCTATCACCGTATATTCTCAGAGATGGTATACTATGTAGTGATGTATTTACCCGTTGCTTTTCGCGTCTGTCTGTATGTATGTTTGCTTAAATCTTTACAACTACTCAACGGATTTTGATGCAGGTTTTTTTTAGTAGATAGAGTGATTCAATAGATTTTTTTTATGTATAATACTTGCCTAAAAAACACATTTTCTCCACGGGAAAACGAGTTGCAGCGGACGTGGTCTCCAACTGTCAGCCTCTAGTCACGCAGCGAGCTATTGAGAGGGCTATGCTCGTTTCTCTACGTGATAGGATCAGAAACGAGGAGACCCGTAGACGAACCAAGATAACCGAAATAGCTAAGAGAGTCAGTAAGTTGACGTGGCAATGGGCAGGCCATATTGCGCGAAGGCCCGATAACCGGTGGAGCAGAAAAGTTCTCGAGTGGAGCCCACGTACCGGCAGGCGCAGTGAACTTAGCACTTAATCTAACATACTATATCTACATCCATCTACCTACATTCATATTCGTTTCGATACATCATTAAAAAAAAAAATTACGAGTAGAAGTAAAAGTTCCACGGCCGAGATAAAGCTCAAATGTACATAAAAAGTGGCCGGACTGCGGTCATTTCCATAAAACACACGACATACAGGTGCGTGCGTAGTGTGCGATCACTAGATGATGTGTGAGAGCGCGGGGAGCCCACCCCCACCCCCCGACCTCACCCCCTGAAATCGTGATTTGAGCAGCAAATCCTCGCCTTAAGTACCCAGATTCTAAAAATTAAATCGACTTACCCCTGAAGAACACGCGCGTCCCATGCACTGAAAATAATTTATTAATTACCTATTTGTTTCTCTGTAAAATTTGTCATAGATTAACGCACAGGCCAAACCCTTGGGACTAGAAGCGTGAAATTGGGCATGGGTATTCTTTGAGCAACGTAGGCAAGCAATAAAAAGAATAAAAAATAGGGGATGCCCTGTTTTACTCCCCCCCCCCGTAAAGTGTGTATAAAACTTTTTGTAACTTACATATATACGTATATGCTTGAAATTTCGTATTTATGAAGAACTTTGGAAATAATTAATCGCGTGTTTTAATGTTTTGTATTATTCAACCCCTAACGGGGTAAAGAGGGGGATGAGAGTTTTGTTTCTACACGCAAGGCGCAAGAGTGAAGCCACAGTCTTGACTCGAAGCTTGAATCCCGTACTTCTCGTACCCATTCCCACTACCGTGGCCATTCTCGTTTTTTTACACATTCACACGGCCCCCTTCTCGCTTCCCCAATTGTCCCCTGTTCGTTTTACCCCCTTGGGGGTTGAATTTTGAAAAGTCCTTTCTTAGTGCTTGGTTAAGTTGCTCAAACAATACGCATGCCAAATTTCACTCTTCTAGTCCCAAGGGTTCGGCCTGTGCGTTGATCTATGACCAATCAGTTTTGCCTTTTATATATTAAGATAAACTCATAGTACCTGGTTGACCCAGCTTAGCTCGGACTTATCGCCCCCAAAACGTATTTTGTTAAGATACCCGCATAAGGCCCTGTTTTGCCGGCTTCGAATAGCATCATCCCGTTTATTTCCGCGGGTGTCGTAAGAGGCCACTAAGGGACTCGAGGGTTTAACGTGCATTACATTACAACTTTAGGCGACAGGCTGACAACCTGTCAGTACAGTGATACACGAATCATCTCGAAAGGGTCCTTAATATATCTTGTCCGCATGAATGGAAACAGATAGATATTGCTGTCCTATGACGTCAGTGCCCAAAGATGTCGGGTATTAAATTGTGCCAAAGTGGCATCAATTTTGAGAAATCGAGTCTAGTAGGTAATTTAGTAATTTTCAATAGTATCCAGCTTTCATCACATCAGCCTATAGCAGTATCTGCTGGTCATAGTCCTCCCCCAGGCTACGCCACAATGGAAATTCTCCCGCTTTTGCCATCCAGTCGCTACTGGCTGCTCCTGTAAATCATCGATCCATCTGGCTGAAAGGCGCCCAAAGGTACGCTTGCCGAGGCGTGGTTTCACTCGAGAACCCGCTTACTATACCGGTCATCGGTTCTACAATCGGTTGAAATGCTACCAGCCCACTTCAGTTTGCTACGCTTTCGGACTGTATCTGTTACTTTGGTCTTTTTGCGGATAGTCTAATTACGGACTCTATCCACCAGTGAGATCCCCAGCAAAGACTTTTCCATAGCTCTCTGAGTGACATGTAGCCGGTGGGCCAGTTTTACTGTCAAATACCACGTCTCTGCTCCGTGCGTCATGACTGGCAGGTAGGGCTACTTGGTCTTGAGCCATTGAGGCTAGGGTGACTGCAGAATATGACGCAGCTTTCCAAATGCTGCCCAGCCGTTCTTCTTCTGGTTATTTCAGCCTCGAAATTGTCTCTTCCCAAGTGCATGCTTGACCAGTGATTACATACTTTTGAATAATTTCAAGGTCTACCTTAGACGTAAACCGATTCAGGGATAACGTGTTGATTAAACATGACCTTGGTCTTATCTAAATTCATCCCAAATTGATGCAGTGTTTAGATCTGAAAGCATTTTCTGCAAGTCATGCAACGATTCGGCCATTACGACGATTGTGTTGGCAAAGTGGAGATGCGTGAGGAATTCACCGTTGACGTTGACGAGCTTTACCCCTAAATTATATATTTTGTTAAAATTTCCATTCAACTCACTTTTGTTGTACATACGTTCAGGATCCCGTCGCACTGAAAATAACTAGGTTCCTTTATTTCTGCGTTTAATTTTTTAGGGTTATCTCTAAGTTTATACGCAATATGGGAATGTCAAGATAAAACTACATGCATGGCGATGAACATACATATACATACATACATACACATATCACGCCTTTATCCCTTGGAACAGGAGCCTGTAAAGAGGTATTATCTCTTTGTTCATTCCTCACACTGATATAAATGCAATGTATGAATGAGACGGACTGATCAAAGAGATAACATTGTAATCTATACGATATATACGTGCAGCGACATCTATGAACAAAATTTTGTACGATGTTTGGATGTTTAGATGTTCGGATGTGTATATGAGGAAGCATCACGCGAAAACGACCGAACGGATTTTGATGCAAATTATACCAAAATGTCGAGAAAATCATCGACCAGGTTATAGGCTACAAAAAATTTCCCCGCAAAGGGGGGTTGGCTGCTACACATAAAATAGGCTTGTAAGGCACGTGAATGAACCTCATAGTGGCGCCGCGCGTAGTAAAAGGATGAAAAATGAGCTAAATTATTTTCAAATTTAAATCTATAGAGATACAGTGGTGTAACAGATGAGTACATAAACTTTGCACGGTGTTTCTACTCATGATTCTTAACAACTTTTACTATAGGGACACCTGCGAAATGGAAAAAAATTGGGTGCTCCATACATGTTTGCCGAGTGGGCATGAACTTTTCTATGGAACACCAATTTTTTTTTTGCGATTTCGCGGTCTCATACTAAAAGTTGTTCAGAATCATTAGTAGAAACACCCTACAAAGTTTGTGTATACTGACAAAAAAATAACCCTGTATTTCGACCTATGTTTCTTGGGGAAAGTTGTTCAGTTTCATGAACTGATTAACGCCTTAAAATAATATATGCAGCTAATATTTTTACACCATATCACATTGATACATGGCGGCGATCGAACTCGGGTTCCACAGTTGTACGACCGGGTAGGTGGTTAGAGCAATGGTCTCACAATTGTGAAACCCGAGTTCGATGGCCGCCATGTGTCAATGTGTTTTTACTCACGTATGTACATTTAACCGACTGTTCATTACGTACGGTAAAGGAAAAACATCGTGATGAAACCCACATTCAAATAATATTTGAATCCAGATGATATTTGAATGTGACTTAACCTAGGATTCAGGCCAGGTTAGCCTTCGGGTTGCAGAGGTCAGATAACAGTCGCTCTGTGTGAAAACTTGATTCCACGTCAAATCGTCTATGTTAGGTAGCAGATCCCGACATAGAGAACGGGATAAGGCAAGGTCGCCATCAAACTGTTTAGTTTGGCGAGTAAAAATGTTTTCATTATTGTACTTACTTGCCATATAGAAAAAATGAACAAAAAAAGGAGAGTGATGATGTATACTTACACTTGATTTGCAGAAAGCTCCTTCACACTATAATTAAAAATGATAATATGTTTACACTTTCACCCCGATAATCGAGTAGGTTATTGTTAGTTATTCAATTTCGTTTTTGTATTAAATCAGTAGGAAATAGTTCTTCTGTTTTTGGTATAATTTGAATTCATAATCTAAATCCTATTGAATCCACATTACAGACTTCGCATTGCTATGCGCAATGCGCATCATATTGGATTAGAAAAATCGCTTATCCAGTACTACTAGGACGTAACTGTAATTCTGTGAATGTTACAGGAGAGCGTTATTAAGATTTAGCTTTCGTTATAATATTTCATTTTAAATACTTTTTAACTGTAACTGTAATATTTTGGATACTTAAATACTTACCTGCAAGGTGTAACGAAAACTTTGCAAGCGTGATCAGACCATGAAACTAAACAACTTTTTCTATGGGGGCTATATTGGGAAACGAGAAAAAAAAATCGAGTTTCCTTACAAAGTCAGCTGATCAGGAATTTGTCGGAAAACTGTAAAATACCTTTTATATACCTATGATTCACAATAAATGCCATTTGAATTTGAATTTGAATTTGAATTTGAATTTTGTATGCATGGTCGAAATTTTTTTATATTTGCCAACATAGCCCCCATAGAAAAAGTTGTTTAGTTACATTATCTGATCTAGCGTTGCCGAACTATCGATAGTAAAACAATCGATAGTTTTCCTATCGAAACCCCTATACAATCGATAGGCCAATCGATAGTATCGATACTATCGATTGTTCAGAATGAGGCAATACTATCGGTCAGCTTCGATAGTATCGATACTATCGATAGTATCGAAGCTGACAATCGAAAAAACAATCGATAGTATCGATAGTATCGATAGTATCGAAGCTGACAATCGATAGTATCGATAGTATCGATAGTATCGATAGTTTTGGTCTATCGATAGTCGGCCGATGAGCGATAGTATCGTTCAGTCAGGTATGGATTATTTATTTTACATACATATAATTATCATGACTTTATCTCTTGTGGGGTAGACAGAGCGTTCACGGTCGTAAAATTACTCAGTAAAGCGACAGTAATCATTGCTGTCGCTTGCTATCGCCGCGTCTGAGGGCCGTTTCAGTAATTCGCGTATCACTAAAGTGACAGGTTGTCAGCCTGTCGCCTAAAATTGCAATACACATGAAACCCATGGGAAAGAAATAGGATGATGCTATTCTTAGCCGGCATCCCACGGCTAATGGGTTATTGTATATGGATTATTTAAAAAGATTTTTTAAATTTTAATAATTAAAGTAAATTCATTTAGCCATAGTATTTAGCAATGAATGAATTAGTTATACAATTAGATACATAAAAATACACCTATAGTTTTAAAGGCATTTGCACACTAGATGCGTGCGCCTGCGTCTGCGTGCGTGCGGGAAAAAATAGAATGGATATGACAGGAGAATGAAATCGACGCATCACGTGATGTATCACAATAGATACCTACGCATCACCTGTCATGTCAAGTTGTAGCGACCTCTGGTGGCTACAACATGAAGCTCACTCAAGTGGTTCACATGCATACAAGACGCAACAGGAGTTCTCAACATATCGGAGAGATGGCGCCACGTGACAGAACAATGGGCCTGAAACGCGATATCGAAGTGTTCACCGCGCAACGCATATATACAACTTCCAATCCAATCCAGGTGGACCCGTCGGTCCCCTGGCCACAACACCCGGCCAGGCGGGTAGCTACCCTTTTCCCGACACCACCTGGATTCATCCTGTCACCCGCCATAAAGTAATAAAACAAAAATTGTACAAGAAAGGCTATTATGAAATAGCTGATTATATGCAGGATAAATCTCCATGGGAGTAGTTTTAAATGTATAAAGTTGACTTTAAATGACGAAACAGGTAGAATTATCTACTGTATATATATTATATTGTATTTTATGTTTATTTCAGCATAGCCATTTTCGGCTATTAATTTTTTTTTTTTAACTTAGCTAGGGTAGCTTAGGGCATGAGCAATTGTATTTAGAATATATATTTAGAATATTTATAATATATACTGAAACGGCCCTCAGACGTGGCGATAGCAAGCGACAGTAATGATTACTGTCGCTTTACTGAGTAATTTTACGACCGTGAACGCTCTGTCTACCCCACAAGAGATAAAGTCATGATAATTATATGTATGTAAAATAATCCATTCCTGACTGAACGATACTATCGCTCATCGGCCGACTATCGATAGACCAAAACTATCGATACTATCGATACTATCGATACTATCGATTGTTTTTTCGATTGTCAGCTTCGATACTATCGATACTATCGATTGTTTTTTCGATTGTCAGCTTCGATACTATCGATAGTATCGATACTATCGAAGCTGACCGATAGTATTGCCTCATTCTGAACAATCGATAGTATCGATAGTATCGATACTATCGATAGTATCGATACTATCGATTAAAAATCGATAGTTCTTACTATCGAAAAACTATCGATAGACTATCGATTGTCTATCGATAGTCCACTATCGAGCGGCAACGCTAATCTGATCACGCCTGCAAAGTTTTCGTTACACCGTCTCTTACACCCTGTATAGGTAGGGTGTACATACAAACATACGTAAATCATGCCTTTGTCTCTGGTAGAGTATAGTAACAAAAATATTTTAAAAAGTCAAAGGTGAGTAGAAACAAAAAATCTTTTTAAGTGATTTGTCGTGTAGCTTGGCCAGAAATAGAAGAAATCAAATAAAATGGAAACAAACACTTTGTATGAAAATTGTTTTCATAGTTAAGCATTAAGTGTCAGATTTGACAGATCGCTAAGAAAGTAGCGCCCTCATTTTATATCTACTCTTTATGGTTAAGCTGTATAGCTTGCTGTATAGGACCATAGATACACACTGAACTCAATAATCTCTCTAGAGGACCTTAGAGAGATTCAGTTATCACTGAACTCAATCGCCTTAAGGAGTTCAACATCTAAGGAATTTAATTTTTATTTAAAAGTTTGTGTTAAAGCAGTGTACAAAAAATAAATACTTAACCTCTGATGCAGAGACATCCCCTGAAGTCTGGAACCAAATGAATAACATCAAGTGTAGGTAGATAGTCAATCTCTCTGTGATAGCCTATTTGTAGTTATTAATCGTCTTAAAAAAGTTCATATAAAGTACGGGTTGTTTTGGAGGCAAAATACATATTATGTCCCACAATGATACTATGTTTTATATCTTTGTCTTGGCACTTTCTTTCGTTTTTAAAAACTAACCAGGGTAGCTCACGTAACATTGGTGTCATAAGTGGGATCCAGGCAAGCTTTTCCGCCGTACAAAGACTCTGGTTTCTTTCCACGAGATTGTTCCCTATAGTGCAAGGTGATCGACAGTTAGTCTCTCCGTTGTGTGCATCGGCGTCACTGTGGTCGACGGTAAGCCTCCGCTCCCTCGTAGCGTGAGCCCGTATCACATAGCCTATAGATACCCTCCAGATAGACGGTCAGCCTCCGCTTTTTGCGTGAGCCCGCATCAGGATATTCACCCGGTCGACGATTATCTTCTGCTTCGTAGCGTGAGTCCGCACCGCCTACTTCACTAAAAGCTCTATTGCAGAGCCCAAAGTGAAGCCAAAGCCCGGATGCCGACATGTTCCAATTCGTAACTTCAAAATCTTTAAATTGTTAGCATCTAATGAACTTTAAATGGACCTACCTACTATGAGACATAAGTATTGTTGGTAAATCTAGGTTCATTTATTCTAGTGCTCTATTTCAGCTTTATACTCCTTACATATTAATTTAAATAGCGTGCAATAAAAACGTATTTGCTGCCTTCTTCAAGAATTTACGAATCTGCAAACAATATTCTAAAGTCCACATACATTATTATATTACGAGTATTATACCATTTTCAGTTTTAAAGCTACCTAACAATCGCTGCCAGATGTGTATTTTAATAATGAAAGCCAATAGTTGCCAGTGAAGAAGAAAAAATTGTCAACACATTAGGTTCTATAATACCTTAACCAGTTTTACGATGATCCCACTTGATGTATTTGATACCTCACAATAGCAGCCGTTTTTTAAGTTTTTTTAACCTAGGATTTTGTTGCTTGTATAGTTTGATAGTTGCTAAGATATTTAATCACTGCAAAGTTCGTTTTTTTGTCACTTATAAAAAGTTGCCTAAAAAGGATTTCAGTTGCCGTGTTAAATACTTATTTGCCTGACAAAATTAGCGAAACTTGATGAGACTAGGACATAAAATATTTACAAACTTGACTTAACTGGGACCAATACAACACAACAAAAAAACTAGCCCGACAGGCCCTTGACTAACTGACGACAGACTGGTCTGACAGGTCACCGACCGACTGGCCTGACAGGCCAACTACAGACTAGCTCGACAGGTCGATGACTGACTTGACCGGACTTGACCGGACTTGACTTGACTTGACTTGACTTGTCGTGACTTGGCTTGACTTGACCTGACTTGACTGATTTGACCTGACTTGACCTGCCTTTAGTATTGGCTTACCAATACTGGAGGTGGGGACGTTACGACCTCTACGGACGCTGGTCGGTAGCTTGCTGCTGGCCAGTGGACTGACAGACAGACAGAGAGACGGATGATTGAAGATAGACATGGTTTTTCTCTTTCAGAGGCCCGACCCTAGCTAATCTGGGACAAGGGAAGGAAGAAGGAAGAAGAATGCAGTTGTTTCTACGCATCACTAATTTTGCTTCATCTTTCACACTCGATGGGTCTCGAGGCCCCTCTCAACTTTCGTCTGACTGATCACAAAATGACTGGAAAAAAACTAATGGTGGCTAATTCGGTCCAATCCACCCACGGAGCGCCAGCTGACAAGTACAGACAAAATTCATTGCACGACTATCTCTAGGCATTGTAGTACAGAATTGGCCATCAAAACTGCTCTGGCGGTTTGAGCTGCTTACTTTACTTACCCATGCAGTTGATGAAAATCCAAAAGCCTGAAAAAAGTAAAAAAAAAACCGTTGGTTAATTTAATGCCAAGGAATCAGAACTTCCATATCATTTGGACACCAGAACATTTAAGTATTTTTCAGACTAGGCTATAGGTAGGGAATACAACGCCGGCCGCGTCTTTCCGTTTCCGTGTTCAGTACGAGGCAATGCCTCCTAATCGACACGGGTTTGCAACGCTTACAAACACGTGTTCATTACGAGGCATAGAACTTACACATGAAGTTCGTGCGAAACCCACCGGCTCGAGTGGTTTACTTGGTGGTTTTCTCACAAATACTTGGTGGTTTTGTGGATGATTTTGAAGTTGTGAGATACAATGGAGAGGATGGTAATTACCTATGTAAAATTCGATGTTGTTTACCTTATGTTGTTTACCATGCCGTGTGATGCTGGCTTAGAATAGCATCACCCCAATAGTGTCGTAAGAGGCGACTGAGGGACTTGAGGGTTTCAGGTGTATTACAACTTTCAGGCGACAGGCTGACAACCTGTCACTATAGTGATACACTAATTATCTCAAACGGCCCTCTATATTTGTCAGACGTGGCGATAGCGATCGTATTTTTACGGCCGTTAACGCTCTGCCTACCCCGTAAGGGATAAAGGCGTGATTTATGTATGTGTGTGTATGTATGTATTACCTTATGAAGGCGATTATGACAAAAAGTGTGAACACTTCATCGAAAAGTTTTCGGTGTCAACTCAAACAAACTGGATTATGTTAAAACGATTTTAAGAAGCTACACGGTATGATTTCAGAAAAATATTTGTTTGTCAGCTGTCGGAAAAAAACAAAACCAAAGATAAAAAGAATGGAGTGACCTGAAACTATGATTGCAAAGCAAATATTAGAAGAAAGTTAAAGGTGAGTTGGGAAACACTGAAAAACTCACCGTTAATGAAACGGGGATTTAATGTTTTTAATAGAATTAAACTTTAATCATTCCCACCGCATCTACGTCGTCGCGCAAGCATTAAGTTTACTGCGTTGCTCTGAAGACACGGTGAAGCGATTTGAATCCTATTTTGAAAGTGGGATGACAGCGACAGTAGCAAAATTGTAGGTATAATGAAATGGCTATAAATGAAGAATGTGAGACAAATGCTTACATTACTTTATCTACGTACGTAATGCACAAAACAATCCTTGCAACCGCCAAGTATCTCACATGTACGAGCAATGGCGTTTATTGCAATATCAAAGACACACTCCAATTCCGATACATCTTAATACTTATCATGTGACTCCCCATCCTCCATGTGAATTTTATGTAATTTTTAACAATGACATTATTCATTTATTATATTTATTTAAAATACCAGATACTATAGTCTGTAAGTTTAGGTACTTATCTTTTTGTAAATAAACTTTGTATGGAAGTGACACTTCAGAACTGTGTGTTTAATACAAAGTTTGTTTACAAAAAGATAAGTACCTAAACTTACAGACTATAGGTATTTAAATTACAGAAAAAAGTTTCGCATCCCTGGTAAAATTGCGTTTCATTGGGTGCAAAAATCCATGTTCTAAATTCAAATCTCATTATTACCCGGAGGTCAAGAGGGGAAGAAAGGAGTAATGATATTCATAGAGTGTTGTTTTTTTAAATATTGGTGCAGCACCTTACTTCTGCTGGCATTTTAACATACCGTTGCACTAGCTCTTGGAGATTCACACTGTAAAAATAAGTGAGGTAAGAGATTTAATTTATTTATTCTTCTAAGTTTAGTAAATACCTGATAAGTACATACCTACTTCCAACATTGTGTGTGTAGGACCTTAATTTTACCGGACCACTCAAAAAGTTTTGCGACAAACAGGTTTTTACTTAGAGACACTGGCTGGTTTTTACTAAGTTATAAAATTAGACTATTATAAGGATAAAAAATATGGACATTCTAAATTTAAATCTACCACCATATTTTTTACGAGTCAAATTAAAATGTTCAGTCTATCTACAGCGGGAACATTTTTTAAGATTTCAAATATCAGTTGAAACTAGAAGAATCGATTGAGAGACTTCGAATGGCATTCAAAGATGAAAGCCCATCTAAAGCGACTGTTTACCGCTGGTTTAACTAATTTAAACGCGGCGGAGTCACTTTTACGGACGATGAACGAGGTGGCCGTCCTTTGATAGGGAAGTGGCTATGAAATTCTTCACGCACATTCTCGCGTGAGGAGGACAGTTTCACAATGGGTACTGCACAGTCTCACGCAAGCGCAGAAGAAGGTGCGAGTAAATTTGAAGCAGGCTCGTCTCGGCGCGTGAACGATATTATCTTAGGTGATGAATCATGGATTTCCTAGTATGACCCCGAAACAAAGCGTCAGTCGACCGTATGGGTCTTTCAAAACGAATGAACGCCTACCAAAGTGAAGCGAGCGAGAAGTGCTGGAAAAATTTTGGTAGCAACTTTTTTTTCTTTAATGGGTTATCGGTATCCGTACCCTAACGAGATCAAAGTTGAATCAATGCTGAATGGTATGTTACGAAATGGTTAGCAGAAGTTTTTACTGTTGTGAGCAGCAAGCGACCAAACACCGGCCTCCGGGGGCTGCTGCTTCACCACGACAACGCACCCGCGCAGTCGGCAATCAAAACAAGGGACTTTCTGGACACCACACCAGTTCAACTCATAGGTCACCCTCATTACAGTCCTGATTTGGCACCGTGTGACATTTTAGTTCCCGAAAATAAAAAGCCAACTCAAGGGAGTAAAGTTCTCGTCTCTGGCTGCATTTGAGAAGGCAGTCGAAGAGGTGTCTGATACGGAGTGGAAAAACTGTTTTGAAAATTGGTTGTATCGAGTGGATGCAATGTATCTATACATAGCTGTATAAGATTGTATAGTTCAGTAGGTGACAAGTAGGCAGCGTGGTTTTGTAGTTGTATGAAGCGCTGGATCTAGGGTTTTTCTAAATCTATGTCTTTCTACCTCATAATATGTGTGAAGAAAAGCAGGTGAAAGTGATTGATTTATTGTCAACTATTGATCTATCATATTTGAAGAAGATGAAGATTATGAGCAATTGGCTAACATAAGATTTCGTAATTTAAAGCCCATTTCATAATTACTATTGATAAAAAGTAGTGAATAATTAAGCGTTAATGACTTACAGATGCGTTACATTCATTTCCTTTACACTGGAAATTAGAATTAAGTAAGTTAGATTAGCAAAAAGCTGGTTATTGTAGGTAGCAGTGTCCAGGAAAATAAGCTTATCTGCTAGACATAAATAATATTGCATGGGCCGATCCATGATTAACCTACGTCCCACCCATGGCAGCAGGTCAGAAAATTTGTGCTCTCTCTTTTCGTGTGGGACACCGAGTCGTCCAACGAACCGATGAACCCTACCCTAGTGTCAGAATTTTTCAACCGCCTTCTACAAGTAGCTGGCTTCTGACAATTTGTGCTAAGCAAGAGATATAAAAACCACCACCCAGGAATTTAGCCGGAAGTTGGAAAAAGTTGGTGATTTCTGGTTTTCCAATACTGAGGTACCTACTTTTTACGTTAGTGGTAACTATATAGGGTGTAAGGGACAGCAGCGTTCCGAAAACGGATAGGGTGAACGCAGACCATTACTCTGAAACATAATCTACTGGAATTTTCATACATACATATATGGGTCAATCAACTTTTTTTTGTCCAACACCTGTCCCGAGTGAACTAACTATAATTATTCCGAAACTTTACAAAAAAACGATAAATTTGCATTAATATTGATAATTACAGGATTAATCCACAAAATTTAAATACTTCCTGAGTAAAATTTTCATGAATTTAAACAAAAAATATTGGTTACCCAGGGGAAGTTAACACACGTTCCCATACAAAAGACAGGTGTCCCCTTACCCCTAGCTTTAGAAATAAATTGATCTGGTTTAAAAAAATCTAACTGAAGTAATTTCATTTTGTACATGTTTAGAACTTAAATATAAATGCGCACAGGCGTAGGAATTTACAAAGCTAATGTCGTGTTACATTTTCCATAATTTGAAAATAAATTTGCGCGCGAATGTGTCCCGCCTAATTAAGTACATCCTCCGTCCACTGGGTAACCGTGTCTGTTGAACGTGAGTGCGAGCGATATAGCGCTATTAGTGCGTTAGACAAATCAGAAACAACTCTGGGAATCATACGATCAAGGTTGCAGTCGTGGGAAATTTTGATCCACTTGGCCATTTTGACTCCGGCCAGCGAACTGAATGCGTGGCTTTATTGTTAGTCTGCTGGCAAACCACACCAAAACTAGTAACTTTTTACTTTTCTATGGATTATGTTGTCTATTTACATTGCATTATGGTCTAATAAGTCATTAGGGACTTAATTTTTATTATTGCACCTTTAATTTGATCTTAAAATCAGTTTTAAGTGTAAAATGTCCCCTGGATAACCGGTCCCCTGAGTCACTTTGGTGGTTACCCCAGATACATTTTTGGTTACCCAAGAGACATAATGGTTTTGCATGTAGATTTAAAGTTTGAAATCTATCATTTTGTTTGTTGTATATCCACATTTTTTCTAAGGAATAATAAGGGGAATGAGTGTTTGTGTTTGCAGTGTTCTGTAATGGGTTGCTGTGCTTACGTAGCTTATTTAGTTTTAGGTATAAAAAATGCCTCTTACAAACGCAGAAAAGCAAAAACGTTATAAAGAGAAATTTAAACAAGTTCCAGACAAATATATTGAGAAAAAATTTTTTAGTATTAAAAGAAAAGTCTGATTAAAAAGTCCTCTTATGGAGTTGCGGACCTTAGGCTATAGTAATAGGGTCTCTTGAGTCACCAAATTTGTCTCTTGGGTCACCATGTGTCCCCAATTTTTGAATTGTTTTTTCTATTTTTTTGACCTCTTTAGTAAGCTAGATAAGATAGTTTTGTTACTGTTACCTAAATAATATTGATTAAATTTCGTATACTATAAAATATTCTATAAAAGAACAGCTGAGTACAAAATACTCAAAAGATAAAGTTCCTTTTTTTGTATCGGTTACCCAAGAGATCTTGTTTGTGTTTTTTTTTGTAAAAGCTATCCAAGTTATATCAGAATTTACGTTTGTAACTAGTTCCTACCACTACGTTCTTTCGATTTCATTAAAAAATAAGTGTAAAAATATGCATTTTCATCCACAAAGTTATCACCTAAACATCGGTTACTCAAGGGACGAAAGATGAGTGTCACCTGATATTTCTGATGAAAATGACATAATTTGTACGTTGTTGGTCGCGGCACGGCTTGTATTTGTGAACTAGATTAAAATTGCTACTATGCTAAGTATAAATTTAATAAAAATTCGAAAAAAAAAAAATTAACTTTTCAAATCAAATTTTACAAGAAATAGTTGATTGACCCATATCACGCCTTCATCCCTTGTGGGGTAGGCTGGAATTTTCTTCACAAAATATTTCAAATACACAAGGCACAAATATACCTACATTGTTTGTAACAAACTTTGGAGTCAACACTTTGTGAAGACCCTGTAGACAGTATCACAGTGTAAACTAACACAGTCTTCAGAGTTCAACAAACTATTTTTTATTATTATTATCTCCTAGTGTTGGTGCAGCATACTTCCTGCCTTATTAACATGTAACTGGCTAACGTCTTTATATGAGGAATAGCCCCCTTTAACTGCCGCCCGTTCCCATCTGTTTCATTGAGTTGTTGGTTGTTAGACAGCGTCAAGAATATAACTCAGGGTAGAGAAATTTGTAAAATCTGGAAAAACAAGTGAAACTGGGGCATTCTTGGGTTTTTTCCAAAACTACACAAATTATTTTTAGATATTCTTGTCAGTTACCTATCACATGCTGTTGATTCATTAATCACGGCACATCTTATATATTTAAATACATATATGTATTTGGGATCTCAGAAACGGCTCCAACGATTTTCACGTTAACTCGTTTACCTATAGAGGGATTCGGGGAATAGGCCTATGTTCAGCAGTGGACGTCTTATAGCCAAAATGAGGATAATGATGATGATGAAATCAATATCGAGATAGATATTATTTTCAAAAAATCACTCTGAACTAGAAACTACATATTTTGAAAGTAGAAATCAATGGCTTTACCTTTGATGTGCATACGTCAAAAGCCTGAAATTATTGAGAAAGTTGTTGTACGGTCGTTATATTATTTCACCCTAAGGTTGTCCGGTAGAGAATGCTACCTAGCATTAAGTCCACCTTGTTGTACTGTTTCGTTTGTTTGTGTTTTCTACATGTTGTTCCAATCTTGTGCAATAAAGAATTTTGTTACCTATATTATGTTATTGTTATTACCTAGATATTTTGATTTTATAACTTGGGGTAATTCAGACCACAAAGTTAAGTATTGGTGGGTGCGGCCTTCGACCAATATAAGTAAGTATGGACATGCCTCCCGCATATAAACAGGTCTGTAAAAATGTGCTAAGACACGACTACATATAAACACGCACACACAGTTACACACGTTCTAATCATGTGAATCGATCAAATACAGAGATAGGGAGTCGTATTACTCTGTAGTGCGAACGTGATAGCATTATGTCAGTGACTTTCGCTCTTTATGTTCGGGCCCTTTTACAGCAACACTCAAGCGCGCACTTCACGCCAGCTTACGCGTTTCATGTGCATTCATCCAGCGGTCGCATACGAAAAGCGCAACCTAGCATGAAGCGTGTGCTTGAATCGCGTTGCTGTAAAACCATCTTTCAAACTCTAGTTAGAAAAATAAAAATAATCATTTCATAAGTTAAGTATTTATATTTTATACCTAACTCTCTAACTAATAAGTAATGCCTGATGCTTTATTTTATGTTTGTAGAATTGTTGACACACTTTAACAAAGCACAAGACGGCGTTGTTCCGATGAAAGTTTTGCGAATTGTCAACGACGTTTCGCACGTGTTTCTTGTAGGCGGAGCGAAGACCGACTGAGCGAGGTGTCACACTTAAGCTCACTTAGAGCGAATCAAAACACTTGCTCGGCACGGCCCGTCCATACCTACTTATATTGGTCGAAGGGTGCGGCGGAAGTGCGCACCGGCCAAATATGTGGACCGAGCATACCGTAGGTAGGTATTATTATAGAATGTACGCCCACGTATTCACCACGTATCCAACCGCTCAACCGGAAAATAGGTATATATATACAATTAC
The DNA here is from genome assembly GCA_029255805.1 of Keiferia lycopersicella. NCBI lineage: Eukaryota > Metazoa > Arthropoda > Insecta > Lepidoptera > Gelechiidae > Keiferia > Keiferia lycopersicella. The sequence continues at coordinate 10,080,980 of JARACZ010000006.1, read as the reverse complement.
TAAAAGCCGGAGAACGCGAAGTGAGTGCATAATGAGATTATTCATGACCGGCACCGGAATTTCCTGGTTCTCCTATGCACCTCCGAAGGAGCGACCGCTGAAGGTCGCTATCAGAGGCCTCCCGGTAAACACGGAACCGGAAGACATCGCGAAGGAGCTGACCACCCTGGGCTACGAGGTGGACTACGTGCGTCCGATCAAGGCGCGCCCAGGGTGCTTCTTCTTCGACCAGCTGACCCGCACGCCAAACCTCACCCCGGGCATCTACGACATCGCAGATCTGATGTGTATGCCCGGCGTAAAGATCGAGGGATGGCGAGGTAAACAGGGACCGCTATAGTGCCTACGCTGCCAGCAGTTCCGGCACAGCAGCAGACACTGCCACCGCAAGTTGGTATGTGTCACGCCGCAGTCCCAGGCGTGTGAGCAACCGGCCACCTGCGCCAACTGTGGCGGAGCACATCCGGCCAACAACTTGGCCTGCCCTTTACTGCGCCGTGAAGTACGGAACAAGAGAGCAGAAAAAAAGAGCAGCCGTCCTCCAAGAGGACAGACAGGTCCTATCTTAGTCATCAGGATCCTCACTGATGTTCTGGCCGCGCTCCGTGAAGGCGAAGACGCGGCCCCCATCATCAGCTCTAGCCTCCAGCGCCTAATGTCGTCCTTCGGCGATGTCACGACCGCCATGGGCGGCCTGGAGGCTAAAGCTCTCAGATAGTCTGTTCAGTGTGGTGCTGTCTAGCACAGCCTGACGTGGCCTTCGCCTGCCCACATCCACTACTCCGTGTCGAGTAGTCAGGATCGTGGGCACGCATGACGAGCCCAGGATCTGCGGGCAACACGGTCTTCCATCCAGTTCCGGGAGACAGTGTTGCTCGGAGACGTAGATGCATATTTTATGAAAATATGTATTTAGTAGTTTTCTATCAACTTACGAAATGACCCTCAAATATTGTCAGACGTGGCGAGAAAGACCGTAACGCTCGGTACGTTTACGGTCGTTAACGCTCTGCCTACCCCGCCACGTATATAGGCGTGATTTGTGTGTGTGTGTGTGTGTGTGTGTGTTTCTATCAACAAACCGTAGTTATGCATCTAAGTCAAATGTATTAACTTATATTTACCTGACTTGATAGAAGAAATGTAAGATAAAAGACTAAAACTACGTTAACGTTCAGCATTATTACGTTAGAATGCTAAGGCAACGTGATTGATGAGATGAAAGCAACTTAAAATGTAGTAGTAATGTTAAAATCATCGACTAGACATTTTCATGCTTTACAGATAAATCAAATCCTTTGAAAAGGTGATAGATGGGACAATTGGGAAAATGAGAAAGGAACCGTGTGAATGTGTAAAAATACGGTTCAGGAATGGGCACGAGAATGCCAACGGTAATGGGAATGGGTATGAGAAGTACGGGATTAGGGTAATGCATTAAAATAAGATGAAGAATGGGTAAATGATCGAAAATAATAATAGGATCGAAAACGAGAATAGGAGATGGAGATGGAGCGGGAGCGGGAGATGGAACAAAAGCGAGAGCAAAAGAGGGAGCTGAAGAGAGAAGAAGCGGGAGTTGTGGCGGTAGCGGCACCAGGAGAAGGAGGAGGAGGTGAAGCGGGATCGGGAGAGGGAGCGAGAGCAAGAGAAGGAGCGGGAGATGGAGAAAGTGAGGGAACGGGAGATGGAGTGGAAGCAGGAGATGGAGCAAGGGCAGGAGATGGAGCGGGAGTGAAAGATAGACCAGGAGATAGAGCGGGAGATAGAACGGAAGCGGGAGCGGCAGTAGGAGTGGGAGTGGAAGCAAGAGATGGAATGGGAGCGGCAGCGGGAGATGGAGCAAAAGCGGAAAAAAAAATTATACTATCATTCTTCCCATTTGTCCCTTCTAGTCAGCTTTCAAAGGGAACAGTTGGCACGAAGTGTCACCCCGGTGACAACCGGGAAGACAAATCACAGCTTTCACCCCGGGGGACAGGGGTAGAGGGGACTACTGGGAACATTTGTCTATAACGCGTCGTCATGCAAGGGTAAATCTTAATTAGCTTTGGTTACTTTACCGCGACATGGGCAGCTAAGTAATTGAGTTTCAATTAGACACAGCCATGACATGCTTTAAATAGATTGTGGTTTAAGTATTCTATGCATTGATGATTATAACTGTAGTGGTTAGTACCTACCTACCAACAAAATAGTTAGGCAGTGTTAGCGAAGCGAATTTGTTCCGCGCGAATAAAAGGTCAAGGTCAGTTCGATGCAGGTCCCGCCTCAAGACAAACTTGCAAATGAACATCGGAGCCACTTATCAGTTACAATCAAAATTTGTCAGGAAAAAGTAGCAACATCCCATCAGATGACAATTAAAATTAATAATATGTTTTTCGCTCATTACTAAAGGGCAGTTTTTCAGCTCAGCTACTATTTACGCTAGAGCAACAAAAGGTTACCTGCCGGACATCGGCTTTCTACTCGTATAGTCTTATTACGAGTACCTATATGTATAGATAGACGCATTGAAATACATCCAATCATACGAATCTTCAAAAAAACATTCTTATTTTAGAATTTTTATTTTATTTTCTGACATGAAGTGAGGTCTTCATTTTTAGCATTTTTCTCTTTATAACCGACTTCAAAAATTGAAGGTTCTCAGTTTCACCTGTATGTAGTTTATCCGCGATTATCTCGCGTTTGGCTAAACCTATTTTGATGCGGTTTTCAGCAAAGAGTTTGTCAGACTTAGGAGAAGGCATATTAACCGACAAAAAATGGAGGATCACACTTTTATATGTTCTTTAAAGTCGGTTCCCTGTTTAAAAAAGTTATTGAGTAGGTACCTATTTAGTAGTACTTACCAGATTTAACTGATGATCAAAACTTCAGCTTCTTTCCGTAGTTTCATACATAACAGCTTTAGGTGAGCTGTGTTTCTCGAAGATATCTTAAAATCTTAAAGTAATAATTTGAACACAAAATTGAAGAGGTTTAAATGGCTATTTCTCCGGACCATGCGAATTCACGTGATTTCTCTGGCTAATTTGAATTTTGAGTTAATTGAAATAATACCAATGGATATTGAAAATATATCTCAAAAGATAAAAAATTATACCTTTGGCCCTCGTTTCTCACTTATAAACCCAGAGGAAAACAAGTTCAAAAACATCTTACCAGGGAAATCAAACTCATAACTTTAATTTCGTTATTTGTATCATTTATTAATGCCAGTCATTATTTATCATAATTATCACCATATTTTTTTTAAAATTATTCTTTTTCTTGCTCGTTTCTTCATTACTGAAGTTAAACTTGAGGTGTCAAGATTGATTTCTCTGGCAATTTTTTTGATTTCTCTGGCATTTTCACTAGAGAATCCAGAGAAATCAATGCCAGAGAAAACGAAAAGTAGTGATTATTTAGAATAACCCTTAAACCGTAAAAGCGAATATAATCGTAATTACCCAACCAGCTAACCACCGAAAAGCTACATTTCTTTAACAAAATCACAACATTATGACTGGCCAATTAATTATTAACTTTAGCAGAAAAGTCAAATGTATAGGTGTACCAAACCCAGAGAAACACTTGTTTACCTCTCGAATATAAAATGTTAACAACAAGTCACGCGTGCACACACGCCCGCTGCTACTGACTCTTTTGAGCGGCCGGGATGCCGACAGCATACCACCAAAGAATTGTGACGTGCGTGATGTTTTTTACGCGCCAGAGAATCCCAGTATTTTACGCGGACAAAGTCATTTTATTTTCTAACTCGCTAAACTGTTATAAGTATGATTAAATATTAATTGTAGTTAAACTAGAACACATAAACAGGCTGTGAACATCGTCACAAATTCGTATCATAAATAGTTATCGAAATAGAAACCCATGAGTGTACCAAGTCGACATTCGGACACGCCAGAGAGCATCAATTTGGGGGGCAATTATATTTTTAATAAAAAAAGCGTAATATCCCTATATTTTTTTAATGCTTCTCCAATCGCATTAATAGCCGTACAAACCATATAAAAAATACTGTTCCTCTATTATTGCAAATTGTGCATATTTTACGCCAAGACAATGATTTTTACGGTACTGAAGAAAGACCCAAATGCAAATCGAATAGTTAATAGTCATAGTGATTAGGTATCACATTTCATAGATCCTATGTTCTCAGAGGAAGGTTTTTAGATTTACTCCTTGAATATCACCTATAATACAGGGTGTAAAAAAAAATTGCTGCAAATGTTTTATGGTGTGTATCAGCCCATCAAACTGAACAACTTTCCCCAAGGAACATAGGTCGAAATATGAAAAAAAAATTATACCTCCCATACAAAGATACCGACCGATCAAGTCAATTTGTATGGAAGGTCCAAAAAAAATTCTCATATTTCGACCTATGTTTCTTGGGGAAAGTTGTTCAGTCTTATGTGCTAATTCACCCATTAGGATATTTGCAGCTAATATTTTTACACCTTATACATATAGACGAAATATAATTGCTAATCAACCGCTAGTGTATCGCCATCTATTGATTTATTTTTGGACAAATTTCCTTTAGTAGGGAATGAGACCCCATGATCTCGGTCAGATAAAGAAAAACGATCCCAAATTGGCAACTTTATTGTTTGTCTCTATCACACAGAATGAAGACAGAGAAAACTATAGACTGCTGGAAATCTTCTATTTCACTTACGCAAAAGAAAGAAATATGCAATATACGTATAAAAGAAAGGGACAGACCGTCATAGTTTTTGTCCCTTACTGCGTGCCGCGTATTTGACGGTTAGGTTTTAAACAAAAATTGACGTTTGACGAGAAATCCGAAGAGTCGCTGACGAAATTTTAAATTATTTTATATATTCTTACGAAATTTGTAATTATATAAATCCGAGTGCGGCTCGGTAAACCATGTACATACTTTACTATTATTAGGGGTTTAAATCAACGTGTAGCGGGTGACCCTTAAGATTCATATGTCTCGATTTTCTGTTCCTTACCGTGGCACGCTAACTAGCAGTCTGTACAAGCTAGTATATTCTAAGTCTATAGTTTTTAGTTTTACAATTAATTTAAAAGAATAACGGCCATTTTTTTAAATTCATAAACTTTTATTTGCTTTGACAGGTAAGTACTACATAATTTAAAATTGTATTTGTCAACAAATCGCAAGATAGACATCATTTAATGTATCAAACGGAGTGTAATTTAAAATTTATATTTAATTTAATAATAGCCTTTTATTTGGTCAAATATTTCTTAATCTGTAGCTTTAGTTACTACTTAAAGAATGTATGCGGTTTGGAGTGTAACGAAAAGTAATACTATCCTATATGTCATATTTGGCCAAAATTCTGCATTTTTGCGCAAAACCAAGCCACTTTGTAAAGTTATAGTAAGGACCAAAATAAGCAATTTTAGTCGTAGCACCAGCAGTTTCCTCCATTGAGAACAGAGATGTCGCCACTTCTACATAAAAATCTTTAAACAATTATACAAGTCAAACGGGTTAACCGATTTTAATGTTTAGTATGTCAAATGAAAGCTGATTATTTGATGCATCATAAAACAGTATAATCGTGACATTAAGAACGCGTAAAAAAATACTCATTAGTTTTTTTTTATTTTAGCTTTAAAATATTAATATATTGTAAGAAAACAGTATGTTTTTATCATACCACGTTATAATATAGTCAATTATACATATGGAAAAAAAACTGCAAGTCAATATCTTTATTTCTTTCGGAGATATTTATGTTCTAAAGATGGCGGACATTAAATTTTTGTATGGCACAAACAAAATATTCTTGTGACAAGAAAATAAAGAAACAAATATTGTAAATAATAAAAATGTTTAATCTAATAAAATAGATTTAACTAAAAAAGGAATATTACACTACTGATTTGAAACCGAAAATCCAGTATCTGTCTAAGAAGCTCAACTTCAAGAACATTGACCTCGAGTGGGATTTATTTATTTCTGATAGCCTTAAAAGACAGGACATGTATAGTGCGATATATTTTTGAAACCGTCGCTTGGAGTTCTTTCAATTGATGTCCTACTCGATAGGTTTCAGAAGAATATTTTGTTAGTGCCATACAAAAAATTAATGTCCGCCATCTTTAAAACCTAAATATCTCCTAAAGTTATAAAAATATTGACTAGATTTTTTTTTATCATACGTATAATTGACTATATTATAACGTGGTATGATAAAAACATACTGTTTTCTTACAATATATTAATATTTTAAAGCTAAAATAAATAAAAAACTAATGAGTATTTTTTTACACGTTATTAATGTTTACCGTCACAATTATATTTTTTTATGATCATCAAATAATCAGCTTTCATATGACATACTAATTTTTAACTAACTTAACTTTCATAAACATTAAAATCGGTTAACCCGTTTGACTTGTAGAATTGTTTAAAGATTTTTATGTAGAAGTGGCGCCATCTCTGTTTCCCATGGAGGAAACTGCCGGTGCTGCGACTAAAATAATAATTGCTTACTTTTGTTTCCTACTATAAATTGCACAAAGCGGTTTGCTTTTGCGCAAAAATGCAGTATTATTTTCATAATGTGTAACAATTTTACTAAAAGTCGCTAAATCGTTTCCATAATAGAGAAGGCTAATTAATGATAACAAATATTGCCTTACCTGTAAGATAAGTGCTTTTAATCTCTTTCCAAAACAATACGACTAACTCTTTATTTACTTATTTACAGGTTTCACGTAGTTTTTTTATTTACAATAAGTTTAGTTTTCACTAAGACTAATACCTAAATTAAAAATCACTTTCTGATAAGAGGCATCGATTTTACGCTGATTAATAATAAACTTTTTTTAAAGTAACTAGTTGATCCCACTTACATTACACAGCTCTTTTACCACCAGTCTACAGTGCAAATTTTGTCAAAGGTAATGTTGTGTTTTGACAAATTATTTCTAGTTTTTGTATAACTACGTGCAAAGTAGAGGCGCTATTAATTTTACTGTTTCAAATTCCCGTTACTAAGTGGACGAACACTAATTTAATAATTAATTATGGCCACTTATTACTTACAAAAGAACTAATTCGACGTCCCCACATAAGTTGGTATCATACAATAGTACCTTGTAAGTGTTGGGGTTCAGGGGATGCTGGAGGCAAATTAGATCCCATAGAAGTTGAAGGTAATGCAGCAGCTACTTCCTGGAAGCTTTCCAGAGGTAAACTTTGGCCAGGAAAACGTTCCACAGGGTTCTCTTCAGGGGGGGTAACTTCTAATCCGATGCTGCCATTAAGAGCTATTTTGATTGCGTTTGCATTCTGTAGTTGCTGCTGCTGTTGATGTTGCAGTAATGAATTAAAATGAGTAATTCCTATTTCTTCTAAACTGCTCTTTCTTCGTCGATTTACTGAACCGCTTAGTCCTTGACGAAGTGAATTTGATCTTCTAAGCAAAATCTCATCGATAACACGTAATGAATTTGAACGACCACGAAAGTCTGTGACAAGCGTAGGGCTGTCAGGCAAAGACAGCGAGTTGGCTTTGGTTGTGGAAAGTGGCGGCGCTCGAGGTTGGACAAAGCCTGTTCCTATTCCTGAGCCCCTTCTGTTGGCGGCGCCTTGTGCTTGAATGAGTGCTTGAGAACAAAAACTTATGTTGGATTTTCTTCTACTGTTGTGTCGCTCAAATGTTTTTTGTGCTGAGAAAGGCGATGGACGGACCAAATATCTGAAAAGATAAATTGTGAGCATAGAGTACATAGTTTCATCTGACGAGAAACTCGATATATTTATTATGTGAAGGGTGATAAAAATATGTAGTTAAATTATTAATTAAAGATATCTAAAGTAATAAAATAAGTCCAACACTTGTATCTTAGAAGCGCTAAGTTCCACAGTATAAGTAATCGTTCTAAAAATACTTACATAATGTCGCCTTCATGCAAGTTCAAGTCGCAACTTGGATTTATTATGACGTATGACAAACTGTTTCTTTTTTCACTAACATCATCGTAATCAATGCCAGTAAGATTTAGCGAATCCATCCTAGATCGGACTAGATTAGCTATTTCGGCTCTTTCAATTTGTTGGCAATGGTTATCTCTCGCCTCATCAGCCAAACTCGTTGAATACTGTGAAAGTAAATCAGAAAGAAATAAGAGAGACATTCACAATGAATAGCCCATGCAGCAAATAGCCCATCGGCCGGTTCATAATTAACCTACGTCATAACAACATATAGCATCTAAATAAGAAGCATGGCAGAAAATCAGAAAAATTGTGCTAAGCAAGAATCAGAAAATCAGCTCTAGTCTAGGAGTTGGCCGCAAGTTGAAAAAAATGTGTCACTTCGAGTACAAAAATTGAGGTTCAAGATAGGAGGACATTTTTATGAAAATAGTGGCAGCAGTTAGGGCTTTTTTACCTAAGGAAATCTCCTCCGGTCGGTTAGGTCTGAATGTCCTAATGTACTAATCGGCACAATGCACAAACACCAAAAAAAACCTTTTCCCAAAATGACTGCTTTTTTATTTGTCTTGGTTTATGAATGTACGTACGAGTAGTACGTATATTGCTGTATATATCGTAATGTCTGACAGATTTAGTACACGCAGAAAAATAAGTGTTAAAGATGACCATCTCAGTATAAGTGTATATTATTTAACCAGACATAGATTAACACAGATTGATGATAATTCTATTGCAGTGCAGATGGCTATGGCATGAGAGATATTTGTATCTCACCAAAAACATAAATGTGAAAATTAATAGCCGAGTTCAATATGTGCGTCGACAAAAGAATTGATATCTAATTAGATATGAAGTTCGGAAGACAATCCTAAAACTCACTTTCTAAAACGAATATTGCCTATAAATACCATTTCCTAAAATTCCCACTTTTTCATGCTGTTATTTTTAAGTTGTTAATGCAATACCCCAAATGTGGGCATTTTTAGCCCCTGTTTCACCTATCCCCCCTGTTCTATCCCCTTAAAAAAAATCAGTTTTTCCACTTTTCTCTACTAGGGGATACTACTTCCACCTATTTCTATTGTGACGAAGTACAGTTCGAAAGAAAAACAATGAAGCCACCGACCCCAAAAAGAGGAGTGTTAAAGTTTGAAGTGTGTATGTCTGTGTGTTAGGAGTGAAAACATATTTATTTTTAAAAAACCCGTGTTGGGTATCAAATGAAAGACATAAGTGGGTGAATTCTGAAAAAGTGGGAATTTAAGGAAGTAGATATTCCATGAAAGTGAGAATTTGAGGAATGTATGTTATCAGGAAGTGATGAAAATGATCAGTAAGTAAAATAACCGCAATGTTAATTTTGGGAACTGTTAATCAAATGAGTTAGGGCACGTGTTCCGAAAGGAATTTTAATTATTAATTAATTTATTTATTTTGAGCCAGACATGTCCCAGTGCAGGGCAAAGGCCTCCCTCTCTTTCCTCCACTTTTCCCTATCCTGGGCGGCCTCCATCCAGTCATGGGCGTAGGTATGTAGCTCGTCTTTCCACCTTTTTCTGGGACGACCACGTGCCCGTTTTGCGTTTGGAGGGACCCAAGTAGTAGTTCTTTTTGCCCATAGTGTAGTAGGCATTCTGGCCATGTCCAGCCCAATCCCACTTGAGATGTGCTGCCTTCTGACCTACGTCTACTATTTGTGTGCGGGAGCGCATCGTTGTGTTTCTGACTCGGTCAATTGACCTAACTCCGAGTATGCTGCGCTCCATGCCTCGTTGGCAAAACTTGAGTTTGAACTTCTGGATGTCGGTCAGGGACCAAGTTTGAGCACCGTAGGTGAGGATGGGAAGAATGCACATGTCCATGAGTCTGCGCTTAAGTGTCAATGGAAGGTTGCCCTTCATAAGCTCCTTCATAGACCAATAGCTCTTCCAGGCATTTTCGATCCGTCTCTTGACTTCTTTGCCTTGCCTTGCATTTGCATGGAAAGAGACTTATTGGCCTAAGTATATGTACTCATCGACATATGCAATCCTCTGTCCATCCACATCCAGATTAGAACGGTTTGTCATTAACTTGGTCTTCGACATTATTCATCTTCAGTCCAACCTCAAGGCTCGCCCTGCTCGGATCTTGAGGCGTTATCGGTTACAAAGAGGCCTACCATCAGCTTCGTATGATATCACATGACGGAAGTTAGTATCTACACCTCAAAAGTGGTACCTATTGCAGTGCCATGTTTATACTAATAAAATTGATGTAGAAAATAAATTAATGCGTTTTACATTTTTTTCCTTTTTTATACTTAGGACCATTTGTAAATTTTAGTGACTTTCGGCCTATTTCTGGTGCTGATTCTTTTGATTGTTGCCTACAGCTGCCATGCGTCTCATCTAGATGTCTTGTGACGTAAGTCATTCCTGGATAGGCTTACGGACAATCTTAGAATTTTATTTAGTCGACAGCTACTAGAAATACCACGAAAGAGGCTGTAACGTAGGGACCTTACCGCCGGCGTGCGGTCTCCGTAGCAGCCGCCGAAGCAGCCGCCCGCCTCCCGCCGGCCGCACGCCGGGAACCCTCCTTTCTCCACCTCGTCCGGCTGCAACTGTCGTTTCACAGTGTTTTCCCCACATTCTCCCTAGCCCAATTATTAGCCAATCCCAATATTAGCGAAAAGTACATCGTAAAACATTTTTAGCATATTAGGTAACTAATTTTCAAAAATGGCAGAAAAGTGGTAATATGTGAATAATAGGTAGGTGAATTTTTTGTACCTGGTTCACCGAGTCTATCGGCCCTAAAAACGTATTTTGTTTCTTACACTACCCATCTAATATCTGCAAATTCACCTAGTTATTATTACGCGCGTAAACCCGATAAAGCCATAATTATTATGTATTACGCCTTCTGTCGGAAAATGCAAAGACTACTACAATACGGGCCATGTCTTGGATAACGTGGTTTGACCTTATTTGTTTAGTATGACGAGACGAACACAAAAAAAAAATATTTACAAAAAATATAGGTACTGTAGAAAATAAAATTATTAAATAATATTGTAAAAATAAACGTGTAAAAATAAAAATGAAAAAGAGATTTTGAGGTTCGGATTCGAAATCGAGTTCTACTGATCATTAGGTAAGCTAATGGTATATCATAATAGGTAAGATCATAAGCTAACCTAACCAACTGAGCTACGTTCGCTGACAGCTGCAAGACGAAATAGCGGCTCTTTCTCCACACAAAATGTATTGCCGTTCAGAGTGATTTCTGGATAATAAAACCTAGTTAAATCGATTTATCGCCCCCGAATACCCCTATATACAAATTTACAAAAAATAATATGTATATACAATTCTTGCTCGTTTATGTATTAGATTTTTAGCATGCAGTAGTAGGCAAGCATAAGCGTTGTGAATTATTTAGGTCTATATAGTTAATTCTTCTTTGTAGTTAGGTAAGTAGGTACGGTTATTTAACACGTAAATGTAAATTATTTTCATACCTGCACATAATTAGGTTTGTACATGAATTTTAATTATTAGCTCTCCATATTCTTTGTCAAAAATTATTATTATTAATAATAGCCTATCAGATCGCACTGCTGGGCCAAGGCCTCCCCCGCGGTCTTCCACTTATTGCGGTCGTGTGCAATCTCGGTCCAATCTTTTAAATGGGCTTACTTTGTAAAAATACTAGTAAAAGAATTGCTGCGATACGTCAATAAGTTTCCGATTTAGAAATAAAATAAGTTGTCGCCGCACGCGTGGACTGCCGGTGCCGCTGTGACGTCATCGCACAACACTCACTCATTAAGCTCGCGGTCGCGAGCCTGTGCCGTTGGATTTATACCTAAATACTTTTAGAAATTTCAAATCCTAATACTAAGAAATCATATGTTCTGCCTAAATGTAAAAATACAATCACTAATTCACCGGAAAATATATATTTTATAAATATAATTTAAAAGGATTTTAAAATGCGAAAAAATATAAAAGCTATGAAGAGTTTTGACCCATTTGGAAATAAAAATACAGTTTATTTATTTATATCTTTTGCTTTGGTGCCTGTATTTCCAATAGTCTAGGTGGATTCCTGGTGGTGCACCTGGTGGTCTACATCAATTACTTCAAACCTTCAAAGTGTATATGCCAGCAGAAGTTATCCATCATGCCGAACAACTTTTGCTTTGGTGCCATATATGTATCTCCAATATTTTAGGTGGGCTTCTAGTGGTGCACCTGGGCCCCAAGTCTGCTATTTTTCATTTTGTCATTGTAACGCCATCGAAACTCAACTGTCATTCAATTGCCATTGTGATTTTTCTATACTTCAAACTGTTAGCAGACTACGAAATGACCGAAATCATCCAACTGAAACGATTTACATTTAGCAGACTTAGGGCCCTGGTGGTCTACATCAGGTACTCTAAACTTTTGAAGTATATATGCCAGCAGAAGCTACCCATCTAGCTGTACAACTTTTGCTTTGGCGCCTTATCTGTATCTCCAATAGTTTAGGTGGGCTCCAGGTGGTGCACCTGATGGTCTACTTTAGGTACTTCAGAACCTTGATTAGTAACAAAAAGTAGCCTGTCTCCGTTTTCGGTATCTTACCAATCTCTGTGTGAAATTTTATGATCGATCGATTCAGTGGTTTAGCCGTGAAAGCGTAGCAAACAGACAGAGCTACTTCAGAATTAGTATGGAAGTATGGATAACGGCTGGCGCATTTGGTACAAACGTTGTGATATGACGTCACAAGCGGTCACGTCGCTGTAAGCGGAACTCGATATTTTTCTAAACTTTGAATGCCTATAAAATCAAAACTACTAGGTATTTTTGACTACAACACAAAGTAGTGTATTTGTATACATACGTGCTTTTCTGACACAAAATTGCAAGCGATTACTTACATACATAGAAACATTCCTAATTATACAAACTGCAGTTATAAATATTACTAAACAGTAGGAACTTAATCTGATTAAAGTTTTCTAAATTGATTTTGAAGCAATTTTGTTACTGTGTATGACAGTAACATTTGGTTGTAACTAGTATAGTACCATGCATTACATTTAATTATACTACACTAAAATACAGAGGCGGGATTGCGATCATCGAGTTGAAGAGGCAATAATAATATTTTCGTCCTAAGTAAAGTTAAATATTCGTTCAGGTAATGCAAATGTCAGAAATATTTTGTAATAAATATGTTTCGTCTTCGCTATAAGCAATAATATATTAAAATTGGCTACAGCGGATTGCGGTAAATGCTAAAATTAAAGCTTGTGTAATTTGTCAGACAAATCCAAGTTTCGCGTGAAAGTATACTTCAGGAAAATGCTAGTAACTAAATAACACGCCACAAGTGGAAGGCATAATATCAAAAGAAGTCAATAACTCATTACAATGCAAATAGTGTCACTGACTTGAGATGGGTAAGAAAAAAAAGATAACCCGAAATACAGTCCAGAAAGTCGGACTTACAAGCATGATGGTAAATAAATAGATAGGACTATGAGGTTTGGAATTTAGCTATGTAGTGTAGAAATTTATGTAGGTAATCTTGTAGAAAGTTGAAAACTTAAGGACTGTATTAAAGAGTTGAGTGTTTGAGACAGTGTAACCGACTCACCGAAGTACTCGATGGTCGCATTCGCGCGATGCGTGACCAGAACCACTTTGTTGAGTTCCTTGGTGACATACTCACATGGTGAGAGGGATCGGCTAAAGAAGTGTCCTGCGTGCGATAGATCCCTATAGGGATTTCGCATGTCGTCGAACACAACTTTTGGTAAAGCCGACCATATGTGCGGATCCACATATCTTCCTTTGTAATTTTCATCTGTTACATTCCAAGATATTTCATTAGGTATTCTAAAGCACTAAATGCAAACTACTTCTCGTCAAATAAAAATTATTATTACAATTCCCTTAGTAGGCTAATTCGCAAGTTTAACAGCGTTTCAGTAAAAAAATATCTCACGCATTTTGCGTTGTTTTTTGCGATTTCGCATGGCAAAAGTTGTTCATAATCATGAGTAGAAACGCCCTACAAAGTATGTGTGTACTGACAAAAAAAAACCGTACCTACCATAAGTCAATCAAATCTTAACATTTTCTAGGACTAAAATTACACTAAACACGCCACCCCACGCCACGCTCCATAGAAAACACGCGTCAGGTGGCTGTTTCCGCCTTAAGCCCACTAATGACACGAGAAGACTAAGTTAATAATCAATCTTAAACGATTTATCCAATTTTAAACTATGCTTACAATAGAACAATTTGGGAATATTACACCTACAGGAAGTTAGGAAAAGTACTGACTTCTTTTCAACTGATGAACCAGCCCATGATACCGAACAATTTTCTTCAAGAAACATAAGTCGAAATATGAAAAAAAAAATAGGACCTTCCATACTAAATGTAACAGCCGGCTGAAACAACTTGTATGCGAGGTCCAAATTTCTTTTTCATATTTCAACATAAATGTTCCTTGGGAAAAGTTGTTCAGTTTCATGGGCTGGTTCGCCCCTTTAATGGAAGTCAGTACTTTTCCTAACACCCAGTATTGTTGAGCCAATGTGCTCAGATACAGTCACGGTTTTGGCCAAGGAACATTCAATGCTTGAATTTGGATAGCTACTTGAAAGTAGGTATACTACATAAGAAAATTAATGATCAAACAAATCCGGTTCCTGTTTCCGACTTGGTCGTACCTACAAAAAAATTCAGTTCATCATTCGGTACTTACTGAGGTTAGGAAACCTGATCCTGGAGCTTGATCGACCCCCAGCAGCAAACGTACGAAAGTTATCACGTAGTCTTTGACAAATGCTTGATATAGAAGTGTATCTAACATGGAGGCCGAGAAAACTGATCCCGCTGCAAAAGGCAGTCTGAACATATAGGATATGTGTGAGCCCCTTTCTTTTTCGCGCTGTAAACAAAGTAAATAATAATTAGCCTATGAACTTATAAAGATTTAGGTACATATTTTTTTTATTATAAACCGTGTTTTGGAAGAAATACATTTAATTGGGGACGTTGCGCGTTGTGTAGACCATCATACTGAACAATTTACATTATGGGGCCAAGTTTGAATTCTTTAAAATAGAGAAGTTAAAATTTTCATTGAAACTAAACGCCTTTAATTATTATAACCATTATGTGTAACTCCATATCCAAGATTGCCCCCTTGCACTTTTAACAGCGATATGATTATGAGGAATCTTGAAAAAGTTTGAAACATAAAACATTAACAAATCGTTTAAAAGAGTTTCAAATTAAAGTCTTGGACTAAAAATTCCTTTAACGCCTCCAATTTAATATATTTCTTCCGAAACACGGTGTATATTTTTAACGTACCTTTTCCATTTTTGAAAGATGTAACGCATATTTGTCATGAGCTCTGAATTGCATAAAGCGCATGTTAGAGGATTGTGATAGTTCCGTGATTGACTTTATAGATGGAAAAAATCTGTAATAAAAGAAATTGCTTGTTGTGTATTTTGTGCTATCATCTATTTATGCTTTAGTTATGTTCAAGAGTACGATCGTTCAAGTCAATCTGAAATATCCGATATGGACTCAGTGCGGTCCATACAAATCATGGTTGAACCAAATACGCGCCCATCGCATACATCAGATCGAGAATGAATCTTGGCTAGAAAGACGCATCACCGCTATGCAATTCGCACATTTAGTTTTATTATTATCGCTCGAGGCATGCTCTCTTGGAGCTCCAACGCTTGCATTGACAACATAAAATCAAGTACCTTTCAAGCATAAATAAATAAATTTTAAATTAGTGATTAGGTATATCTCTTTGTTGTAGTCTTTTACAAAGGTTCTTAAATTGTTTTAACTATGAATTTGAACTAATAATTTTATGTTACAGGCTATTTCATAAATATAAAAATTACTTTTATTAAATATTTAAATCACAAAAAGAATATCGTACATAATGGACATGGATTGTATTTAAGCTAGTTGAATGTGTCGTGTTTTATTCATAATTGAAAAAAGAAATGCCGATGTTATTATGATATTTGATATTTGTTCAAAAGAATTGTATTCATACAACCACTTGAAAGCATTCGCCGAGCATATGTTATTTCACTATTAGCTACATAAAAACATATACTGACCTAGGTACTTATAGCTTTTGCAACTAATTTGCAGAAAAATTATCAACAAGGTATATAATATTATTTCATGAAATACATTGATTCGCATGCAGCTCGAAATGGCATAAACGCTTTAAAAATAAATATTTTATTAACTTAGTAATATAATTTAATGTGGCACCTACATAATAAGCCACGCCCAAATTGGGTATGAAGCGAATATAATAATGTTTTGTACAGTCGCTGATCGTAACTCATGACAAATTCAGTTTTTAAGGTTTCTATGTTCGTGTGATTGTTACCAACAAGCCGGATAAAAATGATGATGCACATTCAGAATGTTACTGCAACTAGAACAGTATTTTTTTAAAGAAATTGAATTGAATAGTGGTTGCTAGAAAACGCAACAGTCTCAAAAGAGTCGCAACCATTTATTTTGGATTGTTCATGTTCATGAGTGACGCCGAGAGACTGTACCTAAGTGTAACTTTAATGTACTATTTTATTTCTTTTAAGAAAACTTAATGATACTTTTAAAACGGAAATATTTTTACTTGAACATCGTCTGCACTGCGACTATAGTATTGCAGTCAGCCAGGCTATCTTCTTCAGCTGAATTAGATAATTCTTTGTTGACGACTACAACGTTTTCAGCCAAAGTTATTCCCGCACGCAGCAAATCATCAAGGCTGAAAAAAAGCAGCAAGGTAAAATTTTATATTATATTAAGGCGTGCATAAATAAGTACTTCATTTGCTCAACTTACCAGTCTATAGAACCCATCATCCAGTAAACTAACGGAAAATAAGATATTGCGTCTAAAAATGCGATATCTGGTCTTCTTTCCAAAAGTAGAATAATTGGATTCAGCGAAGTTTTAGATCGAAAATGTGCTCTGAGTGGTATAATGAAGTTGTAAATTCCATTAGATGCGTAGTCTGCTGCGAGTATGATAGTTTTATTTTGCCACTGGTACTCCTTGGCGTTCCTGTAGGCGCAGTGCTCGCACACCTGGGCCAGTTGTAAGCAGCACAGCGGCTTCTTTTCTTTCAGTAAGTAGCATAAGGTTGGGCTGACACCAATAAAAGGGGAAACTGGTGGAAATCCTTTCACAATCCTAAAAGAATTTGAGAAAGTGTTGTACATTTTATTTTAACTATCAGATAAATATTTTTAAGGCTATGGCAAAGCAAAGCTTAACCAATGAACAAAAAAAATATTACATTGGGTTAAAAAATACCATACAAAAACATACACATTTCACGCCTTTATCCCTTGCGGGGAAGGCAGAGCGTTAACGGCCGTAAGAATACGGTTGCTATCGCCACGTCTGACATTTTTGAGAATTGTTTTCCAAGGTTGTTTTGGAAAACATGTGTGACAGGTTGTCAGCCTGTCGCCTAAAAAAATATGAAAACAAACAGTAGATATCCTTAACCATACCCCCCACTACTTATAAATAGTTAGTTACTAACCATACCACTACTTATAAATGTATTATTAAAAAGTACCTATTAGAAAGTTTCTAGATATTACATATAGATAAAAAAATATATAACAAAGGAAGAAAAATAACGGGCTTTGTGGGCAAGTCTAGATATTTAGTGCTTTTATTTATCTAACATAGAACATCAAAGTACGGATTTACATGCTCATTATTTATAGGTGGCATGTGCATACGAATATAACCAAAGGCAGAGAAAGTAAAAATTCATTTATTTTTTAAAAAGCAGCGAATCCGCAGGTATTTGAAAAGCAAACACAGTATCCTAGTAAAAATATGACAAAACATCACAATATGAAATTTTATTTCCTTTTAAATCTAACAGGGTTTTATAAGGCAATTTTTGTCAGGGTTGCAATTTCGGTTTCAAGTTTGTCAAGCTTGTCAACCTTAATACCAAGCCGTTTTGTGATTGAGATAACAGTAGTTCTCACCTGGTGAAGTCAGTACGCCAAGCACCACGCGCCACCTCGCTGTCAGCCAGCGACGAGAAGCTGGTGGTGGTAAAGTCATCACTGCAGGTACGGGCATGCGCGGGCGCAACCGCCGTGCGGGAATTACAATGCTCAGGGAGTTGTACAAAAACACAATGCACATAAGTGCACAATAAAAAAATACAACTTAGATCTTTGCCTGCATCACAAATACTGTGTTTTATTACAAGAAATGAGAAGAGATGTAATTGCAAAATAACAAAAACATGGATTGAATAATAACAGCTATCATTTACATTAATTTTTAATTCGTGCAATCATTACTGACATTGGTGGAGAGAAGGAAATGCAGGTAATGCAAATAAGAACGTTCATCATAAGTGCATTACCAAAATCAAAGCGAATGTGAAACTAAATAAAAGTAAATAGATACTAAATCCTACTAATATCCGAAAGTTGGTATGTTTGTTTTTTTGTTTTCAAATAGTGCTAAAGGGCGGAGCGGACATTATTATGTTTGCCCAACTGCAAGCTTTGTTATTTTCGTTCTTTTTACCCGACTACAGCAAAGCAAAAAGGAGGGTTATGATTTTGACCGGAATGTATGTATGTATGTGGCAATAATTCCTTTGTTCCCTCCTAGCTCCGAATCTACTTGTCAGAATTTGACAAATGAGGTGTCAGTAGATGCGTCTAAACAGTCCGATGGTTATAGGCTATGTCATGTCACAATAAAGTGAACATGGCGCCCTCTAGCGTGCATGAAGATACGAACAAAAAAATTTTTTTCATCAAGTGGTATCGTGTTGGGTATCAAACAAAAGGGCTTAAATAGCACATTTCAAAAATATCTAGAATGTAGGTGAAAGTTTGAAACTTTCTTGCATTTACGCAATATCAATTTAGTATGAAATTGGTACATCGGTTTTTCTCTTTCTCTCTTTTCGTGTAGGACGCCGAGCCGTCTAACGATTCAATTTCTTTTTTCGTGTGGGACACCGAGTCGTCCAACGACCCGATGAACCCTAGTGTCGGAATTTTTCAACCGCCTTCTGCAAGTAGCAGGATTCTGACATGGTTGTGTAACGACCGCCGTTTAAAGTGACCATAGACAACAACCAGGACCAACGGCTTAACGTGCCATTCGAAACACGGAAACATCTTTCTTACAGACAATCGGGTGGTTCAGCCTTTAATGTCCTAAGCAGACTGGGAACAAATTCACAGAGTGATAAATATCAACTTTGTGAGTAACCCACCGAGAATCGAACCCGGGACCTTCTGCGTCAAAGGCAGTCGCACTACCACTGCGCCACATTGGTCTTCAATGAGCCCTTATGTCAGAATTTTTCAACCACTTTCTACAAGCAGCAGGTACATTGGTATCGGTATCGGTGTGGTGTCGGTATGTGTCATACTCGTGGAGCTGATCTGATGATGAAAACGAAAGGCAGACAAGACGTGATAGCACTACATACGCTAAATATCTGTGTATAAGCTGTGGTAAGAAAGAGCTGCTCCTTAGGCTCAGATCTGACATATTTTTCATCACATTTAATGGGATCGAAGTAGAAAAGTACCGCGAAAATTATCACATTTAAATTAATAAAACGCGTAGATAGGTAGGTACATAAGAGATCCTACTAATCCTAATTCCTAATTCCTTACATAATTTATAAACGCGGATATGTGTTTGTTAGGACTTGGCGCTAAAACGGCTGAATAGATTCAAATGATACTTTGTACAAAGATGAAATAATTTCTAGAATAAAACATAGGCTGCTCTTTACTGCGGTTAAATTTCTTATTTTTAGGGGAACACGCATTTTCATAAACTTTTGAAAAAGCCAATTGGCGTTTTAGGAAAACTAACAGCGACATCTGTTGTCTGAGACTTTTGACTTACTCAATTGAGTAGCTGCACCAAAATTGACGTTTAAGTCACAATACGTACTGCTACTGCATGTAAAATATGTTTGAATAAGGTTTATATCGTGTTGGGTATCAAACGAACTGTCATATTTTTCATCTCATGTAATGTGATCCAAGTTGAAGGTACCGCGAATTATTACATTTAAATTAATTTACATACATACATATATCACGCCTTTATCCCTTGCGGGGTAGGCAGAGCGTTAACGGCCCTAAAAATACGGCCACTATCGCCACGTCTGACATTTTTGAGGATTGTTTTCCAAGGTCGTTTCAGAAAACATGTGTATCACTATAGTGACAGGTTGTCAGCCTGTCACCTAAAAATTGTAATACACCAATACTCTCGAGTCCCTTAGTCGCCTCTTACGACACCCGCGGGAAGGATATGGGGTGATGCTATTCTAAGCCGGCATCACACGGGTAAATTAATTTAACGCGCACTTAGATAGGTAGGCAGAGCGAAAGCGGGATAAAGGAGTGATATGTGTATGTAGGTATGTATGTATAGATAGGCATATGTATGTATGTACATAAAAGATCCTACAACTAATATTCTAAAAGCAGATATTTGTGCATTTTTCTTAGAACTTGTCGTTATAACGCTTCAAATATTCATATTAAATTTTATACGTAGCTAAAATAATAAATGAAAACATCTGTTTTGGTAACGAAATGAACAGCAAGCATCGACCCGGAGGGTTGAGGGGGGCTTTCCCCCCTCGCAGAAAAAGAAACGGAGACATCTATTTTGGTGATGAAACCAGCAGCAAGCATCGACCCGGAGGGTTGAGGGGGGCTTTCCCCCCTCGCAGAAAAAGAAACGGAGACATCTTTTTTAGTAATTAAACCAACAGCAAGCATTGACACGGAGGTTGAGAAGGGCTTGCCCCCCCCTCCCCCCTCAGAATAAAGAAACTGAAACATTTGTTTTGGTAATGAAATCACACGGGGGGTTACTAGCATATTTTATATACACCTAACAAAATCATAATACAGTTTAAACTCGTACCTACTTACATCTTCCAACAAACAATCGTGAAAATTTAAGTTTACAACCCCAAAATAATTAAAATAAAAAGAAGTCTAAAAACTAAAACCCGACTACTGAGATTTCGCGCTCTAAAAAGTAAGAAACAAGAAATCTGAAATAATAACTACTCACGATTGAATGTGTTTTTCGTCTCCAAAATTCATACAAAGTAAACAGCTATTATAATTTATTTTCATGGCAGTTTAATATAAAGTTCATAGTGGTTTTCAGGTGAAAGCTGTGGTCGTTTGCCACGTTGCCTTATTTATTTTATAAACTAGATAGTACTAAAACACGTGGCAAACGACCACAGCTATCACCTGAAAACCACTATGAACTTTATATTAAACTGCCATGAAAATAAATTATAATAGCTGTTTACTTTGTATGAATTTTGGAGACGAAAAACACATTCAATCGTGAGTAGTTATTATTTCAGATTTCTTGTTTCTTACTTTTTAGAGCGCGAAATCTCAGTAGTCGGGTTTTAGTTTTTAGACTTCTTTTTTTGCATTGTATTGAACGGAGCCGTAATAAATGAATGAAATCTGTTCTAGGATGATCATAGACTATTTTATGAAGAAAAAAGTCGAAATCACAGATTTTTTCTGAGAAATTTACTAATTTTTGACAGGCGGTCGAACACCCTGCACCAAACTCATTGATCTCATGTTATTGCTGTTTAAAAAAAGTATTTCGTTGCATCACATTGTTGTAAATTGGTAATTCATCCACTAAAATAAAACAAATTCTTTCATACATCGATTTATTTGATATAACTTGTTTAGCCAAAAAAAGAAATAGAAGTTACTACTTTACTACAAAGAATACCGTTAACTGGCATTTTATTGCATGAATAAGGTATTCCTAATGCCACCAAAGTCGGAGTACACTGTAGTTAAAATAAAAGCCAAAAATACCTTTTTTGTGACTTGTTACAAAGTGGAATGTGATGGAAATCGGTTCTGTAGTTTTAGCGTGAAGGAGTAACAAACATACAAACTTTCGCATTTATAATATTAGTAGGATGAAATAAAAAAATATGTCATTATATTACAAAACTGGGAAGCCTGATTATGATTAATACACAGAGTTGTCAGTTGTCTACATAATTTGAAAACAAGCAATTCTTGCATGTGGTGAATTTTTATTATTTAATAATATTACGTAAAACTACTTTGCGTGCAAATGCAGTTAAGCAGTGTTTGATGTTTTGTAGTTCTTACGCAATTTTTTCAGAAGGAGATCTCCAAGGCACATCATCGTCTAGCTCATCCTCACGTTCATCATTATCTATTCCGTCTAGATTTTCAGCATCAGCCGTATTTATGCTGCTTGTGACCATGTCCGGGACGGGTAATATTGAAGGTCTTCGGCTGCCTGTTGCATGCAAAAGACAATATTGTTTATTTTTTATACAGCATATAAATTAGAATAAATTTAAAATGTACCTCTTCGAAAATATAAATCATCAGGGCTAAGAAAGTTGGTGTTATCTGGTTTTGGTAATAAAAAATGGTTGTCTGTTGCACTATCCGTTCCTGGGGAGTCTTCCAAGCACGTCCTTGAGTCTGACGTGGATGCAACTTCACCGTACTTTGCTGTAAAAAAATATTAAAAGTAAGATTACTTTTAAATTCCCTCTTGTATTATTTAGCTTTGTAGTTAAATGTGAATATTTTTATTAAGTATCATCATTTACCATTGGGTGCCTAAAATTATGTTTTTCATACACATTTGGACTTTAAAAAATCTCTTTAAAGCATGTTGATGTTAATGAGTAGGTACTTTAAAAGTAGTTGACTTAAATCTGTGTCACTAGTACCATTAATAGTACTAGTCGATGGTAGTAGTGACACCAGGGGTTATGTGTTTTAGTGTGGTGAGAACGCCAATATTCCGTCAAGTCCTCAGGAAGAATTTATTATGACAAGTCCGGTAAGTAGCCAATGCACGCTAGTTGATAAAAGTTGTGCGCTAAAAACTATTGTCCACAGATACACCTACTACAGACAGGACACCATTGATAGTTTTGCGTAGTATTATATAAAAAAATAATATAAAAGTGTTTTGATTAACGCCATCCAAAGGTTTGAGCTTACGGTACCTATCTTAACTATCATGGATCTCACTTCATTACTGGCATAGGGGACTGGGTATGGTTGAAACAACGCGAATATTTATGAATCTATACGCGATTAGGCGGGGAAACAAGGGAAAAGTAAGACGCGTTGACATCCTCGCCATGTATCACAGTATTACAGTACAGGTCCTCCTACTCCGCAAACGTTAAATACTAAAAAAAAGGCGTATTGAGTTTTTTCCCCTTAAGAAATGCCCTCCGGACTCATGGCCCCACCAGCAATATCCACCAGTGGAGCCACAAGGATTTTTCAGTCTTGATTACTCCACTTTGTTATGGGGCCATCATTCCTTAAAAAAATATTGTATTATGTTTTCCATGACATCACTGTCATTATCGAATGTGACCTTTTTTTTATTAATCTTTACTAAAATTATAAGTAACCAGTAAGTACTATTAAAATGGATATAAATCTGTTATCTAATAAAAATGTGTTATAGTGCTCATGGGACCACATACACTGAGGGGCAAGCCCCATCATCAGCATTGGAACAAACTTTTTTGAGGAAGTTGTAGACCTTGACGAGATCTACATTTTAGATGACAGTTGTCAAACTTTAAAAATCTGTACTGCCTGCTGCGGCGAAAGTGTTGGCAAAGAGAAACCTTAACTGTATATCTCCTCATATTGAACAAACGCTCAGTGAAGAGCAGGCAGAATTCCGTCCGGGTCTCTTTTGTACAGATCACTTTTACAACATGCTTATTTTGATCGAACAATGTGTGGAAAGAAGTGAAATGCCCTGTGGTCAAATCTTTACAAAAGAGGATTACCTGACAAGCTTATTAAAATTATAAAATCCCGTTATGATGGAAGAGTGTGTCGAGTCGTACATGAGTAAGCACTTCGTGCCCCAATCTACATAACTTCTGGAGTAAGCAAGACTGTTACTTTCATAACTGCTTTTAAAAATTTTGCTACAAAATTAACACCTTGCGTATTTTGATCCAGCAGGGTGTGTAAAGGCAAACTGGAGATTTTTTGAACTTTTTTTGATTTCGAAAAGGCTTTCGACACTGTAGAGCGGAAAACCTTTCAAGTCTTTACAAAAGAGGAGTACCTGACAAGCTAACTAAAATAATAAAATTTCTCTATTATTGAAGCGCGTGTCCAGTAGTACATGAGCAATCACTTGGAGCCCTAATCTACTGCTGGAGTAAAGCAAGACTGTTTACTATCGCCAATGCTTTTCAAAATTTTGCTGGGTGATATCATGAAAGAGGTAATATCAGTACCCAGAGATCTTAAATGAAGCACTAGCACGCTGGAAGATTTTGATTACGCCGATGATATAGTTTTGATTTAGTCAGCTTTAACGCTGATGTCAGAAAAACTAGAGGCATTGAAAAATGCCGCAGTCCAAATGAGCTTGCATATATTTATACAATAAACTGTGCATATGCGAAATCATACTAATGACGATCAGCCTCTCATGTTGCAAGATACTTAAGACCAGTGTCGAATTCAAGTTGTCTGTGTACGAAGCCGTGGTGAAGTCGGTCTTATTGTACAGTTGTGAAACATGGCGACTCACAAAAACTCTAACATTCAAAGTGTAGGTTTTCATTGATAAATCGCTGCGAACTATTCTCCGCATATTTTGGCCAAACATAAAAGCAAACGAAGAAATGTGGAAAAAATTAAACCAGATCTCTCTTTGGGAAAGAAATCACACAAAAAGAGTGAAGGTGGTAAGTGCTTACAGAGGGGACGCTATCGTTGCGTTTTGATTGAACCCTAGCAGTGCTGGAAGAAGAAGACCAAGCAGACTAGAGCACACATGGTGACGCACTGTGGAAAGCGAGATAAAACGGCTGGTTTATCGTGGCACGAAACAAAAGCCATATCGCAAGGTAGAAGAAGATAGAAAAAAAAATTTCAGGCCCTTTGTACCATCGGGGTACCAATAGGATTGAAGAAGAAGCTTACCTACCTACTGATGAACGAATGGTTCACCCGGTCGTCATATGTTTCTTTACATAGCTGAAGTTTAAATCCTAAGGGGTACATATTAGATTCGCGAAAATCAAAAGGCCTTTATTTAAAATGTATGAATTCAAAATACCCGAACTCAAAATACTTTAAGGTTGAAATGCCAAGTATTTATAATACAAAATATTCTAATTACCTTACAATTAAATAATCCAAACCGACAAAATCTTATCATGCAATAACTTTATGTCAGGGTACTTGACTTTAAAACAACGAACCCTAATATTATTATACTTATGGTGTCAAAATAAGTAGGTAGCTGCAAATATTTTAACGGGTAAATCAGCCCATGAAACTAAACAACTTTCCCCAAAGAACATAACCTGGTCGTACAAATTAAATTAACCTAGGCCCCAAGTCTGCTATTTTTTGTCATTGTAACGCCATCGAAACTCAACTGTCATTCATACTTTAAACTGTTAGCAGACTACGAAATCACCGAAATCATCCAACATAGATCCAATCGACATCCAACTGAAACGATTTTAACTAAGCAGACTTAGGGCCCTGGTCGGTTGGTACATTTTGTATAAGAAAGCCATTTTTTTAGATACGTTTCTTGGGGAAAGTTGCTCAGTTTCATGGAATGGTTCACTCCTTAAAATATTTGCTGTTGATTTTTGACATCCTGGTATAACTGATCTCTGTCTTTTCGTGTGTGACACCGTCTCAATGACCCGATGAACCTTAGTGTGGTTAGGAAGCCCTTTCACAAGGGCGATTTCACTCGGTGATTTCTTAGCTGCGGATAGTGATCGCTCGCGGCGTGCACGCGCGATTTTTTTGCTGTCGCGATACCGCCACGTACTCGTAACGAGTTTGCAAAGAATACTACTTAATACTACTAACCTACTCGCTCGGTTGGTAACGATAGTACCTGCGTAAAAACACGGCTACATGAAGGGGCGGTATCTCGACGATGAAAAAATCGCGGTGAAATCACTGCGTGCACGCCGCGGTCACCCTCCGTCCAGATAACGTTGAGAGAAATCGCCCGTTTCACAACTAGGTACAAATATCAACTATGACTCCACTGGGGCTTCGAACCCAGTCCACTGTTAGTCATAGGCTGGTGGGTATTTGCCATACTTACTACGTTTGGCAAGCGGGTCAGTGAGCGCAGTGCAAGATGTTATATACTCTCAGGAAATACTGTTGCCTATTCCCTTAATGATTCTGCCTTAGTTTGATTTTACGGCACTCACGAAAATTGAAATTTTATGTTATGTTATTTTCTGTTATGTTAAAGTTTGATACTTTAAATTTTACATATTAATGAAGTTTTGGTATTTGATTTCAGGTATTAAACAATAAGGTGTAACCGGTTCAAATATTATGAATCTTCTGGTATTTTGAGTTCGGATATTTTGAGGTCGTGTCATTTAAATTAAGGTCTTTTAATTTTTGAGAATCTAATATGTACCTTTCCTGAGACATTGAGCAACTTTAGCACAAACTACAGAAAGGAAACCCAATGCATAGCTTAACGTTGCATAAGGTTTTCTTTGGGCGTAATCTGACTGTGACACTCACAGCTAACGACAGTGAAATTAGCGGATGATACAGTATTAGCTTGGTTGATGCGTGATGGCGATGCGTTTGGTGTGAGACTCGCGGGAGCTTGGAGAATCACTTGTGGAAGTTCATACTGAGCGACGCTACTACCGTCAGGTTTGTTCGCTACGCTAGGGCCGCCTTCCTCAGCATCGTTTTGCTTCTTCTCTGTCGAAAGAAGACTGCATGCAGTTTGGTCTTTTGGTATTGATGGTTTTTGTTCGGTTTGTTTTTCAGCTACAACGAAAGCTGAATTTTCTTCTTTTGTGATGCTCAAGTAGTAGCACGTGTCACTACTTTTCATAATATGCCGTGGTCCTGGATTCAATAATATAGTATCTTCGTAAAATTCAGGCAATTCTGCGGGTCTAACCCCAACTAATGCTACGCCATATCTGAAAAGCAAATACAAATAACAGTTGTAGTATTTTATAGAAAGTCAGTATTAAACTTGTAGGAATTATATAAAATCAAAGTCCCATTGTTTTCTGCTTTATCGATGAAGTAATTGTTTTTTCACGATTATCATGATTATTGCAATCCTGTATTATTGCAGGATAAATGGAGAGTAAGGGCCTTTCTCCACTTATCCGACATCCGTCAATTGCCGGTCCGTCTATTACCGATCCGGTTTAGAGACCTTTGCATATGTTATGCTATGCACGCTTTTCCACTCTTCCGGCATCCGGCATTTATCGAACCGGGAATTTTCCAAACCGAAATTAGGATTCTATCGGTCCGAAGCGACAGACGTACAAAAAGTATGCATGCTTTTGCATTACCCTCTCCTGGTCCGGCTATTTAACCCTATATTTCGCTGAGATATTTTATTTAATGCCGTTTCGTATCAATTGCTTGATTTAAAAAAAAAATGCTGTTAAATTAAAATTCAGTTAATGCCCTTAATGAGATCTAGATTTAAGATGACAGCGCTGGTGAGCGCTGTTTAATTAAAAACTCACATAAAAATCGAAAAACGGACACTAAAGTTTGTAAATTTAGCTAGATACCTGTGACGTTTGTGACCTTGGAACAAATGCTATGAGGTGAGGTCCATTTTCGTATTCAAAAAAGGAAATGAGCATGATTGCGGACGACCGCAATAGCGTAATCCTTTGTTGCTGGCAGATATGCGAGTGGAAACTATCAAGTGGACAAATTCCATCTGCTTTTTCTTTAATAAATCATAACTTCTGTGTTATTTATTCGAACAGAGTATAAAGGATTTTTGACTTAAAAATACACCTGCCTCAACACTCTGGACACAACCTACCATGGCTGACATGGAAGTCCTTGAACAGACTCCGGACTCGAGTTGGCAATAATACGGAAAATATGCGCAGGAGGGGATATTATGTATATAAAAGAGCTGAAACCTTATGCTAATCGTAGGTAGGAGTTGTATAGTGAATTGGTTTGCGTGATGTGGGGGCATCGCGTCGGTATTACCGGTCCGTGTAGACAAAAAGTTCTGGATGAGCTTCACGATTCGCATATAAGAAACCTTCTATATTGATGGATAAGACCTTTAGAGTTGGCAGTAAAAGTGGAATATTTGCCTTCTCTCTTAATTTCTTTGGTCCTAAAAAGGACCATTATGCGAGGCCTTAAAATGAGTCGTTGGAAAATACTCTGATTCGCCATTTGATCGTAGTAAAAGGATTGGCCTATCTGCGGATTGGCCTATATTGACTTGCCGTCCTGCTGACTGTTGCCCAGGCTGCGCCGGCAGCATTAACATAAATCCATACATAGGAAAGGCTCTTTTCGTGCACCCCAAATCTTGACCAATAAATATTCTCGAACTTACTTTCGATGTGAATGAAAGCTTGCATATGTAAAGCTTTTTCCTTCATACTCCCCAAAAAACCTGCTGTCCTCTAAAACTATATGATAAATTTCATTTCCGGAGCACTTTCCATACAGCCGATGCCATTCTTCAGGAGATTGCTGACCTTCTCTGAAAAGTAAAACAAATTGTTACGTTTATGTAGTGGACCAGAAATCATGATCATAACGATACTAATTTTTTTTAACTTTGTACTTACTGTCCCCGGCTAGTATGAAGCAGCAATGTGACGAGAGTGGACGCTCCTGGGCACGTGCAGTTGTTAGCAAGTAAGGCATATTTGAATTCATCTTCACATACTACAAATTCTGCAAATTTTACGTGAAGTTTATTTTCGGGTCGAAATATTTGAACATACTGGGGTACGTCTGGAGCAAAATCTTTGACCGCCCAAGACCTGAAAGTTATAAAAATAAGTTAAAATAACAAATGGATAACATCGGGTCGTTAGACGATTCGGTGTCCCACACGAAAAGAAGAAGACATATGGATTTGACATATTGTAAAATTCGTTATTAAACTTTGAGTCTGGGTCGTTGCGTGCGATTAGTCCTACGCGAGAAGAGGTACAGATATGTCACGCTTCAAATTCAAATATATTCCAAGTTTGTAAATTGGTATCAGTTAGGTATTTACTGGATTTCATTTTTAAAAAATACAATATTATTCCTACCTTAAAATGGTGTGCTCATCTGCTGCAGTTTTATCAGCATAATTTCGAGCTGCCAAAATAAAACAGGCCTCGGCTTCGTTCATGCGTGCCCGAATTAAGTCTGTGTCTTTTAAGCATGAACCCTGAATGTAAATTACTCTTTGTGCCCAGATTGGTACCTAAAATTGTTAACAAAAATTAGTGAAGTCTTTGTTGAAGTCAAAATGGAAGCCTGATGATAAAACGTAAAATCAACTAACTTGTAATATCATTCTCATGGTGGTGTCTAGTTCCATGGGAGATAATAGAACTACGTAATAGTCCTGCAGCAAAGGATGAGCGTAAAACTCGTTAAGAAAGTCCATTATCGTGTCGGCGTGGAGGGTTGTGGAGCAGACCACGACGTGCTTTTCAGACTGAGCTCGGTGGGAAGAGTACGAACCACCTAGCTTTTGCCTCTCCATCCAAGTAAAAGCTAATTGTTCAAACTGGAACAGTTATGAAAGCAGTTTTAGGTATTTATTTTATTTCCACAATAAAACCAAATGCAAAATTAAAAGTTTTTTATAACTGTGAGTCGTAGTACCTACGTTCATTTACACAATTCAATGTTCAATTACTTGGTTACATTCTATCACCTCTGCTGTACCCGAAAAGGAATACGGTATGATATGTGTATGTGCTTATCTTTCCAATTATACAGACGCTTTTTATTCCAGATTTCATTTACCATTAAATCATAGTATTACAAGCAGTACCTAGTTTTTCTTTTAGTTTTAATAAACACATGAGCCTTGCTTCTGAAGTCCTGCAGATTAGATTGAGAGCGAGAATTGAGGGAACAAAAATTGTAGCTTGAAAACTGTGCTCGTACGACTAACTTATGTACTGCTTTGTTTCCAGACAATCCGAAAGTGTAACTTTTGAATTGTTTAGCTGTTCCTGTTCATATCCGTTTTCTCATTAAAGCGAAACTGTTTGATACTTACCTGAGTGGGTAATACAACAAGTGCGACTCCGATCATTATTACCATGTACAGTTGAGAGGGCCATATATCTGGTACAAAATCACCATAACCAACTGTTGAGAAAGTAACTACAACAAAGTATGTTGCTTGAAATAAATTGAGGTGCCGATGACCCGCTCTCTGGAAATGTTGTATACCGCAAACACTGAAACAATTTTATTGACTGATAGATAACCTGCATGTCTTGCTAAATGGGTGTTTTCTAGGATTCCCTATTTACTGAATCTGTCTTATTATAGTAAGTATCTTTGTTGTTAGATATGTGAGGTGATGATAGTTTGAATGTATTAATAGAAATTTTTATGCCTAGATTATTAACATATCGTAGCTATCCGTAGCATATTCAGGACAGATACAAAAGTTGAAATTATTCAATCTTTTCAGCATCAAGAACAGCTCGAATTACTACCTAAAGATGGAAACATATTAGAATCTCGAAAATTGAAAGACCTTAATTTAAAACAAACGAAATCAAAATACCCGAAGTCAAAATAACAGAAGATTTAAAATATTTAAACCGGTTACACCTTGTTCTTTAATACGTTCGAAAATGACATTTCGTTCCAGAAGACTCTAGAACGCTTAGTCGAGTAGTACAGCTATCGCCTTGGGAAGAAATGCACAAAATTGATAAAATAAGACATTAGTTATGACCAAAAATTGACTTCAATGAGAAAAGCAGCATGAAGGTAAATAATACGTACCTTGTAAAAACAAGGCAAAGTAGAGTTACACAAAGAATCATCAGTTGTTGTGATAAGGCGGACTGAGATTTTTGCATCGCACGATGAAGATCGTTCTGGAAAAAATAAGGATATCCTTTCATCAACAGGTTTCTACTAATGTAGCCTGTGTTCTATTTATTATATAAACAGACAATTTCATCTCTCTGTCTCATTTGTCCCCACAAAATCTGTCTAAATAAAATTAAAGTTACTAAAGACAAAATTATGGGAAAATCTGTCCCCACTGGCATTTGATGTAGGGTAAGTGGTCCAACAGTTAACCACCTTTCTTTCAAAACGTAATAGCTCCTAAATTTTCACTCCAAACGCTTAATAATTTGTATCAGGCGTTAACTAGGTTTTTGGCTAGAATGTAGTTTTCAAGCACAATTTAATTGGCATGTATTTAACGCGGCGACAAATTGATACCATTTCGGGTCTTAAAAAAACTGAAAATGGATAGTAAAAATCAACTTTGGCGACTAATTTGAGGTAGCATCTTAACTAGATGCGGCTTTTTAATGAGTTTTGACATTTTATTTAAATTTTATCTGGCAGTGATTTTCTATTGTGGCAAGACAAATTATTGGCGAATAAAAAAGTTAAAATAAGTTTTTATAAATTTTCAAATGGGGTTGTCTATAAAATTGACTAAGGTCTGAAATAAATACAAACAAGATCTTAAAAAATAATACTTTTGGCTACATTTGTTAGGATCTAAATAAACCAAATTGTGACATTATTAAAAACTATTCTTGGTTTATTTATTTTTTTCTTTACTATCTTATCTATAATTATCCTTCACTCTTTTAATAGTAGATTACGTACTAAGGTATGTAAGCTATCAATAACAACCGAGGTTTTTTAACCGATACCTTTCCGAGGTTGTTATTGATGTTACATCCGTGGTACGTATACTGCTTTACATATCGAATGAAAAAAGAGTAAAATAAAGCGATAAATACAAGGAAACGATCCATAAATGATGATTGTATCGTCTGCTATTCAAATTGCACCACAAAACTTTTTTTTCTATGATTGAAAAATATTGAATTAATATGAAAGGAAAGTATGCTAACATAAAGTAGTCATTTTTCAGATCGTAGGGATATTAGTAATTTTTACTTTTGTCATTGTAATATTGAGTAATAATTCGACAAACTCATTTATTGAGGTTATAAAAATACAGATTAAAAATATAATTTCTGCGTTCAAGCAACACAATTCGTAGCGGCCAGTTCGAAATTTAAAATCGTATACAACTAATTGGATGCAACTCCTATTAAGAAGAAATTGATTTTAACTTTTTAATTGCCGCGATTCTATTGGTTCTTTTTCTAGTTCCATATTTAAAATTACTTACAGGCTTAGTTTTAAAACCTCGCCTGTAAGTTGAACTTAATGTAAATGTATTTTACATATCTCATGCTCTGAAAGTAGGTCATTACTGACAAAAAACACGACCTGTAAGTTCAACTTACAGGCGAGGTTTTGAAACTAGGCCTGTAAGTAGTTTTAAATATAGAACTAGAGAAAGAACATATAGAATCGCGACGATTAAAAAGTTAAAATCAATTTCTTCTTATTTTTAATAGGAGTTGCATCCAATTAGTTGTATACGATTTTAAATTTCGAACTGGCCGCTACGAATTGTGTTGCTTGAACGCAGGAATTATATTTTTAATCTGTATTTTTATAACCTCAATAAATGAGTTTGTCGAATTATTACTCAATATTACAATAACAAAAGTAAAAATTACTAATATTCCTAAGATCACAAAAATTACTACTTTATGTTAGAATACTTTTCTTTCATATTAAGTCAATATTTTTCAATCATAGAAAAAAAAGTTTAGTGGTGCAATTTGAATACCAGACGATACAATTATCATTTATGGATCGTTTTCTTGTATTTATCGCTTTATTTTACTCACTTTTCATTCGATATGTAAAGCAGTATACGTACCGCGGATGTAACATCAATAACAACCTCGGAAAGTTACCGCCCTCGCTCCGCTCGGGCGTTAAAAAACCTCGGTTGTTATTGGTAGGTTACATACCTCAGTACGTAATCTACTATTAAATGAATCTACCTATTTTGAGTAAAAAAACATCAGTATTGTTGGTAAGTCTAGGTAAGTACTCAAAGAAGGTAAGGTAGATTCATTTATTCTAGTGCTGTATTTCAGCACATTAAGTTTCATAATATTTTGACCAGTGACGCTGATTCCGCTTCATATATTTGATACCTTACAGTAGCAGCCGTTTTTTTAAGATTTTTGATCCAAGGATTTTGTTGCTTGTATAGTTTAACAGTTGCTAATATATTTAATCACTGCATAGCTAGTTTTTTTGTGACTTAACCTTTTGTCTGTCACGCGCGCCGGGAGCCGGACGATTAAAAAATGGCGCGTCTGTCGCGTGTCGGGAGCCGGACGATTTGGCGCGAATCGTGCGCGCTTATTTTACGTTTTACAAAGATATTGTTAGCTTTTTAGGGCGAGAGGAACGCGCAGACGATGAATTTGACTGTATGCTAGTAATTTGAGAGCAACCCTTTGCCTAACCTTTTATTTAAAAAATCTTGATTGAAATCTATGGTTTCAATGGCCCCGTACTAATTAGTATGAAATTGGTGAAATTTGACACTGCAAAATTAATGCAAAAAATTCGCTAAAATTTGATATTACACGAACAGTTGTGGAATATTGTGGTATGTTTAATAGTTCAATCAGATTAATATTCGAATAAGAAACTAACAAGATTCCAATTAGATTCGGAGAAATAAACCAAAGATTGCAACAATGTTGCTTCCAGACCCCTGTCTGTCGCGTGACGCCTCCAGGCGCCGACAGATTGCGGGGTAGGGGGCGCGGCGGCGTGACACATCGGAGGTTAATAGAAAGTTGCCTAAAAAAGATTTCAGGTGCCGTGTTAAATATTTGCCAATTTAAATAACGTAAGGATTTTTGTATAAGGGAGTTTTAATAACTCTATACATAGGGGTCTTTCTACACTTAACCGCCTGTCGTTAACATTTAACCCATCTTTTTAAAGATTAATAACACAAGTCGTTATAAGCTTAGAGCTTTATCTATACATATAATAACACTTTAGAGAGTAGGTGTCCAGTGAATCTTTTTAGTTTCAAGAAAACCAACCGATAGCGTATTTTAGAAAACTAACAGCGACATCTATTATTATCGACCAACAAACGTTTGCTGTTTTTTATTTACGCTTATCTTTAAAACAACTGGAGGGATTTGAATGAAACTTCTTATCGTGTACAAACATTAAGCCAACTTAATGATGTCTCTGCTTTGTAAAAACTACTAATATCCTTATGATTACAAAAAACTGTAATACATGTTAGAATTATTTTCTTTCATATTTAATTCAATATTTATTAATCATAGAAAAAAAAGTTTAGTTTAACAGACGATACAATCATCGTTTATGGATCGTTTTGTTGTAGTTCAATTACTCAGGTATTTTTTTTACGTTTAGACGTCGTTTTTGAAATATTTCTCTTCCATCCAATTCTCCACAATGCACAAAACTGCAACGTTATACGCATTTCGGAGATATTGACCTGACTATTTGTGTACGAGTGGCTAGCTGTTGGACTACCGACCCTACCTACTGCCAAAGCATCGTCAGTACGCCATAAGCTCATAGAAACAATTTATATTCAAACACTATAAAAAGACTACACCCTATAAAAAGACTTTTACTAGCCATAAATTTAACGCACCGCTGATCAGTCTATTAAATTATTGTGGTACCTTATGTTTAAATGTAAATAGTTTCATTTATTTAGGATTTTTTTGTCACTACAATTGTCACTACTGACAGATTTTGTGGATACATATGGAAGCTAGTAATCTAGTAAGTTTAATATGTAGTCCACGTAACTCTAATCACTACTTAAGTGCTGTCAAGTGTTCTTAACCATGCGATTTCCTTTTAAACATAATCGTCGATTTTGATTATCACCAATGATTAACATCTAATTGATACAGTGATGTACGAATATACTTATTAGATTTTTACTCTTCAGATATGTATAGATAACTTATATATTTTGGAATCGTTGTTCAATTTCATGACTAAACTCTATTTAGTACTAAACTCTGTTAAAAAATCCTTCTTATTTTTTAAATTTAAGAGCTTTGTGCTCTTGTCGGTGAAGCATTTACCATTCATTTCTATTTCCTGCTAATGTATTGACCTCTGGCTATGACACGACGTTCACTTTTTCTTTGATCTGTGTGAAGTATGTGCGTCTGGTCTGCCACATCCTCTTTTCCTTCAGAGTAGACAAAGCTCGTCCACAACCAACGTCAGTACTTCGTCAATTGTTTTCTTTTCAGTAGTTTTGAATATATTTATTTAAAATTCAAAGTACATACAATTGTCAGTAGTTAAGTAATTAAGTAATTCTAATATGCATATTAAAAACATTGACTTACAAACATGTTTTCAAGTGATCTTTTAGCGAGCCAGCAGTTCAGGAACACCGGTATGAATAGGTTTCGAAGTGGTGGAAACGGTAGCTGCAAATGTAGATTAGGTAGTTAGTTATGTCACTATGATAAGAACGTGTGAAGGACTGAACTATGAATGGAAAAGTAAATAATAATTTATTTTTTATTATAAGCTTAAACATTAAACAAATAGAGTATGGTTATCTTAGGTTCCGGAGTGGTGGAAACGGATGTCTGCCGACGCTAAGGAGGCTAATAAGTAGATTTCATGAAAAACTTGTATCTAGTGCGCCTGATACTTATCTAAAAGTATTTTTTGCTTATTCAACGTGAAAAATATGTACATAATTGAAAATAGATATCTACTAAAAAGGTTTTAAGTAGGGAATTTTACTTTGGTTCACGATCATGGTTACTTTCATGCCGAAAAATCTCACAACATAATATGTATGCACAATACAAAATTTCAATTTCATCGGTTCAGCCGTTGAAGAGTTCGGTAACTAAACGCACCAACTAACTGCACGCCATCTATCGGGTCCAATTGTGTCCTCAAAATTATCGTAGTACTATTGAAATACACATACAAAATTCCTCATACAAAAACCAACAGTGAAAAACAAACATTCGAATCAGTCACTGATAGGCGGTGGTAGACATTCGTGAGCGTCAGGGTGGCACATACAGATTTCTGTACATGTAATAAGACTGTAGAAAGTATATTATGTATTATGTCCAGTACCCTTTATAGTGTCAAGAAAACCAACCGATAGCGTGTTTTAGAAAACTAACAGCGACATCTATTATTATCGATCAACAACCGTTACCTGTTTTTTATTCACGCTTATCTTCGAAACAACTGGATGAATTTGAATGAAACTTTTTGTTATGTATAGGTACTAGAACTGATCAACATCTTGGTTAGTTTTTATCCGAGAAAAATCAGTCATTCTTACTGGAGAATACCAGCGGCATGTAACCTGGACCAGTGTCTTTCTGTCTGTGGGTTTGTCCAC
Source organism: Keiferia lycopersicella (assembly GCA_029255805.1). Lineage (NCBI taxonomy): Eukaryota > Metazoa > Arthropoda > Insecta > Lepidoptera > Gelechiidae > Keiferia > Keiferia lycopersicella. Next base: position 10,044,524 of record JARACZ010000006.1, on the reverse strand, counting down.
GCTAATCTCCGAAACTACTGGATGGATTTGAAAGAAACCTTTGATGGTGTGTAGCCAATAAATCAATTTAACATTTTTTTTTTGCGGAAATGTCGGTTTTTCCTACGGGGAATGGATTCTTTATAACTGTATGAGGTATGGAAATGCGTAAGTAGCAAATTATTTTTCTTGGCTACAGGCTGGTGTAACATCTTCGATATAAAAAAATCACGCTGCAAAGTAAGGGGACTTGGCAGAGAACCAGAAATAGACAGGAAAATAGACAGTGATATCGCTGCTGCTAAAAAATACTATTGGTCATGGGTTACAAACATGGGTATAGAAAATCACAATGGCATCGGAATGACAATTGAGTTTCGATGGCGTTAAAAAATATAGCAGACTTTGGACCCACTTAAGGTACCTAACATATCGGCCGACTGTGTGTTGCCACCGTGAGCGTAAGTGGCTGTAATGTAACCTTCCCGTTTCTTACCCGATTAACAAAATATGAAGTTTATTAGCATCCACGCCCCGGTTAAAAAAAGTCACTATGCGACAATGATGTCATTGTTGACATTTCCGAAAATTAAAAAAGTGGCAATTTGGCGCGAAAAATTTGTCGATATCTAATACCTTTCAACGAGCAAGAACTGTATATATATATATATATTTTCGGGAACTCGAAAACGATTTTCTTGAAAATTCGTATTTAGGGGCATTCGGGGGCAATAAATCGACCTAGCTAGGTTTTATTACCCATAAATTACTCTGAATGGTTAAATAAGCCGTATAAAAACATGTTGAATTTTGTGTGGAGAAAGAACCGCTATTTCGTCGCTCAACCATCAGCGAACATAGTTCAGTTGGTAGACTGCTTGCCTATAATTCAATGGAGCTCGAGTTCGAATAAAAACCTCAACATCTCTTATTTTGTCTTTTTCCTCGTTAATTTTTACAATAATACTTAAATATTTTATTTTATACAGTATTTATTTTTTGTTAATTTATTTCTATGTTTGCGTTCTACTTTTCAAACTGAACAAATAGGATCAATTCACGTTATCCAAAAAATGGCCCGTATTGTATTAAAGCGTAGCGTTTAATTTTTGTCTGATCACGCCTGCAAAGTTTTCGTTACACCGTCTCTTACACCCTGTATGTCACCGTCAAATCACAAACAACGATAAATTATATAGATATAGCTACATCATGATCTGTCGGATTATTATACAACAGTAGTATTGAACAGAAGCACATTGGTTACAGTTTAACGTATTCTTTTTCGTAAGATTATAATGTATCGAGCTAAAACAGTTACATTACAGTCTGTCCAAAAAGGTATACTACTATATATTAAGTTAGCTTATTTGCTATATACCATCAAGATTCATTCAAATCCATGCGGTAGTTTCGGGGATAAGCGTGGAAAAACCCACAGACAGAACGACATGCCGTTCTGGTTGTATGCCGCTAGTTTGATCGTATTTTCCCGTAGGAATTAGTAATTTTCCTCGGATTAAAAGTAACCTTGATGTTGATCAGTGCTAGTAGCTATACATCACAAAAAGTTTCATCCAAATCCGTCCAGTTGTTTCGAAGGTAAGCGTGAATAAAAAGCGGGAAACGGTTGTTGATCGATAATAATAGATGTCGCTGTTAGTTTTCTAAAACACGCTATCGATTGGTTATAAAGGGTTACTGGACAGTTACTTTCTACAGTTTTATTATCTGTATAGATAAAATAAAATAAGGAAAATAATATTTTGCTTGCTGATACGTTGTGTCTTACCGTTAATGCAAATGGTATTGTATTCACCATTTCCAGGATAAAATGAAATGACATAACTTGTTGCCAAATGTTACCCTGTGAAGAAAAGAAGTGGTTAATACACACAGTCATCTTAACTTTATCTAAATATTTAAAAAATCTAGAGCATGGAATTATTTGAAACTACGAATGTCTTGTTAGTACAAAGGTCAGTTATAGTCTGTAAGATATAGGATGATTCCTGTGACGTTTGTAACCTTGGAGTAAATGCTATGACATAAGGTGACTAGGGTTCACTGGGTCGTTGGTCCCTCACGAAAAGAGAGATAAGGTCCATTTTCCTAGTAAACAAAGGATAATGGACCTAATGTCATAGCATTTGCTTCTAGTACTTATCCTTACGTTAAATCATTTCAGTAGGTTATACCAGCACCAAATTTTTGGATGTTGTTAAACATTTAATTCTACGTAAAAACGTGTCCTCCGCCCATCGCTACAGTGAATTGAGCCGGAGATATGACGTCATCTTTTTTTAGTATGGAAATAAAAAAAAAATTGTTCTGAAACCCATCGTGCGTGGTATCATTTTAAAGAGCGTTTTGAGCTGAGTCTAAAAATATATCACATCATTACTTTATAGTCACAAATTCTAAATAAAAATAAAATAAAAAATCAAAACATACCTAGTTTGGGCTACTCCAGATACGACACTGTCCAATATTTTTTTGTAATAAATACTTCAAATGATACATTATATCCTCATATAGAACCCCCAGGAACCGATTTGGAAAATACTTACATTTACTATTTTTTTTTTAATTTTTCATAATTGCAAAGTGAGGTATTAAAACGATCACAAACGATAAGTTATTTTCGATACACTAAGAGGAAAAAGGAATGTGAGATGCAAGACAAGCTCATTCTCATTCCTATCTGAGGAGGAGAGGAGGAGGGGTACCCCCCTCACAATAAACTGAAAAGTTACTGCCTAATACGTTACGCTAAACTCTTATCAGGCTGGGTAGATAGGTTCGTAGGATGTAGGACGCCTCGTCCCCCACCTTCCTCGTCAGATAGGGATGGGGTACAATCTATGTTTAGGACGGAAAATAAAGGTTGTTTTACGCATTTGATACTTATAAATATTATTATTATTAATCATTTTCTCTTGAGCATGATCCCTCGCAAGCACACAATAGAGTGCAGTTTAAATAGTTTTTTACAAATCTACATCTCGTGCATCGCTCTTTACATTTACACGCTAAAAGCTCCTTGCAGATGTTGCTGGCGTCAGCGATAGTTTTCCACACAGGCGTATACTGCAGCAGCCCGTTCGCGCTCTTTTTACTCTCCCAACCCCAGTTGTAAGGGTCCATTCGATTTGGGTGATGGTTGAGACAATTTGTCCAAATATTTGTCTGTAAAATGGCTCGTTTAAGGTGTTGCAGCAGTGCATCTTGCGTGGGAGGTATGTTTTCTATAGATCGGTTCCTTTTGGTAAAAAGCACTCTCCTTGTAGTATTTACCCTGGAAGAGTCACTGGTTGGATGGTACATTAGCACTACAAATTTTTCGAGCAAGTCAAATTCCTCACTCGTTACCACTGGTTCCTCTCCACGCGAGTATGATTCAAAGGCTGCGTCCACTTCTCGAAATAGCAACCACGTTTTCCATGCACTTTTCTTTCCAATTCCACAAAAGGATGACACCGTATCGCAGCCGGTAAAAGCGTGAAAAAATGGCATCAAATTTGCCATTTCATTGGAAAGAATAGAGCAGAAATCATGGACGGGCAGGTGTTTTAAATTTTTCCCCGTACCATATTCTAACCACAGTTTTTGTAAGTCAGGAATCTTTGAAAAAGCAAAGATGGCTATAATGAGCACATCAGAATCAACCGTTTTAATGATCACATTACTGTGATTATTTTGTGCAGCGTCAGCGGCGTGCAATAATAATCTGGCATCTGCTTCTTCATGCGATGAAGATGACATTTGCACCATTCCAATGATTTCCAATCATTTTACAGACAAATATTTGGACAAATTGTCTCAACCATCACCCAAATCGAATGGACCCTTACAACTGGGGTTGGGAGAGTAAAAAGAGCGCGAACGGGCTGCTGCAGTATACGCCTGTGTGGAAAACTATCGCTGACGCCAGCAACATCTGCAAGGAGCTTTTAGCGTGTAAATGTAAAGAGCGATGCACGAGATGTAGATTTGTAAAAAACTATTTAAACTGCACTCTATTGTGTGCTTGCGAGGGATCATGCTCAAGAGAAAATGATTAATAATAATAATATTTATAAGTATCAAATGCGTAAAACAACCTTTATTTTCCGTCCTAAACATAGATTGTACCCCATCCCTATCTGACGAGGAAGGTGGGGGACGAGGCGTCCTACATCCTACGAACCTATCTACCCAGCCTGATAAGAGTTTAGCGTAACGTATTAGGCAGTAACTTTTCAGTTTATTGTGAGGGGGGTACCCCTCCTCCTCTCCTCCTCAGATAGGAATGAGAATGAGCTTGTCTTGCATCTCACATTCCTTTTTCCTCTTAGTGTATCGAAAATAACTTATCGTTTGTGATCGTTTTAATACCTCACTTTGCAATTATGAAAAATTAAAAAAAAAAATAGTAAATGTAAGTATTTTCCAAATCGGTTCCTGGGGGTTCTATATGAGGATATAATGTATCATTTGAAGTATTTATTACAAAAAAATATTGGACAGTGTCGTATCTGGAGTAGCCCAAACTAGGTATGTTTTGATTTTTTATTTTATTTTTATTTAGAATTTGTGACTATAAAGTAATGATGTGATATATTTTTAGACTCAGCTCAAAACGCTCTTTAAAATGATACCACGCACGATGGGTTTCAGAACAATTTTTTTTTTATTTCCATACTAAAAAAAGATGACGTCATATCTCCGGCTCAATTCACTGTAGCGATGGGCGGAGGACACGTTTTTACGTAGAATTACATGTTTAACAACATCCAAAAATTTGGTGCTGGTATGATTAACTGAAATGTTCTGGTCGATTTCAAACCTTATGAATAGTACTATTCAAGATTAGAAACTTCACCTTTATGTAATTGATTGTTTCGGACATATAGAATAGAATAAATAAAGTTAGTTTTCACTTCACCTTATATCCCAAGTAGGCGAGTAAAATTGCTTCTGTTAAGGAAATCATTGCGAGAATGCACTGTACGACCCATAAATATAGTGGTCGGTTGACCCATATAATGCCATCCCAATTGATGATTGGATGCTCTTGAAATTCCTCTTCTGTCAAGTTAGCCGAATATTCAAACTCAGTCTTATTTCCAGGCTTGCAGCCATAACTGTGAAAGACAATACGAGTGTTTAGTAAACAATTTTTTTATTTATTTACAACTAACTGTAATACCCGTGTTCGTAGTAAAAAAAAACTATCGCAATCATATTTTGTTTAGTTTAAAACCTATTTTAAATTAAAACTAATATTGTACAACTTCTGCAGTTTTAGATTACTTACTTTGAAATGACTATTGAAAAATAATAAAATTAAAAAAAAAACACATTAAACGATGCAATACTTACGACTCTTTTCGATGTCTTTCTAATCTATATGTATTGTATCTATATGTATTTTAGGTATGTATAAGTTGAGTAAACCAAGGAACAAAATCTGGTACTATAAAGAACCTGAGAACGTTTTAGAACGTGCCAATTAGTGTTCATGTTTAGCACTATAATTATTAGTGTTCTAAACGTTTATATTTGATCATAGTTTTATCGCTGATTCATTACATAATAATATAAATATTTATTGTTAAACAGACAGTGTGGCACAAATACTTTTTGTTTATGTATACAGTCCTGGTTTACCAAGCCTAGCTCGGATATGTCGCTCCGAAAAACGTATTCTGTTTCAAATGTTACATATCTAATATCCGCATATTCACCTAAACCATAATTTTTATACAGATAGACTAAACTGACAGCTAAAAATGCCCTTTTTGTTTTAAAATGTTGTCATCATAAGTCTAGTGTTGTGGTTTGACTCTTTTTTTTAATTCATTGAACTGTTGTGAGATGAATTCTGGATGTAGTTATCTATACATATAATAAGACAGTTACAAGTCAGTGTTCAGTGACCCTATATAGTTTTGAGAAAACACAACGATAGCGCGTTTTAAAAGACGTGTGGCGACATCTATGAATGAGTTTTGTACGATGTTTGTGTTTGTTTGTGTATATGCGGAAGCATCACGCGAAAACGACCGAACGGATTTTGAATCAAATTGTACCAAAATGTCAAGTAATTCACCGACCAGGTTATAGGCTAAAAAAAACATACCCCTAAAAGGGAGGTTGGCTGCTACACATAAAATAAGTTTGTAGGTCATGAGAATTTCATAGTGGCGCGTAGTAAAAGGATGTGTATGGGCTAATTAGACCTGAGATTATTTCAAATTTCGAACTGGCCAGCACGTATTGTGTCACTTTGAATAAGCGCACAGGAAGAAAAAAAAACATGAGGCCGTATTTATATTTTTAATCTGTATTTTTATAACCTCAACAAATGAGTTTGTCGAATTATTGCTCATGATTACGACAAGGAAACTAAAATCTATGAATATGTCGACGACTGCAAAAATATCTCTTTAATATTGGAATAATTTTCACTTTTAATAATTCAATAATTATTACCCTCGAAAACAAAAGTTCCGTAGTGCAAGACGTGCAAGTTGCGTGGCCAGACGATACAAACTTCACATAGGAATCGTTTTCTTTGTGCGTAATCTACGCGGGAAAATTGCAATATCTTTTTTGTTTTTAAATTTTCTCGCTAATTTGGTTAAGGGTATTTAGCCAATGTTTGTCTGGTACATGCAGTATGTTATATATAGGTTTGCCGACAATACAGCTACATTATTTTCAGGGAGCGACAACTTTTTTCTGAAATATTCTTTGGAAATACTAATAAAAATTGGACTTCCCACACAAATTGACCCAATCGGCTGGTACATTTTATATAGAAGATACATTTTTCTATATTTCTGTAAAATTTTCCTGACGAAAGTTATATTTTATACGTTTGTGCCAGACGATCAAATCAGTATCTGAGATAAGACTTTTCGTAGCTATAGGTATAAGCCGATTTTCCACAGACAACGTTTTTTGGAAAACGCAGGGTTGCTCAAGACCTGCGCCACTCTCTCGGGCTCCCTGACTGACACCACAGGAACTGCGAGTCGATACGTGCGGAGCCAAATTGACTGCAGGATAGACCTCTGTCACACGCGTCTAACAAAGACTCCGTTCCGGGTTTAAATGTAGATTCTGTTGTCCTTCTCCAGGGCCGCCGGTCAGGTTTCTCCCTCGGTTGATTCTTACGACTCCCACGGGAAGATAGGTGCTATTCGACTTTGCCGGCAGCACACGATCTTAATTAAATAGCCTTAGGTACTTAATTAAACGTAACCCTAGCCGCGGCTCCGCCCGTGTGGAAATCGGTCATGGCATCACACAGGAACATTTTTTCGCGAAGAAAACTTTCCTATGCTTTAATCCAAGTTACCTCCTTTATGTCTGTGTTCAATTTCATGAATATCAGTTAAACAGTTTTTGCGTGAAGGAGTAACAAACTCATATAAACTTTTGTATTTATATTATTAGTAGGAAGTAGGATAGGATAGGATTAGTAGTATGATTGCTTGCTTTTGTTTTTATTTATTCACACTCATGAACTCGGTCTTCAGTCTTCCATCACAATGTCAAGAAATGTGGCATCAGTCTACTTCACGGAATTAATACTTTTGGAAGTAAATATTGCACGGTTTTAAAAAATCTGCTAAAAATGGCATAAGAGGCGGAAAGTTGAAGATATAGGGAAGAGAACTGGAAAGCTAAAAAATCGTAGCAGGGAAAGACGACTTCAAGAAACTGAACCTTTAGGGATTCTAAAAGACTAAACACTATAAACCAACCACCGTTTTTTACTCTTTCTTGCATGTGGAAATTGAAATTTTACGATTTAACAGTTTTTTAAATTACTTACATGTAGTCTGAGAAACCAAATTTTCTGGTACCTACCTACCAACAATTTAATATTGGCTAATATTATTTTATGGTTCTTAGAGGCCTATGTTTAGCAGTGGTCGTCCTATATATAGCTGATAAATGATGGAAGATATATTATGGCGAAACGAAGTTCGCGGGCACCAGCTAGTTTTTAAATAAATATGCATAATTACTTGACTTTCGGTCACGTAAAATAGTATACGTTACTTTACGTTTATACGCAACAAGTTTAGTTTAAAGAAATCAACAATGAATAATATTGTAAGTAATTTAAAATGTAATGTTGAATAAATTGGCATTGGTGGTTGTACGAATATTTCTTGCGCTTATAAATCCAATTTCTGTTATATTTTCTTGTTGCGTTGTGTTGCACTCTTTTCTGCGACTTCTTTCTACTGGCCGGTTGGTGTGAACCTTGACAGACAGACGAGACAGACATTGGCTTGACTTGACCAAGAGGACGATCGACGGACGGAAACTGACCAATTTATTAATGGAAATTTAAATTAACCTAATTTATTTTCAAATAGATTCAATCATAATCTTTGAATCATATAACTTGATCATTCAGGGCACAACACTATTTTTTTATTACTTTTAATTACAATAACGTGGCAACCCACCAAATGTCAATTTAGTCTATCTGGATAAAAATCATGGTATAGTTATTATTCCGCGCGTAAACCTGATAAAGCCATAATGCCATAATTATGTATTGCGCCATCTGTAGCAAAATGAGAATACTACTACAATACGAGCCATGCCTTGGATAACGTGATTTGACCTTATTTGTTAAGTTTGATGAGAAGAACACAAAAAGAAATATATTTACCAAAAATATATCTATCTATACACATAATAAGCCTGAAGAAAGCCGGTGTCCAGTAACTCTTTATAGTTTCAAGAAAACGAAACGATAGCGTGTTTTAGAAAACTAACAGCAACCGTTTCTTGTTTTTTAATTACGCTTATCTTCAAAACAACTTGACGAAATTAAATGAAATCTTTTGTAATGTACAGGGTGTTAGGGACAGCGACAAAATCGCGATCAGCTAACTGCATTTACTATGGGAAACCAAATTTTTTTTACGTTTCCTGACATATGTTCCTGGGGGAAAGATGTTCAGTTTCATGGTCTGCTTGCACCCTATCAGTATTCGGGAAACAGCCCTCAATTTGTCAGACGTGGTGTTGGTGACCGTTATTTTATGGCCGGTAACGCTTTGCCTACCCCGCAAGGGATAAAGGCGTAAGATACGTATGTATGTTCGTATGATTCTAGTCCTGTTTATCCTAAATTGCCCTAAACTCTTAAATTATTATTATTAACGGGGTTATCATACGATTAAAAACAACGTGGGTATCAGAAAGAGGTTAGACAAATATGTTAGCCCTTAGCAAGATGACAAAATTCGCCAAAACAGTCTACTCGTGACCATGGAGCGTGTAACCGCTTCGAAATATCGAGGTAAAAACAAACATAATCGTGGTGATAATCCTGTAAATATCTACTCAAAATTTAAGTGTTGTGAACAACCGCGAAATCTCAAAACATACCTATATTGCCCTAAACTCAGAAGTATCAAGTAAAACATTTTTTCTTTGGAATTTTCCTTTCAGAAAGGTTGCGTTAATTAATTAATTATTCATACGTATAAAGTCTTTACTACACGACGGCAGCACATCCAACGTGGTATATGGTGAAGCACTACTTTGATAAATCTCTGTACTTAGCCTTTTACCTGTCTCATATTTTACTTTTTACTTCATGTTATTTACCTACTTCCTGTTTTTGTTAGTTTATGATTTGTTTAATAAATATGTTAAAATTTTTAATTTTTTTTTATTTGTAAAGTAGGTATTCTTATTTGTGAGTTACCTAGGTGAATCATAAAAATAAAAGAATTAACTCCACGCGGACGACGTCGCGGGCACTAGATAGATGAGACCGCGCGAACAAAGTCGCGGGCACCAGCTAGTTTTATATAAAATAAAATAAAAACATTAAAATAAATTTCTAAAAATAAGCGTATAAAAATGAAAAATAAAAATAAAAGATGATGAGGTTCGGATTCTAAACTCGAGATCCATTGATTTATAGGCAAGCAGTCTAGAACGATGAAATAGCGGTTCTCTCTCCACACAAAATGCAACGCTTTTTTATTCAGCTTATTACGCCTTTCAGAGTGATTTCTGGCTAATAAAACCTAGCTAGCTATTTTTTTAGAAAATGGTTGGAGCCGTTTCTGAGATCCCGAAAATATATATAGATAGGTATATACAATTTTTGCTCGTTTAAAGGTATTAGATGGATAGATAGATTAGAAAGATAGATAGATAGCTAGATACGTAGTAAGGACAGAGCGCTTTTCTTGCGGGCGCAGCCTATGCTATGTGATTTGGTTGCCATGGAGATCGAGTTGTTGATTTTGTAACTTTTGTTAATCTATAATGAAATACTTTCACATCATTTTACTAAGCACCACTATGAGATACACGAGGCTTGCTTACTTATTTCATGGGTAGCAGCCGAACCCCCTTTTTGGGGTCATATTTTTATTCTTTATTTTTATAAAAATATGACCCCAAAAATATATTATATTTCTATATTTCTATAGCGGTCGGTGATTTTCTTGATATATTGGTAAAATTTGCATCAAAATCCGTTCAGTCGTTTTCGCGTGATACTGTCTCATATACACATCGTAAGAAACTTGTTCATAGATATCGCTGTAGGTATTTTAAAACGCGGTATCGAAGTGTTTTTTTGAAAATAATATAGAATCGGTGCTGTGTCCCACACAACAAAAGAGTGCCTTGTATTATGTAAATGCAAAAATCTGTAGGGAATATAATTTACAACTCAGCCATACCCTTTACACTTTGTGTTTGTTGTTGGTCCTCAAATCATAATGTGGGATGATAAGAAAGATGAAACGAATGGACTGTGATTATTTTTTAACGTAAGACGGAAGTGAGATTAATTTCTAAACGATGATGTTAGAACGGAAGAGCAGAATAATTTATTGCGAGTGTGAAAGAACGAGCGAACGAATACTTTTCAATGCGGATCGGGCGAATAAGAAGACGGTCCTTCTATGGAAAATTCTGTAAAAAATACAATTAAGCTGCAACTAAACGTGAAAATTTACCCAAAGACTTTAAATTAAGTGCGCCGATCCCATATTTTGGGGGCTCGTCCTAGTCACGAAGAAGTTTCAAAATTCCAAGACGAAAGACGTGCGGCGAAAAATTGAGGTAAGTATGACCGGGCGAGGCGGCGCGGCGTGGTACCATTTTTCCTGCTAATAAGACTTCCACCAAGACGATAACGACGATTAATAATTCTAATAAGACGAAAACTATCAAACGACGCAAAGATGGGCAGAAACACGAGGAGAACAGGCAGCAATCACGACGACGACGAAGGAAAAACGATGAAAAAAGATGGCCGTGACGCGCAGTTTCAACAAAATACACTATACATGACGGCGGACCAAGTGTCTAAGTTTACTGGCCAGGAGCCAAACTACCCTGTCCACAAGTGGATACAAGACATAGAAGATAATTGTATAATATTCCAATGGATCTCATTACAGCAACTACTGGTTGCGAGGCGCTCACTCAATGGGATACGAAGACGTTGCACGAACTCATAAGTACCAGACCTAAAAAATCTAATGAAAGTTATCTTGATTACCTACTTATTATGAATATTATATGAAAGAGATAGGCAAACGAGGAAAATTAGCAGACTACGTGACAATAAGTACATTATTGACGGCATCATCGACGATGAATCCAACAAAAATACAGTAGGTATAAGAACATACACAGAGCTAAAAGAAAAATTAAACTACTTAGACTACGAGTTAGTCAAATCTAAAGTGAAAAAAACGCAAGAACGTCCAGAAAGGGGAAGTATACAGTCGGACTCAGCTTCTAGAAGAAATGCGGTACGTTGCTATATTTGCGGAGATCTGGGACATGCATCATCTAGCTGCCCTAACAAGGGAAAAGGCGCCAAATGCTTCAAATGCAACTCCTATGGGCATATAGCTTCAACATGTGTTCTGAAGACGGCGAACGGCGGCGACGTGGTATAATTTCAAGACGGCGGGATTTGAAAATACGATGGCAGCGGCGGCGCAGGCGGCGAAAGTTGACCGAGTACGAGCAGCGGTGGCGACCAGAAAGAGGTGCAACCGTGGCGCCACCAACCGCAGCAAAACGGTACCATGAAGCGATGTTCGGATCTTTCGTCAAACCGGATGCAACATGTCGGCAAAACTTGGATTACGTCGGCCAAAATGGCGACATTGAGCGAATGAACGAGTTGGAACAACTGACATTGATAGATCACAGCTCACACCAGATTATGAAGATGTAAACAAACAAGAAATTATGATGAAAAATAAAGAAGAAAAACGCTTAAAGAATATTATGTTAAATGGAATGGAGACCACGGCTCCCATGGACAGCGGCAGCGACAAAAATCTAATCAGTGAAGACGTATACAAGGACTCACAGACGGCAAAATACGAAGACGATGTTGTGCTCACCGGACTTGGTAGTGCTAAAGTGAACTCGCGTGGACACTGTATTCAAAACCCGACCATCAACGGGCGTGACTTTGGAAATGAGACTTTCTACATAGTACCTAAAGACACTATGCCTTACTGTGCTATCAAGCAAAGCTTAACAAGTGCACCTGTACTGAAGATATATGACGCCAATGACGTGAGAGAACTGTACACAGATGCATCTAGTGTTGCATATTCAGCGATTTTGACGAGAACTGCATCCTGTTAATACAAAGCATTTGAGATGACATTTCAGAAAAAATACTTGGTCCAGTGTACGAGAGTAGCAAGGTGGATTGGATACTACTTCTAGTTCACTGTTGAGCACCGCAGTAGCAGCAAGATGCGACATGCTGACACATTAAGATAAAACCCATATGTGGCAGCCATTACTACAGGCCAGCACAAGGAACTACAATGTGCACAAGAGAGTGACGACGGTTTGAAAGCAATCATTGGTGTCCTGAAAGATGAAAAAATATACAGTGACTACTGTATTTTTCAAGGCTTACTACGCAAAGGGCCAGAGCAATCCCGCTTAGTTCCCAGAAAGATGGAAGACTATATAATAAGAAGATCACATGAAAATGGACACTTTGGAAAGAAGAAGACTATAGAACTAATAAGTAAAGACTACTACATTGAAAATTTTCTCTACTAGTATATCTCTACTTTTACAGCTCAGAGAGAAGAAAAAAGAAGTAAAGCAAAAGAACAGATTTTGAAAATACAAGAAGAGAATATTAAAAATTATAACAAGATGAGAAAGCCTAATACAGAATACAAGATTGGAGATCTAGTAGCCATTAAGAGAACTCAATATGGCAACTCAATAAAGTGGAAAGCCGCATTTCTTGGCCCTTACAAGGTAACAGGAGTAAAGGGCAATGTCCGGTATGATGTGAAGAAGATTTCTGATGCTGGATAGGGTTCTAAGAAGACATCTACTTGTGAATTTATGAAGAAATGGTCAGATGGAGGTTGAGGTAAAATTTATATTTTCTGTTTGTAGAAATCTATTTTAGGATGAATTAATTAGATTATTTTATTTTAAAATATGTATTACATGATGCACATATTATTTTATTAAGAGGAAGGTGATTTGCTAAATTAAACGATAGAGTGTACTGTTTAATTTATCTTTATTCATGTTTTTGGTCACAAGAGCATAACAATAAAGTTTTTCTAATTGATTTGTAAGGTAGCAATGTAGTTTCAGTGAAATGTAAAATTTTCCTAACTATATTTTCATCTCAAAGTTAAAGTATAGCTGGTTGTATTTTTGTTAAAATATCTACGAAGTTTTGTGAAGTTTTATTAGTGAAATATTTAAAAAGAGTTGTAAAATTGTTAGTACAACTCTATATTGTTTGTAGAATGTATTTGTATGTAGGTATGATGCTATGATGATTGTATGATGTGATGTGTATAATGTTTTAACGACTGTTGATGATGTGATGATGATGATGTATGACTGACGACTGATGTATGAATATCTGAGGGCAGATACGGTGCAAAAAGGCCGAGGGTGGGATGATATAAAGAAATGGACTGTGATTATTTTTGAACGTAAGAAAGAAGTGAGATTAGTTTTTGAACGATGATGTTAGCACAGAAGAGCAGAATAATTGAGTGAACGAGTGTGAAAGATCGAGCGAACGAATACTTTTCAATGCGGATCGGGCGAATAAAAAGACGGTTTTCTGTGAAATATTCTGTAAAAAGTATAACTTTGGTGCAAAAAAAACGTGAAAAGTTGCCCAAAGACTTTAAATTAAGTGCCCCGATCACATAATAATACTACTCGTAGTTGGTGGTATTTCATGTTCTTTCCTACAGATTAAAGTTGGAGACCTATATACCTACAAAGCTGGAGAAACTACGAACTACTGCCGGTTTGTTATATGTCAAGTGGAAAGTCAATTTCTCTTAGTTGCTGTATAATATTTTTTTCTGTGATGTTTGCAACGAAGAAGTTTGTCCATATCAATGGTTAATACCAGGCGCATTGTGAGAAGAGAACTGATGTTTTACTTTAATTTCTGTGATATCTGCCAGCCCTCCTATACCCGTGTAGTTGGTTGTGGCGGTTACTTTGCAAAAAATGCAGCTATAATAATCCACTGCTGGAAATGAGCCACGGACATTCACAGGGGCCGCCGATGCTGTCCGTTCCATTTCCTAGTTATCTTTTAAAACACGGACAGGTGGACATTGAGTGCTGCTTAGCTAGTAACAATATGCCTAATATCATTGGATGATACTGTTAGCCGACACTACGCGCCAAACAGATGTTGTTATTACGTTTACCTCTTCAAAGCAGCTAAAAACTTCTTCAGCGCTGTCGTTGCTGGTATCGATTCCGAAGCAGTGTTATAAACGATGAGATACAAATACCGAATTTTATATTTTCATAATGTTGTATTTTAGCTCAAAATGGTCAACCAGACAAATTACAAATTACTTTTTCATCGAGTTATGAATTTGTAAGTGTTGAAAGCAGCACATTTATCTAATGGGATCCCCTTAATGTTTTCAGTTCTTTAGTTTTATAAGATGTTTGTAACCAATTTTTTTTTACCTGCAGCGACATCACTATCTAATTACCTCTATTTCGGGTCCTCTGCCAAGTCCCCTTACGTTTAAGTGTGATTTTTTATACCTAAGATGTTACACCAGCCTATAGTCAACAAAAACCATTTACTAATTACGCATTTCCATATCCCTTACAGTAAAAATATTTTTGTTGGTCAATATACGCACTTTTCCCGTAGGAAAAAGCAATTTTCACACAAAAAAAGTATCTTATTTGTTAAGCTGGCTATTGCCTATACACCATAAGAGGGTTCATTCAAATCAATCCTGTAGTTTCGGAGGTTAGCGTGGACAAACCCACAGACAGAAAGACATTAGTTCTGGTTACATGCCGCTGGTTAGATAGTATTCTCCCGTAGTGATTTTCTTCGGATAAAAAGTAACCTAGATGTTGATCAGTGCTAGTAGCTATACACCACAGAAAGTTTCATTCAAATTCGTCTAGTTGTTTTGATGATAACCGTGAAGAAAAAACAGGAAGCGCTTGTTGATCGATAATAATAGATGTCGCTGTTAGTTTTCTAAAACTCGCTATCGGTTGGTTTTCTTGAAACTATGAAGGGTTACTGGACACCTACTTTCTACGTACAATCATATTTTATGTATAGATATAGACAGATATTTGAATACAGTCCACAACCGAATTTACCATTATAGCATGATTATAGGCCTACTATTAAACTGTTTGGTTATGAAACGCATTGGTTATAGAAGCTTTTGTTCCTTGGGAAGTACTTAGGTTACGGAAAAACTAAACTGTTTTTTTCTATTTGAGAGAGAGTAAGTAAATTGTCATATTGGGTTGCCTTTTTTTTTGCAAATCTTAATTAGGTAAAATATTATGACAGTACCGGTAACTGTTGTTATCGAAATGGGATGTTTTTAATCTGTTCCTTTTAGTTCCTAATAGATGGTGCTCGTGCGAATGATGTAAAAGCTTTGCAGTGGTTTTCCATAGAGCGGGGTTATCGTTTTTTTGTTATTCACTGAACTTAACAGATGAATGGCAAATTAAAAAATATTGGCAAATATTTAACACGGCAACTGAAATCCTTTTTAGGCAACTTTCTATTAAGTCACAAAAAACTAACTTTGCAGTGATTAAATATCTTAGCAACTATTAAACTAGACAAGCAACAAAATCCTAGGATCAAGAAAGCTTAAAAAACGGCTGCTACTGTAAGGTATCAAATATATCAAGCGGGATCAGCGTAAAACTGGTATTATAAAACCTAATGTGGCGACTAATTTTTCCGAGATGATATCAAACATTCTTTACTGGCAACTATTAGCTTTTAATATTAAAATACACATCTGGCAGCGTTTGTTAGGCAGCTTTAAAACTGAAAATGGGTATTACAAAAATGTATTTGGATTTTAGAATATTGTTTGCAGATTCGTAAATTCTTGAAGAAGGCGGCAAATATGCTTTTAAATTAATAAAAAAGGAGTATATAGCTTAAATACAGCACTAGAATAACGGAACCTACCTTACCTACTTTGAGTACCTACCTAGATTTACCAACAATACTTATGTTTGTTTACTCAAAGTAGGTAGGTAGTTTCATTTAAGAGGATAATAATGACTAATTTATTTTTTTGTGACAGTATTGTATTGTAAATTCCTGACATTCTGAAAGCATTCGTTGTGAATCTACTTGGAAATAAACGATTGAAATTCAAATTCAAAATAATAAATAAAAAGTCCAAGAAAAAAAAAACCAAGAATAGTTTTTTAGAATGTCATAATGTTTGGTTTATTTAGATCCTTACAAATGTAGCCAAAAGTGTTCTTTTTAAGATCTTGTTTGTATTTATTTCAGACCTTAGTCAAGTTTATAGACAATCCCATTTTAGAATTTATGAAGGCTATTTTAACTTTTTTCGCTAATAATTTGTCGCTTTAGAAGAAATTCTCATAATTTAAATAAAACTTTAAAACTCATTAAAAAACCGCCGCTTTCTAGTTAAGATGCTACCTCAAATTAGTCGCCAAAGTAGTTTTTTTACTATCCATTTTTAGTTTTTTTAAGAACCGGAACGGTATAAATTTGTCGCCGCGTCAAATATATGCCAAAAAATTATTGAGAACCTAAAATGCCAATTTACTTTCTTCTAATAAAAAACAGAGTATATGTGCAAGACAGAGACAATAAAAAGGATACGAACCATGACGCAGTTATTGGGTCTCCGTCAGCACACACCCGGCAAATATACAATATGCAGGTTACTAGTTTAAAAAATAAATTAGCTATTCTTATTCTTAAACCTGAAACAAAATTAAACAAGTTTCATTGTTGCCTTTAGTAACGAACGGTTTTGTGGAGTCGTTTCTTGGATTTTGAACCATGCGGTTCATAGGGTCGTGTAGGTATAGTTTATGTTGTTGGGTTTTTGTCATTCAGTTTTATTACATTATTTGAATTTGAAATATCTTTCAGATTTAAGTGTCAACATATTGTCTTTTAATATAATATAATTCTCAGGAAAACAGTTTATTTAGTTATTAGATTACTCATTTCATTACTTCAGTAGCTGGTCAACTGAGCCTAGCTCGGATGTATCGCCCCAAAAAACGTATTTTGTTACTTACACTACCTATCTAATATTCGCATATTCACCTAGTTATTATTCCGCGTAGAGAATGCAAATCCGTTTTATATCCAAAATCCGGATTCCCAAAAACGGATTCTGGGGTCTATCCGGATAATTATTCGGGTTTTTCATGATTTCTTGTAAATCTTTTAAGACCATTTAACAAACGAGTAATCGAGATAAAGGGCATGTAATACCGGATGATTTTCGATTCCGTTACTGAGTTACGATACTACTGGTTCATTTCCGGATTCAGTTTCAAAATTAGAAATAACTGCAGTATCGTCTTGTTCGTCTTGCAAAAAGCGCACAGAAAAAAGCATAATAAGAACCATACTAGCACAAATCAGTGTTTCTCGCTGAAATCGAGGACTTTTGCGTAAATTTGTATTCCAGGCATACGTCGAAGTCTCCATTTGTTAAGACAGACCCCAAAGCACCTCTTCTCGCCACTTTACGGACGATCTCCTAGCGAAATTGGGGCGGCTCGCTCTCCGGCAGCTTAAGAATTGGAAGGCTTCCGGGGAAGACGAAGTGGCCTCTGAGCTGTTGAAGGCTGGTCGGAAACCTGACCTGAGCTGAAAAGGGACGACCCCGAAAGCGTGGAGCAGCGATGTTGTGGTTTAGTTTTTCAAAAAAGGGAGACAAAACGCTCCTCAAAAACTATAAGCCGATCACACAGCTAATCCATATCTATAAGTGACGCCTTCAAGCTTCCACAATGTACAGCAGGTTAAATTTTTCGTATAGATAAAGAAATGATCCCGAATTGACAACATCATTGTTTGTCTCTCTATCAAAATATATGAATATGACACATGAGCGGGATTTCAATAATAATGTTGCCCTTTCAGGATCATTTCTTTAAAAAATCAAGCTATACAGAAGTCAGAATAGTATTACCAACCGCTGGAGGTACTGAGAAGCCTATATAGAATGGCGACGATGATGTCTGTTCAAACACAAAACCACAAAAACAAGACCCATATAACTACTCCAAGGGGAAGACAGGGTGACGTTATATCCCTCAAACTTTTAACCAATGCAATAGAGGATATCTTCAAGACCTTACAGTGAAATGAACTAGGCCCTAAGTCTGCTAAATGAAATTCGTTTCAGTTCGATGTCGATTGGATCTCAGTTGGATGATTTTGGTAGTTTCGTAGTCTGCTAACAGTTTGAAGTAGGTATAGAAAAATCACAATGGCAATGGAATGACAGTTGAGTTTCGATGGCGTCACATTGACAAAAAAATAGCAGACTTGGGGCCCTGGGCATCAACAACAACAGTAAATACCTCACGCTTCTCTGCTTTGCCGACGACATCGTCATAATGGCTGAATCGCTGCAGGATCTGCAAAAATGATGGACTTGGAATGAATTTAAATAAAACTAAAACCAATGTCATGTTTAGTCAGCACATAATCCCTGAGCCACTTTCCGTCGAAGTAGACCTTGAAGTTGTACAGAAGTATGTACATACACAACTCTCAGGCTGAAATAAGAGTGCAACTGGGCTGGGCAGTGCTTAGTAAATTGCGTCATATTCTGGAGTCACCCTGGCCACAATCACAGATAATATAATACCTACTACTAGAGTAGTAGCACAATGCCTCAATATAAAGGTGTTTGATCAGTGTGTCCTACCACATACAGATTATACGGATACATATCAACGGAGGAAGAAGCGGCGCGGTCGTCGCCGCGCGGAGCGGGGTGTTTAGTGAACTTCGCACGCGCTGGCTCTAGCAGTGCCATCTATCGTCTAGGTATGAAAACGTCAAATATTCGAGAAATCCGGATTTGGTTTAACAAATTGGGATCTGAAGGATGTTTTGAGACGGAAAACACGAATTATTCACATAGTTGCAATATTTTTCAATACAAATGACGTAAATAGGAAGTATACAATAAATAACCTAGATGCCGCTAGCAACGCACGCGCTGTGTCGACATATCAAATACTCGTAGCCTACTTAATAATAACTATATAAAAATAACTTAATAGCCATCTTAAGGCAATCGTACTCCCTCTATGACGTTAGTTTTTTTTTTATTATTTATTAAAGTTTTAATCACGCAGAGTTTCAAAAGTCAGTTTCGCAGTTATCTGTACTACTCTAGAAGTATTATATTTTGTGTGGTATAACTAAATAGGCGGATATCCGGATTTTTCGGATTGCGGTTATCCGGATTGCATTCCCTAATTCCGCGCGTAAACCCGATAAAGCCATAATGCAATAAATATGTATTACGCCATCTGTCGGACAATGCGAAGGCTACTACAGTACTGGTCTTTTCTTGGATAACGTAATCTGACCTTATTTGTTCAGTTTGATGAGTAGAACACAAAAATTTGAAATATATTAACAAAAAATGTATACTACATAAAATAAAATATTAAAATATAATTATAAAAATAAACGATCACACATAAAAAACCTCGACCTTCCATACAAAATGCCCGATCAGCCGAATTACTATTTGTATCGAAAAACCAATGATAGACCTAATTAAGAGCAATCTATCAGTACCGGTCACAAGTTGCACTTTTGAGCTTTTTGTAAGAAAAAAAATAAAATGTTCAGGTATCGTAACTACCCTTATAAAATTCAATTTCCCCTAAACGCCTCCATGGTGGAATCTAGTTATTTTATCAATGATAGACCTTATTATGAGGAATCTATCGGTACCGGTCACAAGTTGCACTTTTGCGTTTTTT
This sequence comes from Keiferia lycopersicella, assembly GCA_029255805.1. Classification (NCBI taxonomy): domain Eukaryota; kingdom Metazoa; phylum Arthropoda; class Insecta; order Lepidoptera; family Gelechiidae; genus Keiferia; species Keiferia lycopersicella. The sequence continues at coordinate 10,024,199 of JARACZ010000006.1, read as the reverse complement.
TGGAAGAAAAAAATAAATAGTTCAAGTTTAGTAACTAAAACTACCCTAATATAGCATTTTGACAATCGATTCCTCCTAAAGGCTTCCATGGAGGAATGTGTTTATTTTACCAATTATAGACCTAATCAAGAGCAATCTATCAGTACCGGTCACAAGTTGCACATTTGAGTTTTATGGAAGAAAGAAATATTTTTTGATCGATTGATGTGATAAACACGGGTATGTAGTATGGGAAAATTGTTTGAGCCAAAATCATTTTTAATGCGTGTAACTCAGAAACGGTAGGATATAGGAAAAAGTGATTTAAGTATAACTTGTAGATAATTTTATGGCCTTTCAACTTTTCCTTGAACGTTTTTCTCTAACATGTACCGTTTTTGAGATTTAAGCGAAAAATGAAAAAATTGACTCTTTTCCCCCCTCCCCCACTCCGGGGCTCCTCCTAGTGTCCCGGGGTTTTAGTATGTTTATTACCTAGGGACTCTTGACATGTTTCCGAAGAAACATCTTACGTTACTAACTCACGCACTCTAGACCCCCTTTGGAGGTACTCATTCAATGGACTAACAAGATATCCGCGCGGAAAAAAATCGCGAAGAATCTGTAACCAAATCATAGATGTGTTACTTCTAGTTAGCGAAGGATTTTATTCCGCAAGTACGGATACTCTCATTGTATTCAATGTGTAACAGAATTGCGGATAAAAATACGCGCGGAAAATACCCGCAGTCGGACACGGCCTAATACTTCCCGCTGAATTTCTAGAAGTAATCTATTTCGTATTATTTTGTTCCAGTCTCTCGTAACGCCTTTTTCTATTTATGGCTACCATCTATCTTCTGAGCGAAAAACGACAATCTGCGTTATTTAAAATTGCGGACCGTTTCTCGTGTGAAGACCTATCCACTATTTGGACACAGAACTCATCGTCAAGACAGCCTTGCGGTGCAAGTGCTCGCCTACGACACAATGGACACAAACACAATTCGAATCCGATCCTCGGACTTCACTTGTTCATTTTTATTTTGGCTTACTAAAATGAAATTGCCTGTAATGAAATTGACGTGTAACAAAGGATCATGACAACTTTTGTTTGGATGCTCGTCCTGTATTTCATCAGTCTTGCGTCACACTTGCAGGAATCGCATCAAAGCCAAAGTTATATAATAATAGAGATTAAATATTGCTTATCATTTTAGCATAGGGATTTTTTATGCAACATACTAGTTCTGGAGTTATTGAGTGTCAAAGTTGGGCATCGAAAGAGACAAAAGTGCTGATTTTTGGCGCTCTTTAGTGTATTTAGTTCTAATTAAATTATAATGTATTTAGAAAAGGTTTACGCCCCAGTATTTTTTTTGTTAAAATAGGTAAACGTAGATTTTCAATGTTATTTTTATTAATTTTCCGGGTTTTCTGCAGCAATTAACGTTGCTATTTTTCATTGAAATTGGCGACATTATATATTGCTTTCATTTGTTTTGTTACGCAAGACACATGGTTAGCCCATGTATGGGCATACTCCATTATCAATATATATTATCTTATTTTATATATTTGTGAAACCTGTAATTCATGCGCACATTCACACGCATGGGCGCGCGTAAGTGACGTCAACGTATTTCCCGTATCAGTAATGTCAAACATAACAGGGTGGGCTACTACAGTAACACGAAGTACAGAGCGAGCAACGGCGGTGACAACAACAAATGGGAGTAACCGTACTTGACCGGACCGTACTTCATGTCTGGCGCGTTTTTTTTTCTGCTTTATTACGCAAACTGGATCCTAAGAAGAGGACATTAGTAAAGCGCAAAGCGGGGGGACGGGGGTGCCGTAGCTATAAAAAAACTTTTTTAATTCAAATTCGACACGATAAGTTTAGGTTAAACTTTTGATCCCCTGGAGCGAACGAAGTGAGCGCCCGAATGGCGAAAAGAAAATATAGGCATGATAATAAATATAAAAAATTGTAGAGCTTATATAAAAAATATATTTGGATTACTATTTAACCTTCAAAAAAAGCGGGCCAAGTTATAAATAAAACGAACAGTCACTGGCCTCCTTTGATTTCTTGGGCAAGGATCTGACGGTGGCGTACTTTATGCCCAACTTTCCCGTTCACATGGAAAAGGACGCGTCGCAATATTGTGTCAGAAAGTACGGTTTGGTCTAGTACATTGTAGTAATTTATCAGGACTCATGCATACCTTACACTGACCTCCATAGTCTTCTCTAAGACTATACCTAATATTGAAATATTCTCTATGATACCTAATATTGAATATTAGTGTCCCACACGAAAGGAGGGGGAGGAGGAGTGTACGTCACGCAGGGCATAAGCTGTCAAATGTTTTATTGTCAATATATTGTCACTTGGTTGCCACTAAGCTAACGTTTATTTATTCATACTATGAACCTGGTTTTCAATCATCCCAATATATACATATACATTTCTTGCTCGTATAAGGGTATTTGATAAAAACTAACTTTTATCCATTAAACAGCTTGGCATAGATCATTGTATGGCGTGATTCCCAATCAAAAATATATGTCAATGGAACGCTCCAGTTGCTAGTTATTTCTATATTATCTGGCCATTTTTTCAATTGAGAATGGAATAAGAAGTTTAAACAGCACATTCTGTACAACGGTGTGCCAACTTGCTCCTTTCTCCGACCGACGCGATTCGCCACTTCGCTCTGTGTCTACTCGCGCGTTTAGCTTACTGCAGCGATTCGCCATCTGCGCGTTTGGTAAACTTCAGTTATCATGTACATTTAAGTACAAAATCTTGAAACACTTTTTATATTTTAATTAGTCCAAATATGACCGTGATAAAATTGACCTATATTTCACCCGTATTCACCCGCAATCCGCATTAAGAATATATTCTAAATATTAATAATTTTGGAAACTATGCAGTCTATCATTTTCTTTGAAGAAGTTGTTGTATTTGAAGAGCTCTACATTTTGAATGACATATTATGTCACACTAAAAATGCAATTTTCTCGGAAACTATGTATGCTAAACTATCAGTTTCTTTGAGAAAGTTGTTGGTTTTACACTATTATCGATTTCAAAGCGAATAGAGCGGTGCAAGTGCATTTCAACCTTATTAGAATGACTTGGATTCTTGAAATTCTTGAATAAATATGTTAAAACGTCCGTTTGTACTTAAATTTGACTAGTGTCAATAAGGTCGAAGCCAGCACCACCTACTAGGAACTAAACGAACTAATTTTTATGTTCACTGTACATCATGACAGCTAACTAAATGCGTAGGTGGTGAATCGCTGCAGTTGGCTAAACGCGCGAGTAGGCACACAGCCAGTTGGCGAATGGTACCGCCGCTCGATGGTTCCATTTGCTTAAGCCCATCTGAATAAATGACGGAAAAAGGCCATTCCACGTCATAAATCACGCTGTTAGTGCTCTTTCGCAAATTTAAGACGTTTTGTTTAGGTATAAGCACCTGGTTTAACCAAGCTTAGCTCAGATTTATCGGTCCTAAAAACGTATTTTGTTCGTACTCTACCTGTCTAATATCCGCATATTCACCTAGTTATTATTCGGCACGTAAACCTGATAAAGCCATAATTATTCTGTATTACGCCTTCTGTCGGAAAATGCGAAGACTACTACAATATGGCGGGCCATGTTTTGGATAACGTGGTTAAACCTTATTTGTTTAGTATGAAGGTACAATACAACACAAAAAAATTGAATTATGTTTACAAAAATATATACCGTTTAAAATAAAATATTAAAATAATATTGTAATAAAAAACGAAAAAAAATAAAGATGAAATGATATACGTCGAAGTTCGGATTTGAACTCAAGCTCCACTGATTTACAGGCAAGCGGTCTAACCAACTGAGCTACGTTCGCTGACGCCTGAGTGATGAAAAAGCGGTTCTTTCTCCACACAAAATGCAACGTGATTTAGGTTAATAAAACTTATCTAGATCGATTCATCGCCCCCGAATACACGAATATACGAATTTTCAAAAAAATTGTTGGAGCCGTTTCCGGGATCCCGAAAATATAAAAATATAAATTTTTTTTACTGGCTGTAAAAAAATTCGTTTCAAATATTTAAAGGGACGAACTAGCCCGTGAAACTGAACAGCTTTCCCCAAGAAACATAGGTCGAATATTATGAAAAAAAATTTGGACCTCCTTCACAAAATTACCAACCTGGTCGGTTGACAAATATTTTTTACCTCCCATACAAACTGACATGGTCGGTCGGTAATTTTGTATGGGAGGCCTATTTTTCTTTTCATTATATTCGACCTATATTTCTTGGGGAAAGTTGTTCAGTTTCCTGGGCTGATTGAGGGTGTTTGAGGTTTTGCGCATTTGAAGTTATACCTTGTATATATATATATATATATATATATATATATATATACCTAATATACAATTCTTGCTCGTTTAAAGTTATTACATTTGATAACCAAAATACTCGACTCAACTAGATTAAAATGATATGATAATTATTATTATAAATACAGGATGTCAAAAAATCAACTGCAAATATTTTAAAAGCCGAACTAGTCCGTGAAACTGAACAACTTTCTTCGAGGAACATGGGTCGAAATAATAAAAAATAATCGGACATTTCATAACAGTTCCATTCGACCAAGTCGTTTTTTTACATACCTATTTAGACCTATGTTCCTTGGGGAAAGTTGTTCAGTTACATGCGCCGATTCACCTCTCAAAATATTCGCAGCAATGTCACTAAGTCGCTAGAGAAAGTAAATTTTTATGCTAATTAATAATTTATTAAATTATTATACTTACTTGACCGTTGATTTTTTATAAAATATAATTGCAGTCTTTCTTTGAAAGTGTTTTCGTTTACGTAATACTCCACGCGTACTCTGAAACAATTGAAAAAAACTTTGTGATAAATTTACCTTGATAGTTTCTTTAAAATTTATTTAATTTAAAAATAAATAGCACATACAAAACGTTTACCAAACTGAGTGAATTCTAGAGACATTTGAATTATTAGTAACTTATAGATAATACTCCACGTAGGTGACATAGTAACTGACCCATAGAATTGCTCAAGTAATTCAGGACGCCTAGCGTAAGCTGTGGGAACGCTAAGTAACCTAAGGCCCTTGGGCAAAAATTGTAGATTGATCACGTGGTGAAAAACGAACTAATGCTAACAAGGGTGCAGTTTGAGGCCCGTAGCGCAGCTCAGGGCATTACACACGAATTTGCAATCGGACTTTCTCGCAAGTGATCGATAGTGCTTTATACTAAACCTTCAACAACAAATAAAGAGAAATACTAACAGACGAATAGTTCAATAAACATAAAAAATGAAATGACTTCGCGCGAAAGATTTTTTTAAATAATATTCTTCCCAAGCAAAACCTTATACGACCATTCAGCCAAGTCTTTCATTTTGTCTGCAAAAATATAAGATTAAAGCCGCAATTCCATTATGCGAGTCCTACATGCCTGTATGACGTCAAACTTGCATAAAATTTACTGGCATTGGAAACCTCTTTTTAACCTTTAAAGCAAGATTTTATTGGCATGCAAGTATTCGAGTCAATTTCAACTTGTTTTCAATTCGTAACAGGCACTTGCGCACGTTACTTGCATGACACTTGTACACACATGCGTCAGTTACGCATTTTGTCTAGAAGTTCGAAACTACCCGCATGCAACTTGCTACTTGCATGCAGGCCCGTGTCTATAAATCATGCTCATGTGTGGCGTGTGGTGTCGGCTAGCATAACGTAGGTAATTTCTATCTGGCGTGTTGTAAAAGACAACTAAAAATGAAACCAGGCAACGGGCAGCAGCGGCGGCCACTGTGATTGTCCATGGCTCATTTCCAGCAGTGGACTATTCTGGATGTTTTTTTTTTTTTGTAAAACATCAGTTTTCTTCTCACAATGTGCCCAGAAAAAAATCACAGAAAAATTATGAACAACAACTAAAGTAACTACAGTGACGCAGGGAAATGTACAACTTCACATTTATCAAATCGGCAGTAGTTTGTGGTTACTCAGCTTTGCTATATCACTACATAGAATAAAGAAAAGTCGCTTTTCGCTTCTGTCTGTCTGTATGTATGTTTGCTTAAATCTTTAAACTACACAACAGATTTTGATGCAAGTTTTTTAAATTGAGTGAATAAAGAGGAAGGTTTTTAACTATAATAATTGCCGGGAAAACATCTCATTGCCACGGGAAAATGAATTGCAACGGGCGCAGCCGCTGGGCGGGCCGCTAGTAGGTCATAAAAGACCACCAACTACGAGTCTTATTATGAAATATGTGAACTGTTAAAAAAAAATGGTGACTAAAGAATAAAAATAATAAAGTTAAAGTTTGTCACTATAGGTACTTTAGGTGGTTCTTTGACTCTGTCTCACAATTAAATGCACGAGTGAAACCACAAGTGGACAGCTAGTCTTATGATAATATACAGTTTGATAGATTTAGTAGTGATACGGTCTTAATGGAATAGTAGCAGTAGAAACAGAAAATTAAAGAGAAGTTGAGAGTAACAGCGTAGTGGAGGGATGAGAAACAACGAGTGCCGGCCGGTGTCTCGAGTGGTGCGCGCTAACAATAGCCTATTTCTGTCGGCACATGCAGTCAGCTATTGACCTCAAAACCATTAGGTAGGCACTGTTCTGTTTAGATTCTAATTCTAAACTTTAGAACATTTCTCATGCGCTCTATTGTCTGTTCCTCATGCGCTCCTAATTATGTTAACTTTTTTGTGAAGACCAGACCATGCTAGCACAAATTGCTGTCAATATTTTAAGTATGAACCAGTCCATGGAAGTGAACAACTTTCCTCTAAAAATAATATAGGTCCAAGTATGACAGAAAAAAACAATTTCTAATAAAATTTAGCTAACCGGACTACTGCTAATTTTATATGGAGTAGAATTTTCTTTTCGTTTCTTGAGTAAAATTGATGATTTTCATGGACTGGTCTACCCCTTACCTTGCAATATATATATTATAATAAAGAATCACTACCTACACAGAGTACATAACGTGAAACGGTGCAAATAGTAACTAAGACTTGAATACGAACCCGCTGCGTTCACAATAGAAAACAAAATCGTCTCCTAAATCCATTACTGCGACTCACCTTCCAACTAATAACTTTAACGCGATTCTTGTTAGTAATTCATGTTTAAGAGATGGATATTGAAACCGACTTATTAAGCATGTACTGATAGAAAGCGGAATGTTGATTTTAGAGATACCATTTTAATTACTATTACGTGTTAGAGCTCTATTGTTATTGAAAACTAACAAGATTTACGACCGGGCTAATCACGTGCTCGCGACATAATAATTGGTGCAGCAGCGTTTTCGCCGTCCGTTTCACGCTGTACCAAATATGATTTGAGCCGATGGCGCATGTTCGCGAGACAACGGCTGCCCTCCGCCGCCGGGCGCCGCCGTCGCCCTGGCTCTCCCCGCCTCATCCCGCCACACAGCTTTTGCGAATCTTGTTCTACATTGAGGTACAGCTTGAGATTAATTCTTAGTACCTAATTAGTTAAACCTATGCAAGGCTAGGCAATATAGCGTCGAAGTAAAACTAAATTAGTAGTAATTCGTAAAAAAATTGTGTTAGATCTATCTAGAATTTATTTTCCACGCTAATATGGATTTATCCGAGTACTGTTTTGGGTCATGCTGGTGGTGTCCGAAATTCTTGGAGTGGATGTGAGCACGATGCGCATTCCTTTTCAAGAGGAAGCCTGAGGCCTGGTCGTTTATGTGTCCCTCTATCGACCCGCCCAGTAGCCGTTTCATTTTCATTTTTTCATTGGGGGACTAACCGAATCCCTATCGGGGACGGACTAGGCTCGAATCAAAGCAGCTGCCTGCCCGGAGACCGGTGCTTGGCTGCATGCTTTGTTCTCGCCTCAGCTTGGCACCCACCTACCTAGAGGATACCACTTTGCCTGCGGGGCAATGACCGACGCCAGTGGTCACCACAGGCTCAGCTGTTCCAGGTCAACGGGTAGGTTTTCTCGGCACCACGCGTTGAAAAACATCGTTCGTCAGGCGCTGGTGTTAACGAGTGTGCCTTTTGAACCGGTTGCGATTCGGCGCGGGCTATTTGACAGATAACATTTAGTTTTACGTTGGCATTTATGAAATTCTTGTACCTATTTAATGACGATAGCTGATTTGACGCCCGCAGAGCATATAGGAGTAGCCAAAGCGTTGTACAGGGTGTTGGGAAAACTACTAACCTCCTTTCAAGCGGTGAACCAGCCCATTGAACTGCACAACTTTCCCCAAAAAATAGGGCGAAATATATAAACACAATTGGACATCCCATACAAAATCAACCAACTGACTAAGCCAGATTGTATGCGCCAGTTCCAAACTTATTTATTGGCTAGCTGGTGCCTGCATTTATAACGGCGCTTCGGCTTGTCGGACGACTCGGTGTCCCACACGGCAAAAGGGAATGCCTTGTATTGTGTATAACCTTGCCAAATATTATGAGGGCTGAACCAGCCCATGAAACTGAACAACTTTCCCCAAGTAAAATGGGCCAAAATATGAAAAAAAAATTGAGCATCCCATACAAAATTACCAATCGACAAAGCCAATTTGTATGGGAGATCCAAAAAAAATTCTCGTATTTCGACTAGATGTTTCTACGGGAAAGTTGTTCAGTTTTATGGGCTGATTCACCTCTTAAAATATTTGCAGATAATATTTTTACACCTTATAAAATAGAAAAGATAATGTTTACCTCCTCAAAACGACTCAAAATGATGCTGATGCTGGTATTAGATTATTTCGAAGAAGTATTATAATTAGTCGGTGTTATGGCAAAAAGTTTTGTTTGTGGCATAAAAGTTTCATAACACAGATTAAAGTTACAGATACTGAATCTAATTTACAGAATTTTATATTAAAATGATCCAGCAGATTTTCGACAAATTATTTTTTCATCGAGTTATGAATTTTTAAGTGTTGAAGGCAGCACATATCTACTGGGATCACCTTAATATTTTCAGTAGTTCAGTTTTATCAGATGTTTGTAACCAACCATCCGACTAATAGATTTCTTTACCTGCAGCGACATTACTATATAGTTATCTATTTATGGTTCTCTGCCAAGTCCCCTTACGTGGAAGATATTTTTTGATATCTAATATGTTACACCAGTCTGTAGTCAACAAAAATCAACCCATTTCTATATCTCTTACAGTTATAATAATATATAAGGCTTGGTCTTCCTGGTAATATACAATACGAACTTTTCCTGAAGAAAAAGGAATTTTCCCTCAAAAAAAGTTTCCTATATGTTAAGTTGGCTTATTTGCTATACACCATAAAAAGATTCATTCAAATCCATCCAGTGGTTTCGGAGATTAGCGTGGACAAATCCACAGACAGAACGACATACAGTTCTGGTTGTATGCCGATAGTTTGATCGTGTTTTTGCTGTAGAAATGAGTGATTGATTATCCTATTATAAAAAGTAGGTAACCTAGATGTTGACCAGGCTAGTAGTTATACATCACAAAGGTTTTATTTAAATTTGTCGTTTTGTTTCGGAGATTAGCGTGCAAAAAAATCACAAGACGGTTGTTATTGATTATTGATATTTCGACCAATGTTCCTCGGGGAAAGTTATTCAGTTTCACGGGCTGGTTCACTTCACCCCTTGAAAGAAAGTTAGTACTTTTCCTAACACTCTGTATAAAACTGTTTGACGTGCGATAGTTGCCATTTTGTGTCACTCTCTGTCACAACTATAGCTTGGTCAGAAATTGAGTAGAAATTAAATAAAAAGGAACTAAAAATTTTGTCTAAAAATTTATGCCATAGTTAAGCGTTATCTGTCAGATTTAACAGATCGCGAAGAAAGTGGCACCCTTATTTTTTATCTACTCTTTATGGTCTAGCTAAAACAACTCATGTAAACCTCATACCTTGTAGCGAGCAAGAATAATTGTGAATATATGTATTCGAAATTTCAGAAACGGCGCCAACGATTTTTATTTAAATTCGTAAATAGAGGTATTCGGCGGCGATAAATCGGTCTGGCTAGGTTTTATTATCCAGAAATCACTATGAATGGCAAAATATGCCTAATAAAACACGTTGCATTTTGAGTGGAGAAAAAACCGCTATTTCGTCGCTCAGCTGTCAGCGAACGCGGAGTGTCCTATATCATTGGCCCGACAGGCAAATATTCATGATTACACACGAGAACAACGGGAACGCGTCCACACGCTGTCAGCCAGACGCAACTAGATCCGACGCGCTACCGCAGCGCATTCTCTGCAGCTTCGCGTTTACTTCGCAGCATGCTCAGCGCCCACGTTTCTGTAAGGATGAACGTGTTTATGATGTATGCAACCAGTTTCCTGTAAGTTAATTTATACCCATCACTTAAAATCTTCCAACGAACTTTTATCGACGTGTTTCGTCACGAACTTTTCAGCGTGTTCTACATACAAGTTTTACCTACACATATCCTATGAATATTTCATCGAGTAATAAAAAAAAATTACGATATTTATGCACTAAATTCTAATGTCTAATCAACCTCAAGAAGTCAAGATTAACCTTGAGACTCCAACTACTGGTCCAATACCTACTCCTAGTAGACAAAACTCTAAAGAACCCAAAGAAACTAGACAGAGAAGCAAATCACCGTTACCAATGGCTGAACTAAGCATTGATACTATTTAAAATTTGTAAAACATTTTGATGGAAGCCGAGACACACTTAACGCGTTCATTACAAATTGCAATAACGCCCACGAACTCGCATCAGATGCGCAAAAGCCTATCTTATTTAAATACGTCCTATGTCAAATCGTCCCTCCCATCACAAACTGCCTTAACTAACACAAAGGTCGTAACTGAACTAGGACTACCTACGTATATGATTTTTTATGCTTTATAATGTCACGAAGTTTCGCACTTCTTAGTATTACCGTTCTTGAGATATATCATATTTCGAAAAGTCGCATCTACAGAAACATTTATTTTTATTTACACTATATGTCGTAAGTGCAAAAACGGTTGTTAGTAAGTCATAAGGATCATTACAGCCGAACTGTTGGAAGATGGAGGTGGTTAGACTTTCAACTGGAAGGGTACCATCCGAACCTCGCCGTTCAGGGGTAGAATTTGCCATCAAAAATCATCTAGTAAAGCGAGTTGCAGAGTGCGCTGATCACATCTCGGACCGCGTTACCACACTGCGCCTTCACCTGGATACAGACAATTACCTTAATGTCATCAGTGTTAGTCAACGTTAGACAAGTGTGATGACATTAAGGACAAATTCTACGAGGAGCCATCTCAAAGCCTTGATTTCAATGCCAGGGTTGGACGGGACTACGAGGCTAGGAGCAATGGTTTGTTGCTGCTCGGTCTTTGTGCTCAATACGATCTAGCTATATCCAACACTACGTTCAAATTTGCCGCTAAGCACAAGACAACGCGAATGCACCCGTGTTTCAAACACTGGCATTTGATCGACTTGATACGGCAACGAGACATCGGTCAAGTTCAAGTCACCCGCGTCTCGCGCGGTAGTCACTGTGTGATTGACCATCGACTAATTGTCACTAAGCTACGACTCTGCCTCCGTCGATCTCGCAGATCCACAGTGAAGACGCTTGCGTGTATAAAGGTGACTAGGCTGAAAGATCACGAGGTTAGGGTGAAATATGCTGAAACCTTATCTGAAAAGCCGTCGCCAATAACTGAGACAGGTGATGTCAGTGCTGCTTGGGGAGATTTGTCATGTCATCTCATAGAAGCCGCTTCTGCTACTTTGGGTATGAAAGACCGACATAGTAAAGACTGGTTCGATGACAATAGCGAGGCTCTTAAAGCAGCATTCGACAAACATCGACAGCTCCTGCGACAGTATAATCAAAGAGGTGGAAGTGTTGCGGTGGTCAAAGAGAGTGACCAAGAATTATGCAGGCTGTCTTGACAAATAAAAAAGAAGTGGTGGCAGGAAAAACCTTGGCAAATGCAGTGGCTTGCCGATACAAATCAGCTTGTGAGTTTTACGGTGATGTGCGTAAGCTGATTGGTGTGTCCTACCGTGCAAAAGTACCTTAGATCTTGAGACGGTATGCACCTCAAGGAGGATGTACTTAAACGTTGGGCTGAGCATTTCCACAACTTGCTCAACGTAGACCGATCAGCTGATCTGCATGATATCAGTTTATTGCCTCAACTCTCGTTAGCCACCGAGCTGGACGAGCCCCTGTCATGTGACGAGGTTGTTACTGCCATCAGACAGCAGCATAATAACCGGGCGGTGGGGATTGACCTTATACCAAGTGAACTACTTAAATACGGTAGTACGGAGTTGCACATGTTGGTATGGCAACTTTTTGTTCGATTGTGGGAGGAGGAGCGGTTCCCTGAGGAGTTCAAAGTGTCTCGCATTTGAGCCCTCTACGAAAACAAGGGTTACCGTTCTGACTGTAAGTCATATCCCGGTATTTCATTGCTGTCAGTCCTTGAAAATGTCTTACTGAACCGCCTAAAAGATTTGTCGGAAAAAATCCTGCCCTTAACCCAGTTCTGCTTCTGACCTGACCGAGGCACATGTGAAGCTATTTTCTCGGTGCGTCAACTACAAGAAAAAAGTAGAGAACAAGGTCACCAGTCGTACCTCTTCTTTGTTGATTCGGAGAAAGCATTTGACAATGTGCCTCGCGAAGCTCTCTGGATGGTGCTAGGAAAATTAGGGTGCACAGAATAGATGACATGCAGTGCTGCGTCTCCGTAGACGGTGAACAGTCTGATTTCTACCCCGTCACCTGTGGGGTGAAACACGGGTGTGTTCTAGCGCCCACACTGTTCGGCTTATACTTTGCAGTTGTAGTCAAGGAAGTCCTGAAAACGACACATGAACAGATGCAACATTGAGCCCACTCAATGGGAGGTCTGGCAGCACAGCGCCCCGAACGGCGCGGGATAGTTAAGAGGCAAGTCCGCGAGTTTGAGGAACAGCGTAAAGCAGACTTCGACGCTAAACGCGATGAGGTAACGGCCCGTCCACCCGTCGCCATTAACTATAATTATGTAAATGGCAAACTCACGTGTCCACACTGTGCACGGGAGTTATTGCCCAAATAGGTTACAACAGCCAAATCCGGGCGCATTAGCGCCGATCTGATTAGGAGTCGAAGTGGTCGCCATGGCCGAAATCGGTCGGAGAGATCATCATCGCCTTCAAATTATAATTAAAATAGTTTTGATACTCCTATTTGAAAGAAAAGCCATAGGAACTCAAAAAGGCATAGGTTTCAATTAGGTTATTGAGTAATAAAGACAAATAAAAGAAAAACGATAAAAAATCAAGAAATGTTGAACAAGTTATAAGTATTTCTTTTGTATTGGTTTCACTTTCAGTTTGTTAATTTACTAGAAAAGACCGACGTAGCTACAAATTGTATCCTTACTAAGAAAAACAAAGTTATCACGGAGTATCACATCTGTTTTGATCATAAAAATCATTAAGAAATGTAAATACTTAATAAAAGCGGTTAATAGATTAAAAAAACTAGATTTTTTTTTTCAACATAAATGTATTTATAATTACCTGATAGCACGCGGTAATCAAAAGTTATGGAGTGGAATCTGAAACCCAAAACCGAAAAAAGGTTGCCCTGAACATTTTACTGATTGCTAGTTGAGTCAGTTTGTGATGGGAGGGACGAAATAACAGACAAAGCGGAAGCTGCATGCTCGATCAAAGAATTCTCAAATTAGGAACAGTTTAAAAAAATTCTTAAAACACAATTCGGTGAGAGAAAACACCTCAGACACCTCCTTGCTGACCCCTAAGAGAGCAAACAGCTTCCTGCAGAAAATGTCAGTCAATATTCTTTGCGCATCGAAACATGTCTGTCTCAGCTTTTTACAGAAACAACTTTCTAACACCAAGGTGAAAGACCTGCCTGGCCGTACAGCGGCTATGGAAGATCTAGCACTTCATCACTTCATGCTTGGACTTCATCCTCGCATATCCATCATTGTCAGATGTAGAAATCCAAAAAATCTTAGCGAAGCCATTATCTGTGCTGTAACTGAAGAAAGAATTCAACAAATTTGTATAGAAAACATTCCACTCAAGCATCACCACGCCGCAGTGTGACACCTCAAAGTCAAGGCCAATCGTGGTTGGCTCTCGAGGGTTCTTCCAATTCAGCTCCTAGATGATAATGCGCCCGCACATCGAAACGCACGTGTTGATGCTGCTCTCCAGCAATACGACATCACCAGGTTAGACTAGCCTGCCGGCTCGCCTGACTTAAACCCAATCGAGCACGCGGTTCGCAACCATCAGCCACCTCCTCAAACAGTGTCCGAAATAAGGGCAGTTGCTACTGAAGAGTGGAACAGGTTACCACAAGAAATGCTGGATAACTTAATTGTTAGCATGCGCAGAAGGGTTTCCGCATGTGTGCGAGGCAGGGGAGGAGTCATTCTATACTAACTACTAATCTATTCATAATAAATTTTGTTAATTTTTTCATTAGTTAAAATTTTTCAAAATTTCAGCGAAATTTGCATTTTTTTCATTTTGCAACTATTGTTATTGAAAAAATAAATAATTAATAATCTTTGTTCTGTTTACTTAGTGCATTTTCATTATAAAAACATAAAACATAAACACTTTCTATAAATAATATATATTTTATAAAATATACCTACTTTTGCTACTGATCACAAAGTTTTTTTGATATGTGTATGCAGATATTTTCCATTCAAAAACAGAAAAAACAGAATCATCAAAGAAAACTACGATGTTAATGAAGTAAGCATTTCAGACCTCCAAAATCCTTTTAAAAAATTTATATTTGCCAAAATACACAGCATTTTTTAATTCAGAGACACGGGAATCACAATCCACGTGTATCATAACAAAATCATATACCCAACACTTGGCGAGATCCCAGAAAACACTTAGTGAGATAAAGAAAATCATGACATCCCCATTGCCGGACATTTGGGTAGCATCCGTGAAGTATTTTATAATGGTATCGTCTGGTATGCAACTTGCACGTCTTGCACAACGGAACATTTTGTTTTCGAGGCTAAAAAATATGGAAAGAGGTAATTTTGTAGTCGTAGACATATTCGTAGATTTTACTTTTCTTATCCTAAATTCCTAATATTGAGTAATAATTCGACCAACTCATTTATTGAGGTTATAAAAATACTTTAGATTAAAAATATAAATACGGCCTCATGTTTTTTTCTTCCTGCGCCAATATTCAAAGCGACACAATTCGTGTTGGCCAGTTCGAAATTTGAAATCTTGGGTCCAATTAGCCCACACACCGTCTATAACCTGGTCGGTGATTTACTTGACATTTTGGTACAATTTGCATCAAAATCCATTTGGTCGTTTTCGCGTGATGCTTCCTCATATGCACATCCAAACATCTAAACATCCAAATATTCAAACATCAAAACATTTAAACAGACAAAATTACTGGCACGTGTTTTGTTATCAATATTATAAGTATCACGAAAAAATTGTTTTCTCATATCATATCATGTATGTACAGACTTTTGATCTTCTTTAGCTTTATTATATGTATAGATTTGTAAAAAGAAATAGAATACTCTTTAAAAGAAGACCAACATGATACTTGTAGAAATGAAAGGTAATTTCAATTACTTTAATTTTACTTTCTTTTATTTGGTTTTCAACTTAATAAACGCTTTGTATGATAAACGATGTGTAATCGACTGACAGATGAATATCAATAAAATAAACGCAGCTAAATCTAAAAACTTAAAAATTTCGCATTCGCAAATATAGGCCTCAGATATTCGCATTCGCATTCGCAATCATATTATAATCAATTCTTGATTGCATAATGTTGACGATCAAGACTTGATAATTAATCTACAGTACGCTTCAGCGATGAATTTTTTATTCACTTTGACGTTGATTTCTGACTGGAATGTACACCTTCAATAATAATCACACAACCTGACACACAAAACACAGTCATGAGAACTGACACACTAGATATACATATTTTAAATCCTGATATGCACTTGGCTTAGGCCCGTGCATACCAGTTTACCGGTGAAAACCGAGAAAAACTAAAGTTTACCAAAAATAATAATAATACAAATAAATTGTTTATCGCACATACAAAATAAATAAAAAATGCGAAACAGTAATTAAAAAGAAGGAAAAACAAAGTACAACAAGGCGGCCTTATTGCTATGTTATAAATAAAATAAAATACGTTGACTATAGCATATAAAGGAGAGACAGATAGTAGGTACATTCTATAAAGAAAATAGGTAATAAGGAATGTACGAACACGTCTGGGAATAGTTGAATTCCTTCAGTAGTTTTCTTTGTGTGCTCGTTCCATACCATTCCTACTTACTACGTCCGTGGCTTATCAACAAAACGTATCCCATCACTAGTGTATGTGAACAAAATAAATAGCGTATATTTTTTTCTGGATAATCATTATAACATTTTTCTCATATATTGTTTGAATTTAATTGCAAACAATCTTCAGATAGTATTTCAATATTTTTGGCACAGTTTTTTGAATCATTTGAATACATATAACCAAAAAATACTAGTACCTATGAAATGACGGTTTCGTCCCTTTTTTGTACCGGGTTTGGTTTGATACCGATCTTTGATAAGCTTTCAAAACACAACTTTGAACAAAATGTTACGTAAATATCACTTTAAAAAAATCGATAATCCTGAAAAATTACGATGTTGATGAAAGAACTATGTTTAAAGTTGACGCTACAAACCATAGACCAATAGTTGCCAAGCAACCGTCAAATTAGTTCAGCGGAACTTCGTAGGTGGCGCTTCAATTGAACACTCAAAACTAGCTATCATTTGTATGGGACAAGGACAACAAGTCTATACCATAATTTTTATACAGATAGACTAAACTGACAGCTAAGAATGCCCTTTTTGTTTTAAAATGTTGTCATCATAAGTCTAGTGTTGTGGTTTGACTCATTTTTTTTATTCATTGAACTGTTGTGAGATTAAATAAATATGCATAATAAATACTTGATTTCGGTCACGTAAATAGTATACGTTACTTTACGTTTATACGCAACAAGTTTAGTTTAAAGAAATCAACAATGAATAATATTGTAAGTAATTTAAAATGTAATGTTGAATAAATTGGCATTGGTGGTTGTACGAATATTCCTTGCGCTTATAAATCCAATTTCTGTTATATTTTCTTGTTGCGTTGTGTTGCATTTTTTCTGCGACTTCTTTCTACTGGCCGGTTGGTGTGGACCTTGACAGACAGACGAGACAGACATTGACTTGACTTGACCAAGAGGACGATCGACGGACGGAAACTGACCAATTTATCAATGGAAATTTAAATTAACCTAATGGTTTTTTTTTAACCTAACTTGATTATTCAGGGCACAACACTATTTTTTTATTACTTTTAAATACAATAACGTGCCAACCCACCAAATGTCAATTTAGTCTATCTGGATAAAAATCATGGTTTAGTGCCATAAATTATAGAGAAGTCAATGTCCCAAAGTGGTGGCGGCCAACAAGACTTGTTCTCGAGTTTCACTTAACAGGGCTTAGTCATCCGCGTTCCCTATCACTTTATGCTTTCCAGCCATCTCCACGCCAAATATCCAATTGCAGGACTTTTCTTAGGGCGTATTCGAGCACAAGGTTGCAAAACATAAGCGACAAGGTATCTGCCTGTTTTGGTCCGGGTCTCACCTCCAACTTTTACGCGCAAATTGGAGTCGGAAGTGGCAACTTTCACGATCGTGACAATTTTGATTGGGATGCCAAACTGCCCTAGAATGGAATACAGAGCATTCCGATTGATGCTGTCTTAGGCTTTGGTTAAGTCCACAAACAGAGCTTGGACACCTTGGTACTAATAAGAAGATTTGGTCTACAGTGCCTCTTTTTCGGCGGAACCCACACTGATAATCGTTGAGAATTTTTTCCGCGGTTACAGCCCCTTGAGGAGCCCATATGACAAGATTTTGTAAGCAATTGACAGCAAGGTGATCCCTCTGTAGTTCATGCACTTGTTTTTTAACTGTTTTATAGATGACTTATTTATGGATGGGCAGATAATGCCTGTATTCCATTCCTTAGGTTGGCGCTCATTCTCCCAGATCTTAAGAAGCAGTTCGTAGAGTTTTGATTGCACTACTCCTCCACTATACTTCCAAAGCTTCCCGGGTATACCATCGATACCAGGGGACTTATTATTTTTGAATTTCATGATGGTCTCATGCACTTCTTCAAAAATAAGGCAGTTGATAGGTTCTTGTAGTTGGAGGCAGTTGAGTTTTTGCATAAAAATATTGTCGACAAGGGGATTTTCCATCAAGAAGTGTCTGGGTGCTAGGCTGGTACCCTCTATTAAATGTTCTGACTTCTTGATAGAATTTACGCGTTTCGTCAGCTCTAATGACTAACTATTGCATCTAAATGTTGTCTTTTAGCTGTTCTTTTCTCATTTCTTGCTTTTTGTCTGTAATTCCGTCTTCCACTTGTCATCCTGTTCTGATAATATTTTATAGTGTCTTCTCTCTCCCACCACATTGGCACATTCATCTGTCCGCCACTTTTTCTTCTTCAACTTTCGGCCAATAACCTTATAAACCAGAAAATAGAGGCGACTTCATAAAATTATTTCTAAGTATATTTGTATAGATTTCTAGAGAAAATTTCTCATTAATTGTAAATTAAAATGACCTTTTTTAAGTAATTATGTGTCCTAGCCTAGATTATGAAAAATTTAAAAAATCTACTCAGATTTCACCGGTTTGCAATCAAGTCACCGTAAGCCCTTTCGATAGCGCAGATGTTCGCAGGCCCCCGGTTTGAAAAGCGCATGCGATAGAAAGTCCGATATGGTACAATGCGTCAAGCATTTTTTATGATTCGAACAGCATCTGATATATTAGTTTTAATAGCTACCTATCTATTGATGAGTGAATGTAGAAATCCTTACCTAGTTATTAATAAAGTAATAAATATTTTTGTAAATTTTTCGGAGGCATAAGCTAGAGGTACATCTTTCATCAAGGTATATCCACCCGCCCACCAATATCCACAATATCTTTGCTTATATTATAAGCAGCATGCCATTTTTCGGACTCC